>JAILYB010000002.1:21420000-22161719 GCA_021437785.1 Rhodomyrtus psidioides
CCGAGCGGGTGCTAGGACCGCTCCGCATGGTGCTGCAGATTATTGGTGCTCTTTGCACCAATAATCGCAGCAAGTGATTCGGCTCTATTAAGCAGAGCCGAACCCTCCCTTCTTCACCTCCTGTTTTCTCTTTCCTTCTCACTCATTTGCGCTGCTTTCTTCCCTCACTCTCAGAAGCTCTCGCGCTCCTCTCGTCCCTCATTTTCGTGCGGTTTCTTTCCTCACTTTAATTTTAATTTTTGTCGCGCTCTTACTCCCTCACTAAGCTTTCCTTAGTGCTTTCCGTCACAGTAAGTGTATAGCACATTTGGTGTTATTTATATTGTTAATATGTTTGTTGTGTTCGAGCAAAATTGACGTTTTTATCTGGTGTTTTCTCTTAGCAGGTTAAGCTTGTAAATTCGGTGCGTGTTTTCTTTGCGATAATTTAAGGTAAATTTCATTGTAATAATTTTTTGCATTTTCGTAAGCATAAATTTATTTATTTGATTTTTATTTATTTCTGCATCATTTGTGTAACTTATAGGTGTTATTAATAATATGTTTTAAATTTTGAGAAATGTTAAGATAAATGTGTACTTGATTTTTATGTAGTCGTTAATTATATTTACTGTTTGAGGAGTTTAAAATGAATTTGTCAACCCAAAAAAAAAGTTGACTTGTAAACCATGACTACTAAACGCTCATGTACTGACAAGCTAACTAAGATTTCACTAAATAGTTGACTTGTACTTGTACTAATAGCCATAGCTTCGGCCAATAGAGAATAAATTATTCGGCATATTACCAAAGCGAGAGAATAACCAGTACTTTTTTTTTTGTCAAGCACCTATATCCTACCAAAATGCCACAAAATAGAGAAGTCCAAAGCCAGGTGCTAAAGAATTTTTTTCCTCAAAGTTTATGTAATTCCAATATCATTTATTATTTAATTACAACTTTTTAAAAAATATATAAATTAAAAGTAAATTTGAATGGTGGAATATGAATTATATAGTGCTTGTCTTTTTTTTTTTCCTCAAAGTTTACATAATTCCAACATCATTTATTATTTAATTAAAAATTTTATAAAAAAATATAAATTAAAAGTAAATACTTATTATTTAAAAAAATTGAGTTGGGCCCCAATCGGCAAGCCGAAATTAGAATTTGGGCCTGCCGATTGGGGCCCAAATTCTAATTTGGGTGCCAATCGGCAGGCCCATTGCCGATTGGCACCCAATTGAGTAATTATTTTTTTTTACTATTATTTTGGAAAAAAGCCCACATTTTGACGGGTTTTTTTTCCATTTTAATATTAAAAAAAATAATTATTTACTAAATTAGTTCAACAGTAAAAATATTTACTGATTTAAGTCTCGCGCGCAAGTGTGCGTGGCCTTGTGCGGCCATATTTGGCCGCACAAGGAACTCATTTACATTTTTTTTTTGTTTTTCAATTATTATTATTTTTGTAATCTTTTTTACATAATTTAATTATTTTATATTTTCATGACCAATTTTTTTCTTGCTTGCAAGGCTAATACGTATTCGACAACATGAAAAAAATTATATTTTTTATTTCAAATGTTTTTAGTTTTTTTAAATTATTTTATATTTTAAAATTTCACGGATTCGACAACCCAATATGGAAAACGGTAGCACGAATATATTTTCGACAATATTTATTTCGTATCATTGGTTATTTTATATTTTCAGGACCAAAATATTGCGCAACGATTATTTCATATGACAGTCGAATTGTCGCACAAGGCACTTAGAATGGCACGCAGCACTTGCGCACCGCTTGCAGTGGCACAACATTTATTTCAATTATTTTATATTTTAAAATTCCCCGAATTCACAACCCAATACGGAAAACGGTAGCACGAATATATTTTCGACAATATTTATTTCGTATCGTTGGTTATTTTATATTTTCAGGACCAAATTGTTGCGCAATGGTTATTTCGTGTGGCAGTCGAATTGCCGCACAAGGCACATAGAATGGCGCGCAACACTTGCGCGCCACTTGCAGTGACACACAAGGCACTTACTTAATTTTTATGTTTTTAATTATTTTTTATTTTGTGTTTTTTACATAATGTGGTCATTTTATATTTTTAGGACCAATTTTTTTTTTTTGCTTGCAAGGCTAATATGTATTCGCGGCAATTCGACTGCCATACGAAATAACCGTTGCGCAACATTTTGGTCCTGAAAATATATAATAACCAACGATACGAAAGAAATGTTGTCGAAAATATATTCGTGCTACCGTTTCCATATTGGGTTGTCGAATTCGGGGAATTTTAAAATATAAAATAATTGAAATAAATGTTGTGCCACTGCAAGTGGCGTGCAAGTGATGTGCGCCATTCTAAGTGCCTTGTGTGGCAATTTGACTGCCATACGAAATAACCGTTGCGCAACATTTTGGTCCTGAAAATATAAAATAACCAACGATACGAAATAAATGTTGTCGAAAATATATTTGTGTTACCGTTTTCCATATTGAATTGTCGAATCCGCGAAATTTTAAAATATAAAATAATTTAAAAAACTAAAAACATTTGAAATAAAAAAATATATAATTTTTTTCGGGTTGTCGAATACGTATTAACCTTGCAAGCAAGAAAAAAATTGGTCATGAAAATATAAAATAATTAAATTATGTAAAAAAATTACAAAAAAAATAATAATTGAAAAAAAAAATGTAAACGAGTTCCTTGTGCGGCCATATTTGGCCGCACAAGGCCACGCCCACTTGCGCGCTGCTCTTGCCGACGCGCGGTCTCGCGTGCTACTCCCCTCAGCGCGCGAGACCTAAATCAGTAAATATTTTTACTGTTGAACAAATTTAGTAAATAATTATTATTTTAATATTAAAATGAAAAAAAACCCCATTTTGAAACCCCCCCCCCCCCCCCCCCCCCAAAAAAAAAGTCCGGCAAAGTAAATTTTAAAAAATTTCGAAAATTCCCTCTCGCGTGTACCTCTAAAAATTATCCCTCCTAGCTTTTTGCAGTTTTCACATTTCCCTCTTGAAACATTAATTGCGTTACAAGGATGACACCTCATAAAATATTCAGAAAAAGGTGGATGGATTGTCCTCTTGTGAGATAGTAAATTACTTCTTGCAAAGTAACCAACTTTTGTAATCAAGTTCACTTAGCAGAAACTTTTTTTTACGTTAGTAATCACTCATATCAGGTGGTAAACAACCGTCGTGAAGAGTAATTTTCCTTGTTATTAGAAATTCGAGGGCCATATCTTGATGACAATTTAATTTTCCAGTTTTCTAGTAAATTTACCTAAAGTCTCATCATAGTACTATCCCTTACTGCATCATAAATGATAAGTAAAGATTGTAAACTACTTGTTAGGGTCGTAAAATACAATTTTCACTTTTAATCATAGTAATAACCTATGTTACACGGACACGGGACACGACTCGCGACACGACACGGCAGTTCTCAAAAAATAGAGAATTCCGACTCGCTGGGACATGTTGTATATTA
This sequence comes from Rhodomyrtus psidioides, assembly GCA_021437785.1. Lineage (NCBI taxonomy): Eukaryota > Viridiplantae > Streptophyta > Magnoliopsida > Myrtales > Myrtaceae > Rhodomyrtus > Rhodomyrtus psidioides. Next base: position 21,423,501 of record JAILYB010000002.1, read on the forward strand.
AATATGTATTTTTATATATACACGATCAAAGTACCACTGATAAGTGGTCCCATAAGTGATTTTTCCCTTATATATATGTGCATCTTTATTTCTTCATTTTTTTTATGAGAAATTTATGTGACTTTGAGGGTATTTGTGCTGTATTTATTTCTTTCCGGAGACTTCCAGGCACTGTGGAGTAGTATGTAGCTCCCGCTTGTGCTCTTCTAAATTCAAGGAGTCCACTTTTGAAGGGAAAGGTCAGCAAAAATGTAATTTTGGAAGTCCCACATTGGTTGCAGACAAAGGAAGTGATGGGAAATGCTTCAGATAAAAGGGAGGCATTGCACAATTGAGTCCCACATCGGCTGGAGAACAAAAGAAGTGGGAAGAGCTTCTTATAAATAAGAGCCACTATCCACAGATTTGTTGGGCTGCGGGGGTTGGACAGTTGGGCTGGTAGGCCTGCTGGGCCAGTGCTTTTGGGAATTTTGAGTACAAAGATTGTGAAAGATTCGACTCAAGGCACTGTGGAGTATCCGAACGAGTCGGACAGTGTCAGAGTCCGACTCGGGAAAAAATTGGAAAGTGGCGAGTCCGTGTAACATAGGTAATAACCCTTACCCTTTATCTGTTTTGCAAAAAATAAATAATTTAAAAAATATTTTTTAGAAAATGATAACTTGTTTAGCCTAATGGACTTAGTCAAAAAAAGAAATTCATCATCCACTCCAATTTGTACCTAACATTTTCGTGAAGGGCGACACTATCTCCACTGCCGTTTTTACTAAAACACTTATTTTTTCCAGTAAACTTATCGAAACACCCTCCCCTCTCTTCAATATTTACTTTCTTTTTTTTTTATCATGCTATTCCTTCAATAATTGGCCCTTTGATGGTCAAAAGTTGTGTCATGTACTGTTGTTGTCAATGTCGGTGGATCTACGTATCCAATGCTTGTGTTTGTTCGATTGTGTTTTCCTCGCCTATATAAAGCCCCTTGTATCATATAAAGAGGCAGATCGAGAGTTTCTTCTATGATGAGTTTCTAATTTCTCCTCTCTTGTTCTCATACAAGCATGGTTCCTGGGATATTAGAATCATCTTGTTAATTTGACAGTACAATGTGGTTTAGTATGCTCTTCACTTGCCACCTTGGTGGAACTTGTGGATAAAAAATCTTTGGCACCTTGAGGGTTTAACTTCAAGATTGAGCCTGGAAGCTAAAAGGCAGTCTCCTGAAATTGGCCAAGAGAGCCTGGTATTGGGGATATCATACCTGCTTCAGGTTCAAGCTTGTATTCGATAAGTATTTCTATAATCTCTCATCAATTTCATAGTACAAATACTCCATACATTTATCAAGATATCAATTGACCATATCTTATTATTATTTTGCCTAGAGAATGTTGTCAATCTAAGTTTATGGTCTCATATTTTCATCCACAAGAAATTTCTAGACAGCTTATGAACACACTATTTGTTGCCCTTTTTCCGAATTGAATTGACCTTTGATTTTCAACTTTGAGACAAATTTTTCCTTACACTATTTCATAAAAAGTACGTAGTTAATTATATGTTCATAAGCCGTTATAGCTAGAAATTTTTAACCTATTAAAAAGATTACACCATAAATTAAAAAGAACGTTCTTCCATAGGCAAAGTAATAATATGATGCATGATAAGATGAGCTTTTATTGGGTTTAATTTGAGGTAATGAATATAATAGAGAAAATAGCAATAAAGGCAATTATGTCCATTAGGTTGAGAAAAAAAAACAATAAATCTAAGAGAAAGAAGGGTATTTTGATCTGTTGATTAAAAAAGGAATGGCATAGTCAAAATGGAGGTGAAAATAGTGTCGCCTTTCATGAATGATGAAAATATTATTTTGTTAATTCATTTTAATTAGCAATAAAAGCGATCATTTTAGGATTTTTTTTTTCAAATCATTTGTTTTTTACAAAACAAATGGTGCATTAGTATATTCTAAAGGATTAATGAGGATTGTACTTTCGTGATAAATTTTGAGATTTGATTATATTTTATAAAAGTTTTAGAATTCAATTACACTTTTATAATAAATTTTAGGATTCTATAGTGCACTTAACTCATGAGTCTTTTTTTTGGCACCTTTTTTTTGTCTTCCCTTCTTCTGTTTTCTAGCTTGCTTTGAATGCTTTTACATATTTCTTCGACGGGACGTTTGGGGTCTTCAAATAATTCAAAGAGCTGTTGGTAGCGACATGATCAATTGCCGATACAAATCATTTTATATTGGGATAATACCATGAAAAACCATAAACTAGTACACTTGTGACAAATTTACTTCAAATTATTTTTTTGACCAAGAAAAACTCTAAACTGGTACACTTGTGATAAATTTACCCCAAACTGGTACATCGGTGATAAATTTACCCTCCATTAGTTTTCGTTAAATCTAACAGTCAAATTGTTGAATCGGATGACTCGTGTAGTTTGGGGTTTTAACCCTATATTTGTCACATATGTGTCAATTTAAAATTTTTCGTGACATTAATCTAATTTAACTGAGGGTAAATTTGTCATAGGTGTATCAGTTTAGGGTTTTTCATCATAAAAATAATTAATTTATGGTAAATTTGTCATAAATTTACTAGTTTGGGATTTTGAGGTAAATTTGTCACAGATGTACCAGCTTTAGATTTTTTGTGGTAAAAAAAAAGTTTGAGGTAAATTTATCACAAGTATACCAGCTTGGGATTTTTCGTAGTATCAACCATTTCCTTTTTATTATTATTTGAAATCTTGACTCCCCCCACCCCACCAATCGCTGAAGTATGTCTTTGGCAACTCTTGCTTTCTTAGTCGAGTATGCAATCCCACACAATCTTCTATTTCTAGCTTTGTCTTCTTAGCCGAGACAATTTTTACTAGGGTTAATATCACAGAAAACTTCAAATTGATATACATATGACAAATTTATCATAAATTATTTTTTAACTACAAAAAATTCAAAATTGATACACTTGTGATAATTTTACCCCAAACTAGTACATCTTTGATAAATTTACCCTTCGTTAGTTTTCATTAAATCTAACCATTAAAGTGCTGAGTTTATGATATGCGGCAATTAACAGATGTACCAGTTTGAGATTTTTACCCTATATTTGTCACATATGTATGAATTTGTAATTTTTCGTGGTATTAACTCAATTTAACAGAGGGTAAATTAATCACATGTATAATAGTTTGTGGTCTTTTGTGGTCAAAAAAATTAATTTATGATAAATCTATCATAAGTGTACCAATTTATGATTTTTGATGGTCAAAAAATTAGATTGGAGTAAATTTATCACAATTACACCAGTTTAGGATTTTTTGTGGTTAAAAAAATAATTTGAGATAAATATGTCATAAATATACAAATTTAGAGTTTTTTTAGACCACCTTACTTTTTATAAGGTCGAGTGATCCCCACCTTTCATTTAGGTGGGCCCCCTATGTGAAGGATGGGGATCTCCCTACCTTATAGGGGAGTTGGATCCCTTTATATATATATATATATATATGGTATTAACCCTTTTTTACTTTCTTGTCCAAACATGACTACTTTGGAACTGTAACTCCTCAACGAGCTATGGAAGAGGCACAGTTAATCCTCTCTATGACTGACAAGTCATTGACCTTCATTTCCAACCTTGTCTTCAGCTGGATATTTGAATATTTTTCTGTAATTCTTTAATGATCTGTAAAGAAGGCATCATTAATTGCTGAAGATATCACTGTCACAACTCACAAGTCCCATTAACAGGTGTCGCGACCCGTCCGAAGCGGATGCGGCTAATGGATTACCGATCGCGGGCCCTTTGGATCGGCGCGAGCCCTCCCAGGCCCATACCAAATCGCGGCGGGAGTATTTTTCAAAGGGATTTGACGATAACAGTCGATCGCTTTCGACCTTAGTGTGGTCGTGGTGGCATGTGCAACTTGTGCATGCATTTGGAGTCGCCACCCGGTCTTTCTTGGAGGGTAGACCGGAAACCTTATTGACCGATTGGGAGAGATCGATCAATTCTGCGGAACCAGAGATTTTGGGTTCGGGGACTTGGTTACGTTGATGTCATTACCAACGCCCTTTCGGTACCTAACGCGAGTGATTTTCCTAACTAGGATTTCATGCAGGCGCAATTTTGGGTGAGGTAAGTCTGACTTTGCATATTAACTAGTTTAACATGCTCACGTAATCATAACAAATAAATAGATGTCAATCACATAAACATCTATCCTACGTGGTGATCATGGAATTATGATTTAATGGGTCTCGAGCCAATGAGACCACATTTAATCATTTTAATATTTTAATAACGGAGAGCCGCTCTTCGCTTCTTCTTGGTTTCTTGAACTCTTCAAGAATTGGGCCCCTAAGAGCTTGCCGACTTAAAAGGCTCATCCACGTAATCCTCGTAGCATTTACATTAACAATTGACTATGCTAAAAATAAAGATTACATGAAAAATAAAAGGAGTACGCAGCCTCCATTTAATAATTACAACCCCAAATATATAAATAATCACCATACATTCATATATACATCAATCACATTGATTATGGATTTTTCCATGATCACCACCCTTCCACGTAAGTAATAAATTCACAATTTAAAACTTAGGAAGGCACAATAAAAATTCTACGTTGAATCATAATCAGAATTTTTACGTAAAATAAGATAGCCATAAATTTTCGATTCAAAATTGATTTAGTCTCAATTTTTGCTACGTTGATTAATTTATCATATAAAATAATCAACCTCCATTAGCCATGTAAGACGAACAATTCATTAATACATATTGGCCATAGTATTGCAAAAATTGCAAAAATCAATTAAATGCACGAAAACACCTAAGGATTGGCTCTGATACCACTATTGGGATCCACGTAACACGTAGCGGAAATAAATAACAACCCCTACATGTATCTCCAGAGGCGTACTTCGTGCATTTCAATCGAAAAAAATCACAAAGCCTCAAAGGGAGTAAATAGATTACCTCTCGTAGCGTGCTTGAACGGAGGTGTCGGTTCGATGTTCTTCGATCTCAGCCTCCACAAGTGTTAGGCATCTAGTTCGGACGCACCACCAATTGACGAACGGGGAGACGACTAATAACTCCACAACAATTGTGCTAGCAATATGTGGAATCAATATTCCGAACTTAGTATATTTTGCTCACTCAAGATTATGAGAATATAGAGAGTGTTTGTGTTCTTCTCTCTAAGCTCTCAAAAATTTGCACACTCTACAAAATGTCTCTCCCCTTCAACCTCAAAACTCTTGCCATCCTTTTATAGCCAAAAATACCTTCCAATAAATTGTATTTAAAAATAGCACTAACAATTATAAATTCTATCTAAAAATAGCACTCACAAATAAATGACATTTAAAAATAGCACTAACAATAGCACTCACAATTTATAATACAAAAATGCTATTTAAAAATAGCACTAACAATAGCACTCACAATTTATAATACAAAAATTCTATTTAAAAATAGCACTAACAATTATAAATTCTATCTAATAATAGCACTCACAAATAAATGACATTTAAAAATAGCACTAACAATAGCACTCACAATTTATAATACAAAAATGCTATTTAAAAATAGCACTAACAATAGCACTCACAATTTATAATACAAAAATTCTATTTAAAAATAGCACTAACAATTATAAATTCTATCTAATAATAGCACTCACAATTTATGATAAATAAATGCCATTTAAAAATAGCACTAACAATAGCACTCACAATTTATGATAAATAAATGTCATTTAAAAATAGCACTAACAATAGCACTCACAATTTATAATACAAAAAATGCTATTTAAAAATAGCACTCACAATACAAAAATGCTAAAAAAGGCACTAACAAAGGTGTTAAAAATAATAACCATTATTATTATTACAAGAGTTAAAGAGGTTACCAAACAATACAAATATGCATAACGTATAAATACGTATGATGTATAAATACGTAGAGCATACGTATACATCCGTGAAACCGGGGACTAATTGAAAGAAAAATGTGCAATTAAGCCCTTTTGGTAAAAATTGATTAAATTGGAGGGCAAATTGACCTAATTGCACTTTAAGACTTTAGAATCCAATGTCATAGCTTATAAAAAGTGAGAACTGAAAACTAAAAGACTCGAAAATGATTTTTTTTTAGGCTCGGTTCGGGTTTATGTTTTGAAGGAACATAGTGACCCGAGCCGAATTTTTGAGATTTAAAGTGACACACTTGAAGAGGAAATTAAAATAAAATTATCGAATATTTTTGGGTATTTTTCTGACCACGAATGGTATTTTTCTGATTTTTTGGGTATTTTTATAATTAAATAAACTCGAAAAATATTAAAAATACCGAAAAATATTTTTTGTTCAAAATTGGTTCCTAAGGTTAAACCAAGGCTTCCAAAGTTGATTTTGTGATTTTATGACCTTTTTTGATATTTTTAATTAATTTTAAAGAATAAAAATCACAATAATAAATGGTAAAAAAAATCAGGTGTCAACAGCTGCCCCTCTTTGAAAGGAATCTCGTTAGAGGTTTCTCTCAAAGATAAGGTGGCACCTGATTCCTAACCGACTCAACTGGGAAAATAAGAGAAGAAATGTTATGACATCGGATCCTTAAGCCTATTGATAAAAGCTCAAATCAATCTCCGGTTTGCTCTAACAATTTGAACATGGGCCGAAGTGAGAGAGGCTTACCTGAAGCTCACCTGTCGGATGCTGCCGGTTGCGACGACTTTCAAGAAGATGCCTAGGACTCGTCATTCAGAATATCCCAGGGAGATTAAGCTCTGACCTGTATGGTAGGTCATACCATGATGGGATTCCTAACTTGTAGGAACCTAAGGAAGGCGTATCCCACGCTTTGGGATTTGCCAAGAATTTTGATCCGTATGGTGGATCAGACCTTTGTGTTGATCCTTACTGCGATATTTATCAATGAGTGGACCCTTATGCGGTTTCTACCATATGTGACCCTTCAGGCGGTTTCTACCATTAATGTGATCCCTCAGGCGGTTTCTACCTTGGTTTGACCATTCAGGCGGTTTCTACCTTGAGTTGACCCTTCAGGCGGTTTCTACCTTTGATTTGACCCTTCAGGCGGTTTCTACCTTGTGTTGACCCTTCAGGCGGTATCTACCATGTGTTGACCCTTCAGGCGGTATCTACCTTGTGTTGACCCTTCAAGCGGTATCTACCTTTGATTTTGACCATTCAGGCGGTATCTACCTTTGATTTGACCCTTCAGGCGGTATCTACCATGAGTTGACCCTTCAGGCGGTATCTACCTTTGATTTGACCCTTCAGGCGGTATCTACCTTGATTTGACCCTTCAGGCGGTATCTACCTTGATTTGACCCTTCAGGCGGTATCTACCTTTGATTTGACCCTTCAGGCGGTATCTACCTTCAGTTTTGACTTTGAAAAGGGGTCTCATGACGAGGGTTCTCCACGTCCGATGAGACTGCCTAAATGAAAAGGGGTCTCATGACGAGGGTTCTCCACGTCCGATGAGATTTCCTAAATTTTGAAAAGGGGGTCTCATGACGAGGGTTCTCCACGTCCGATGAGACTGCCTAAATTTTTGAAAAGGGGTCTCATGACGAGGGTTCTCCACGTCCGATGAGACTGCCTAAATTTTGAAAAGGGGTCTCATGACGAGGGTTCTCCACGTCCGATGAGACTGCCTAAGTTTTGAAAAAGGGGTCTCATGACGAGGGTTCTCCACGTCCGATGAGACTGCCTAAATTTTGAAAAGGGGTCTCATGACGAGGGTTCTCCACGTCCGATGAGACTGCCTAAGTTTTGAAAAAGGGGTCTCATGACGAGGGTTCTCCACGTCCGATGAGACTGTTTGATATTTTGAAAATGGGTCCTGGGACGAGGGTTCTCCACGTCTGATAGGACTTTTTCTTTTAAAAGGGTTTTTCTTCCCTCTTTTTTTTTTGGAGACCCCGAAGTTTGTCGGGAATTCAGTTTTTTTGAAGCAGTGAAAGATTTTATTTTGACAAAACTTCACTTGAGTCTGTTGAAGCGACATTCTGGGAGCTGGGTTCTCCCGGTATCCTGCAGAAGTTTGAGCCTGAAAGATTTTTCTTCACCAAGAAAACGTTAGTAATCTTTGGGAAGACTACGGCTGTCCATTTTGACAAAACCGTATGATTTAAGTTTTAATCATGAAATGTGCATTTTGATGCTGGAGGTTATCCAAAGCATTCTTGCAACATGCAAATGTGATCACAAATCCCTTGCACGGAAAATCTGGATCAACAGTTTTAAAATTCCAAAAAGAGTTTGTTCAAAACATCAATTGGAATATTTCTCGACAAGGAGGTCTTCTCACCTGTTTTGCGATAGTGGTTTTTTATAGGGGATGCACTCAATTCCCTACTAACATGTGCCTAGGTTTTAGGTTCATTCGCAGCGCATACATTTTGATCGGTCGGGAGGTCTTCCACGGGACCGTAATGTTGGGCTTGAATATTGGTTTTCAAGGGGGACCCGCTTTGGAGTCGAGGCCATTGTATGAAAGTCTTCAACATCTGCTCCGGGTTTACAAGTCGAGAACCCTGCAAAATGAGAAAGAAATAGTCTTGCTCGTACCTCTTCGAGCTAAGCTATATGTTAACCCAAGTGTCTTAGTCAGAGAAGACTGTTTCAGGGTTATGATGTTGGTAAGATTGGGGACCGAAAAAGGCTTGTTTTTGGCCCAGAATTTATGAGGGGATTGACATTGGTGATCATTGCAAATTTGTCACCTGTCTTTTCCATTCTGCATCTTCAGTTTTTGAGGTGTGCAACCGCTTTTGAGGTGTGCACAAGTCCTTTAGAGAGCGTCTCTTGTTGCATTAAGAAGGTTGACAACTCTGTCTGCGCCTTTCCTCCGCGCTTGACATCATTTGGAGAGCAGTCTTTTTATCTGACTCCTTTAGGAATTTTCTCTTTTCCCATCCAAGTTTCACTGGGAATCAAGCAAACAGCTTGCACGAGCATCGGCCTCGCTTTTACCAGGCACTTTGCTTTTTCTTGATGCGGTGGATTTTTCTCATTCATTTTTGGAATCCCGCTTTTTTCTCATCTTCATGGGATCATGTTAGACATATAGTCTAAACATGCTTTAAATATCAGCCCAGGAATCTTCTTCGTAATCCCTGAGTCTTGAACTCTTCCATTTTTGAAGGGGTGCTGCATCCGTTTTGGAATGATCACCAATGGGTTCATGAAATGAATTTGCAGGCTCAAGTTGGCTGTGCAAAGGATTCAGTGTGTGTGATAGAGAAATGAATGCTTCTCGTCATCCTATGGCACTTGGATTACCATATAAACAACACACAAAGATTAATGTTAGTCCGAGCAAGAAAATTTCTGACCATTTTCTCCTGATGCCGCTGGACTCACCTCCATTTTGCCCCGATGTGGGGTGGTTCTTGACAGGGTTAAGAATGAAAATCGCCGTTCAAATGGGTTGTCAATGGTCACCTGTAGTGCTTGGGGATATGAAACGAATGCCTCCGTCGTCCCAATCCATGTAATCGCTGCGAATGGTCCCTACTTCCGTAGGTCCAGATTTTGCTGTCTGATCCGCTCCACTCCTCTCTCAAGTGTGTATAGGACGTGTTTGGATTTAGGCTTTGCCTCTCGTCTTTTGAGGAAGTGCCCTTTTGATTGTTTTGAACATTTTTTTATTGGAAAAATCTTTTTCATTTTCTCCAAAGATTTTACCCGTCAAAGGGGATTTTATGATGCCCCATGCATGTTTTTATTCATGTTCGGACAACCTCCTGTTTCAAAACATGAATGCCAATGAAATTTAAATTCTATGTCTTTTTATAGACATTAGATTCTGAAAGCTTTTCTTTTCTTGTCTATTTTTTATTCAACATTTTCAAGGGATTTTGGGAGAGGGATACCTACCTATTCCTCGTGGCTGGAGATCCCTGAAAATGCAGAAGAAACATGTTATTGTTCGTTCATGAATTTTTCAAAAAAAATTAGAACGATACATTTTACCCTTGGTCATGTATTCCAACGGGTAATACATGGGATGTGAAAACCCGCTTTGCCTTGATGGTGAGCCCCTGTCAAAAACAAACAATAAGTGTCAGTTTGCGTTCCAAAATTCAAGACAAATTGGAACGATACCGCCTTGTTCTTGCTTGGTGTTTTCATTTGAACACAAACGCGCGGCTTGCAGAAATTGGCCATCTATATTGCGGCCACGATTCCTCCGTTTGGTTGGCGATGAATCATTCTCGAGGATTTGCCCCAAAGGAGATCCATTTGTGTTTTTGGGCGCATTCCAGTGCCATTCTTCATAGTTCCTTTTATTCAAGAAAAATGAAATCTTTATCAGAATGTATGTCAAAGCATGAAGTGTGGAAGCGATACTTTTTACCATCCACTAGGTCTTATGATCAAAGACCATCTCCTGGAATTCTGACTTCTAGGGCCACTGATTCAATTCGCCTCCCTGTTAACGCGCTCTTTTCATTTGGGGCTTTCAGCGCCAACGACTTCCTGCAAAATGAGTAAAAACTCATGTTAGGCATGTGGTCTTCGAAGACCAAATTGGAACGATACAAGGTTACCGTTCACCCAAATTCGTATCTTGGGGTTTGATTCTGATGCGGACGACTCTGTTATTGCGTCCATTGACTTTGCCAGAGGAGAAACGTCATTCTTTGTCCGGCGCACAAATGATTCACTTGCCCCAGTTGGGTGTGATTTGTCGTAGCTAGGTGACGCTTGCCCCAGCTAACTTCATTCCTGCATTTTGTTGCAATCCCCATCCTATTTGGGGGTGTCTTTTCTCTTGGGATTCATGATGACGGCTTACTGATGTATTCCCTTCTTTCGCCGATTATTGACGCTTCTCATTTGATGGAGGTCGTTTCAATATTGTATATTGATGTGGATGATGAGTATTGCTTCATCTCGTCTGCATTTGTGGGTGTTGTTCGTGAGATGATTCCTGATTACTTCCAAAACTGCTTTGCCCCAGTTGGGCGGTGTTCGTCTTGGCAACATGCCTTAGCACTTTGCGTGTTTGTTGGCAATTTTCAATTCAATTTTGACAACGTCCATGCACTCCCATGGGTTTCGCCGATTCTGATCTTCTATCTCAATTGTCAGAATCTTCAATTATTTTTATCCGTCTCTAGGTGGCTTGACGGCCTTGGGATTTGTCGTGTGGCGGTTTTGTGATTCTCTCGATCATCGTCGCCATTTGAAGTATTTGATGTTTGCCTGTTGAAGAGAAGAGACCTCATGAGTAAAGGGAATGTATAATTGACTATTGGAGTCGATACAATTTACCCTTGAAAATTATCCTGCGGGAACCGGCATTTCTCCCTTCGGGTTCTCTGTATGCAGGATATGTGCATGATACGCATGATGCATGTTAGGTATGCTGGCAACGAAAAATGAGTTCGTGCTTGTCACTCTATTCCGAGAAAGCATTTTTTATCAGATGTGTCAATCTGCAAAACTTGAATTTTTCTTTTTAAGTGTTCTTTTCACAAAGATTTCTAAATGATGAAAAACTTCTTCAGGTTTCCTCAAAGGTTTTGTTCATAAATTGAGCCATTAGAACGCTCTTGAAATATTCGGCCAGAATGCATGTCATGAAAAGGGGTACTCCCTGTTTTGTCATTTGAAAGCACTGCCTTCTGATTCCTCTGCTTTTGATCGTCGCCGGAATGGACGGCTCCGTATCGTTTTATTCCCCATTTAGGATGTAAGCTCCTCCTCGGGAACCCGAGTTATTTAACGACCTGCTATGTATGCTTGGAATGGCATGCTTGAAGTGTCACAAATATGGTTATAAAATAGGAAAAGTTCATGTAATGATAAACTTCTTTGGGAGACTTCTTGGGAAAAAATTGAAAGGGTAGGATGGGAGTTAGCCCTCATATCCTTGGGCATCCTCGCATCCCAAAACTTTGCAAACTAGGAGACGTGTGGGAAATCAGGTCTCAGGATTTATTTATTTATTTTTTTATATCGTCATCGACCGATTTGTGGCTCCCACACGTGCCCATTTTTGATTTTTGATTTTTGATTTTTTTTTTATTTTTGATTTTTTTTTTGTTTTTGACAATATTACAATGCGAGACGTAAGAAAAAGCCCGAGGCACCTAATGTGAATTTAGATGCGTCGAAGAGAGACAGATATCTCTTTACTCCATGGTAGGAGCGTCGCTGTCGAGTGATTCGATGATGATGTTGACAGAATCTCCCAAAGACAAGCGGGTCAAATCAGGTTCGTCTGCTGTGGTTTCTATCCTCTCGTCCTTCAACCATTTGGAACTCTTGGAGAAGAACTGGTCCAGCTTGTTGTTGAACACCTTACTTTTACCTTTCCAGGTACTTGAACCGATGAAAGAACCATCCTGACCCCCTTTGCGTGTAATGCCTCCAAAATTCTTTCCCCTGCCTCGGCTTACACCTCGGCCTCCTTGGCGGCTTTCCCCAACATGATGCCAATTTCGCTCCCCAAGATATCCCAGGCCGGCTCTGTGTTCGTTTGACCTTAGTTGCAGAGGTGCTCGAATCCCCTGGTTATGCTTACCCAGACCGCCTCCGGGGATGAACCCATAGGATAGCAATATCTTCCCGGGCAAAAGGTCATACTGGGAGAGGACGGGGAGCCTCGGCTTGGTTCCCACAGGCGTGTGAACGACCGCCACCAGGTCAAATGAGTGATAACTCGCCTCCTCTTTATTTTCAGGTTCCACATAAGGAACGACACTATTCTGGTATGACATGAGATCCACTTCACCATGCACAGTGATCATTTTGTTGTCCACTACAAAGCGGACTTTCTGGTGCAGACTGGATGGTACGGCTCCGGCTACGTGTATCCATGGTCTCCCAAGAAGGAATCCGAAGGCACTCGGTAAGTCCATCACTTGAAACTCGATAGAAAATTTGGTCGGGCCTATGAAAACGTCCAGCTCGATTTCTCCTACCACCGCCTTCTTCGTTCCATCAAAGGCTCTGATGCTGGCTTTGGAGGTCCTGATCAGTTCCTCTTTTATACCCAGATTCCTCAAAGTGGCCAGAGGACAAATATTAAAAGCGGAGCCATTATCGATCAGTACGCGAGACACTTGCTTTCCGTGGTATCTGACCGTTATGTATAATGCCTTATTATGTGCCCGCCCTTCCATTGGGAAGTCTTCATCCGAGAAACTCATTTGGTCTTTTAGCAGAACAGCGCCAACAAAGTCTTCGAGCTGATCCTCGTTAATAGACTCGGGTACGTGTACTTCATTCAGAATCTTCATTAAAGCCTTCTTGTGCTTCTCTGAATTTAAGAACAAATTTAGCAGAGAGATCTGGGCCGGCATTTTTCGTAGTTGTTCTATCACTTCGAATTCGCTTGTTTTAATGATAGACAAAATCTTTTCGGCGTCCTCTTTAGATACATCTTTTTTCTCAGGTTCGCCTTCTCGTGGTGCATAAAATTTCCCTGATCGCATTAAGGCACTGATCTCGCTCGTTCCATAATCCCAGTGAACTTTCTTGGGATCATAATACTCTACAGGAGGAATCTTTATCACCATAGGTGAGGTTTTCTCGACTCATGTGTCCAACTCATTATCTTCTTTGTCGTCAGTAAGGCGAATTACAACTGGCTTAATCAGGCCATCATCATCCCCCTTCCAGTTGTCGATCTTGGTTAAACTGATGACCAAAGGCTTTGTACTGTCCACCATTCCTACCAGATCATTGGGTTTTTTAGGCCCGTGTGTAAGTTCTACGCGGAACTTGTCTGAATCTGTTCCGATCTTTAAACAATTTTTCTTTTTGTCATCGAAGATCACTCCTACGGTTTGGTGATCAGGAAGTGGGTTTTGTTGCACGTTTGGCTCTGTTTTGGCGAATTCAAGGATGCGACTGTCGATAAGGGCTTGCACCTTGTGCTTCAAAACAATGCAATTGTCTACGTTATGGCCCTTCTCTCCCATGTGATAGGCACATGACTGGCTTTCATCGTACCCATTATATTTCACCGGATTCGGCCTTGGAGGCTCTTTAGCCACTAAGTGCTCCTCTAGTAACATAGGAAGCAATTTCGATAACGGCCTTGGCAGGGGGGTGAACTGCTTGGGAGGCAACTTCTTCCTTAGCTCATATGGTTTCTGTGCCGACATTGACGAGTTTCCTTGCACCGTACTTGAATTGGGGAACTGCTTAGGTCTGGGTGGGTTTGGCATGAAGGCCACATCAACTCCCGCCTCCTTCTCCCTTCGGGCCGGATACTGACGTCTTGCTGCGATTTCTGGTGTTTTCCTTTCCCTCATCGCCCATTCCAGCCTTTCTGCGATTTTTATGAGGTGTACAAATGTTTGGCAACCAGATGTGTTCAGCCTATCGAAATATTCGTAAGGCAATGCTTTTAAGAAAAGGTCGACCAGCTCATCCTCTGGAATAGATGGTTTGACTTGTGTTGCTAAGGCCCGCCATCTTTGAGCGTAGGCGCGAATTGGCTCGTTCCTCCCTTTTGTGGTCCTCAGCAATTCTTCTCTAGAAGGTGCTGTAGCAGTATTGAATTTATATTGATGTAAAAAGTCCTCTGCCAGGTCTTCCCATCCATCATAGTCCTCCAAATCTAATTCGATGAACCAAGCCAGAGCAGCACCCGCCAGACTCTCTTGAAATGTGTTCATCAGTAAGGGAACGTAGTCAGAAAAAAGTGCCATTTTGCGTAGGTAATATTTTAAGTGGGCTCGGGGGCAGCTCGTCCCATTGTATTTTCTGACGAAATCGGGTTCTTTATAGTCTGACGGCGCTTCAATTTTTGCAAATGGTGATATCTTGTCAAATCGAGCCAACTCATACCCTTGGCTGCTTAGGCATTCCTCTATCTTCGCTAGCCTCTTTGCGCCTTCTTCGATTTTGCCCGGGGGTTTCTCCTTTTTGTCTTTTTCTAGGTCGATGAGTACAGACGCGACCTTCGGTAGTGCATCAGCTGCTAACACTTGATTAACATTCTCGGCCACATTCTCTTCCTGAGCTCGCGCCACATTCGAAGCATTGGGGGGTGCGGGCGGAGCATCCTGGCTGAGGTCATGATTTCTTTCTTGTGCAGCCACCATCATGGCTTTCATTTCCGCTAGCATGGTGGCCATTGACGCCATTTGACCTTCCAAACTGCCCACGCGGGATCCCAACTCCTCTTGCTCCATTCTGGCTCGGAGACGAGTTATAATACGAGTTATTCTTGGTTCCGTGATTCAAAGCTACCTACCTGTAAGTAGGTAGAAAGATGCTTTAGCATATGGTGAAAATGAACACGTATATATAAAAGTTATACTGAGTTCAAAAGGTGAAAGGGACGATACTTACGGACCTTTCGACGGGGTAAGATATGTCAAACACATCGATCAAGCGCATGTAAACTTGTGAAGTTTCGACATCTAAAGGGCGGGGTTCCTAAGGCTTAACGGCTCCCTCCTCGAGTTCTAGAAAGGGTAGATTCCATTGTACAACTATCGTTGCATTGGGACCCGATCCATAATTCGAAATGAGCGGAATCGAAAAGTGGATTACCCCATGTTTTTCCTCATGGAGATTCCATTTTCAGTTCCTTCTATTGTTTTCCTATAGGGGCGCTCGGGGTTTTAGGCGCGGTTGTGTGTGTCTATGTGTCGTGATCACCACAATGCAAGTCATGCACAACAGTTCATCAATCAGCGCTTCAAATCATCCACAAAACATACATTCCTACGCCAACCTGCATAAGACAATGTTAATCACGGACTACACCCCTTATTTCTCCAATCTGCAAAAACATATAACACCTATCATGAGCGGACTTACCTCACCTTCAAGAGCGCCTGCAGGGTTAGAAACATCACTCAGCGTTTTAATTACGGCCTAAGTCCACTTGAGGTCTAGAACCATAGGTTCTAGAACAAAGGTCCCCAGCGGAGTCGCCAGCTGTCGCGACCCGTCCGAAGCGGATGCGGCTAATGGATTACCGATCGCGGGCCCTTTGGATCGGCGCGAGCCCTCCCAGGCCCATACCAAATCGCGGCGGGAGTATTTTTCAAAGGGATTTGACGATAACAGTCGATCGCTTTCGACCTTAGTGTGGTCGTGGTGGCATGTGCAACTTGTGCATGCATTTGGAGTCGCCACCGGTCTTTCTTGGAGGGTAGACCGGAAACCTTATTGACCGATTGGGAGAGATCGATCAATTCTGCGGAACCAGAGATTTTGGGTTCGGGGACTTGGTTACGTTGATGTCATTACCAACGCCCTTTCGGTACCTAACGCGAGTGATTTTCCTAACTAGGATTTCATGCAGGCGCAATTTTGGGTGAGGTAAGTCTGACTTTGCATATTAACTAGTTTAACATGCTCACGTAATCATAACAAATAAATAGATGTCAATCACATAAACATCTATCCTACGTGGTGATCATGGAATTATGATTTAATGGGTCTCGAGCCAATGAGACCACATTTAATCATTTTAATATTTTAATAACGGAGAGCCGCTCTTCGCTTCTTCTTGGTTTCTTGAACTCTTCAAGAATTGGGCCCCTAAGAGCTTGCCGACTTAAAAGGCTCATCCACGTAATCCTCGTAGCATTTACATTAACAATTGACTATGCTAAAAATAAAGATTACATGAAAAATAAAAGGAGTACGCAGCCTCCATTTAATAATTACAACCCCAAATATATAAATAATCACCATACATTCATATATACATCAATCACATTGATTATGGATTTTTCCATGATCACCACCCTTCCACGTAAGTAATAAATTCACAATTTAAAACTTAGGAAGGCACAATAAAAATTCTACGTTGAATCATAATCAGAATTTTTACGTAAAATAAGATAGCCATAAATTTTCGATTCAAAATTGATTTAGTCTCAATTTTTGCTACGTTGATTAATTTATCATATAAAATAATCAACCTCCATTAGCCATGTAAGACGAACAATTCATTAATACATATTGGCCATAGTATTGCAAAAATTGCAAAAATCAATTAAATGCACGAAAACACCTAAGGATTGGCTCTGATACCACTATTGGGATCCACGTAACACGTAGCGGAAATAAATAACAACCCCTACATGTATCTCCAGAGGCGTACTTCGTGCATTTCAATCGAAAAAAATCACAAAGCCTCAAAGGGAGTAAATAGATTACCTCTCGTAGCGTGCTTGAACGGAGGTGTCGGTTCGATGTTCTTCGATCTCAGCCTCCACAAGTGTTAGGCATCTAGTTCGGACGCACCACCAATTGACGAACGGGGAGACGACTAATAACTCCACAACAATTGTGCTAGCAATATGTGGAATCAATATTCCGAACTTAGTATATTTTGCTCACTCAAGATTATGAGAATATAGAGAGTGTTTGTGTTCTTCTCTCTAAGCTCTCAAAAATTTGCACACTCTACAAAATGTCTCTCCCCTTCAACCTCAAAACTCTTGCCATCCTTTTATAGCCAAAAATACCTTCCAATAAATTGTATTTAAAAATAGCACTAACAATTATAAATTCTATCTAAAAATAGCACTCACAAATAAATGACATTTAAAAATAGCACTAACAATAGCACTCACAATTTATAATACAAAAATGCTATTTAAAAATAGCACTAACAATAGCACTCACAATTTATAATACAAAAATTCTATTTAAAAATAGCACTAACAATTATAAATTCTATCTAATAATAGCACTCACAAATAAATGACATTTAAAAATAGCACTAACAATAACACTCACAATTTATAATACAAAAATGCTATTTAAAAATAGCACTAACAATAGCACTCACAATTTATAATACAAAAATTCTATTTAAAAATAGCACTAACAATTATAAATTCTATCTAATAATAGCACTCACAATTTATGATAAATAAATGCCATTTAAAAATAGCACTAACAATAGCACTCACAATTTATGATAAATAAATGTCATTTAAAAATAGCACTAACAATAGCACTCACAATTTATAATACAAAAAATGCTATTTAAAAATAGCACTCACAATACAAAAATGCTAAAAAAGGCACTAACAAAGGTGTTAAAAATAATAACCATTATTATTATTACAAGAGTTAAAGAGGTTACCAAACAATACAAATATGCATAACGTATAAATACGTATGATGTATAAATACGTAGAGCATACGTATACATCCGTGAAACCGGGGACTAATTGAAAGAAAAATGTGCAATTAAGCCCTTTTGGTAAAAATTGATTAAATTGGAGGGCAAATTGACCTAATTGCACTTTAAGACTTTAGAATCCAATGTCATAGCTTATAAAAAGTGAGAACTGAAAACTAAAAGACTCGAAAATGATTTTTTTTTAGGCTCGGTTCGGGTTTATGTTTTGAAGGAACATAGTGACCCGAGCCGAATTTTTGAGATTTAAAGTGACACACTTGAAGAGGAAATTAAAACAAAATTATCGAATATTTTTGGGTATTTTTCTGACCACGAATGGTATTTTTCTGATTTTTTGGGTATTTTTATAATTAAATAAACTCGAAAAATATTAAAAATACCGAAAAATATTTTTTGTTCAAAATTGGTTCCTAAGGTTAAACCAAGGCTTCCAAAGTTGATTTTGTGATTTTATGACCTTTTTTGATATTTTTAATTAATTTTAAAGAATAAAAATCACAATAATAAATGGTAAAAAAAATCAGGTGTCAACAGCAGGTTGTCTTTTTTTTTTTTTTGTCTTATAGTTCATTACTTATTGAAGATGCCATGAATCAATTAAGGAGTAAGGACTCGAGATTTTTTTTTTTTTTGTTGGTCGGAGGACTCGAGAATTGAAGATGCCATTAATCGACTGAGGACTCGAGAGAGGAATAAAATATGGTAGATGAGGACAAGTTCATCTTAAGTAAAGCCCAGCAAAAGTGAATTTTAGATTTCGAAAATTCCCTGTCGACTTGAGTGTACTTTTGCAGTTTTATCAAATTTTCCTCTCCAAACATTGTGGTAAATTACCTCTCCGAAAAGTAATTACCTTTTATCAGAAATTTAAGGGCCAAGTCTTAAATTTTTCCTTTTTTCTTTGTAGATTTACGTGAATTCTCATCACAGTACTATCCCTTATTACATGAAAAGTAAAGATCGTATAAAGTCATAAAACACATTTTCTCTTTTAACTGTAGTAATAACCCTTATGCTCCGTTTGCTTTGCGGAAAATAAATTATTTAAAAGATATTTTTCAAAAAATGATCACTTGTTTCGCTTGAGATAATTGGTCACTCAAAATAAATACAAATCTTTAAAATGTGCTTAAAACTTTTCCTTAAAAAAATCTAACGTGAGTTTAAAAGCGTGGAATGTGTAAATAAACTATCAACCCTATCTTCCAATATATATTAAAATGTGAAAACTTAAAAGAAAGAACAAATCAGTGATGCTTCACTTTAGAAACATGTGAATTTATCTCGAAAAATCACCAGAAGGTCAAAATATGCTAGTCGATTAGATTGAATGTTAATTTTCAACTTTGAGATAAAGTGAATTCAACTTTGAGATAAAGTGTTCATAAGTCGTAATAACTAAGAATTTCTAATTTTTTATATAACTTTTATAATTAAAAACTGACACCATAAATTAACAATAACGACCTACTCTAGAAAAGTGAGATGATGCCTGATCAGATGATCTTTTAGTGAGTGTAATGTGAGATTTATCTTGTGAAATAGGTACTATAAGAGAAAAAATATAGGGAAAGGCAACTATGTTGGTTAGGTTGATAAACAAATAATAAATCTAAGAGAAAGAACGGTATTTGGGTCTGATAATTGAAAAAAGGAGTGGCTTAGCCAAAATTGGGGTGAAAATAGCACCTCCTTTCGTGAATAATGACACTATTTTTTGTTAATTCATTTTAGCTAGAGATAAAATCATTATTTTAAGAATTTTTTTTTTCAAATCATTCATTTTTCGCGAAACAAATAGAGCATTAGTGTACTCTAAAGGATTAATACATTAACTTTTGAAACCGCTAATTACGTTTTGTTATTTGTTCATACAAGAATGTTTACGTCGTCGTAAATCATAAATAATAAATTAACCATTGGGTCTTAAAATGTTAATGTTCGTAATTGGTGGGACTATATTCTTAACGTACAATAGATAATGAAAAAAGTTCGTAAATTACAGTTGACCAAAAAAAAAAAATTCGTAAATTACCGTTTGGATTTGTATCGAAGTTCGTGAGATTACCCTTCAATTGTAACTTGCCTACCTGATCCTACACTAGTTTCATTGTATCTTAATTCACTTATGCATTTTGTGAAAAAATAAAATCATCAGGTTTTTGAGATAATCTTTCACTCCATAAACTACCATTCTGCTTCTACATCTTACAAAGTTACGTGCATAATTTAACTTTCGTTTTACTAAATTAACTTTCTGGTCATAAAAAACTAAAACTCTTCATTCTTATGTAGATAACTAATGACCTCATTAAATCCTTTTTTTGGTTCATAAAATAACCTCGAATTGCGTAAAATGTCATTTTGTTCTTCAAGAAGTAAATTTTTTTTATTATGATTTTTTTTTTTTGGATCGAATCAGGTTGAAAGTAACGTTAAAAGCACATAAATTCTCCTTCGATCATTATGTAACCTCTGATTTTGTAAAGAAACATCTCTTGTCCATATTCTGCCTTTCTTCTGTTCGTTTGATACTTTTGTTTCACTTGTTTCCTTTTCGTTTGTGAAACTACTTTTGGGTATCGTAAATTTCCTATTTCATAATAGTTATCTCTTTGTTATCATAATTGCCAATTCTAGTTCATATATTTTGTTATCAATGCTGACAAAATAATAACGAAATTAAATTTGAAAAGATAAAAACGAACACAAAGATTTATGTGAAAACCATTGCGATAAAAACCACGGAGAGAGGAAAAAACGAAATCCATTATGAAAATTCAATGATTGAAATATATATACACACACTGCTTCCAAATTTTAACGTCGGCCCAAGCCCATAAATAATTCAAGACATATCAACAAATTTCATTTAGATCCTTAAAATACCTTGCTCATTCATGGAACATAATTTGTACGGTCCGTCCAACGTCTTATATAACCCTTTTCATTTGTAAGTTTTTGCAACTCAAAATGTCAGATTGGTCATAATTTTATTTGTTTCCGTTCATAAATTACCACTATAATTGTAAGCTTTGAAACCTAATATCGTAGGTCAATATTTCATGCTTGACCTAGTCTCTTTCTCTTTACAGGGATTCCAGAAGGACCTCCATAATCACTGAATCCATAATCCCGTGTCGAAGAAATTAAGGCAGCCTTTATAAATAGATCACATCTGAGTGATACCATACTATACTATCCCTTCATTTGAAAATTATACCGACAAATCTTTTTCTGAGTTTAATTTGATGTTCGATTAGATTCTTCAAAAGTCATTAGAAGAGGACCATGACTCCTGACAACTCGTTCGCGCCAACAACGGCACTGAGCGGGGCCGAAGATTGACCAAACGCTATGTTTGTCACTTGCACAAAGGGTCATTAGAGAAGTGCAACTCCTTTAGAGACCTTTTTTTTTCTTTCCGATTAAGTGATATTCTAGACCGGTTTTCGCCGAGCCGAGCTCACCTCTTAAATCCGATCAAAGGCATGTCATCCACGCGAAATTCGCAAGGAATTTTTTTTTTTTTTAATCATGACTTGATCATAACAAGTGACTTTGTCTTTGTCCCATTTTTCTCTTGAGCGAAGACACGGGATGGTTCAAATTTGGCCAACTGACGGGGACTGAAGGGCCAAGTTATGATGTGATGAAAATTCCTAGCATAGGAATTATCATCCTATCTTTGTTCTTGCCCTGCCAAATTCAGTATCAATTAGCCGTCTTCTGCAGATCTTCACTGGAAATATTCCACCTCAATAAACGCCAAACCTGTTCCAAAATATATTTGCAATCTTCTATCAAGATGCCAGGAACCTTTTCACGACAAGAACGTTGTTCTTGTCATCAGTTCACATACAGAGATGAACTCTCTTGTTCAAGTTCTTGTGGTGCTCTTCTTTCCCCTTGTGGCTTCAACCACAACCCAAGAAAGTTTCATGCGATGCATGAAAGCTCGATTCAGCGAATACACGAAGACCTTTGAGATCGTATACTCGGCGAACTCCTCCTCCTATCCGCACCTCTTGCGATCTTCTGAACAGAACCCCAGATGGGCCAACTCTTCCAGGTCGACTTTGAAGCCCCTCCTCATCGTCACGCCTTTCCACGAGTCCGAAATCCAAGCGGCCATGCTTTGCACCAAAAGACACGGCCTACGGATCAGGGTTCGAAGCGGAGGCCATGACTATGAAGGCCTGTCCTATCGCTGCAAAACCCCGTTCGTCCTTGTCGACCTGGTCAACCTCCGTTCGGTGGACATCGACCTCGAAGCGGAAGCAGCTTGGGTTCAATCCGGCGCGACGCTCGGGGAACTCTACTATAGCATTGCCATGGAGAGTAAAGTCCATGGGTTCCCTGCTGGTATATGTCCCAGTGTTGGGATTGGCGGGCATTTTAGTGGAGGTGGGTTTGGCACTATGTTGAGAAAGCATGGCCTGGCAGCTGATAATGTCATCGATGCTTACTTGATTGATGTCAATGGAAGAATCCTAAACAGAGAATCAATGGGCGAGGACCTATTTTGGGCCATAAGAGGTGGCGGTGGAGCTAGCTTCGGGATCATATTGTCGTGGAAAATCAAGTTGGTTAGGGTCCCTCCGACCGTGACGGTCTTCACGGCATCAAGATCACTCGAACAAGGCGCGACTCAGCTCGTGCACAGGTGGCAATACATTGCACATGAGCTACCTGAGGATCTCTTCATCAGGGTGATAATTCAGGATGCAGGTGATGATCCGAACAACGGAGGTGCAAAAACCGTGCAAGCCCAGTTCAACAGCTTGTTTCTCGGGAAATTGGATTTGCTTATGCCGCTGATGAACCAAAGCTTTCCTGAACTGGGACTGAAGGTTGGCGATTGCGCCGAAGTGAGTTGGATCGAGTCGGTGCTCTATTTTGCCGGGTACAAGAAGGACGACCCGCTGGAGGTATTACTGGACAGGAACACGCTGTACAAGAGCTACTTCAAGGCGAAGTCGGATTTCGTGAGGGAACCCATCCCAGAAGTCGGGTTGAGAGGGATATGGGAAAGGTTCATGGAAGAAGAGATAGTGTTCATGATAATGGACCCTTACGGTGGGAAAATGAATGAGATATCAGAGTCAGAACTACCATTTCCTCATAGGAAGGGCAATTTGTACAACGTCCAGTACATGGTAAAGTGGGTTGAAGATGGGGTTAAAGCAACTAAAAAGCATGTGCACTGGGCGAGAATGCTGTACAATTACATGACACCGTATGTTTCCGCGGCCCCTAGAGCTGCCTATCTGAATTACAGAGATCTTGACTTGGGAATCAACGGGAAAGGCGAAGAGAGTTACGAACGAGCGAGTGTCTGGGGCACAAAATACTTCAAGGACAACTTCAAGAGACTGGCCATGGTAAAGGGTCGGGTCGATCCGGAAAACTTTCTCAGGAACGAACAGAGTATTCCACCATATCCTGCACTCAAGAAGAGGAGGTGACTGGGATTGTTTCTGCTTCAGATTGCATGGCTTTACGTGAAACTTTAGATTCGGCTTAAGATTACATAACCGGTTTTCAATTCGCGATCGAACGCATGGCTAAGACTCATTTGCACGAAAAAATTTGAAATTCCAACCCAACCAATTCACCATCTCTTAATCGTTAAGTTCGGACTGTTTCAAACAACACTACTTGGGCTTTTAGGTGTCCAATCGACGTAGGCTTTCTAAATTGATTGGTGGCAACTCCGGTCTGAAACAAAAGTTCAGGTGTAGATGATGAAATTATGCTTGTAGAGGAAATCTACTGCCTCTCAACTAGGAGTTGTAGCTACATGTGCAAACATTTCCCTCTACACTCAAAGCACACTGTACAATGCTCAGGCCGACATTCTTTCATAAGACTCCAATCATAATCGCACGGCTTTTCTCAAAGAACAAGCTCAAGAATTGAAGAAACAAGCTTTCTGAGCGATTCAAATGATATTTTTTCCTTTTCATTCCCATACAACGCGACTTTAAAGTCATCACTCTCTTCGAATACAATCTTTCAGCTCTCGTTCAAAAAAAGGAAGAAAGACAATTGATAACCCTTTTAAGTGATATGACTTATTTCGAATGTAATTTTCTTGCATTTACAAGAAAGACAAAGAATAAAGAACAAATTGAACATCAGAAAAACGAGAGAGATATCTTTTCAGCGTATCAAAATTGATCCGACATTCGAATTTCTATGTCTCCTGCATCGTCTCGATAATTTGTTTCAGCTAGTACTTCTTTCACACGAGCATTTGATTCGAACTATTCAATGCGCCTGATATCATTTCCTGCCTCAATCTGTCGGTCTTCACCTTTTTTTTTTTTTTTTTTTTTGCGTCACTCTCATGCAAGCGCTTGTTTGCATCATTCGTACAAACGACCTCTCAACATGTAAATTGCCCATACCGTCTCATCAGTCGCGCTATGTCCGCACTGTGTAACCTCTACGTCTAATCTTGCATGTGCATCTCTTAATACTGTCTGCGTTTCAAACAGTTTTTTTTTTTTTTTGCCCAAATACATGGAAACCTGTCTCTGTTCCTTCCAAGAATTTTCAAAAAAAACCTTTTCAAAAGTCGAACCATTCAAAGTTGTGGCAGAAATAGATGTGAATGGACGCCGTTGCAAGCATGTTCAATTTTCAAACTAACAGCCAATCATTCGAATCTCTCAGAATTCTAGCAACCTCATTCGTAAGTAACCAAACCCAATGTTCTCAGTCTATATTGAATCTCGGCTTCATCTCATTCAATAGGGTCATGAGTCTAGTTTCAGGGGCACTATAAGCTATTACCGCAGTTCGCAAGCACAGGCACATCTCCAAACATTCCACCGAAGCAGGATATGATTTTAGGTCCAATGCATGTGCGTCCATGTCCAAGACTTCAAAATACGCTAGGAGATGGCATGTGCATACCAGAATATCATAGATAAATACATTTATTAGCCAAAACAGCAAGAAACTGGACAAAAAGGCTACCCATTCTCATCCTCTCAGCACAAAAATCTTTCCTGAAACATCCCGGTTACACAAATTGCGATATGACTATGCCAAATTGCAACATCGACAACAAAAAGCTTCTCCCAGCAATCCAAAATTGCCATGCTGCCAACCATATTGCAATCATCTACAAAAAGTGAAAGTTGCGCATATCCAGTCCGCTTCAATAATTTAAACCTGACAATCCTGTGTTAGAGCTTGTGAATTTATTGGTCTTCCAAGTACAAGAAAAGCGGGTTGGTACATGAAGCTCAGCTTTTATCTACAGTTCCTGATTGGATAATATTACAAATCGAGGTTTTCTGTTCTCTTGTTAAAGAAGAAAACCATTTTGTGACAGCACAGGCAGGGGCAGGCTGACTCACACTCGCATTACCCTGTACAATATTCTCAAAATCTTGGGGGACAAGCCGAACCAGAGCAGTTGCGATAGCAGCCTGAGTAGAGAAGCCCATGTTCAAGGTGGTGGCTTGTCGGAGAAAGCTATACAAGGAACACCTCAAACTTTGGACTCCAACATCCTCAAAGCCACCAGCTTTAACTCCAATCCTGAAAATTAGAACAAAACATGGTTAGCGCATATGAAACAAACCATGTAACGTTTCATCTATTAGCATCCTGTTCAAGTCTCAGCCTTCATTTAGTTTTGCAATTGTTTATTCCCGATGTCCATGACACAAGCGCGGCCTTATCCAGCTCTCGCACACTTAACAGCATACGACTATATATCAGCTATGACCATTTCTCTCAATTAATCTACTATGCTTGAAATGAGGTACATGGAACTCTCTCCCCAAAGACATTCAAGGATGGTGTACAAGATCAAATAACAAATAAAGTTGCCTGACATGGATCTACTCAACAAACTTCACATAAACAAGTCTGACAAAATCTTCTCTACAAGTATTTGTCAGAAAGACTTATCCTATGGAATCTCCATAAGTGGCATTTATCAATTGACAACATTTTCCGAACAACGATATCGGCCCAAAAGAAATGCAGCCTAAAAACATATTATAGCTGAACACCAACATATAACAAATCATAAATAGCTAGTCTGATCTTTCTGCCTCAATTTTCGTCAGACAATATACCTCCAAAAAGGGGGGAAATACAATGTTCTTTTTGTTCGATAAAAACAACTCCCTAACATCTCACCTTCCAATTTGACCAACAAGAACTATAACAGCTGCAGCAATGCTTTCCGGCACGGGAGATTCAAAAACTTTTAACAGCTGCGGGATGATTTTACTTTGTGTGAACTCCCAGCCCTGCATCATCAGGAAGATGCTCGCATCAAACAGAACTTGGGTGGCTAGATACAATATGTTAGTCATAAAGGACAGAGCAGTAGATTCAGCAGAAGGCTTACCGCACTCATTGCAATTAGCTCCACGAAAGAAAATAACTCAATAAAATCAAAGAGATCCTCAGCATTTCTGGTTTGTGATTCAGTAGGGGGGACCCCATCGTTTCCCTTCTCAGGCAGGATTTCAAACGCATCAAGCTGAGAACTAAAATTATTTAAAGTATTTCCTGAATTGATTGGTTCCCTTGTGACAGGTTGCAGTCTTCCACAAAGAGCAATCTTTTGAAGCCTCTCTAACACGAGCGCTATGACTCCATCCACAGAAGTTGCTCCAACATTGAATGGGCAGCTGGTGCACGGAGGGACTACAGTCCCCACCTCCCCCATCAAGAAGGGACATTGAGAACCCACTGACAAATTAGATTGCTCAAGAAGCATGACCACTGATTTCAAGACGGTCATCAGCAAACTATATCTGCCTGATGTAAGATATTCGCTTCCACATAAATAAGAAAACACATGAAGAATGCTAAGGACCAATAAAGGATCAGATCTATTTTTATGACAAATCTTGTAGGAAGCTTCACATGAAAAACCAATCTTATTGTCCACCACACATATTGATGCAAAAACAATACTGCCAGCCAACAACAGATCCCTTGATGCAGTTCCCAATGACAAGAGACCACCAACACTGTTCGAATCCATTTCCACTGTTCTATCAGCTGAGATTGAAGATTTAGAAGGTACATCATTACAGAAAATTATCTTTCTGTGAACAAGGAAATCCTCAATGAGACAAAGAAGTCCATCAACTTGACATAACTCCATAAATAGTCGTCTTGCCTCCACGTTTGACATAACTGTTTCCGCAAACAAACATACCAAACAAAATCAAATTTACATTTAGCATAACAAATGTAACAAAAATTTACTTCCACAGTTATCATATTTGACTTCATGGAGTACATTCAATAAGCACACGAAGAGGACTTACCAGACTTTATATGCTCAGCAAATGAATCTACCAAATTGAAAAAATCTTTGTCAAATGAGTACCCCCCAAATGTTCCTGATGCCACAATAGAGTAGTTGACCAGCAATAATGAAAACAGCACACAGACCCTCTCCCTGAAATAAGTACAAAAAAGAAATTAAATCATTCGGTCAGATTTTCTCAAGTGGATAGAGCGAACAACTATTAAAGAGCAAGTAATTATAATAAAAGCAAGTGTAAAATGCAGAAAAAACTAGAAGTGTCAGCGCACGGAACCACGATAGAACATTTTAACAGGCACAACACGAAGATATTTGTTTTTCTCTATTTCTCAAAACTGCTATTTTCCAGAGAGGATCAACATATGTACATGGAAGGAGAACAGTAACTCACTTCTGCAGCAGATTTTCTTCCTTCCTCAGTTCAATCAGAAATTTTTGCAACATCCAGCATGGGTGAGATAGCAAAGAACTCCGAACAACACAACTGTCGATTGCAAGAATTATCCTATATATGCTTTCAATTTCCTTAACATCCGAAGTGACAACACAATATTTAGGAAGAGCATCATGTGGGGATCCGTGTTGACTGTCAAATGAATATTTACCCCCATCTCCTGAAACAATAAATCTCAATCTATTTGAATTGACTCTCCCTTCTCCCACACCAAGACAGCAGTAAGTTGATGTATTCTCGTTCTCATGCACTACTCCATGGATCAAATCTTTCTCTTCCCTATCAGAAGATTCAGAGATGTCGAAGTCCATCTCAGGAAGCGCTGGAGAAACAAGCCCGCCAATCGCTCTCCTGTAGCGTTGCTCATCAGTTGGATCATCCAACTCCAGCAATTTCATATAACTGCCATCCACGGTATCAAAGATTTCAACTCCATCATTGTTGCAGCCAAAAGAACCACCAACAACCTCCCTCGGTACAGAGCAGACTCCTCCATTTAATTCACTGGGAACCCGCCCACCGATATTTGCTTCAGTGGGAATTTCAGATCCACAGTTATTTTTGTTCTGCAGTATCGTATTGCCATGTCGTAGTCCCTTTCCGATGTACTTTCCATGAAAAACCTTTCTCTTCTTCCGCCCGCTCTCATGCTCTACTTGTTTACTATCAAGCATATATCCAGCATCATTCAATGGTTCATCTGTTTCTTGACTCACAATACCATGCAAAAGAGTAAGGTCCTGTTCCATCTGGGGATGCAACTTCCTACTTCTTGCACTCGTATGATCAACCGATTCAATCACATCAAGCAGGTCCTTCCTCTTCTGTCCACATACTTTTGATCCATGAAGACCCACATGAGGACTTTTCACACTATCGTCACAAACCTCAGGAAATTTTTCATTGGCCCTGACTTTGGTATCTCCATTGGATAGGCTCGAAACAGTTCTTTGCTGATTCAAGTTATCTTCCCTCAGTTTTGCTGATGAAGCAACAATATATGCCCTGTCCTGTGATCCCACCAACTCTCTATCAGAAAAAGATGCCATAGCAGAATTTATGGCAGAACGCTGTAATTTTTTTCTGTTAGAGCCTCTAGGCGGAAGCTCCGATTTAGAATCAGTACCTGATACAAAATCAGTAGAACTACCTCTGGATGTAGGAGGCCCAACTTCTCTGTGTGGAAGCTGTCTCAAATCATCACATGTGGCAATGGATATACAGCTAGGCTTGAAAATTGCATTGTCGCTTTGACAGCATGCATGAAACAATTCTGGGACACGCAAATTTTGCCTCCTTCCAGTTGTACTGGTGGTTCTCGCATTCTACAGAGTTCATCAAACCATCAGGTAAGCAAACCAGAAAACAAAGCTAGTCCACCCTTAGATGATGTTTGCAGACAAACTAGAAGTAATTTCCAACTAAACAAGAGTTCATAAAGAACCAGCAATACGCCTCATCAGCAAAATAAAAAATTATAGTACCCTTACTCATGAGAAATAAAACCATCAACTTCTGGGAGTTTCACTACATATGAACTGGAGGAGAATGTACATACGAGGAAGAAAACAGAGCATGAAAAACAGTGGGATTTATAAAAATAAAAAACCCAATTTTATGGCAAGTGTGTCACGTTATCTGATGCATCTAAGACACACTGATGCCCAAGCCCACCAGGAAAATAAGCTGTAAAGAGACTGTAATGCTTGCTGAAGATCAAACGTTTCCAACGTTAAGTCTGAATTAATAGAACAGGGCCAAATCTTTTGCATAATCCTCAAAAGAAATGTAATACACTACTGATCAAACACGACTTCACTTTTTCAATCACCGCTATAATTTCATAGCATCAGAGTTTATATCTTTCAGATTCAAGGTTGTTGTGGTTTTTTCTCCTAATTAAATCAGACCAGACTATAGGGGAAAAGTGAAGAAAAAGCAATGATGGATTACGCATTGTCCCTAACCATGACATACAATTTTCAGTGCCTCCTATATTTGTAGTACAATAACATCATAGAAGCTGTTAATGTTAGTTGCTTTTCTGCCGCGTATACTCATATCACGCAGTTGTCCACATCACTATTGCTTACCTCCTTCACACATGCAAAAGACTAAAACCAGTCATAATGAAGTTACTTTAGGAAACACACCTTTTCATGCTCAGGCAAACCTCCACAGCTGGGTGAGAAACAGCTGCCTAGTTCATTCAGGCGATGTGAAAATTCCCTAAACTCCATCTTCACACGAAGAATTTCTTGCATTAGAAGATCATTTCGGCATTTTTCCAACTCCACCACTTCTTTGGCATGTTTAGCTCTCGTCTTTTCAAGCTTCAACCTTTCTTTCAAAAGCTTCAGTTTGGTAGATTCAGCATCCCTCATAAGGAAGGAAGAAGGAGCCTTCAACAGTTCCCCAGATCCGTGTTTCTGCTGATCTGACTGGAACTTTCCACTCCTTCGCCTCTTTTTCTCCAACGATTTAGATGACTTACTATTATCTTTGTCATCCAAAGCCTTATTATGCTCTCCAGTTTCACTTTTTCCTTTCCACATTTCCAAAGATGTCTTTTTCTTCTTACTTGACTGTCTCTGTTCCTCAACATCAATGGCTCCTTTCTCAGCAGTTAAAATCAGCCCAGCTGTTTTGCAAAGCTCATCATTCTGCGTTGCCGTCTCAAAATCTACTTTCTGGTCCGCTCCTGCTACAGGACCATTACTCATTCTGATAGAAGAAAAAACATCATGAAGCTCTTCCTGCAATTTCTCAATGCGCTTTTTGCCTCCCTCAACTTCGCCAGACAATTTTTTTGCACGATCTTTCTCTTCCGTCAGCTTCCTGTAATTATCCTCAGCTAGCTTTCTTTGATCAGCTGCTTTAGCCTTCTCCAAATCGGCACGCTGCCTCTCTTTCATTGTTCTTTGCTTCTCTAATTCAAGTTCTTTCTTTGTCTCTTCACACCTTAAAGTCTCGGAGATTAATTTTGATCTTGCTTCATCGATTTCTTTTTTCAAGTTCTGCAACTGAAGCCTAGATTCTTCAGCCTTTCTGCGTTCAATAGCAGAGATTTTTCTCTCTTCATCAGCCTTACTTTTCTCAGTTTGCAACATTTTCCAGGCTTCCTCAGCTCTTCTTTTCTCGGACTCTGCATTCTTCCTTTCTGAATCTGCCCTAGTTTTCTCCTTCTTTGTAAGTTCCTTAAGACGTTTAATTTCTGCTTCCCCTTTAGAGACCTGAGCCTTGAGCAACTTGATTTGCTCCTTCCCGTCTTGATCATCAGAATGGACGCTTCTCCCCAATGACACTATCTCGGACTTCAAGGCATCGACTTCATTCTCCAACGAAACTCTGACAGATACTGCTCTCTCCTTTTCCTCTCTTTCAAGGTCTGCACGTGTCCGTTCCGCTTCACATGCTGCAAGGAGAAAAGGAGACAGAAGTATACATACTACTTAGTATTTGTCAGTGGCAGCCCCGAATCTGTTCTTCCTTAAGAAATCGAATACCAAAATAACAGCATTAAGCCCCTCACAAAACAATTTCATCGAGCAAGGTATCGAACCTGTGCTTTTGGATTCAACATCAAAACTTGCTCAAAATTTTCAGCTCTCAGAATCACAACTTACTCAAATTTTCGAACCCCCCCTCCCCCCCCCCCCCCCCCCCCCAAAAAAAATAAATAAAAGAAAAAAAGAATCACACAAAGCAAGATAGCATTCAACATAATCTTCTTGTATGATGGAAACAATAGTTTTTCGATTACCTTTCTTGAGATTGAGGCTTTCAGTCTGAACCTTATCGAGCTGTTGCTCGAGAAGCTTCACGGCTTGCCTGAGAGCATTTCGTTTCTCTTCTAACTTCGAGTATTTGACCTTCCACTGCAAGCGCACAACACCCAAAACTAGTCAGCTCGAACAACTACTGAAATGCACGAAAAAACCCTCCACTCTAAGAACCAAAAAGCCAGACAACAAGCGCATGTAATGCATCTATAAAAACCTTACCGCTCGGCAACAGATGTTCTCCGGCTCAACCTTCAGTGAAACATCTGCTGCCATTACAGCTACTACCGCCAGCGAAGAGTCGCCACTTCAGTCTCGGATCGACCCGAGAGGATGCGGCGCATTGATGAAAAACCCTAAAGCCCTTGCCGTTGCCACTCGCTGTATTCGCTCGCAGGTAGAGAGAAACGAGAGAGCGGTAAAGATTTGAAGAAGACCTGACCGACTCTGTAGTCGTTGAAGGAGGTCTCCTGTGTGTGTAGAACCCTAGAAAGTCCGACCCGCCGCAAAACTGGGAAACGGATCGGGTCGGTCATTTTTTTTTCTTTATCTTCGGTAGGCCGGCCATGCTTGACAGTTTTTTTTTTTTTTGGTCGAAACCATGCTTGACAGTTTACAAGGCCTTTTATATGATTTTGTCTAAATTTATAACGGGGCTTATGATGTATACATATGATCTCAAGAGGTCTAACATGACGTAAGCCTCCTTTTGATTTTTTGGGCTAATTATGTTTCGCAATAGATCTCGATAATTAATCGTTGAGCTTTTTAGTGTGATTAATTTGAATTTATAGTTGGTTCATGCATTACATCGAATGAGCCCAAGAGCAAGAGGTATATGTATTTGCATCTTGCCCGAGACACGCCTATGAAAACATGTTTTATTAAATATAAGTGCTTTTCAAATTTATGAATATCGAAATATCTGAGCTACCAAATTGTTAGCTCTATTTGTTTTTATGAAAAATCAATAATTTAGAAAATATTTTTTTTTTGCTTTCTTAAAAAAATGAAATAAAATATTTCTATTGTCCACAAAAATTCTTAAACATAAATTGTTGTTGATAATATAATTTCTCTCATTGACTAAATATTTCAATCGGTATAAGTGGTCATTTCTAAGAAAATATTTTTCCGACCTCGTGTCACGAACTCATTTATATGACTCATGAGCCCAACACTAGAGGTCGCAGCCCATGAAGTTTGTCATCTTTCGCTTATGGGCAAAAGGACCATTTTAGAGCCAAAAGTTCTATACGGATATCATTTTTGTACTAAAAGTTTCAATCGAATCACTTTAATGTCAAATTTTTTGAAAAAAAAAAATTACTTAAGTGCCAACTTCAATATTCTTCACTGAAAATCCGACGTGGCACTTTTTTTATTATTAATATATGATGCTGACGTGGCTCGCCAGTCCATCTTGACATTTTCTTTTTAAAATTTAAATTTTTTATTAATAATAATTTGAAAAATAAACTAAAAATTTAAAAAAAAAAAAAGCTAAAAAAAAATAAAGAAAGGGAACCTGACTAGGCGACGAGGGTTGTAGCCTCGCCATTGTTGCCTCGCCAACGGTCGTCACAGTGGGCCCCCTAACCAATGACCATAGGCGAGGGTCATCGGCCGTCGCCTTTGTCTAGCCGAGGGCAGCCGCTTGGCAACTCGAGCTGGCCATGCCCCATTCAGCGTCAGCCATTGCTAGCGATGTTGGGGCGACGGGGCGGTGAGGGTTAGAACAACCCTCGCCGCCTAATTTGTTTTTTTTTTGTCAATTTTTTAGCTTATTTCAATTTATTTTAAATAGAGTTTTTATTTTAAAATTTTTCTGTTAATTTTTATTTTTTAAAATATAATTTTATTTTTAAAATGTTTTTCTGAATTTTGAAGTCCACATGGACTTCATCTTTTTTGTAAAAAACTTTATCAATTAAAATTCAAAAATTAATTAAAAATGCCACGTTATTGAAAATTCTCGCCGGAAGTAGTAAAATGATCATTTTACCTCTGACTTGTCACTAAAGTAGTTGGATTGAAATTTTCGGTACCAAAGTGATCTCGTTACACAACTTTTGGCACTAAAAATCTTCTTCTACCTGGCTTATGAGATATACAAAGGTCTAATATCCAAAAAAAACCTTCAATTTTATCATTTGTGACAATTATATCCAAAACTTTTTTGTCTCATAAAAACCTCCAACTTTTATATTTATCCCAATTCTACATCAAACTTTTACTTTTGTCCCAATTCTACCAACCTAGTAACAAAAAACCCCTCAAATCTCAAACTGTTTCTTTTACATCAAAAACTATTTTTTTTCTCATAAAAAATCTCAAACTGTTTCTTTTACATAATTCTAGGGAAATTTTCAATTAAAGGCCCGAAGTGCTTTGATTTTCTCAAATAAAGGTCTATAGTGGACATTGTTTCAAATAAGAACTTGAAGTGCATTTATTTTTTCAAATAAGAGCCTGAAGTTGATATTGTTTCAAATAAGGAGTTGAAGTAATTATATCAGCCTCAAAAAGGGCCTCTCACTAATTATCTATCGTCATTTTTGTCATTTAACATTTATTATTATTTTTCCTCCTTTCCTTCGTTTTCTTGCCTCTTCTATTTTTTAAAAATTAAAAAAAAATTGAAAAAAAAAGAGAGCAACAGACAGGAGGTTGCCCTCACGCCTGTGGAAGCCACCACACCGCTTGTCGTCTCGCCTGTATTGCTTTTGTTTTTTTTTTCTTAATTAATTTAACTAAAAATTATGCTAAAAATTCTATTTTGACAAAAATACCCTTAGTTGGCCGGAATATCTAGCCGATCGGCCAGCTAGCCAAGCTAGGCCCTTACTTGAAACAACAATGATCACTTCAGGCCCTTATTTGAAACAAAAAATACACTTCATGCTCTTATTTGAAACAATATTCACTTGAGTACTTGGGGCCCTTATTTGAAAATTTCCCCCAATTCTATTACAATTAGTTTATCCTATGTAGTATTTTCACTTTGCTAATGAATTACACATCAGTAAAGCTGACACGAAAAATCCCTAAACTTCTCTTCGTTGTTTGCTTCCTTTACATATTACCGAGAGTTACAAAGTCATTCAAAACGACACGTTTCATATTCTCTTCGGTACTCAGCAACCCTAAAAAAAGCTAGATGTGGAGATATTTGGATTAACGATCCAAAATCTCGTCGTCTTTAAAACTTACTGTTTCTAAATTTCAAAGATTCACTGGTAAGTTCAGCGAGAAAACTTGAGCCACGTAGGATTAACTAATGATGATTATGGACGGAAGATTGACGGTGGTAGAATTGGGACAAAAGTAAAAGTTGAGAGTCTTTTTTTTGTATTAAATCGGTAAAATTGATATAAAAATAAAAGTTGAGGGTTTTTATGAGACAAAAAAAAGTTTTGGATATAATTGTAATAAATATTAAAGTTGAGGCGAGTTCCTATGTAGCACTTATATTATTACAAATATTGAGGTGAAGATTTAATTATGCCGAAAGAGCGAATCAAGACCACAACATTCGGCGTGCAATGGACATGTGGCCATATCAATCTTGGGACACTTCGCGTGCAACGGACAAACAGACGGTCGATGCCACAAAAATTGGAGCAAGACCTCAACTTTACTTTTATATATGATGGTCAGCGTGTTGTCACGAAAAAATATTAAATTTCATTGATGATGATTTTCTCTTAAAGTGTCATCTCAATATCATTATTTACATTAAAATTGAATGTGCTTGATAGAATTTTATATCATCATAGGTACGGATGATGACTCAATGTCCTCCGATGTGATGTGTTTTGATCAAATTGGCTTATATGTCAGTACCTCACTCTTTTAACTAGTAATTAGAAAAGATAACTTTCAACTTTTTTCCGGTCACTTGATGATAGAAGCCAAGGACTTCATAAATGAATATTATCTCTATGTGTTGTACTAGATGTGTTGCATAAACGTCAAGAGATATGCAAATTCAAGCTCGTAATAGTAATGGTGAAAGCAAAATAAAACACGAGACACGATATACGTGGAAAACCCAAGACGAAAAAAATCACTGGGAGAGAGAGGGATTTCACTATCTTCAATCACGAGTACAAACGTACAATTAAAGATCCAAAATCAGACAAGAAGAAAGTAAAAACAAAGGGTTTCGGGGCAGAAGCTAAAGTAAGCATCCATATGTGATATGAGACATCCTTTTTATAGCCCCATCAAAGAAACCATAAAACAAAACGAATGGTCCAAAATAACATTATCACTAATTTGGAAGTCAAAATATAACAAGATGCAATAATGAAATATAATGATTTAAATATATTTTGATTTAACTGTGAAAATAGATTAATCAATCCAAGCAAAATCAAATTAAAAACATACTCATACAAATAGAAATTTTGACGAAGAAATAAAATGAAATAATTTGGTAAACAAAACCAATTTTTTATCAACGCCTCTGTCAGACTAGTTCTTTGATTACGTTGGTTTACTTAAATAAACTAATTTTGTAACAAAAAATAATTCTATAAAGATAAAAATAATATTTACAGAATATGATACTTATTTGCATGTTTAGTCAACATAATTAATATACAATTATTCTCTTATATATAAATTCATCATTAGAGATGCTGGAACAAACAAAATATTGGCCCGTGCCACAAAAAGATGTGTTCTTTTTTAGACGCACATATCAGTGAAATACAAAAAAAATTAGGATAAAGATTATCGATGTTACTCATATCATTTGATAATATTGCTAAAGTATTCTCTTTTGTTATCCCGCCTTTTATTTTTACAATGACTAAATATAAGAAAAATGTAATGAAATTTTCAAATTTCAAAAAACTTAAAGTTCTTTTGATAAATAAAAAATATTTAAACTCATTACAAATATGATATTGATTGGTCTGGAAATGTATAAGAACAAAAGAAATAATCCTATTTACGGAAAATATAAGTTGGGAAATAAAAATAAATTTATCTTTGATCAATGAAGAGGAAAATAATGTTAAGAAAATGGTTAATAACATAAAAAAAAATCTCAAACTGGTACATCTGTGATAAATTTACCTCAAATTATTTTTTCAACCACAAAAAATACAAACTGATACATTTGTGATAATTTTAACCCGAACTGATACATCTATAATAAATTTACAATATGCTAATTTTTATTAAATATAATCGTTAAAATGCTAAGTTGTATGACATTTGCAATTAACGGATGTACCAATTTGAGATTTTTATCCTTTGTTTGTCACGTGTGTATCTGTTTGGAATTTTTTTGTGATACTAACCCAATTTAACGAAGGGTAAATTTATCACAAATATACCAGTTTGAGATTTTTCATAGTAAAAAAATTAGTTTAGGGTAAATCTGTCATAGATGTACTGATTTAGAATTTTCGGTGGTCAAAAAAATAATTTGAGATAAATTTATCACAACTGTATTAATTGAGGGTTTTTCGTAGTTAAAAAATAGTTTAGAGTAAATTTGTTACATGTATATTAGTTTGGAGTTTTTTCTTTCCTCTTTAAAAGAAAGAGGAAAGACAAAAAGGAAAAAAAAAAAGGCTGGGATGGGATAGAGGAGCTCCGATGTGCAGAAGAAGGATTAGAGGAGCTTCCATGGCCACAGGCGAGGGGAAGAGCTAAAAAAAAAAATGAAAGAGAAAACGAAAAAAATGTTAAAAAGAAAACAAAAATGAAAAACCAGAGATGCAACAAGACGAAAATACCCCTGATCGGATTTTTTTTTTTTAAACAAAGAGCACACAATTCAGGGCCTTAAATGCTGCTGAGACACATATCCTTGTTTCACGTTTTGTTTTTTCTTTGGGTTTAAGTTATTTGAATTTGCGGACTTGCTCATAATATACAAGACGGGTATTATTAACTTACCTGGAAGTGTTTGCCATTTGGTTCAATTTATGTGGGGGTAAGTATAGGAGTAGTAAACATGGTTTCAGGATGGAATTCGAAATCTGAAATCGGACCAGTAGAGAACTTGTCCGGTTCTAGATTCCAAAGCAGGCATGGTAGGTTTCGAAGGCCTGAGAGCAACGCATATTGCACATTTCGAAAATTCTCGAAGGTGGCCTCAAACAAATGACTCCAGAAAATGAAATTCAAGGACAAGAAGATAGAGAGAAGGAGATGGCTCAGTTAGATCAGACCTGATTGAAAAGAGACGCGACGGAGGCGGGCAACAAAGTCGAGTGAGACGAAGGCGTGGCACGAAGTCTGCTTGAAGTTGCAAGGGCAAGACTGTTGGAAGGCAGAAGCTGGCGTGCGTGAGCGATAGAGTGGCCCATTACTTCACTTTCTAGATGGGTTGAAAGTGGGTCGAAAATGGGTTTCATGTGACCTATTTTCGACACATTTAGTTTAACTTTTTGGATCCATATTTAGTGGGCCCTCTAAAAATTAATAACCCACATATAAAATCATTTTATATAAAATATGAATAAAAAAATGGGTCATAGATACATATTGACAGCTCTACCCTTATTTGAAAAAATAATATTATTTTGGGCCCCCTTTTTCTAAACTTCCCCTAAAAAAAAAAATTGGAGGCGCCTGGGTACGTACCACTGTACCAGTGCCTCTAGAATATGTATTGCGCCTCAGTGCTATCTCTTATTTCTGTCTAAAAAAAAAATAATACGGTATATGTACCTCATAATTAAGTACAGAAGGGCCAACCACATGATGACACGTGGTGAATAGCAGTGCAAACTCGGATCTCTCTCTTTTCGTAGCCCACTAGGCTGCCTTTAGTTCGATTTTGGAAGTGAGACTTGAGAAATGCAAAGGCCTTTAACTTAATAATTGAGTTTGGTAAAAAAAATCCATTGTAAAGTAACTCTGAGGTATGTAGTGTGTGGCCAAAAAAAGAAGAAGAAGAAGAACGATAGAAAATTGCAAGGGCTTTTGCTGTAATTTTTTGTTAAAAAATATCAAACCATCTAGCGAAGGGATTAGGCAGCTACTGGCAGGGCCGACTGGGGTCATGCAATCCCGGGCATCTCGCGACCGCACCGGCCTTTTGCTAGACCCTTATCAATGCCGTTACTCAAGAAGATGAACAATAGATATATGGTTTTACTTTTTAAAAGGAGCAGAATTGAAATTTTATTAAGATTTCGATGATAAAATAGGCAACTGACTAATTGTCATGTATTGAGTTTTTAGTATTTTGAAAATACCCAAAGCTTCAAGCTCCTTGGAAATGGTTTCCAAGCACCCCAAACTTTCTTCAATGGGCCGATCGGCTAGCCGGGCTTTTAGTATAAAATTAGCCCGATCCAAACAATTGGCCTGTTCAGTTCGAGCTGATATAAGCCCTAAAAATAAATGGAAAACACAAAGGAAAACTGCATAAATGGAATTGGGCAGACATCAAATTTACAACGCAAGTCACAAATCAAAGTCGGCCAAAATGTCTACAAGCTACAACTTTTGAATCGAGTCGCCAAGTAGCCCTCTCATTCAAAAGTCGAAACTTACCGTCACAACTTGCTAGCCCTAGCTCGAGGTGATTCTTGTTTGGATCATCGCCAACATGCCCCTAGCTTTGGCATTTACAGAGCAATCAACGTGCTGCGATTAACCTTATCATGCTGGTATGAATAAACTTGTTGGTAAGATCCCAATTCGTCATTTCGCGTAATTTCAGGGAAGTCAAGACCACACCTTAAGGGCAATTTTGTCCAACCAAAGAAATTTCTCTCTCTTTTCCCTTGTTGAAGACGCTCTGTGCTTCCGGTGGATGAGGAAGACACAAACTTTAACTATGTGGAAGTTAGGCCCAGATAGAGGTTCATCATCAAAACTCATATCTTCATCAATACCTCTCACATTCCTATGGCTTATAAACATCACTTGATATCGATTATTTTGAAGAAATCAGTGGTGATTTCGAGTTAAGGTTATTGATTTTTTCGGAAAAAACAAAAACTCGAAGCAAATTTGGGATTAGAGTGAAAATTGGAGTTATATTGTTACCAGTTTCAGGAACGGACCTAGAAATTTCACTAATGATCATCATTTGACTTTTGACATGTGAAAATAAAGAAAATGTTCAACGCGCGTTTTTTATCCATGTTTTTAATAATACACTGACGTATGTGAGGAAATTTTTTTCTCTTTCTTCCTCCTCCATCTCGTTTCCCACCGTCGTCTGTCTTCCATGGCCATAGGCACCTTCAAGCTTCGTCTCGGCCAGCTCTTCTATGGCTGCCGGCACTGAGCGAGCCGTCGTTGCTTGCGGCCATGATGGCGATCTCAAGCAGCACGGCTCCGACAAGAAGAAGAAGAAATTTGAGCCGGTGGTTGGAAGCCGAAGGCGATGTTCGTGGGAAACGAAGATCGGCTCAAGCAAAAGGACAATACTTGTAGACGAGACGGACTGTCGTTTCAATAGCAAGTACCGGGCTTCTGGCAGCGGCAAAATGCATTAAAAATAGAAACTTTTGAAATCCTCTGGATCTACAACCGAACATCCTCAACCGCCGGTGGAGAATGACGAAAATAAGAGAATGATAAAGATCATCTTGTATTGCATTGCATGAATCAGCAAGAGGAATGACAAAGCAAAAAAAAGAAAAAAATGGAAATCCGATGCCGACATTCACATGAAGAAACAAGAGAGACCTTTTCCCGACTCTCTGATTAATTAGAATCATCATGAAACATTCAATCAGCGTTTTCTATGAAATCCGAGACATCACAACTCGGCTGACATCCTTAATGAAGGAGCCTGCAGCTGCGTACTCTTCCAACCCCTTCTTGTCGACACCATCCCTCAGGAGCGGTGGAAAAAACAGCCAAGATGCGGTCACCATTACAAATGTCGCGGTCATCGGACCGGCCAAAGCTCTCGGCAACCCCCACTTCGCGCCGCACTTCCTTTTCACCACCACCTCCACCACCAGACATGCCCCGTGGATCACGAAAAACCACATGACCTCCCAAGTGGGCTTCACGCACCCCATGTAGAAGAATATCAGCTCGTGCATGAGCCCCGACACCAGGAAGGCGGCCATCACTGCCGGCAGTGCCGCCCACTTGCGCCCAACGGCCGTTGACGCGGCATTGTGGACCGGTTCGT
This sequence comes from Rhodomyrtus psidioides, assembly GCA_021437785.1. Taxonomy (NCBI): domain Eukaryota; kingdom Viridiplantae; phylum Streptophyta; class Magnoliopsida; order Myrtales; family Myrtaceae; genus Rhodomyrtus; species Rhodomyrtus psidioides. Next base: position 21,464,395 of record JAILYB010000002.1, read on the forward strand.
AGACGGTCGATCGCAGGATGTTGGTGACCATGAGGTTCCACCGCTTACCCCAGAAGTCTTGAAGGGAAGACGAGAGGTACGGCTCATGGAACTGCGGCTCAAGCTCCATCCCGAAGCCCGCTCGAGCTGCGGCTTGTATGGAGGCTAAGGTCAGCTCAAGGGCAAGGTATATGTGGCAGCAATAGAGAAACAAGATCACGTTCGGATGGAAGTGGTCGGCATAATCGTATAAACGTAATAGCATCACAAGAAGCAAAGCTTTTGCGGGATAGTTCAGGAGCAAGACAGCTTTATGTCTACTGTTTTCAGGATTTTGAAAAAGTGGGTTTTCTTTACGATGGCCTTTTTGAGGTGGGTGTGTCTGATCTTTGGTGAAGTGTGTCCTCTGTGGTGATTCTTGAAGTGGGTTCCGTTGGATCTTGATGGGTAAGCAAGCAATGGCCAAGAAGCAGGGAAGAGAGATGGATGGATCTGAAGATAGAGGCCCTTTGCCGAAGGCAAAGAGGAGGAGCTTGGAGTTGCCAAGCCATGAAAGAATGAAGCCAGTTTGGCCACTAAGATTCACTGTGGAGAGATTGAGAGGAAGACAAAGAAACAGAGCCACGACGGGTAGTATCGCTAAGAGTCTTTGAGCCCCTTTCGGGATGATCCTGCCAACTATGTAGCAGTAGCACAGAGACATCAAAGCTGTGATGCATACCTTGAAGAAGTTGTAAATCTCTCCTTCCATTTTCTACCCCAGTCTCTCTCTGCCTTCCCCTGTTCCTTAATTTTCTGCTACTCTGTCTTTCGATCTTTTCCCTGGACAACCGACGGTAACAGAGGTTTTGCGCAAGTTTGACACTCAAAAGGTTGACCAGAGAAGTCCAGTTGCGTCTTCAATAAGCAAGATCCTGGGAAGCTGATCGCCTGCTTTTGTTTTCTGTTTTATTATCTTAGCGTGTCAAGCTGTCCCTGCTCATTTTGTTCAGGAATCACACATGGTGTTTACTTTAATGGCTGCGGTATTTTTATTCAATTTATTGCCTCGTGCTTAGCTCTGCATAAGATGAACTGGGCAAAAATAATTTTATTTATATTTATATTTTTATGTTGAATCATCGGAACCTCAAGAATGCCATGTGCGGCTGCTCTTATAATATGGCCAAGGACAGAGGAGAACATGTCAGGTTTGCGGTGCAACAAAAGATTCATTTCTTGGAGTCGGAACTAAGCTGTTGCAGATCTAGGGCGGCTTTTATGGACAGGCAAGATGCAAGAACAGACTCAATAGACACAGCGCTTATTTGTCTGAATTATTCCTATTTGAAATTGCCACAGAACCTTTATAATATATTTAAAGGCAAATAAATTCGGTAAAAGATATTTTGTGGCAGGGATAGTTTCGACGAAACATCTTTTTGACCCTTGTGGCTAATTTGAGGAATGTGGCGATAAGAACGAGGAATCAAGGATCGCAACTTCGGTCATGACAATTCGCCACCACCTACCGGTGAGAGAATTGGAATAACTGAATCGTCTAATAATGCTCAACGAATCGCAGAACGGGGAAGTTGACATCCCAAAGACAACTCGATGATGATTTATCATAAGTTTAATGTATATCTTTCCCTAATACTCCGTTTGTTTAGTGAAAAATAACGATTTGAATTTTTTTTTCTTAAAATGATGGCTTGTATCGCTTGAAATAATTAGCCAATTGAAAATGCTTTCATTATCGACAATAATTTATGTCTAAACAATTGAAAAACGACGAAGATATTTTTTGTTTATTCATCTTTATAAGTGATACATGCGGACATTTTTAAGAAAATATTTTCAAAATCGTTCATTTCTCGTGAAGCAAACGGAGTTTAAATAAACGAAAATAATAATAATAGGAAATTAAACTCGTGCAAACCATGTGCAATAGAACTGGATAATTCATTAACTTTGTATTATCATTTCGAAGAATGTATTTGCTTGGAGCCAGACATTGCCATGTTTTGTTGATATCTACCTTATTTTAAACGAAATGTTCGGAGTACAGGTTGGACGATTGTCGACGTGTCAAACGAATCTAATATGCTTATTCTACGTTTAATGCATTGCACTTCTTACAGTGGCCTGCGATATTTATTCTGCATATTAAGATCATTTGTTCCGGTCGATGTAGTTCATATTTCACATAATGAAACTCCTTAACAAGATGTGATTGGACAGATCCATATGAAATTATGACCAGCTAAGTAAACATTCATGATTCATGTAATAAACATAATTAACCGGGTGAGTAGAAAAACTACTGAACCCTAAACACCCATCAATCTTGAATCCATCCCTCAGTTGTGGTTGAAGATCCTCTGCCCAGGAGACAACAACATTTTTGGATCGAACTGGGCTTTGCGCTCTTGGAAAGTCCTCCATTTGGGACCAAAATGTTCCATCCACTCTCTTTCGGTGCTATAATGTGGGAGGTATTGCTTGAACTTTATACCATTATCTTCACAAAAACGAAGCACCTCCTTATTTTGAAGGTCAAACTCTTTCCAGTCACCAAACCCAGTTGTTTGCAAGAATTCAACTGTATAAAAGACATCTTCATCTGGTATAACCGCAGACATTCTTTCATCCCATCTGCAAAAAATCAATTATCAAAATTACATAAAAGGGTTCATGGTTACTAGAGTTTAGTAGAGTGTATAATCAGTCACTTTAAAATTGATTTTAATAATTCAAAGCACTATAACTTCTAAGTTTTTACATTTTATGCCCTTGCCGGATTTGAACGATTTTCAGATGAACTGTCGGAAATATGTCAACATTTCGACGTGAAATGAGCCTGGTTTTGGTCTAAGTGCATTGGTTGGACGAAATGAAACGTTTAGTGCATTAATTCGATTAAAATCAAAGATCAATGATCGAAACTCATATAAAAGTGGTGGCTGGCAAGAAAACATACTTATGTTTGTTCAAAGGGTAAACGAGGACATATCCAGTTGTGATGTCCTTTTTGAGAGCAATGTTCCTGAAGACGCCTGTGTTGATATCGGCGATGCGAGATTTGGGCACAAATAGGTCAAGCCACGGATGAGGAACGTTCCAACGTCCCTGCCCTCGGAGCTCCAGCTCTTCGACTCGTACTCTATTCAGGAAATCAACGTAGGACACGTCTTTCTCGAACCTGAACTCGGGGACATGGTTCAAATCTTTCAATAGGATCTCCAGATCCTAGTGTTAATAAGATAACACCAAACTAAGTCACAACCCTAGTCCAACATAAGCACAAATAATTTATAACATCAGCTATGAATTTTCTTTCTTTTCTCTTTTCAATGATAGTTGGATATTCATCAACATGTACCTTGTCTACTGTGCTTTGGGTGCGATCGTCGTAGTATTTGGCTACTTCGATACAGTAGAGGAGCTCGTGTTCCGCCACGAGAGACATCAATCGCTGTTGGTCTGAGAGAGAGAAGAAAGATGTCCAACTGTCCGAATTCCGGTGCATGAGAAGGAAACCTTCTACATAGTTCAATGCTTCCTCTTGGTCCCTTCGATGGTGCGATATCAAACGCTCTTGGTCCATCGTAAAAGCTGAAAAATCACTGTATAGCACTCTCACCCACTTTGCCTGCAGGAGATTCAAACAAACGTACATTTATTACATTGTAGGTTTATGTTCACAAGATGAAAAATTGTGGCATAATCGTAAGATAAAATTTAAAGATACTTATTGTAAGGTCCGATACAATAAGAGTCTTGGACATTAAATATCATAGAGAAAGTCCAGTGCGCTACTTACTCTCTTTGGAGCTCGACCTAGTGCAATCCTCGCTCTGGTTATTATGCCAAATTGACCAAGACCGCCAAGGACGGAGTAAAATAACTCGGAATTTTGTTGGGGAGAGCATGTCATAAAGTCCCCAGTTCCTACAAAAAAAATGAAAAAAAAATATATTTATTATATGTATAATATATATGTTGCAGCACAGAATTCTTTTTCGTGGATTAGTGTAGTTCGCTACAACAAAACATTTAAGACACTTTTTCACAAGGTTATCGTTGTCATTTTCAATCAAATATGGAAGCTGAGTGTGAGATACCAGTAATAACATCCATTTCGCAGACATTGCTGATTTGAGGACCATGTCGAAAGGCTTCCCCGCTAATGCCAGCATTAGAGAGCGTACCACCAACGGTTAGATACAAGTAATCTGTCAAACAAACTGGCGCAAAACCGTGTTTCAGCGACTCCTCCAACACATCGATCCAAAGTTGATGGCCGCCGACGTCCATATAGTGGCCGAGCCACTGGCTATACAACACGGTGGTCCCGTGCTGCTTGTTACCAAGAGACATCATGTCCACAACGACCCCATCGCGAGCCATAGCTTGTCCCCAGATAGAGTGGCCGCGTCCTCTAGCTGAGATAGTGAAAGGAGTAGAGGATTCGTTATACGTGAACGCGACAAGAGCCGCGATATCTTCGGGGCAAGATGGGCGAAGGACGGCCTTGGGAATTTCTCGGACAATGAGGCCGAAGTCGGCGGTGGCTGCGTCGGTGGATTCAGAGTCGAAGTGGAGGTTGTCGGCGATGGGGAGAGAAAGGAGCTTGTCGTATAGTGAATTGGTCAACGGTGAGGCCATTGGATGGTTCTCTGCCATTTTAATGTTTGAGGAACAAAGAGATGTTGAGCAAGTTGGTGTCTGTAGGCGTTTGGGGTGGAGTTGACAGGGAGAGCTGACAAGGCTCTCATATATAAATACCTTTATAGGGTCGCTATTGCTGATAGAGATATTTATGATGTTTCTTATGATTTTTTTATCTCTTTAGATTTTACATATCAGATTCGATTTCCTTAGATGGTAAACTTATAAAGCTTGTAAATAGAATGATGTATTCTTTATTAATATACATGCAATATACATAAATTCCATCATTTTCTATCCCGAATTATCATATCTTTCTATCATACGCATCTTATTTGATTTCCTTAAATAGTAATTTCATAAAACCTATAAATAGGCTGATGTATTCTTCATTAGTGTATATCAAGTTATATAGAAATTGCATAAATTTCTATTTGAAATATAACAAAATTTCACAATTTATGCATATCTGATTTGATTTCATTATATAGTAACATCTTAAAGCTGATAAATAGGCTGATGTATTTTTCTTTAATATACATCGGAATAAAAAGAAATGTCATTATTTTTTATTTGGTATATACATAATTTCCACAAGTAATTCTGCGTATCTGATTGACTTCCTTAGATAGTAATCTCATTAAGCTTATAAATAGGCTGATATATTTTTCATTAATATACATTGAGATATACTTAAAAATGCCATAATTAATCACACATATATGAGTGATTTCCTTATATAGCGATTTTATAAAGCATATAAATAGGCTGAGGTATTCTTTATCAGCTTACATCGAAACATGCAGAGAGTGCATAAATTTCTAGCCAAAATATACATAATTTTCAAAATTAATTACGTATATCTGAGATAACAATCTCATAAAGTCTATCGCCTAACCTTTCTTCAGAAGGTTAGGTACCTAACCTTGCAATCCGGGTCGTCCATTTTTGGACGGACGGCCCAAATCTCCTATTTTTACGGAGTAATTTTTTGAAATTTATATATATATATTTGTTAGTAATAATTTGGGCCATCCATTCATAACACGAACGGCCCAGATTGGAAGGTTAGGGCCTAATCTTCTGAGGAATGGTTAGACGATCCCTTTCCAAATAAATAGGCTTATGTATTCTTCATTAATATACGTCGAAATTTATAGAGTTTCCACAATTGTTTAGCACATCTGAGTTGATTTCCTTATGTAGCGATATTATAAAGTATATAAATAAGTAGATGTACTCTTCATTAATTACATTGAAATATACAAAAATTGCATGATTTTCTAGTTGAATGGGGTTAACACAAAGAAAAATGAAATTTACCACAAACTGATTTTTGAACGCCAAAAAAATCCAAACTATTACCCTTGTGATAAATTTACCCCAAACTAATTTTTTAATTACTAAAAATCCCAAAATGGTATAACTGTGACAAATTTACCATCTATTAATTTTTTTTTTAAATTAGGTTAATACCATGAAAAATATCGAACTAGTACACATGTGATGAACGGAGTCTATGGGACAAGCCGTGGAAGGTTGGAATCTAGCCCTCTGCCACCTCCTCTCTACACAACTTTCCGATCAGCTGGAGTGGTCGGTGGGTACGATGAGCTAACCCAATTCGAGGATAATCTAGGGATTGTATTCCCCGACTTGCTAAAGGACCGGATTACTTTGGCTGAGCCAATGGCGGTAGACGAACATGCAGCTGATGATGGGTTCCTAGATCTTATTGGTAGTTTTGATGACCTCATTATTGGAACCATATTTGAGGATCCCGTACAGGATGATGAGGCAATTGAAGAGGAGCTTGGCATGGCGTCTGGATCCCTGGGCCCGTCTATTGAAGCCATAGTGGATGATCCAGTGGAGGGATCAGAGTAACACTTTCGAAATTTTGCAATCCCCTGCGTGGGATCTTTCCAATTCTCTTTAGTTTTTAGGCTGCATTAAGATTCCTTTCAATTCTTTTCAATTTAATATTGCATTTCCATTCAATAAGATGTAATACGTTGATTTTATATCAATAAAATTACAAGATGTTTTTCACTAAAATTTTGGAATCTTGATGAGATATCTCAAACTGACCCGATGACGATAACCAACGATTGAACTAATTTGTCATCCATGGTAAGAAACTGAGGGTTGGGCCTCTTCAAGATTTCTCGTCCCGCGGTCTTTTAAAAAAAAAAATCAAAGTTTTCAAAAGTGACACATTGGATTTCGAAAGTTGCAAAGCATGCATTTTTTAAACCCTGTTTGTTTCTCTGACTTTGCCATTTTATGTTTCAGGGGCAAATATGAGGAGGGTGATCCATTGGATTCTGGAGCATATAACTTGGATGAATTCACTCCTGATTGTGAAGAAATACGTGAAGACTTTGAACGGCATGAGATGAATAAGTCTCTGACTGGCGACGAGACGATATCAATCAATTTAGGCGATGAAGAAAATCCAAGAGAGGTGAAAATCGGAGCGAACCTGTCTACTAAAATGGCGAAACGTCTTACCAAACTCTTGAAGGATTACCAGGATATCTTCGCCTGGTCCTATGCAGATATGCCCGGCCTTGATTGATCAATCGTCGAACATTGCTTACCGACCGACCCCTCAGTCAAGCTAGTAGTACAAGGTACACGAAGGGCTAGCCCAGAGCTAACGAAGAAAATCAAAGAAGAAGTCATGAAGCTCCTCGATGTCGGATTTATTGAAGCTACCCAATACTCTGATTGGGTCGCCAATATTGTCCCAATGCTAAAGAAGGACGGTCGAGTTCGAGTCTGTGTCGACTACCGTGATCTAAACAAGGCTAGTCCTAAGGATGATTTCCCACTCCCACACATTGATGTGCTTGTAGACAGCATGGCTGGGTTCGAAATGTTTTCATTCATGGATGGTTTCTCAAGCTAAAATCAAATCCTGATAAACGTAGATGATAAACTAAAGACTACATTCACCACTCCGTGGGGGATGTTTCATTATAAGGTGATGCCCTTTGGCCTTAGGAATGCCGGCGCAACTTATCAGCGGGCCATGGTTACTTTATTCCGTGACATGATACACAATGAGATTGAAGTATATGTCAATGACATGATCGCAAAGACGAGGCATGGGGAAGATCATATCGAAATCCTGACGAAGCTATTTGACAGACTTAGGAAATTCAGGTTACGCCTTAATCCCGCTAAATGCATTTTCGGCACTAGCTTGGGTAAATTGCTCGGGTTTATTGTTAGCAACAAGGGCATTGAGATAGACCCGTCTAAAGTAAAAGCCATATGTGAAATCAAGCCGCCGACAACGGTCAAAGAAGTTCGAAGCCTCATGGGAAGATTGAACTTGCTCGATTCATTTCTCAGCTATCTGAAACCGCTAAACCTTTCTTCAAGTTGCTAAAGAAGAATGCATTGGTCGAATGGGATGATGATTGTGATGAAGCCTTTGAAAAAATAAAACAACACCTCATGAATCCGCCAGTCCTTGTTCCGCCAGTGGCGGGGCAACCCTTGATCCTCTATCTCACGATCCATAGTGAATCCTTGGGAGCTATGCTAGCGCAGATTAGACAAGGTGATGGGAAAGAACGAGCCATTTATTATCTGAGCAAGAAGTTTATAGCTTCCGAAATGAACTATTCTAAAGCCGAGAAGACATGTGCGGCTCTATTTTGGGTGCTACATCGACTGCGACAATACACTTTGCATTACCGAATTCTTGTGGTGACAGAGTGCGATCCCGTCAAGTACTTATTGAATCAACCTGCATTGATTGGCAGACTCACCAAATGGCAGATCCTCATTTCTGAGTTCGATGTGCAGTATCTGTCCCAAAAGTCAGTAAAGGGACGAGCCATAGCTGATGTCTTGGCAGAAAATCCGGAGGAAAATGAATATCCCCATCAACCTGAAGATCGAGTCATGGTGGTGAATGATTATTTCTGGAAAATGTATTTTGACGGAGCCGTGAATTTATCTGGATCAGGTACATGGGCAATGTTGATATCTCCAAGCGGTCAACACTATCCGATAGCAGTAAAGCTGGTATTTCCTTGCACAAATAACATCGCAGAATATGAAGCATGTAGTTTGGGCCTACAAGCCGCAATCGAAATGGGTGTAACCCGGCTCAAGGTATTTGGAGACTCGGCCCTAATCATCCTTCAAACGGTCGGAAAATGGAAGACACGGGATGCTAAGCTGCTGCCCTACCATGAGTATCTGGAGGAGTTGGTAGAGGAGTTTGATGATATTTCGTTTGAATACTTATCTAGAACTTACAATCAATTCGCCGACGAGTTGGCTACCTTATCTTCGATGTTGCAAGTTACTAATGGGCTTGAAGTTGAGCCATCGAAGATCGAAGTGTTAAGAAAGCCGGCTTATTGCATGGTCATAAATGATGAATCCGATGACAAGCCTTGGTATCACGACATCAAGACTTACATTCAAGAGCGAAAATTTCCAGAGAAGAGTACTGCTTCAGATCAGAGGTACATAAGAAAGATGGCCTCAAAATTATTTCTCAGTGGTGAAAATCTTTACAAAAGATCATTTGATTCAGTTCTTTTGAGGTGTATCGATTCTACTGAAGCTGTCCGTTTGATGATGGAAATACATGAAGGGATTTGTGGCCCGCATATGAATGGTCACATGCTTGCTAAGAAAATCATGAGGCTGGGCTATTATTGGCTTACTCTAGAAAGTGATTGTATTCAGCATGTTCGAAGCTGTCATAAGTGTCAGATTTATGGCGACAAGATCAATGTTCCTCCGAACGAGCTGCACCAATTATCTAAGCCATGGCCTTTCTCTATGTGGGACATTGATGTGATTGGTCCAATCAACCCGAAAGCATCAAATGGACATCGTTTCATCTTGGTCGCTATCGACTATTTTTCCAAATGGATCGAAGCATCATCATACTTGGCAGTCACGGCACGAAACGTCGTGAACTTCATTAATCGAGACATCATAGCTCGATATGGTTCACCTGAAGTCATAATCACCGATAACGGCTCGAACTTGAACGACAAGCTGATCGATGATTTGTTCAAGAAATTCAAGATCAAGTATCTGAACTCTTCCCTGTATCGTCCTCAGATGAATGGAGCAGTGGAAGTAGCCAACAAAAATATCAAGAAGATTTTAGCCAAAACGGCTGAGAATTATCGAGATTGGCATGAAAGGTTGTCATTCGCGCTTATGGCTTATCGAACTTCGATCCGGACATCTACTGGGGCAACCCCATTTTCTCTAGTATATGGAATGGAAGCGGTATTACCAGTTGAAGTGGAAATCCCTTCCTTACGCATATTATCTCAAGTTAAGCTGACCGAGGCCGATTGGATCCAACAGAGGATGGACCAGTTGAACCTGATCGATGAAAAGCGGCTCAAAGCTTTATGCCACGGCCAGTGCTACCAGCAGGGGGTTGCCAAATCCTTTAACAAGAATGTCCGGCCTCGACATTTTCAGGTAGGAATCTTGTTTTGCGAAAACTATTGCCTATTGTTCCCCTTCCAGAAGAAAAGTTCGCTTCGAACTATGGCGGTCCCTATGTCGTGAAGAAGGTACTCCCAAGAGGTGCTTTGATCCTTGCAGAGATGGATGGTCGTGTTTTCACTAGCCCAGTTAACTCTGATGCTGTAAAAAAGTATTATACTTGATTTGCTTTGACATTTTCTGATGAAGTTATAATATTCTTTTGATACCGGTTTGTTTGCCTATTGTTTGCATTATGAATTTCCATAGTGGGATAATTTCAATTGGGAATTCTTTCTGATCTAATTGGCCTTTTTGAATGAGGAATGTTAGGATGATGAAAGGCAAGCCATTTCCATACACGTCCTATATCACAGTCCCTAGTGAGCAATATGAGAATTTTCATGCTTGCAAGGTAAATGGTTATCTCGCGAAAAGTATGATGACCAAAATGATACAAGGCATTCATTTCTTCTATCCAAACACTACAGGTTACCCTTTGCTCAACCCCTTTGAATGGTGGTTTCACTTCATAACCCTGTCAGGAACAACCCCACATTGGGGCAAATTCTATAAATTCAAAGCATGAGTAGATTTTTTTGCTCTCACTTGCATCAATCTTGGAATGTGTTTGTTGCATGTGAATTCTATGTTAGCTCAAGTGCCTTGGATGTGACGAGGAGCATTTCATTTCTATGCCACATATTCATCCCTTTGCTTAACCCAATTTGAGTGGTGGATTCATTTCTCTAAACCCAACAAGTGATCATCCTGAAAAGATATTGTTTCGAATTATCCGACAGATGAGCAAAGTGCCTTGGGGCAAGTTGAAATTTGGAAATTTGTCAGATGAGACCCTTCCTCCCTTTTCAAAAAAAAAGAAAAAGAAAGGGAAAAGCGTCTACTCTCATCCAAAAAAGGGGTAAAAGAAAAAGAGCTCTCTCAAAGAATTTTCGGAAGGAAAGAAGGCCTTACCTAAATTGGTTCAAGAAATGAAAGATCATTTGTGAGTAACAGAGGTGGATGATCACCAATTTGCACATCATTGTACAACCCTTTGTTGAAAATAGGCCTTTCATTTCTAAGCCTACCCTGAGCCAACATTACAATCTTTTCCAAAAGTCTCTTCAGATTAGGGCACTTGAATTAATATAGGATTTCAAATGCTTATGAATGTCACCCGAAAAAGTGTGAGCAAGATAATTTTTATCTCATTTAGCAGGGTTCCTGACTTGTAAACTTGATGCAGCGGATGAAGATTCCATTTCATGGCCTAAACGACTCACTTGAGTCCCCTTTGAATAACCTTTGACTGAGCCTGAATTACAGTCCTTGAAAAAGACCTCACGGATTGGTCCGGTCATACTAATTGCGAGAATACCCAGACCCTTGTCATGCATGATGATGATAGCCCTGAGTGTTTCTCTTACCCGCATCAATGGTCGGGTCTCAAAAGCCTTTTTTCATGAGAAAGAGTGAAAAGTCCTTTCTGACTGAAGTTCCTCGTTCAATTTGATCAGGATTGTCAAAAATGTCAGATAGGCTTCCCTATTGACAAAATTCCCCAATGGAGCTTTATAATGCTAACAAAAGCTCACAATTTTTTTTTGGCATATAACGTTACATTCGCAACAGTTTATGCATATCATCATGTTTTTCAAGAAATCGGACAGGTACGATGTAGTCGGGCCGGCCATGTCATTTGGAACCATTCAAAAAATCCATGTAAGTTTGCTGAACCATTGGCAACTTTTAAGATTTAAGTTGTCATTTCTAGCCCTTCATGTTACACTGACAATTTTTCAGACATCACACCATTTTGATCTAATTCAAATGATACTTATCTCTTGTCTTGATACGATGAGACCTGCTTGAGAAGGTCGCAAGAGCTTATTTTTACCGCCTCATGGTGACCCGTTGAGGAGGTCCCAAGAAGCATCTCTCGTCTTGATACGGTGAGACCTTCGTAAGATGGTCGCGAGAGATTATTTTTACCGACTCATGCTGACCCGTTGAGGAGGTCGCAAGAGACATTTTATTGCCTCATGGTGACCCGTTGAGGAGGTCCCAAGAAGCATCTCTCGTCTTGATACGGTGAGACCTTCGTAAGAAGGTCGCGAGAGATTATTTTTATCGACTCATGCTGACCCGTTGAGAAGGTCGCAAGAGACACCTTACCGACTCATGCTGACCCGTTGAGGAGGTCGCAAGAGATATTTTACCGACTCACGGTGACCCGTTGAGGAGGTTCCAAGAAGCATCTCTCGTCTTGATACGGTGAGACCTTCGTAAGAAGGTCGCAAGAGATTATTTTTACCGACTCATGCTGACCAGTTGAGGAGGTCGCAAGAGACACTTTACCGACTCATGCTGACCCGTTGAGGAGGTCGCAAGAGACACCTTACCGACTCACGCCGACCCGTTGAGGAGGTAGCAAGAGACATTTTACCTTCTCATGGTGACCCGTTGAGGAGGTTCCCAAGAGATAAATGGCCAGCTCGAACCATAACTCGAGCACATTTTCAAACTCTACACAGATCTCGCGTCGTTTCTCGTCAGAAGGAAACTTCTGGCAACAGATGGGCCAGTACCTTAGCATCCTGACATCCACTGGAGGTCTAGAGGTTAAGGGAATCATTAGCTAATGAGGTATTTGGTAAAACATGTATTTTCATATGCGATCCATGTGCAGGCTTCTTTGATGTGGGATAAGAGGAGTTTTAGCACATTTTATTTATGGCATTGCATTTCATGCATCATTTCACTTGCATCAAAAATGGGATTTAAAAATTCCCGCCAAAAATTTTGTCATCATTTGCATTTGCAAAATTTAGGTTTCAATTTTAGTCTTTGAGCGAAACCTCTGCGAGCTTCCACTCAAAGAGGGGCAGCTGTTGACACCTAAATTTTGAATTTTAGAAATTTATTTTTTTAAACACAAAATGAGAGTTAGTCATAATTCTCGTAAAAAAATAATTTCCTCGTGCATGGCATATATATTTTTTGCATTGTCTATATCCATGGTGCGAGATTGACATATTTCGACAGGCGATCGACGGTTATTTCATCAATATGTGCGTCAAAAATCAATGAGGCTTGGACCTAATTGTTAAAATTCTAGCTCAAGGCTTTTATTTTAATTAATCATTCACCCAAATGAAGCCTAATTTGAACACATAATTGCGCGACTCAAGCCCACGAGCACATCAATTTGCAGCTAACCCTCTTTGTTCTAATATGGTTGAAATGCAAAAGGGTCATGGGCGAATGGAAGATGAGAAAGGCGCAATGTTGGGCCATTACATGCAGTTGAAGGAAGCAAAAGTGTTTATATATATATATATATATATATATATATATATATATATATATATTCGCTCAAAACAGGAAAGTGCACCCCAAAAGATATCTTCGCATATCCACAAAGGCTTGAGCAGAAAGAAAGAATATACATAAGAGAGAGACAAAATTTTCTTTCATTCATAGACTTGGTGGCTTATAAAAGGATCCATGAGCAACTGAGAAGGGGGGGGACGTCCAGAGTTTTGAGAGAGAGAGAGAGAGAAAGAGAGAGAGAGAGAGAGAGAGAGAGAGAGAGAGAGAGAGAGAGAGAGAGAGAGAGAGAGAGAGGCTAACGAGAATTTGGTGGTGACACCTCCATTGAGCAATTTCCTCCACACGATTTCTGCTCTACGTTTCCATTGCTTCGGTCATCGCTAATACAAGAAAGCAAGACCACATCGAGAGCTGCAAATCCACGGTCAAAAGGAAGTTAAAAGGAAGAGGAGAAATCTATTACAAGCCCCACTTTAATTTTTCAAGCTCCATTGAACTGGCCACAATCGGTGCCTTTCTCTCGTTCTACGATATAACTAGCATTCGAGTTATTCTGCCGATTTTGTCCAACTATTCGTCATCGTAAATCAGCTCAAATCTTGCCTAACGAATCAAGGTAACTCTCGCGCACTTTTAGGGTAAATCTAAGTGATATAAGTGATAATTTTTTTTCAAAAACAGACGGAGCACAAAATAATAAAAGAAAGACGGTTTTCGCCACCTCAAGTCAGTTGTGTTAGGTTTGAGAATTGAATAATGGAATTCATTATTATAATTAGGCACAAGGCCAATATAAATATACATATAAAGGAGTGCAAGAAAGAAAATACACAAAAAGACCTACTCCTAGTTTATATAATATATCTAACACCCCCCCTCAAACTCAAGGTGGGTCAACCAACGAGAGTTTGGAAAGAAGAGCAGCAAAGCGTTGTGATGTAAGAGATTTAGTAAATAAGTCAGCAAGCTGAGCTGCATAAGCAACAAAGGGAAGAGAAATAATATGTACTTGGAGTTGATGGCGCGTAATATGACAATCAATGTCAATGTGCTTGGTACGCTAATGAAATACCGGATTTGTAGCAATATGAATAGCACTCTTGTTGTCACAATGAAGAGGAATGGGAGCAGAGGATGCAATACCAAGATCAACAAGAAGACGACGAAGCCAAATAATCTCAACAGTAGTGTCAGCCATAGCCCGATACTCAAACTCAGTGGAAGAGCGAGACACAATAGGTTGCTTCTTGGCACGCCAAGAAATCAGAGAATCACCTAGAAAGATACAAAATCATGTAATGGACTTGCGGTCAGTAACATCCGAAGCCCAATCAACATCAGAGTAAGCACGAAGAGCAAGTGAGGAAGTCGATGGAAGAAAAACTGAGCGTATCAAAGTACCACGAAGATATCGCAAAATGCGGAGTACATCAGCATAATGAACTGTACGAGGAGCCGCAACAAACTGACTAACAAGATGAACAGCATATGCGATATCAGGACGAGTGGTCGTAAGATAAACAAGACTGCCAACAAGAGCTCGATAGCGAGTGACATCAGACAGGGGCTCACCATCATTCGGACGGAACTGTAAATGAAGTTCAACAGGAGTAGCTGCAGTACGAGTATCAGATAACTCAACACGAGCTAAAATATCAGCAATGTACTTATGCTGGGAGAGAAGAATACCACGTCGACTGCGATCAACCTCAATACCGAGAAAATAACGTAAGAAACCCAGATCTTTCATAGCAAACTGACGGTGAAGATGTTGCTTAGTATAAGCAATATGAACAGAGTCATCCCAGTAATAATCATATCATCCACATAGAGTAGCCAAATAGTACAATCAGCTGGAGAGGTATGAGTAAACATAGCATGACCATTCTCACTCTGAACAAAGCCAGCTGACCGAACGACATCTGCAAACCGTTCAAACCAAGCTCGAGGGGCTTGTTTGAGACCATAAAGAGCTCGACGAAGACGACAAACCTGGCCGGGCGAATGAGGTAGACCTGGAGGTGGCTGCATATAGAGTTCCTCCTGAAGAACCCCATGAAGAAAATCATTCTTCACATCAAGCTGAAAAAGAGACCAATTACGAATAGAGGCTACTGCAAGAAGAGTGCGAACAGAAGCCATTTTGGCAACAGGAGCAAATGTCTCCTTATAATCTATCCCATACTCCTGATCAAAACCACGTGCAACAAGACGCGCTTTATAGCGCTCAATGCTTCCATCAAAGTGGGTCTTAATTTTATATATCCAACGACAAGATATTAAGGATTTTCCTGGTGGAAGAGGCACAAGATCCCACGTACTAGTGCGCTCAAGAGCAGATAATTCCTTAGACATAGCATCACGCCATTCAGCATATTGTACGGCCATACGATAATTTGATGGTTCTTGCAAAGTGTGGACAACAGCTATAAAGGAACCAAACTCATCAGATTAACTTGTGGCCGCCACGTACCTAGCTGGAGGACGACGATCTCGCGGAGGATTTCGCCGAGGGGATGGTGGACGAGAATCGTCAAGAGGCGTCGAAGTAGCAAGCGAAGTAGACGAAGGAGGAGGCATATTAGGAGAAGGTGGTGACACTGGATCTGACGGAGAAAATATAAGATGAGGAAGAGGAGATGATTCAGGAGGAAAATCCATAAATACAGATGGAGAAGACTGTGAAGAAGTAGAGGCAGCGGAAAAGAAAGGTAGGTGCTCAAAGAACTGAACACTACGAGAGATATGAATACGTCGTGAAGAAGGATCATAGAACCTATAGCCTTTGTGTTCTGTACTGTAACCTAAGAAAGTACATCGAACTGACTTTGCAGAGAGTTTTGTATGCTTATGGGGTGGAAGAAGCACATAACACGTACATCCAAAAATATGAAATTGATGATAAGTGGGTAGTTTTGAGAAAAGACGTTGGTGAAGGGTGGCTTTGGAGAGGACAAGAGAAGGAAGGCGATTTATGAGATAAACAGCAGTAGATAGTGCTTCAGCCCAAAATTCAGTAGGAACCTAATTGTAATAATGAATTCCATTATTCAATTCTCAAACCTAACATGGTATCAGAGCACGAGTCGTATCCAAAATATGACGATGTTTTCGTTCAGCAAGACCATTTTGAGCAGGAACACCGGGACATGACAACTGAGGTAAGGTTCCCTGAGAAGTTAAGAAAGAACGAAAAGCTGCAGAAAGATACTCCCCACCAGAATCAGAACGAAAAACTTTAATAGTTTTAGAAAATTGAGTAGATATCATGGCTGTAAAGTTCTTATAGATAGAGAGAAATTCATCACGAGAGCGCATGAAATAAATCCATGTATAACGAGAATAATCATCAATGAACGATACATAATACTTGAATCCACTTTTAGAAATTTGTGGAGCAGGACCCCAAACATCTGATGTACTAAGTCAAAACAAGAAGTGGAAACACAAGAACTAATAGGAAAAGGAGGTGCAGATTGTTTAGCTAAAGAGCAACTAGTACAAGGACACATAACAGTAGATGAAACATGTCCAAGTGCACCTTGCTGATGCAGAAAAGACAAACGGGAAGCAGATATATGACCTAGGCGCTGGTGCCAACAATCAAAATCGAAGATGGCAAGAACAGGTTGAGGTGAAGGAAGTTTGAGATGTTGCATCAAATACAATCCTCCATGTCTACTACCCCTGCCAATCGTCCGGCCACTCGTACGATCCTGTACAACACAAGAATCAACAGTAAATGTCACCATATAACCCATATCAGCAAGTTGCCCAACAGATAAAAGATTCAGGGCTAAGTTCAGTATATGCAACACATTAGGCACATTAAAACTGTCAGGTATAGTAAGTTGGCCTTGCATAGTAGCAGTAAGAGAGGATCCATCGGCTGTAAAGAACTATTCTGGATTTTTGAGTGCAGTCTGTTGAGTGAGATGATGAGCAGAGGAAGTCATATGATGAGCAGCCCCAGAGTCAAGAATCCAGGAAGAACTATCACCTGAAGATTGTGCAGCAGCTGCTGTAGCAACAGTGGAGGATACGCCAAAAGAACCAAGATGAAGCTGAGCTAAACGAGAAAGCTGAGTCTCAATATTAGCAAGGCGATCATTTGAAGATGAGGATGGAGTGACACGATCTGTGGATGGAGAAGAAACAGGTGCAACTGAACACAAGGGTGCATCAGGAAGATCACGTATTTTTTTGAAAACATCGATCTTCAGTATGCCCATTTTGCTTACAGAAATTACAATAAAAACGTGAATCTCGCTGAGAAGAAGCACGCTGGGAACCACGCACAAAACCACGCTGAGAACCACGATGAGAGCCACGCTGTGAATAGCCAAGCTGAAAAACATGTTGAGAAGAGCCAGATTGGAGACCACGTTGAAAGGAGCTTGGCCGGAAATCAGACTGTGGAGTGGCCATTACGGCAGAGGAATCTAAAGATGAAGGAGCACCAAGAATTCCTCGTCTAGTTTCCTCAGCCTAAAGTTCCTTGACTGCATCAGAAAGAGATGGTGCAACATAACGATATAGAATCTGACTTTGAACTCCCTCAAATTCTGGTGAGAGTTGCATCAAGAATTCATACAGCCGATTCTTGTTCTGATCTTCAAGTCTAGATGCAGCACAAGCAACACAATCAGCACACGTGGGACATGGTGGATGAGCCAACACATCAAGCTGGGACCAAAGAGACGTCATATAATTATAAAATCCACGAATTGTTCGTGTACCTTGAGTGGCACAACGAAGTTCTTGCATAAGCTGATAAACACGAACAGAACCTGTTTGTGTAAAAATCTCAGCAATTTGATCCCATAACTGTTTTGCACCAATAATCTGAGTAAATTGGGGGCGAAGATTAGGACTTATAGAACCAAATAATATTGCCCATGCTTTTCTATCAGTAACATGCCAATCCCTAATTTCAGATTGGCGACGTGAAATCTGATTAGCCTTAGGTTTAGGATCTGCAGTATCAGACAAGGGTGTAGGACAAGAACGAGTTCCATCCACATGTTCATACAAATCACGATAAACAAGTGCAGCCATCACTGAGGGTTTTCAAAGAACATAATTAGAGCCATCCAACTTAACATCAATGCGATCAATGCGATCATTATCTGCCATAATTCTGAGATCAATAAATCAAAACGAAAGCAGAGTGAAGGAATCAAAACCCGAGGTCAATCGTGAGAACAAAAGTGCACTCCAAGGTAGGACTGGAAATCGCAATCGCTGACGAACATCCACCGACGAATTATGGCCTTCGTGAAATCACAATTCGGATGAACGTGAAATCGCAATTCTGATGAACACCCACTGACGAATTAACCTGTTGAAGTTTGCTTCAGAAAATCAACGCTTCCCCAAGACAGATGGCAATCAAACACTGTCAAACCGAATTCCAAACACTAAACGCTGTCAATCAACCGAATTCCCCAAGACAAATGGCAATCAAACACTAAACACTGTCAATCGCAAGAATTCCAAATGCTGTCCACCGAATTGGTGGTGGTGGAATCAAATTCTGCGGGGAAATCGTGGCCGTGACGTAGAAAGGACGGCCGCGAGATCTGAACAAAAGTAGACTGGAATTGCAATGAAGGATGCAACTGGATCTGCGGGGAAATCGTGGCCACGACGGAGATGGAGGCGCAGAAGATCTCGAGCATGAAAATTGAACGAAACAACCAAAGCACGAACGTCGTTTATTGGGGAAGAGTGAGAAGCTCTGATACCATATTAGATTTGAGAATTGAATAATGGAATTCATTATTACAATTAGGCACAAGGCCAATATAAATATACATATAAAGGAGGGCAAGAAAGTAAATACACAAAAAGATCTACTCCTAGTATATACAATATATCTAACAAGTTGCACGTAAGAAGTATGAACTAATGTTTCGTGGCAACTCGTTAGAGGGAAAGCTTTGTCTAGGGCAACGCACCCGTAATCAAAATTAGGGCAAACCGCAGCAAAGTGCTAAATGCTTGTTTTCCGGCAGCAATATAATGACCAAGCGACAAGTGTTGTCACTGCATCAGCACATGAATTTCATTGGCTAGGTTTCTTGATTCGGCTTGATCCATGTTTCCTCTAAGGTTGCCATCCAGAAAAGGCCAAGTTTCTTGATCAAGGATCCACGTTTCTCTGAAGTGGCTATCCAGAAAAGGCCAAATTTCTCGATTCGACTTGATCCATGTTCCTCTGAAATGGCAATCCAGAAAAAGCTAAAGATTTACATTTGCTATGAGGTTTGGTTTTCAATTGCGCAGCTTGGGAATCTAGTCAATTCTCAGCTGGTCACCTTTGTCTTTGGCGGCACAAAGGAACCATGGAATTGGCACCAACATTAACAATATGATGAAGGAAACTGTATAATATTATTAGTCTCCTAATGGATGATCGTATATACTTGTTACTCGAAACTTAATGAGCATAATTCTCTTGAAAGAAAATGTGATATTTCTGAAAAATGTTTACAACAAGTCGTTTTCCAGAGGAATAACAATATTTCCTGGTGTTTGAATTAAACTTAAAGGTATTGTTGATGTTGATGTTTGAATTAAACTTAAAAATGAACTAGAAAATATTTTCCACTGGCATGAAAAATTCGATTTGATTTTCCTTCGCGCACTTCTTCTAATATAAATTATTATTATTTATTATTTTTTCTATTTTCTTTTTCCTTTTTCAAATTTTTGATTTTTTTACATTTTCTTTCTTTTTATTTTTCCTTCTTCAACCGGCCCTAGGCCGCTCGAGCTGACGATCGACCGAAGAAGAAGCAAAAAAAAATAAAAATAAAAAAATGAAAAAAGAAAAGTGAAAAATAATTAAAGAATCTATTTCTTAAAAGAAAAGAAAAAATCATTAAAAGCAGTGTACGAAGGAGAACATACTTAGTCTGGTGAAGAAAGAAGAGAAAAAATGATTTCCTCTTTTCACTGGTGAAAGACAGAGGAGGAAAAATCATTTCCTCTTTTCAAAAAAGGAGAACGTGCTTCTCTTGTCCCACAATGGATAATATTTTGTTGGCTATTGCTACATAGAGGTTTCCTCAAGCCCATTTATTGCAGGATAGATTCAGAATGGATTATAGTTATGAGAATCATATCTCCACTCGTTTTATGAGGACAACAATCTCCATCGATATAGGGAATACCTAAAACAAAATGATAAATCATGTTTTACTACAATTGAATCGGAGTAGGCGCTCGCTAAACTGAAAATTACGGCATAGTCATACATTAGAATTACATCTTTGGTTACGATTAAAAGGAACAATCTCAAATAAACCATGATCAAATTTCGGGTCATATTTGCTATAGGCTCCCGCTAGCATGACAGTCTAACAATACTGTTATTATTTCTGACCCTATGATTTTTTAATTAATAAGTGCTTTATGCAAAACACACGGTGATAGTGTGTGGATCTATGATAAAAAATAATTGACAGTACTATTATACTGTCATGTAAGCTTTTTCCTTTGCTATATGTCCTTAACATTTATAACTTTCTCCATACACAAGTTAATTATGCTTAGCATATCTAAATTACTGGTACAATACTAATCAACTTCAAGGCTTAATTAATGACTTTCATACATGATCTACGGATCTAGCTGGGTACTTTTCTATTAACCCGATCCTATTCATTCAAACTACATCCTCGCACATTCTCACCGTCCCAGTCGAAATGACTCTTCATTCCAATTAGCAAAATAATGTCTCGAAGGGACATTAGGCTCCTATCGATTCCATTCTGCCGGCTTCGTTCCCGATAACCAAACAAACCCTAAAGGTAGAAATGGCGTCTTGCAATAAATGTTTGCTTCAAAGAATGCCCACATTCTATGGGATTTCGGACACACTCCTCGTGCCAAAAGGCTACGTCTTTGTCATGCAATGTAAACGACAGGGCTGCGTAATTTACATGCTGTGCCCTCATGCAACCGGCGACGCTTGACTTGTTCAATGTTTTGGCAGTACCATGACGGCTAATAGTTGCACTAACCATTTCTTCTTAGCTTCACTCATCTGTCGGCAAACACTGATCAAAGGCTTATAAATTTGGTACTTCACGTAGCCACAGTCTCGACATCCAGTGAGTTCAGATTCATTAGTCTCTCCCTACACAGATTCTTTGCTGGTTTTCGCGTAGAAGAAGAGTGAGATGGCAAACTTCCTTCTCTTGTGTGTGCTTTCCGTCATCGGCACTCTCGCAGCGGCCTACGAGCCGAGCCCGTTACAAGATTTCTGCGTCGCAATCTCACCGCCTCAAGTGAGTAATCTATTTCCCGATTTAGAGGCTATTATTATCAATGAACTCAGTATTTTCCTACTAAGACATTTCTTTATATGCACCGGTCTTGTGTGCAAAATGTTAGAAGTTTTCACCAACAGTTTGTGACCGTTTTTCCCTTGAAGCTCGAGTGAATGGACTTCCCTGCTTAGACGCTAAGCATGCAGACGGCAAGCATTTCTACTACAGCGGACTTCACTTGGCTGGCATGCCCCTGAACGCATTCGGCTTAGCGTCACACCGGTCACTGTAGCACAAATACCAGGACTCAACACTCTCGGCATCTCATTGGCTCGGTTCGACTAGGCTCCGGAGGGTGTGGTCTCACCCCACATGCACCCTCGCGCCTCTGAGATTTTGACCGTCTTAGAAGGCACCATCCTCGCTGGCTTCGTGACATCGAACCCCGACAATAAGCTCATCAGCAAAGTCCTTCAAAAGGGCGATGTGTTCGTCTTCCCGCTTGGGCTCATCCACTTCCAGAAAAATCTGTGCTCCGGTAATGCAGTGTCGATCTCTGCGTTGAGCAGCCAGAACCCTGGACTGGTTCTGGTTCCTACTACAGTTTTCGGATCGGATCCGCTCATTGCTGATGATATATTGGCGAAGGCTTTCCAGGCTGACAAGGCCACCATTGATCAGATTCAATCCAAATTCTGAAATTTGTGTGTACCACCGCGGCTATTGTTCGTGTCTTTCCAAAGTTTGGGCTGATATGCATGTATGTAATTATTTTCTACCAAAAATAGTGTAGTCTGTTTTAGAAAGGTTATTTAATCTCTCTTTCTGCCTAAAATAGTATGGTCCGTTTTATTAATCTTGCTCATTTTGGAAGGAATCTCTATACCGCGGAAGAACAATGCATTTGTATGGTAATGCGCCACGGACAAGAATATAAACATCGAAAATTAGATGCTTCCGAATGCCAGCAAAGTTATTATTTACAATTAAACATACCGGGAGAGGGATTGGAATGGACCAACAGAAGGTGAACAGTTGACAAATCACGAGGACGTCAATATGATTGGAACGACCAGTTCGGCAGGAGGTGAACAGCGTGGATTGAGCATTCATGAAAACCCTAGAAGGATCATTTTGTAGATGCAGTACATGCAAATAGACCGAGTGGATGGTTCTACCAAATTTGAATATGATTCAAATTGTTACTTTACAAATGTTGTCAAGCGTAGAATTCGCTAAAAGCAGCCTGGAGTAAATCATACTTATTTTGACAATTTTGATAAGTTGAAGGGATGTCAAGTAGATTGCAAACGAAGAGTATTCTGCCTTCGAAAATGGCCTATAATGCTTTACGGTTTCATTTTGCTAGTCAAAGAAGGACAGACCAATTGCTACTTGACTGGAAAAAGCTTCAACAGCTAATTTGAAAATTGGAAGTCTTTAAATATAGATCAAAGTGATTGGTGGCTTTTTTAGAAATTCACAGACAACTCTCTCTCTCTCTCTCTCTCTCTCTCTCTCTCTCTCTCTCTCTCTCTTCTTTAAACTAGTTGGGTGACTATCCCCTTAAAACTAAAAAGGCTTCCCCATATAGCAATTTTGACTAAAACTCGATCAGTTTCTTGAAATCTCACTTCCGATATGAAACTTTGAACATACGCCAATTCATTGAGGTATGGTTATGCTACAAGTGAGTATTTGCGACATCATGCATTTCAATCAGGCCATTGGACAGGTGGAAATATGCTGTTACGATCATTTTCACATGCCAAAAAGAAAACTATAAACAATATGCACATAACGGAAAAGGAGAGTTTCTATGTCAAATGATTCAATGTTCTCTTTCGACTATCCAAAAGTCTGGCTTTGAGTTTCCAAAACAAAACAAAACAAAACAAAACAAAACAAAAATTGACTATTTTTTCAAAAATTAGATACAATTAGAAATGTAATTCCCAAGATGGATATCTTCAAGATTATTTTCCTAGCTAGACTTCATATTGCTGCATCACACTCGAAGATTGCCAAAGTCATCATCCTCTTCATCCTATTCACTTCTCCTTCTCCTAAAATTATTACATTAGTCTTTGACATGCTGCGCGACCTCGTTTTCTTCGAACTTTTTGCGTAATCCATTTGTTGATATGGGTAGTTATAGTTTGAAAGATTTGTCGTCTATTTAAACCAACGGCCGTGGGTCCGGCGATGTAAAAAAATTTATCCGGGTTGTGTATTCGAAAGAAGTCTGACAATTAAACCCGAAGAATCGCCAAACATTTCAGCCAATAAGTTTCAGTTTTATTAATTTTTGTTTACGAATGAATATCTATAATCAAAAAAATTATTGAATCAAGTATCTCAACTTTTAAAGTTTGGGTCAACGTGACGTGTCCGTGGAAATGAATAACCGACGTGGGTCACTTATGGCGAGCATGATAATATTTATGAAAATGAATTTCTCCTTCGGAATTATTTTTGAAATATAAATCCGTTTGGTAATACAACTTTTGAAGCAAAAACCCATTTGGCTAAGCAACATTACATTTCTATTTCTGAAGCAAATTTCTACTTCTGAAGTTGTTTTTGAACCAGTTCCAAAAGTTAAAAAAAAATTACTTCTCTTTCAAAAATAGAAATCTGTCACTTCGGCCGCTTTTCATTTTTAGCGCCTCTCTCTCCCAAACTTGCCTCTGCTATCGTCGCCCACCATTGCCCCTCGCCACCCACTACTGACCTCTCTTGACTGCCGTCGCCCACCTTCAACCACCGTTGCTCGCCATCGCGGCTGTTGCCTGCCGTCAACCACATCTTGCCACCGTCCCCCCCTCCCCCCGGCTGATCACTGCCGCAACCACCGCCACCCACCACTCACCGCCGCTTGGTCGCCGTCTCCGGCCACCACAGTAAAAGATAAATAATATTTTTTAATAATGAAAAGTATTTCTTAAAGAAAGTAAAAATGAAGTAGAAATTTTTTAGCCGCCGGTAATAATTTTTCATAGTAGATTTTATGTTGATAATGTTCCAGAAGTAAAAAATTTCAATCGTTACAAAACAAATTTATGTTCCATAAGCAGAATTTTGTTGTGTTATTAAACGTTCTTCTATGATCAGAAATCAACTTTTGGAATAAAAGTAGAAAATCAACCTCTGCTCAGGAGTAGAAGTAGAAAAATCAAATTCTCGCCACAATTTAATTTTTAAAGCAGGAGTGTTACCATGAGCGCCCTTACTTAACAAAAATCCATGCAATTCTCCATTTTGCGTTGGGTGATTAGGAGGGACAGAAAGTACTGATTTGGACAATCTTAACCCTCCAACATGTCCTTGGTGACAAGGAATCATGTCAAAATTAGTGTCTACGTTTGCATTTTTGTCCACGATTTTAACGAATTCCTTGAGTCAAAAGTTGAGGCACTGGAAATGAATAAAAAGGGTTGAGTGAAAGAGTAACGAACGATGTTTGACTCTGTAATTTCTCTCTATGTGTGAGTACATATGGAGTTGATATAATGTTAAACGAGCATCCCATTAAGAAATAGATCAAAACAACAACCAAAAAAGACAAAGAGCCATGCGTAATAACAATAAAATAGAAAATTGGCGCCGTCGTCGGTCTTTGCCGAACTCCGCCGACAAGCGATGGCCCTGCCGCCCTTGCCCGATGGCACCACCATTCTTCTGGCTCACTTCATTCTCCATTCGATCAGTGAAAATGCTGGATTCAAATTAATGTTCTTCATATGACGAAAAACAAGACCAAAAAAAAAAAAAATTCATGTTCTTCGCGAGCTTCTATTTTTGTCCCCTCTCACCACCCAAGCAATACTCCTCGCCTGTGACCGGCGAGCGTCACGGCCCTGACCTGGTTCCAAGGATCCTCATCGGCGCTTTGCTTAAGCCCCAACAACTGATGTCTCTCATCGGACGCCCGCACCAGCAAGGGGCCTCGGCTAAGCGAGGCCGGCCTCTCTGCCTGTGATTTGTAATCAAAAGCATAGTGTAGAAAAAGAGCATCCACTATCCAGTTCCGTTATTTAAATCCTGGGCTGAAATTTATTTTAAGTTTGGAACTTGGGAACGGAACGGGACGTGTGACATTATATGCTGTCGCCATATGCTGTCCCCATATGCAAATCCATGTTTGACGTCTTCACCGATTTGGGCTGGGGCAGAGACGGCTAGCATCTACTTTATATTTCTTAGGCATTGTTTCAACTTATGCAGCCACAAGCACTTCCAGATTCATCAATAGGTCTCTTCTTATGTATACAGACTGTACAGGTTCTTCAAAGAAAACTGAAATGGCAAAGAACCTCCTTTACCCCTGTGTACTCGCCATACTCTGCACTATAGCGACAGCGGACGAGCTGAGCCCGTTACAAGATTTCTGCGTCGCAGATCTCACCAGCTTAAGTGAGTATCATGGTTATCCTAATTTTCGCAATTAGATATGCCGCACTCGCTCTTTTTTGGACCACATTTACAGAATTTGTGCAGGGTCCATCTGGAAAAGTAGATAATGGATAGTACTTAGTTGGTGTAATGTGTGTTTGAGTTTACACATCCCTCTTCATTCCATGATAATTCACTTGCTCAGTGAGTTGGATTTCCCCTTATGATATTCTGCCTTTGGCATTGCAGCTCGAGTGAATGGACTCCCTTGCTTAGATGCTAAGCTTGTGCAAGCCAGCCATTTCTCCCTCGGTGGGTTTCACCTTGCCAGCAATGTATCAAACCCGCTGGGATTTGGATTCATCCTAGCCACAGTAGGGCAAGTACCAGGGCTCAACACTCTTGGCATCTCGATGGCCCAGGTGGCGTTGCGCCACCCCATGTGCACCCTCAGGCGTCTGAAATCATTACTGTGTTAGAAGGCAGCCTTCTCGTCTGCTTCGTGACGTCGAACCCCGATAACAAGCTCGTCAGCAGAGTCCTTCAAAAGGGCGACGTGTTCATCTTCCCATCCGGGCTCGTTCACTTCCAAAAGAACGTGGGGTCCAGCAACGCCGCTTCGATTGCCGCCTTCAGCAGCCAAAACATAGGAATGGTCCTCGTTGCTAACACTGTTTTCGGGTCCACTCCTCCCATTGCTGATGATTTACTAGCCAAGGCTTTCCAGGCGGACAAGACCATAATCGATCATATTCAGTCGAAATTCTAAAAGTCCGGCCTTTTTAGACGTGCCTGAGTTTGTTTACATAGTTCTCGTTTCGAGTGGCTGTGACATCTATCAGAGACGTAATTTGGTTTAGTTTGTGTAAAAATGGCGCATCTTTTCTGTTCTATTGATATTAAATTAATATTAGTTAGTGATCCTGGCTCAGCCGTTCCTTTCTTCCGTGATTCACTTTTGCAACTAGTTCTTTATTCTGGGAGTCACTTTTTTCACACTACTTACTCAAGAGAATCAACGTACTTTACATTTGCAACATTTTAGATAACCTTCTTTTTCAACTTTGCACAGATTCCGCAATTCATTGCAATTCTTTGAGAGGAATTCTTTTAGCATACGGGGATTGGCATGCTGAACTTAAACAATGCGAACCAAAGAGAATCAGATTTCGAATGCCTGAGAGTACACAAGGATATAGAGAGATCAGACAAATGGATGTTTCCCCATTCATAGCTATTGCAGACACGACGGGGAGTGCGAAAATCTATTAACCTGAGAGTTTAAATGTAACCTTTAGCAGATGTAGATTAAGACAACTAAAAAAGTTCTGCACCAGATTATAACTATGTGGGCATATCAAATGAAATGAAGAATAATGCAATGTATTGAACAATGTGAAGGATTCCGCTTCAGATTGTCTCCAAACTCATCCAATGTTGGGCAAAAAGAGCAATTGACATTCAGGATTCATGACTGTTCTGGTAAAAACAAAGAAACATAAGATGACCTTTGAGTTTGCCCCCCATGGACTCGCTTCAGAGGAATGAACCTCGACAAATGAGTGGTGCCGATACCTGGTCTACCATACTTAACAGGCTTGCAAGAGATGGAGAATTCGCCAGGTAATGGCCAATCATTTCAGGCTTTATTTCCACTTGATTGAAGGTTTTGCCATCAGACAATCAGATGGTGCTTCCAATCATTTCTGGAACGATAATCATATTGCGCAGGTGATTTCAAACCGGTTCAGGTTTTTCACCAGGCGGAGCCACCCTTTTCTGAGCCATGATATGAAAAATTTAACAGCTAAATTTGTCTTACTAATGCGAGGTAAGTGATATAATCAACAATCTTACAATCAGGAGCTTATCTTCCCAAAAACAAGCACGAACAAAAGAAAAGGAAAAAACAAATCTCCATGATTTTGTAAAATGATCAGGACATACAGAACAGGAACAAGTTACTAACCACTAAGATTCAGTCTCTCATATTCCAAGCAAGCAAAATATTTAGGCATAGAAATCAAACATAGATCCATGTCATCAGTTCGTGGACTTTCACATAAGCATTTGAGCATTACAGCATCTAGAGTCAGCTCAGTGTCAAAAAAGCTTTCTTTTTTCTTTTAGAGAATGCCACCGCGTATCATCCTTCACTTTACTAATCTTCGTTGAATATACAATCAACCCAATTGACAAAACAAGATGCATCATCAATCGACCAAATACTCAGTAAATCAGTTCTCTCCAAAATTTTCTTCTTCGAGAAAAAAATGGTATTTTACAGAGCAACATGTAAGATGGATTCAGTAGGCAAGCAGCACTTTAAGCTATTCACCTGTGGATCCATCTCACCGGTCGTCTAGCCGTTGCTGATTTAACAGCTATTGATCTATGCACCCTAGCTCAAAGGCCCCACCACCAAATCAGGAGAGGCCAATGGATAAGTGCAAAAACCATTTCAATCATCAACCGACACCCAGGATCACTTCCAACTAATTATTCAGAGTTCCATTGAATCAAGAGTAACAACTCATGACCGATTATGATTCCACTGGAGGTACTAAACCCCCATAGAACAGGGAAACCATTGAATTTCTGAAGCGACAATCGCAAGAAAGATGCGCAATTTCAGCAAAACGCCCCCACATTCACGGAGAAGCACTCAGTTTGTGTGCTTGTGATAATAGACCTCACAGATACAGAAAGGCAATTGAAAAGGGCATGCGACTTCAATCTGAATTACACGCGAACTCATCAGAACAAGAATAATCAATGAAAGCCAGCATTACCGCCTCGCGCAGTTTCCTAATGAGAGCCATCAGCCATGGGCTTCCTCCTGGGACCTCTCCGGAACCCGACTCACACGACAGAACAACCAACAGATATCGGAAAAAGTGTAAAGCAGGTATCTTCACTTCTGCGAGCTCGGGCACGGAAGAGCTTGACGAGCTCATCAATGGACATGTCGAGGAGAGCATCCAAATCGATGCCCCTGAAGCAGAACTTCTTGAACGTCCTCCTCTTCGGCTGACCCGCGACTGCTGCCTCCGTCTCCACCAGATCGTCCGCACAGTGAATCTCGCCGAAATTTCCACAGCAAAGAAGAAGAAGAAGAAATCACCATTGTTTCTCCGTGAGCTGGAATCAGAAAGCTCAGGGTCGGCGGTGGGCGTATTGATCTTTTCCTAGAATTTGCAATTTGGGACACATAACTCTCGTTTTCCCTTCAACCCCCTTGAGCTCAGGTTCGTCACACTCGTATTTCCTTCTCCCTCTCTAGCTTAATCTGTCGGAATGCTTCTATGCCGGGGCTGGTCTCTTTTAACTTTAAGGTGTTTGTTAGAAAATTCAATTCAAAAAATTAAAAATTGGACAATCTAACAGAGTTTCATAGATAAACAATGTGAAATATTTTGACTTAACTTTTACATGCTAATCGAATCATAAACGACACATGACATAACATATGAAAATCATATAAAAGCTCTTGTTGTACGAGGAATTGCCTATTGAATCTTTCTCCACAGTTGTCAAAGTATCGTAAGCCAAATTAATGTCTATTTTCATTTTATCTGTCGCTCCGATACCATGTCAGAATTTCAAACTCAAATGTTTAACTTTTTGGATTTAAACAATTAAGATGTTATAACGGAAGTATACATGATCCATCCTTGGGTTTTTTTTTTCCCGAAAAGAGGGGTTTAAGATCTTGCTTCACATCTCAACTCTTAACGCTGGAGCTGAAGGATGTGATTATCAATCAGTCTTTATTCCCTTGTGGAACAGAGTTATATCCACTGCTTAGTGCTTATAAGAGTGAGCAATCCCGCTTTGCCTGCTAAACCCCAAACCAGTGTAGTTAGAAAAACAGAGGCTAAAAGCGGACTGTCGTCCTTTTCATTTGGTTTCTTTTTCCTTCAAATATCTCCTCATTTTTGTGTCATCTCTTGATTGTTGATTTTCGATAGACTTCCGACATCGGATAGAGTCAGAAGACAGGTCCAAAATTCGCTAGTCGGGCGTGGCTTGCAAATCCAAAGAATCGTACCAGTGTGATATATTTTCCTTGGTTTGCCGATGGGTTCTTCAAGCAAACCATGCTATGGGAGTTGCACAGGAGCACAATTGATCAAACAGATTGCAGTCTGAGTAGGACAACAGCATATTTACAGCACAACACCAATTCTTCCAGTTGAACTCAGACGACTTTCCTCTACTTTTATCTTTTGGACAGTGAGCAAAATGCCATCAATATGGCAGTGACGGCACCACCACCACCAGAGTGCCTCCCACATAAAATGACGCTACCATATGCTCTTATTGTATCCTATACGTCCAATGCACTCTCATGGCGAACCCAAAAACTTATAAGAGCCTGATATAAATTCAAATTATGTTGCATGAGGGGATGGATTGATTTTTCCAATGAAACAAGCCAATATCACCATTCACCACCTACAAGTGGTTCTCGGGAAACTCAACCGCATTTTACTGTACTGCAGGTTAATCAGGGTATGCACTATGCAGGGGTGGCAGAAGGGAGAGTCTTCCGCGCAGATGTGAAAAATTACACATAAGAAAGGAAATTCATGCAGATATACAACTTATTGAACTTATATAGTAATTTCACAGAGAAAAATTGAACCATGGAGAAGATAGAACTACTACTTGCAGCCCAAAAACCTTTCAGTGAATGTTTACTCTTGAGATAAATTCCTCTGGCTACCGTTTACACCTTTATCTGTCAGGTGGATGCACTTGCAAAGATCTTTCCCTGGCAAAATTTCAAAATATTTAATATCAAGATCAAGAATGAGCATCAACAAAAAATTGGAAAGGATAAATCAATGAAGTTTATGGTTAATTAAGAAGATCAATGTGATTAGTTATAAGTTCAGAAAGCAGATGCAACTTAATTTCAAGACAATGTCCTTATTTACAAAAATTCGAGCAGCAAAGAAAGCCTGGAATTCATCAACATTTCTAGTGTTTAGCTTAGCTTGACTAGAATCGTCTAAACTAAAGGATGCAAGCACATTTTTTCCTACACGGTCCAGTTATTCACCTTTTAAAAGAGCTATATATCACCTTTTTTTCCCTAAATGTTCTAATAAAGCAAAGCCTCAAACACGGTGGCTAACATGTATGTTATACACTTAGTCCTGTGCTAAGAGATCCTCCTCGAAGACAATAGTATGCAACAACAACGCTCGTCTCTTCTTCAATATTAAAAATGTCACGTAGAAATCCCAGTGGCATCAATTCAATGTAAAATCATTATGGTGCAATCAACATTCTCACTACACAATAGTTGCCATTTTCAACAGTTCAAAGATATTTTCCCAAGAGGGCTCATAGATGGTAATGATCAAAGTGTTAAGCAGTATCAGCTCCATGGATTGAATAAATAAAAAAAAGTACAAACAAGAAGAATCAGTATCAGATCATGTTACAACAGCATGCCTATCTGAAGCAGGAAACAACCGAGACTGTACATTTAGTATGCATACAAAGAGCCACACACAAAAAGGTTACAGGCACAGCACGTCAATCTATCTGCTGAATATTAGGAGGCAGCAGACTACATGATTAACAAAGTAATGTAGCAAAGAAGTAAGACCCATATCAAGTTTTACAATGTGCTTTAAGCCTATTGAACGCAGAATGAAGGACTAATATAGCACATTGTCCCATGCTTTTCAGCAAGAAGTTCTTGAAGGCATAAGACCCAAAAGCAATTCTCCAAGTTCTATATCCTCTGGACCAGTCACTAGGTGGGGTTCTAATCAGAAAAAAATGGGGCAAAAGGATACTAGGAGTGCCAATATTTGTGTACGGCTCTCACTATAGTGCCATTTAAAAAAAAAACGGTTATTTCAGTGCCAACTCCAATGAGATCGCTGGAATTGGCACTAAAGTGATCATTTTTTCTCCGATTTAGCACTAAAGTCATCGTTTTTTGGATCACTTACGTGCCAATTTTTTTAAAAAAAATGATTATTTAAATGCCAACTCCGGTAAGGTCGCCGGAATTTCTCGCCGTTGGCATTAAATATAGCACTTAATTGATCCAAAAAAAATATATTGGTACTAAAGCGAGCGCCATACACAAAAATTGGCACTTGGGGTGTCCTTGTGCCGAAAAAAAATGAATATAAAAAATGAAAACATTTTTGAAGCATGACCCATCAATCAAGAAGTTAACATCCTACAATTTTCAATGTACACCTGATTGGTTTACATACGACTATATACATTCAAACGCATCAAAGCTGTTAAATGCTATGTACAATTTCCTAGCTTAATGCTTTTTAGTTATGTGCACAAATCTTAAAAATACTGAAGATCAGTCATATGTTCAAATCAGTGACATTCTCCAAAAACGACATTTTGGAACACTGCAGAAATAAAAAGAAACAGACGCAAAAGTTATGTCATGGACAGCAATTCACAAAGAACTAATCTATAAGGAAGATATTCATTTCAAATACTCCGCTACAAAGATCTTAATAAATTAAAAGACATTGCCTTTTGAGATTTGGTAAACTAAAAAAGGTTCGGCATCTGCAAAAACCAGGACTCCTATTTATGAATGGAAAAACTAAGAGTGTAGTTTCCATCAACAGTTTCACTAAGAATGCAATTGCAACATCCACCAAAACAGAGGCGTTTTTAACAGTGTTGGATGCAAGAACCTACTAAGATGATTCTATGCTGCAAAAACTATATGGCATTTTGATGGCACATTTCTATTGTCTATGATACTCACCATGCTGCATAAGGATTTCAACATATTGTTCTGACTTCATTCTAAAGATCAGCTTTTCCATTATGAGGTTGGGATCTGTAGATTGGTTGTCTTATGTGAAACATTAAGTCACGTCAGCCTCTGCAACCAGTCATCTCCAAACTTGCACATTGATTTTGCTCAAAGTCAAACCCACAGCTGTGACATCGCATGGGTAAAATCATAATAGAAGTGAGACCTATGCACGATCTTGGTTATTAAGATTTACAAGGACTTCTGCACATCAGTCATCGTAGTTGCTGTCTAACACAGCTGACACAGCTGACATCCATGCTTGTACCCCACTTCGGGCATCCTTCTTTGCCAACTCTTCCAGTTTGCCAACAGCGTGCTTTGTAACTCCATATTTCATTAGAACGTGTCCAAGTGATTTATATGTAGAATCATCAGGCTGAATTCCAGCTTCTATCATTTCCCTGAAGGTTCCAACCATGTCCTTAACCCTTCCATCTAGCACGTACAGTCCAAGAATATTATTATAACTTAACTGATCAGTTAGGACTCCTAATTCTCTCATCTCGTTTGCAATTTGTAGGGCCTTATCTAATCTTCCTATTCTCTTGTACATGCATAACATCATTGCGTATGTGAACTCATTAGCATCCCCCTTGTGCTTCATTCTGTCAAAGATCTGTTCGGCTTGTTCAAGCATAGATCTCTCACTGTATAGATCAATCATACAATTCGATGAAAAAACATCAGGACCTTCCTCTGACACCTGGACCATTCTGTATGTTTCTTCCGCTTCTCTCAACAAACCAACTTTGGTATAGAGTTTAATCAGGGAGTTGTATATTACATTATTTCCTGTCAAGCCTGCTTCTTTCATAGCGTTGACATAACCACGAGCTTCCTGAACATTTCCGGCATCAGCACAAGCGTTTATTAGTACACCATACACAACAACATCAGGTGGTATATTACACTGAATCATCTCCCTGTAAAGTCCCTCTGCCATTTCTAACTGCCCTACCTTCACAAAACTTGAGATCAAAGCACAATAGGGGATGCATTCTTTTACTAAACCCATCTCCTGCATCTTCCTCAAATAGGGTAATGCTTTGTATGGAAAATCAGCACCAGCTAAGATTTGTATAATGGAACTGTAGCTACATTTGTCGGGAGATATCCCTTGGCTTTCCATGCTATCAAAAATTTGACATGCTTTATCGTAATTATTTGCTATGCCATAAGCTTTAATCATCACATTGTACTGAAGAACTGTCTGCTGCCTCTGTTCTTGGCAGCATAGGAAAACTCTCTCAGCTTCAGAAATATAACCACGCTCCCCATATGCATCAATATTGGCTGAATAACACTCGGAACTCATATTTCCTTCAAGATGGAATCGCCTGAACCATAACCATGATTTTTCAAGCATCCCAGCTTCTATGTACATTCTAAGAAGTGCTGATTGTGTGTATTCATCAATCACCAGATCCCTTTCATCTATTTCACATACAAGTTCTTCAGCTTCATGAACCATTCGCCTTATGGAATATGCATACAGAAGAGTGCGATAACTCACCAGGTCTGGTGTAAGGCAGGCGTGTTTCATCTTTCTAAAGTAAGCTCCAGCCACACTAACATTGTCGTGCTTAGTGTAGATGGAAATCAGTATATTATAAGTTCTTGTATCTGGCGCACAACCGAGCTCCTCCATCTTCCTCATCAATGTATCTACTTCTTTTAACTGTCCATTGTTACCATTAATGTGGATCATTGTATTAAAAGTAACTGTAGTAGGTGTTATCCCTTCTTTAAGCATCTGCAAGAATGTTGCAGATGCTTCTTGAAGTTGCCCAGCTTTACCATAAGTATCAATCAACGTGTTATATGTGTGCGAGCTTAAACAAACATTCTCTAGAGAAGACAATGGAACTTTACTATCTCTCCCTGTCCTATCCACTCTCAGCTTTAGAGATTTACCTAAAGACCATCTTCTGAAGAAGTCCTCAGCCTTGTGAAACTCTCCACCCTTCTTGTACATTTGGATGACAATCCCCATTGTCACCTCGTCAGGTTCAATCCCTTGCTTGCTCATTCTTCCTAGCCAAACGAGTGCCACTTCTCTCCGCCCACCTTTGCTGTAAACATCAATAAGTGTACCATATGTCGAGTTTATCGCGACGATCCCTTTCTCATTCATCTCATCCCACAAACTCTCCAAATGCCGCCACTGATGTGCCTTTCCCAGAATCCTGAGGATGATGTTATAATGAATCACATTCAGTTCAAAACAACCCTTTTTCTTGAACCATCCAAATATCTCCATAGCTCTCTCCCATCGAGTTTGCTCCTTCAAGATTATGCTTCTCTCTTTATTGCTGAGCCGCTCTTCCCATGGCCTGAAAGCCTCATCCAAGTCCTCAATAGCATCTAAAGCTCGCAGAATCGCGGGTATGCATCCACCATAAGCCGCCCATTTCGTCGAACACTTGGTCTGCACATTCCTCACCATAAAACTCCCACGACCCGGACATCCTTCGACCCCCACGTCGCTTCCATTTACAATTCCATCGTCACTCCCACCATTCCTCCTCCGTTCCCAGTTGGCATTTTTTATCAAACTCTGCTTCTCTGTTTCAATTTCACCAAGAACCGAACTTTCCCCGTCGTGTTTCTGCTCGCGAGTCCAGCCAAAGCTCTTCCTCGTCGTGGGATTTCTAGGAATCCTGCACTCTCTTGGCTTTTCGATCGATTTCGCTTTTCCCGGAGGGGTAGGGATCGAAATCATCACATCAGGAGGTGACGTCGCAGCACCAAGTACGTGGAAGCATTTGGCATCGAGCATCGCAAGCATTTTCCCAGAACCAGATTAAATCAATTTTCGACCGAAAAGCTGAAGAGTCTTCTCAGTGTTCTCACCACTCCCTCATCGATGGTATGCTGTGACTGTAAAGCACGAACAGAACGTCTCAATGAAGCAAGACAGGTAACGACAGTATCACTCGGACACGGCCATTGAGAAGGTTCGAGCTTCTTGTTTTCCCTCTAGTGAGTTTGAGTTCCGAATATCGAGTGCGTCCCGGTCGTAGATTTCTCCAGGTGGGAGAAAAAAAAAGTACAGTTGGCTCCCTCAAGTTTTAAGATATTTCTAATTTGCCCCGCGAAAGTAGAATTTGTCGCAGTATGCTCCTCCAGTCTCGGGTTTTCAGATAACCTCAGCTCAAAACAAATGACTTTCTCGCTTCATCCATGCGCCTATCTTAGGAGTCAATCAACGTAGCAATAATAGCATACATGACATGGTACCCCAAGTTAGGGAGGCAACTCATGATGATGACCAAAAGCAAGACCGCTCTCAACAAACACGATATGAAGTCTTATTTTTTTAGGGTATATTAGTCGTGATCATGCAATAATCAGCTATGTCGGTTTCATACGATTAGTAAACATGTCACGTAAATCAACAACTAACCCGTCTAATCCAAATGGGTCAGTCAATGATTTGAAGAGAGCGATTTTTTGAGCGAAATACAACTTGATTAATTATTAATTTACGTCCGCATATTTAACTTAAAACAGTCATATTTTCGAACTTTTTTTCCTACTTAATGAAAGGGTGGATATTGACAAAGGTTATTTTATATTTTAATCAGGTACAAAAACAATAAAAGGTTTTTCCATATTAATCAGAATGACAAGTGGAATTTTCCATCGATCGGGTCATGCTCTAGTTGGATTTATTGTGTGTGTGTGTGTCTTTTTGAAATACCTTTACATTCCCCTGTCCACATTGCTTGGAACAGTTCTTCTCCCCACTAGACGCCACGGCACGGATTTGGATCCCCTACCAAGGTGAACACCTTGACAGGGGTGCCAAGGTCCCATCCGGGCCGTCCGTTCAATCAACGGACGGCCCGGATTTGATATGAATAAAAAACAAAAAAATAATATTTTATTATTATTATTATTTTTAAAATTGCAGCCGCAATTTTAAAAAATCGGGGCCGCCCGTTTATTGAACGGACGGCCGGATGGACCTTGGCACCCTGTCAAGGTTTTCACCTTGACAGGGGATCCGGATCCCCACGGCACAGCTAAAGCCTCCTAATTTTACAAAGCAAAGAGGACCTCCTATCAATAGATATGCGGCCTGCTGGTAAAAGGATTGGGGGTGCGGACATTAGTATCACAAGTGCAGTATTGGGCACCCGCTAAACAAAGAGACAGAGCAAAAGTCAGAGAAATTAGAGTTAAAGATAGGATAAATAAAAACAAAAATGACAACCTCCTAATTCTTCCGGATCTCAATCTTCTTTTCTTCCCAAAATGTCCTAAATTATTTATTTTACAAATATCAAATACATATGCAAATGCGTAAATTAATATCTCTATGTAATACACCATATCTTTTGATATTAAAATTTGAATATTTTTCATCTAACAACAACATTCCTAGACGTTAAATCTTGAAAATATCCTATCTTTGTTTTATAATACTGAGTGCTTTTATCAATAAATTTGCTGGACATTCTATAATTCGAATATTTAGTAGTAAAGCAATTCTGCATAGTTTTTCTTGGTCAATTTTTTTTCGCATAATCTTTCAAACGACAATTTCTTGTACGCATGCACGCAGATGAACACTTGCTACCTCGGTGACATCCTTTGAATCGGTTCTTCAAGAGTAAAGAGTGTCAATCAAACATAGTAAAGTGTGAGATGTCGACAAGTTCATTCAAAACAAAAGCTTTAATCGGTTCTTAGAACATAACTACTATTTATTCTTAGTTATTGAAAATAGCGTGGAAGCTAATGGATCTTATAATTTAAGTCTAACTTTAGAGTAAGAAATTACCAAAGAACTCAATGAGTAACAATGACGACACCGGAAATTTATATGGTTCGGTCCAGAGTGTTGGTATCCAGGAAAAGTCGGTCGCTAAGAAATCCACGGAGAATGCATGGTTTTTAATTAAATTTTTACTCTCTCAAATTTTTCCTATCCTCGGGTTACACTCAAAGCCAACTCGCATGCTCACAATTTTTCATATAGGACTCACTAACAAATTAAGCTCCCGGAGAGAAAATCCTATCAAGTCTCTTATTTGCTCCATAGTTAATAACCAAGTAGAATTCATGCTTGAATCCAAAATAGAAAACCCATTTTAAGAAACCTACGCTACTGAAAAAAAAAAAAATCCCACTTAAATCAGAAAACTTATTTGGATCGAGTTTCTTTTACCTGCTCAAATTCAAGACAAATCATCAACAATTCTCAACCCTTTCACAGGAAACAAAGAACTTCTACTTTGAGGATGCCGTCTATATATGTATCTTATTAGGATACATTAGTCAGCATATGGATATAATCTTTTTTTTTTTTTTTGCCCTTTCTGTCGATTAAGCCAACCTCTTCGGGAATTCAGACAAATGTTTCTTCCATAACAAACTAACACATATTAAATGTCGAAGAATGATGCCTTAACACCCGCTCCACATATCTAACCTGCGCCCGTCTTGGCACTGCATTTCTCCCAAGTTCGTCTGGTGCATTCTATATTCCATTATTCCGGATCGTTATTAAGGAAAGCCGGAGATGTTTTTATACTGATATAATGTTGTCTTTCTTAATTTAGAGTGCAAGCTTTCACCAGATAACTATGTCCCAAATCGAAACTGGAGACACATGTTTTTTACTGTGTCTTGTCCCTTCAAAACGCGGGCGGCTGAAGGCAAGACTTGTTCTCTTCTCCCATCTCTTCGGTTCTTCGCCGCCGCACGCGAGAGGCTTATAAATAGGAAGTGAAGGATCATTGTGCTTCCCATCCGACTCCTGCAAAGAGCTAACTTAAGCAGTGTTTTCCCATCGTCTTCCTGATATTCGCTCACACAGTAGTACAGAAAGGAGGTTTAAGACATGGCGAGGAGCATTCTCCTTTGCAGCGTCCTCGCCGTCGCATGTGCGGTCGCGGTGGCCTCTGATCCCGGGCCCTTGCAAGATTTCTGTGTTGCAGATTTCAATAGCCAAGGTGAGCACCATCTCCACCATATTCTCGTTCTGAATCTGCTTGTTTCCATACGGTTGATTTACGAAAACTGGTTTATTGAGGAATTCAGCGAACTTCGACTGTGTATTTTAAACTTAAAACAGAAGAACAAGTAAGTATTTAAAGTAAGTGTGAGTCATGTTCAAGCACGGAAGTCTGAACGAATGCTATGAATAATTTATAGATAGTTCTAGTTATCTTCTATACATGTTCACTTACGGTCTTCTCTTCTTCTTTTTCCTTTGTGAGCAGTAATGGTTAATGGTATTGCTTGCTTGGACCCCAAGCTTGTGACCGCCGACAATTTCTTTCTGTCTGGGCTCGACAAGCCAGGCAATGTGTCAAACCCGCAAGGCTCGGCGCTTACCCCAGCCACGGTCGGACAGGTACCTGGGCTCAACACTCTGGGCATCTCCTTGGTGAGGATTGACTATGCCCCGTGGGGTATCGTCTCCCCCCACACGCACCCCCGCGCCTCCGAGATTCTCGTGGTCATCGAAGGGACGCTGTTCGTCGGCTTCGTCACGTCGAACCCCGACAACAAGTTGATCACCAAGGTTCTCCAGAAGGGCGACGTGTTCGTGTTCCCCGAGGGACTCATTCACTTCCAACAGAACATAGGCTACGGGAACGCCTTCTCGTACTCCGGCCTCAGCAGCCAGAACCCGGGTGTGGTTCTCGTTCCGGATACGGTCTTCGGGTCGACTCCGAACATCGCCACTGATGTTCTCACCAAGGCTTTCCAGGTGGATAAGGCCGTAGTTGATCAGATTGAAGCGAAATTCTAGTGAACGGTTTACGCTCTTGTGTTTAGTTCCCGATGACAAAATCTGACAGAAATTGTTTGTTTATTATTAATTCTGTGTTAATTTTGTGTTGTCTGGCTTATTAAGAAGATATACTTGTACGCTTTTCTGTGTCCGTATCAATGCATATTATTTGTTCGAGCGGTTTGTCTTAGTTGGTTTTCTGTGATTCTGATGCTGTGCCCGTAGTTTATAATGTCCGGTTAAACATGGGACAATAGAATATACGAAGAGACGTCTTAGGGATGCTAGGGCTTCCTCCTAAGATTAATGTTATATGTTATTGTTGGGAGCAGCGCAACATGTTCGGGATTTGATTTGAAAGATCTCGATAATTGTTCATCAAGAATACCTAATAGGAAAAAGTCCTATTATGGCGGAACGCTGAAAAGGAAGAACACCAGGATAGAATATTCTTGTGATTATTCAAATTAGAGATTTCCAATCAATCAAAGGGATTTCTAATCTAGAGGGGATTGCGAAATCAATTAGGGAATATTCTAATTTGGATGGGGATATGCCACTATAACAGAGCGATTGAATGAAGGATTTTTTAAGAGTGCACCAGAAAATTACTCCAGAGAAATCACAAAATTCTCAACAATGAGTAAACACAAGAGTTCTTGAGAGTTTGTCAAGTGAGATTGTGTTTTGTGATAATTGTGAGGATTTATTGTGAGAGAGACATCATTAGAGTGTCAGTTATAATCCTTTGATTATAGTGGAGCGTTCTTGGACTAGCGTCCCGTGGTTTTTTCCCGCATCGGGTTTTCCACGTAAAAATTTCTGATGTATTGTTCTTCTCATCTTCTTTTATTTTTGTTGCGTCGATTACGTTTGACACGCCCCGCGTCCTTGGTAGCGCGCGGACATCCCTTCACTGTACTTTCTTCGTGGTCGGTCGCAAGGATCGAAAACACTTAATGATAAACTCGCGAAACGGGATGCACATGCGGAAGCGATAAATAGACTCCATACATAAAACTACAACAAGATGACTTAAGATGTAATCTACACAATTACAACATGTCGGTTTACAATATTCATCTTGAAATCATAAAACATGACTGGGTCGATCCTGAACCTCAAACATTTTTTTTTTCTAGGAAACATCCGAAAAGAAGTGGTACAACTACTCCTACGGATCAGATTTGACAACAGCCATCGACTTTAGTCCAAACTCTCCAGCTTCAAGTTCAGCATCAAGATTCTCCAGTATATCATCGGGGTCAAGGCCTGGGGTCTGAAAAACGAGTCCCACGACGGGGTGAGATAAATCTCAATAAGCTAATCCTAAACCTAAACTAGGCACTCAGTACTTCCAAACACTACCTAACACATGCAATGACCAATAAATCAAGATTGAGGTAAATGGCACATGTTAATTCAAATAAGATAGGTATTAGTAACTTCCTCAATTCAAGGCTAGACTTCGTACTTTGGCACTCAAATATTCATCTCATCTAAAATAGCACTCATGCTCGATATAACCTTACATTTCGTGGTTGGACCCGCGTCATATAGGTGCCTCAGGCATTTTCATCATACAATCCTGCGTCGTATAGGCGCATCAGGAATTTCTTATTACACAATCCCACGTCATATAGGCGCATCAGGATATTCTCATTTCACACAATCCCGCGTCGTATAGGCGCATCAGGATATTCTCATGCTCGAAAATTCACAATTACACTAATTATAGCTAACCGCAATCAATTATGCATTTTCTCAATTCAGGCATCATTCAGTCATCACTCCCTCAATTGCATATCACGGTACCACATTGGCTCAATTCATCGAGCTAGGCCATGTCAATACCTCATGATCGAATATAATTCGATTTAGGACAATCGTCAATCAAAGTCACCTCAACTCGTCCATGGTTACGATATATAATGTCGACTCCTCAATTTCATTAATTCCCACACAATAACCCCTAATGGCCGAATCCACATAAGTCATATTTTAGAATTCTTGTCAAATTAATCACTTAATCAATTGCATTCATACACGGCCAAGGTAGTCTTAAGACCAATGGGCATTTTCAATTGGCGAAGCACTATAATCTTCTCTTTGCCGAACACACCTAGGGTTCGATCGCCGAATCGAGCGACCAAAACTCATATTCAAGTCCATGGCCGAATAGCATTAGGAATATTGAGTCACTTTCAATGCATTAGCTCATCAACTCTACCATGGCCGAATATACCTAGGCATATTCAAGAGATTTCACTAACTCAATCAAGCATCACAAGCTTTAGTCCTTCGAATTTCATAACAAGGCGTTCGGTTTACCCAAGCACACAACCAATGGCCCAACTCCAACATGATTTTATCATTTCAAGCATTGCAATTTATCAATCACAATTTGTCCTAAAATCACCATTTCGGATCTCTATGAGTTCTACCTCAAACAACCCACAAATCCTCATTTTACCACAACTATTAGGTCTTTCCATAACCTAAGGTCCTAATGAGGGCTTATAATTAACTTACCAAGTAAATGAACCAAAGAAAATCACCAAGCAACCGACGTGACTCGCGGCTCCAAATCTGATCCGAACGGTCCGGTTTGTGCTCCTTCAAATTTCATAAGAGAATGGCCAAGGTAGACTCGTCATTAACACCCTAACATCACTACTTAACTCTAACATACACTAGGCTAAGCTTTAGGAACCATTTACCTTAAAATTGAACAAGAACTCCAAGAACAACCCTTGGTCTTCTCGGTTTCCTCTTGGGCCGAATCAAACTAGAGAGGGAGGGAGAGCTTGAGAGAAAAACCAAGGCAAGAAGGGGAGGAAGTGGTCTTGTGATGGTGGCCGAATGGAGAGGAAGAAAGAGAGAGTGAGTGTGTCTTGCTATATCCATTTCAAAATGACAATAGGGGGGAGAGCTTAAGTGGGAGTTGGTATTGGGGTAAAGGACATGAATAGTAAGTTTGAATGACAAGTTGGTAGGAGGGTGGTTAATGGGAAAGAAGCCAAGTCATATCAAGTCCACTCTTGTCTAATCTTGTCATATCCTAGTCATTCTTGTCTTCCAATAATTCATGGGCTAAATGACCATAAAGTCCCTCAATTTTCGGCCAAGGGTGAGGAGTGGCAATTGTCCATTTTGCCCTTACTTATTTCTAAGGGAAAGTGTGCTAACTTAGGGGTAAAAGGTAATTTCTAATCGTTGATCTGAATTTCACTTTTCTAATCAATAATGGGCGAATTCTAATCTCAATGGTTCTTGATGAGGCGACGTCCGATTCATTACTGTTGGAATTCTCGAATACCTGATGCCCAATTTCGAAGTCCAATTCGTGGCAATCTTACTTCGAAAAAGGCGCTCGGATTTCAGAATGTCACAACTCTTCCCTCCTTATAAAAATTTCGTCCTCGAAATTTACCATAAATCCCGCCATGCTTAACAACTGGGTGATAACGCCTCATCACTACTTCATCTTCCTCGGCGGTCCCCTTTTATTGCCAAAATCTCCAAATAGGTCTACACCTCTCGGACTCGACTTTCCAAATCGGACAAGCCTCGTATGAGTGATACTTTAAGGAAAAACATAATCTCTCACTTGCAGTTCTAAAAATCTATACCGTCTGCCTATTTAATTCCTGTGTCGATGCCAAGGCCTTCGTAATGGCGTACCGGCCGTCAAACTCACCCACGGTCCACATAGCACGCCTCAGATCCGTATACTTTCCTGAAACCCGCGCCTCAACGCTTCAGGTTAACATTTCACGTACCAACGCATCAAGAAGGGCACAAATCCCCGCGTCAGCACGCTTCAAGGCATTACGTGACGACCTAAACACAAATTCAAGCAATTTGGTCCACAAGGTACTCTAGGGACCCACCCCATGCTACTCAAAAGACTTAACACAGTCCGATGCCATCATCCGCCAGTCTCTAATGAAGTCATTTCAATTCGAGGTAGATCATTCAAAAAAAAAAAGTCATCACTCAAGTAATCTTGACTAAGGTAAGGACTAATCACTAACCAGTCATCAAATCTCTTTGCAGGCAATTGTCACTACAGGCAACTCCACCAGGTGTAGCTATTCATTCCTACTTCCTTTAAAGCTCGTAGTACCCGCTTGCATCATACTCTCAATTACCTGATCCGACCTCTCAGTTGCCCGCCTGTCTACGAGAAATAGGGTGCGTTATATCACGACTTTGTCCTCATGACGTCTTAAAGACTCTTCCAAAAGTTATGGTGGACTTAGGATCTCTATTTGGCACAATAGTCATCGAGATTCCATACGAACTACCTGATGCCTAAGCAATTTGGTGTACTCATGATTATACAATTCGACTCATGGCCCTCTTGCCTTTCAGATAATCCCATGGTCAAATCCATAACAATTCGTTCCTGGTTCCATTCAAGAGTTTTCCACGACTAGGGTCACCCGCCAAACTTACCGATTTGTGTCTTCCTTTGTTGACACACCCGATCCTTAGCCACAAGCTCGATCGGTTCTATTTTCATTCTATTTCATCACTAGTATCAACACACGTCCCAGTGCTTTCCTTGTACAATCCAACGGACACTATAATCATCACGATGAGTTTCCGACACGATCTTTCCCTTTAAGTCTTCCATCATTGGATATGTACACACGTCCATGAAGCTTTGAGTTTTCCATCCTTAGGTACTTAAAAGTCACGATTTTCTCCCTGTCATATTCACTTCCATGATTTTCCGGACATCAGGGTTTGTAAGTTGCAATGCTTTGGGCTCTTCTGACTTCCAGGTTTGACGCTCCAAGTAGCCATCTGACTTGCCTTCGGTAATTTCCAATTTAGAAGTTGAATCTCTTATTTCCTTGAGTGAAGTACGTCCTTTACCCACCAATCTCGTGGGGCTCGACTCTCAACCACAAGCATCCTCCTATCCTTTTTCTTTCCCAAGGTAGGGTATGTCATCATACTCTAATTCCTGACGCAACTTCATCCGTCCACGTTGCTCCACGCATTCAATTCCTCTTTGAGACAATAAGTGCTTCAAGTTCCAATGATCCTCATCGATCTAAAATCCACTCACCATGTAAGGGATATCTCCAAGTTTCCAACATAAGGGCGATAGCCGTCAGTTCTAAATGACATGTTGGGGAATCCATCTCGTTATGTCTCACTATCGCGACGCATAGGCAAC
The DNA here is from genome assembly GCA_021437785.1 of Rhodomyrtus psidioides. Taxonomy (NCBI): domain Eukaryota; kingdom Viridiplantae; phylum Streptophyta; class Magnoliopsida; order Myrtales; family Myrtaceae; genus Rhodomyrtus; species Rhodomyrtus psidioides. The sequence goes on from JAILYB010000002.1 coordinate 21,509,292, forward strand.
CACCCTCTCACGTTGCATTCCTATGGACCTTAATCCCTTTCATGACACGTTAACGTAACTCTCACAACTTTTCGACTCCCAATGGGACACTACTGTCGGCGCGGTCACCAACTAGGTTTAAGCCCCCGAAAACTCCTTTCATGTTCATTCAGCCATTGGCGCCACATCTCGTCCTTAGTCCATTTCATTAATAGGATGACTCTTGCCACGATTCGTCTATAGCAAACCATCAATTCCAGCAACTCCAAACTCTAGTAATTCATACTGTCTTCAGACAGTTCATTACTTATTCTAATCCTTAAGGGTTCCACAGGAATTCCATTTCCCAGAGGCTTTATGACCAAGAACTTGCCTTATTAGACCTAAATCTCGCGCTCTTATGTTCTGCATACCTCGAGCGTCTTCTTGGAGTCCATGGAATACCTTCCAAAGGCCGTTCGTGCTCTTCATGATTTCTTGATTCCAACCAATTCCTTTCAATCGAAATTTCTAATTCCGCAAGCGACTATCACATCTCAAAAATCAATTGCCTAATATTATTCTATAACCTCAAGTCTAGTCGCTATTCAAGTCGAATCCATATGCATTCGATTACAACTGACCTTTGATCCAAATATCCCTTGTCCACTTCCTTGCATACATCTCGTCTCGCACTGTCTAAGGCCGTCAATAGCAATTGATGACTAAAGCCATCAAGATGTAACGCAATTCAAGCCTAAACCCATTAATATCAATCGTCTCTTTATAACTCATATTCACAAATGATGCTTATCAGTCAGCAGTTTCCATTCTGACGTATTGTCTAATCCACTATCGATCTTTGGACTATAACCACAAATAACCGTAAAGATCATCGATTAAAGCTGATACTAAAACCATCAGAATGCAACAATGATTCAAGCCTATAATTCTTCAGACACTACCTGGTGACGTTCGCTCTTAACATTCAGACAAATAGAACTCCTCTTCTTTCCATACTAGGGTCTCTTACCCTAGGAGGAAGACTATACACTTCAGCAGCATCCTCATGCCTCGAGTCCTACCTTGTCTTCCTCGTTCTATATAACATCAATCTTAGAGCCTGCGCCAACAACGGTACATTCACTTCGGGACTCAGATGTCACCATGCTTGACATTCTCCTTCCAATAATTCTGTCACCTCGAACAACAAGGTTCTAAGGGATCGAGATCCTCTTTCGGCCCTCATCGGTCCACCCCTTGATTATTCAACTCGATTGACTCAAAATACCTTGCGGTCATAACCCTAGCACTCCTTTTTGCTTACTCATCTATCCATTAAAATTACGAGTGACCAAGACTATCAGGCCCATTCACTTTCCTTCCCAGCAACGACCACCTCATGGTCCAATCGTCCTTTAGAATAACACCTTATCTTTTAGGGGACAACAACTCATAACTCCCTTTCCGACGGTTCAGTTCAATTTCAACCAACCTCATAGAATCATGGAACTCAAGCAGGCTGGCACGCCGATTTTCCTTAACACTTGCAATGACAAGGGAGACGGACCACCAATTCCCTCTAGGCCTTACGCTCAGGTATCAACCATTCCTTACAGGTACATTCTATGTTCTATAAGTGAAAATCCTCTTTACTCATGGTTCCTCCAGTCATTTTGCCTTTCGGGATGAAATGCATCATAACATTCCAGATTAAAGAACACCAATTCGCCACGATGCTTCGAACTTTGCTTCATTCCTGAACTTCCTTGCCTCATTTAAAGGGTCTCTAACAACCTTTGGTACGTGCTTAGGCAATCTCAAGAACTCTACCCTGCAACGGCGGATCCACCTCCGGTTCTCACGATCGTCAGGGATTATAACACTCTTGCCACTTAACAATCACGGTAAGGTATTCCTCATTGGTCAACTAGACGAAAGCAATCTAATTAAGTGCTATGCCTTCACGAAAAAATCTTCCTTTAGTAACTATTCACCGATCATTAGCAGTACCTTGGAGTGTTAATCGCTAGGGTCATTTTCTCCTCAATATACCCCCGCCTCTAAGGCTCCCTTGCAAATCCTCATTCCAAATAGGAGTAATCTCATACTTACATTTCCTGTCAACTCCGTCGACTTTGACTTCACAACCTATTCCACCAGCTAACCCCTATGTCGACTCCTATTTGTGTCTCCAAGATCATCCTTTCGATCACCACCATTTGCTCTAATAATCACAACAGCAATAGCCTCAACTGGCTAAGTCACAAGGCAGCCCAATCTCGAGCCTACCCACTCATCAAATTCTCAATTTCTTTTAAGGCTCTCTCGACTTTATCAACTCTTGAGTCTTCCACAACTTGTGGTCTCGAGCTAGGCGACCCTCTATCACTCTTATCTCGATTGCTCATTCCCACTAAGCTCTAACATCATAGGAGCCATTACAGTTCCACCAAGGGATTCAAAGACCTGAGCCATCTACTCAAGTCTAGCAGTCCTAAACTGCTCACCACAACGATAACCATAAGCCGGCCACTAATTACCAAACAATTACAAGCAACACTCAACCAGGAGTCAATCATCAAACAAGTCCCAACTATGCAAACATCAAGCAAACACTCATGGTATCAATTCAATGGGATAATTTCTCATACCTTAAGTCCTGTCACACCTGCGACTTAGCGAAATTTCAACTGGTTATTCAGTTCTCAAATAAGCCTCAGCCAAACAACAACTCGGCGCCAAGTAAACCAATCATAGATCAAGCAATCAGAGGCATATACCAAGAAGTTCTCATTCGTACCTCAAACCTAGATGCATCTGCTCGTTTGCACAACCACAATCAGCTATCAAACCAAACACTCAGTAAACAACGCTTAGTGCCAAGTACGAAGCTCTAGGACCTCTAATCGCCTACGGCAATGCAAACTAATAGTGCCATTCACATGCGCCATATCAAATGCCATGCAATGTTTGAAATTTCATCTTGAGGATCAGCTTTAATGCAATAAATCTTTTGATAAAAGAATCAGACTTAGCCCGATACCTAGACCCATCCCTTTCAATGTATGGTTTAGGTCATTCCTGCCTCCCTTTCTGTCTTAGAAGCCTGCGAGGAGCCGCTCCTTGTCCAGACTTTTATGTCCCGGTGACACTCCCCGACCTCATCAGACCTGGTCTTTGCAGGTTGTCCCAAGCCATACACCTACGAAGAGAGTCCCGTTCCACACGTCCCATAACATGCTTCATTACGGTTTATAGGCATCCCATCAACTTGTCCCATACCAAGCGATGGTTTATCAAGTCCGATAATGATATGCTCATGCATGCACATTCCTCAACTTTTATTTTGATGCCATAAACACATGCAGTGCATGATCGTACTCATTGTTCGTCACATCGCAGTCATTTCCCGATCAATTCTTATCCATAGAGGACTTCTAATTCCACAAATGACCGTCTCACAAATCAATTTTTCCCTAGGTTTAGCCATATACCCAAGGCCACAATCACGATCACATAATCCAATCGACCCTCTACTCATGAGCAACTCCCTATTAACCTCAAGCACATCCACAACCTCAGATCCATGCTCATGGCCCCTCAATTTCTGATTGCTTCCTTGTGAACCTCAATAGAATCACCACCCAAGATATCAAACAAATCAATTCTAGAACCATTGAAATGTACACGAGTTCAAGCCTACAGTCCTTAAAATTCAGTGATCAATGCTTAATCCTAAAGGTCTCACTATCTAATTGTCCCCAAGTCATCACTCCTTATCACTCCAAACCTCAATCATGTTGGATTGAGCAGACCTTACTATGATACCAAATAAACGGTGCTGTCATGCCCCTCGTCCTTGGTAGCGCGCGGGCATCCCTTCACTGTACTTTCTTCGTGGTCGGTCGCAAGGATCGAAAACACTTAATGATAAACTCGCGAAACGGGATGCACATGCGGAAGCGATAAATAGACTCCATACATAAAACTACGACAAGATGACTTAGGATGTAATCTACACAATTACAACATGTCGGTTTACAATATTCATCTTGAAATCATAAAACATGACTGTGTCAGTCCTAAACCTCAAACATTTTTTTTTCTAGGAAACATCCGAAAAGAAGTGGTACAACTACTCCTACGCATCAGATTTGACAACAGCCATCGACTTTAGTCCAGACTCTCCAGCTTCAAGTTCAGCATCAAGATTTTCCAGTATATCATCGGGGTCAAGGCCTGGGGTCTGAAAAAGAGTCCCACGACGGGGTGAGATAAATCTCAATAAGCTAATCCTAAACCCAAACTAGGCACTTAGTACTTCCAGACACTACCTAACACATGCAATGACCAATAAATCAAGATTGAGGTATGTCACAACCCGTCCGAAGCGGACGCGGCTAATGGATTACCGATCGTGGGCCTTTCTCCGCACTGGAGTGTGGATCGCGGGCTTTGGATCGGCGCGGGCCCTCCCAGGCCCATACCAAATCGCGGCGGGAGTATTTTTTTGGGGAATTCGGCGATAAGAGCCGATCGATTTCGGCCTTAGTGTGGTCGTGGTGGTATGTGCAACTTGTGCATGCATTTGGAGTCGCCACCGGTCTTTCTTGGAGGGTAGACCGGAAACCTTACTGACCGATTGGGAGAGATCGATCAGTTCTGCGGAACCAGAGATTTTGGGTTCGGGGACTTGGTTATGCTGGTGTCATTACCAACGCCCTTTCGGTACCTAACGCGAGTGATTTTCCTAATTAAGATTTCATGCAGGCGCAATTTTAGGCGAGGTAGGCTTGATTCAGGGTTTCATGCAGATTGGAAAACTATTCCTATCAATCACAATCAATTTAAATGAAAGCGCAATCAAATGCATAAATAAATCTCATCGATGCACATCAATTCAAGTCAATGGCTTCCTAGCATAGCCATAAGGGCTTAGGGAAAGTGTGATTTCGGTCAGGGGTAAAATGGGAATATTTGGAGGCGATTAGTCCGAAGGGAAAAATCGTCAATTTTTGGAAGATTTGGATACCGAATTACCCAGAATATTTCATGGCCAGTTGATTGTGGTCATTTCCCATTCTTGAGAATTTTTTGAAATTTCTTGATTTTTCTACAATTTTTGGAAGACGATTCGCCCAAAGGGCGAAATCGTCATTTTAAGAAGGGTCGGGGTTTAAAACACCCGGAATGAGACTTGGCCAGTTGTTTGTGGCCATTTCCTATTTTTTTTTTTGGGATTTTCCTGGATTTTTTTAGAATTTTTTTTGGAAGACAGTTTGCCGGAAGGGCAAAACCGTCATTTCTGGAAGGTCCGGCGGTCAAAAGACCCGAAACAGGTCGTGGCCAGTTGAATGTGGCCATTTCCTATTTTCTGGAATTTTTTAGAATTTTTCTGAATTTTCCGAATTTTTTTTGAATTTTTTATGATTTTCTATTTTTTTATTGATTTATTGATTTTTTATTATTTTTTATTATTATTATCCGAAAATCCACGGATCGGACGGTCCACAACGTGCCACGTGGCTGCTTCTCGGGCGTCCGATCTTTCGCTAGATCAGACGACCCACAGAGAACCACGTGGCCAAATCGTAACCATTGGATCAAAATTAATTTATTTTCTTTTTCAGAAAAACCTTTGAATCGAACGCTATGGATTGTGCCACATGGCTACTCCCGGTGTGTCCGATCTTGGAGAAGATCGGACGATCTGCTGAAAGCCACTTGGCACATTCTCAACCGTTGGATTGATTTTAATTAATTATCCGAAAATCAATTATTAAATTTTGAAAATCATTTTATTTTTCCAAAAATCCAGGATCGCGACACGTGGCAGAGCCACAGCCGTCCGATCCTGGTTTTAATGTCCTCGGCCCGGACCCACCACGCTGACGTGGTGCCCACGTGGCATGCCACGTCAGCCCGCTGACCGGCGCACCACAGCCGTCCGATCCTGGTTTTAATGTCCTCGGCCCGGACCCACCACGCTGACGTGGTGCCCACGTGGCATGCCACGTCAGCCCGCTGACCGGCGCCTGAGGTCGCAGTAGAAGACGACCGGAACAGCGAAATTCCAGCTAAATCGCCGGAATTCTAGCCGAAAAGTCGAGACCGGGGCCAAATCTTGATATTTTTCACTCATTCCTTCGGCATTCGACTCCCCACCGGCCCAGCATCAATATTCAACAAAAACATGGCCGATTTAACATCGGGAAGCGGTCGAACCGAACATCCACAGGTCCGGCGCCGGCGAGGTAAGTTGCAGATTTTTTTTTTTTGTTTAAACCCAATTCTATTCGATCACACAGCATCTAAGAAAGGTTTAGATACTTAACTGAGGTCGGCTAAGCCTCGGCGACGGCCAGCCTCGCCGGTGTGAGCTCTGGGCTCGGTCCGAGTATGATGGAGCTCCGGCCATCGTCCCCGACGCGGTTTCGATGCACAATAAACATACACAAGCTTAGAGTCGGATCTAGAGAAGCTTTAAGTGTCGATTCGCACAAAAAGAGATCGTGGAAGGCACGGCCGAGAGTTATAAATTCAAACTTTCATTGAGGCATTTCGTCGAGCAGTTGATGTGCGTGTGTAAAATGAAGGTCCCGGAGGACATACCGACCTGGTTTGGGCCCATCGACGGCGGCTGAGGCTCTGGTGAGGGCCGGTCGGATGCCGGGAAGCTTCCGGGCGCTCGCTTCTCTCTCAATCTTTTCCCGAACTCCCCTCTTCCTCTCTCACCCGAGCTCCCCTTTCTCTCTTTCGGCTCTCTCCCTTCCATGGCCGACTGGCCCTTTTTTTTGTATCCCTACCATCCACAAACAACAGCCACAACATCCACCAATGTCCCCCATGATTTGTTGTCGTCCACCAACGCTAGAAAAATGCCGCGGCTCCACCTTCCCCTGCTTTTCCTCTGCTCGGTGCGCCATGGCCATGTGGGTCTGCAACTAAGTTGCAGACCCGGTCGGACCGGGTCGGGTCGGGTCTGACCCGACCGGCCCGGTTCGACTCTCCTAGCCCAATTGAGTCCCAAATCAACCTCTTTTCATGAAATTGATGGCACAATCGGACTCCTTGACATGTTTGTTATCAAATAGGGGTATTTTCGTGAATCAATTGATTGAAATTTAGTGAAAACCCCAAATTGTCCCTAGGATCCGAAAATGATTTTTGCCCAATCGAGGGTCCAAACGACCAAATTAGTCCAAATTGAGGCCACCAATGGATTCCTCATGATGAAAACTATCGGGTAGAGATGTGTAATTTTAATGGGTATGCCCGTGTGAAATTTAATTTCAAGATTCGCGAAACCGGGGACTAAAATGAAAGATTTTTATGCAATTAAGCCCTTTTGGTTAAAATTGATCAAATTGAAGGGCCAATTGACCCAATTGCACTTCAATACTTTAGAATCCAATTTCATAGCTTATAAAAAGTGAGAATTGAAAATTAAAAGACTCGAAAAGGATTTTTTTTGGCTCGGTTCGGGTTTATGTTTGTGAAGGAACATAGTGGCCCGAGCCGAATTTTCAATATTAAAGGTGACACACTTGACGATAAAATTAAAACAAAATTATTGAACATTTTTGTGCATTTTTCTGACCACGAATGGTATTTTTCCGATTTTTTTGGTTATTTTTAATAATTAAAAAAATTATTAAAAATTACGAAAAATATTTTTTTGTTCAAAATTGACTCTTGAGGCTAGGCCAAGGCCTCCAAAGTTGATTTTGCAATTTTATGAGTTTTTGCCTATTTTTAATTAATTTTAAAAATAAAAATCACAATAATAAATAGTCAAAAATCAGGTGTCAACAGCTGCCCCTCTTTGAGAGGAATCTCGTTAGAGGTTTTTCTCAAAAATAAGATGGGACCTGATTCCTAACTGACTCAACTCAGAAAATGAAAGAAGAAATGATATGACATCGGATCCTTAAGGCTCTTGATAAAAGCTCAAATTAATCCCCGGTTTGCTCTAACAATTTGAACATGGGCCGGAGTGAGAGAGGCTTACCTGAAGCTCACCTGTCGGATGCTGCCGGTTGCGATAACTTTCAAGAAGATACCTAGGACTCGTCATTGAGAATATCCTAGGGAGATTAAGCACTGACCTGTATGGTAGGTCATACCATTATTGGATTCCTAACTGGCAGGAACCTAAGGAAGGCGCATCCCACGCTTGAGGATTCGCCGGAGATTTTAATCCGTATGGTGGATCGGACCTTTGTGTCGATCCTTCAAGCGGTATCTACCTCGTGTTGACCCTTATGGCGGTTTCTACCATGAGTTGATCCTTCAGACGGTTTCTACCTTGAGTTGACCCTTCAGGCGGTATCTACCATTCGTTTGACCCTTCAGGCGATCTCTACCTTGAGTTGACCCTTCAGGCGGTTTCTACCTTGAGTTGACCCTTCAGGCGGTTTCTACCTTGAGTTGACCCTTCAGGCGGTTTCTACCTTGGTTTGACCCTTCAGGCGGTTTCTACCATCATTTTGACCCTTCAGGCGGTATCTACCTTCAGTTTGCTTTGAAAAGGGGTCTCATGACGAGGGTTCTCCACGTCCGATGAGACTGCCTGATTTTTGAAAAGGGGTCCCGAGACGAGGGTTCTCCACGTCTGATAGGGCCGCTTGATTTTGAAAAAGGGTCTCGGGACGAGGGTTCTCCACATCTGCTGGGATTGCTTGATTTTTTGAAAAGGGGTCCTGAGACGAGGGTTCTCCACGTCATGCTAGGACTGTTTGATATTTTTGAAATGGGGTCTTAGGACGAGGGTTCTCTACGTCAAGCTAGGACTGCTTGATTTTTTTGAAAATGGGTCCTAGGACGAGGGTTCTCCACGTCAAGCTAGGACTGCTTGATTTTTGAAAAAGGGTCCCGGGACGAGGTTCTCCACGTCTGCTGGGATTGCTTGATTTTTTGAAAAGGGGTCTTGGGACGAGGGTTCTCCACGTCATGCTAGGACTGTTTGATATTTTTGAAAATGGGTCCTAGGACGAGAGTTCTCCACGTCAAGCTAGGACTGCTTGATTTTGAAAAAGGGTCCCGGGATGAGGGTTCTCCACGTCTGATAGGACTTTTTCTTTTAAAATGGTTTTTCTTCCCTAGTCTTGCTCGTACCTCTTCAAGCTAAGCTATATGTTAACACAAGTGTCTTAGTCAGAGAAGACTGTTTCAGGGTTGTAACATTGGTAGGATTGTGGACCGAAAAAAGCTTATTTTTGGCCCAGAATTCGTGAAGGGTTTGACATTGGTGATCATTGCAAATTTACCACATGTCCCTACCTTTCTGCATCTTCAATTTTTGAGGCGTGCAACCGCTTTTGAGGTGTGTACAAACTCTTTAGAGAGCGTCTCTGGCTGCATTAAGGGATTACCAACTCTGTCTGCGTCTTTCCTCCACGCTTGACATCATTTGGAGGAGCGGTCTTTTTGATCTGACCCATTTAGAAATTTTTTTTTCTTTTCCCATCCAAGTTTCACTGGGGATCAAGCAAACAGCTTGCACGAGCATCGGCCTTGCTTTTACCAGGCACTTTGCTTTTTCTTGATGCTGGGGATTTTTTATCTTTTATCATCATTTTTTTTTAAATCCCGTTTTTCTCATATTCAGGAGACCATATTAGACCTACGACTGAAAGTCTAAACATGCTTTAAACATCAGCCCATGAATTTTCTTCGTAATCTCTAAGTCTTGAACTCCTTCGTCTTGAAGTGATGTTGCATCCATCTTGAAATGTGCAATGATCACCAACGGGTTCATGAAACGAATTTGCAGGCTCAACTTGGCTGTGCAAAGGATATGGTGTGTGGGATAGAGAAATGAATGCTTCTCGTCATCCTATGGCATTTGGATTACCATATAAACAACACACAAAGATTAATGTTAGTCCGAGCAAGAAAATTTCTAACCATTTTCTCCTGATGCCGCTGGACTTGCTCCCTTTTTGCCCCGATGTGGGGTGGTTCTCGACAGGGTTGAGAATGAAAATCGCCGTTCGAAGGGGTTGTCAATGGTCACCTGTAGTATTTGGGGATATGAAACGAATGCCTCCGTCATCCCAATCCATGTAATTGCTGCGAATAATCCCTACTTCCGTAGGTCCAGATTTTGCTATCTGATCCGCTCCACTTCTCTCTCAAGTATGTATAGGATGTGTTTGGATTAGGCTTTGCCTCTCGTCTTTTGAGAAAACGTCCTTTTGAAAGTTTTGAACAACTTTTGATTGGAAAAATCTCTTTCGTTTTCTCAAAAATTTTACCCGTCAAGGGGATTTTATGGTGCACAATGCATGTTCTTATTCATGTTCAGACAACCTCCTGTTTCAAAACATGAATGCCAATGAAGTTAGAATTCGATGTTTTTTCTAGACATCAGATTCTGAAAGCTGTTCTTTTCTTCTCTATTTTTTATTCAACATCTTCAATGGGTTGAGGAAAGGGATACTTACCTGTCCACCGTGGCTGTAGATCCCTGAAAATGTAAAAGAAACATGTCATTGTATGTTCAAGAATTTTTCGAAAACTTGGAACGATACATCTTACCCTTGGTCATGTACTCCAACGAGTAACACATGGGATGTGAAAACCTGTGTCACCTTGTTGACGAGCCCCTATCAAGGACGAGAATTAGGTGTCAGTTTGCGTTCCAAAATTCAAGACAAATTGGGACGATATAGCCTTGTTCTTGCTTTGTGTTTCCATTTGAACACAAACGTGCGGCTTGCAGAAGTTGGCTATCCATCTTGTGGCCATGATCTCCCATCTGGTTGGGCGACGAATCCTTCTTAAGGATTTGCACTGGATCAATTCATGCTTTTGGACGTACTCTACGCCATTTTCCAGGGTACCATTTCTTCAAGGGAAAAAGAAAATTTTATCAAAATGCATGTCAAAGCATGTGACGTAGGAGCGATACTTTTTACCATCCACTAGGTCTTATAATCAAAGACCATCTCCTGGAATCCTGACTTCTAAGGCCAATGATTCTATTCGCCTCCCTGTTAGCGCGCTCTTTTCTTTTGAGGCTTTCGGCGCCAACAATTTTCTGCCAAATGAGTAAAAACTCATGTTAGGCATGTGGTCTTCGAAGACCAAATTGGAACGATACAAGGTTACCGTTCACCCAAATTTGTATCTTGGGGTTTGATTCTGATGCGGACGACTCTGTTATTGCGTCCATTGACTTTGCCAGAGGAGAAACGTCATTCTTTGTCCGGCGCACAAATGATTCACTTGCCCCAGTTGGGTGTGATTTGTCGTAGCTAGGTGACGCTTGCCCTAGCTAACTTCATTTTGCATTTTGCTGCAATCCTCATCCTCTTTGGGGATGTCTTCTCTCCTGGGATCCATGGTGGCGTCTTACTGACGTATTCATCTCTTTCGTCAATAATTGACGCGCCACATTTGATGGGGGTCGTTTCAATATCGTATACTGATGTGGACGATGAATGTTGCTTCATCTCGTCTGCATTTGTGGGTGGATGTTGTTCGTGAGATGATCCTCGATCAAGTCAACAACTATTTTGCCTCAGTTGGGCGGTGTTCGTCTTGGCAACATGCCTTAGCACTTTCCGTGTTTGTTGGCAATTTTAAATTCAATTTTGACAACGTCCATGCACTCCAATGGGTTTCGCCGATTCTGATCTTCTATCTCAATTGTCAGAATCTTCAATTATTTTTATCCGTCTCTAGGTGGCTTGACGGTCTTGGGATTTGTTGTGTGGCGGTTTTGTGATTCTCTCGATCATCGTCGCCATTTGATGTTTCTCTTTTCCGGGTAGTGGAGCGATTTATCTCCAGCCACTGGATGCTTTGTCTGGGGCTGGCTGATTTAGTCGTAGGCAATTTGATCCTGCCGCATTGGCGCATTCAGGCTATTTGACATCCGCAAGAATGGGTTTACTCGTGATTGAGTACTTCAACAACCTGCGCGATGAAAGGAGTGAAAGAGTCAATCACCGCGTAAGGAGCTTTAATTGAAACGATTACGGATTTACTATCCCAACTCTAGTCACTTCGGGCATCCAAGACGATGGAAATTCTTCAGTGGTCCCATTCATTTTTGTCATCACCTGCAAGAATGGAAAACCATATCAGCTTGTGAATAAATCAATTTAATTTGGAACGAATATACTCTTCTCGACTTCAAGAGAGTCGATCCAAATTAGGTTGCCCCAGCTTCACGTTGTCTACTTAAGGCTCATCACAATAAATCCATCTTGTTTTTGCAAACCCAATGGGTGATGCCCGATGAAGGTGCACTCCTTTCCATCTTGTAGGGAAGGCAAGCTCCCCTTTGTTGGTCTTTAACCATCTTATCCTGAGAGGAAGAGATATGAAATATTATGTCATTATCTGATTGAAAATCAATTAGGAATGACACGTCCTTATCCTTGATTCGGTTGCCCCGATAAAGAGGCATTTGCCCTCATCAGTTGACTCTCCAGGGTGGTCCAGCGCTTTTCCATGCCATACTGGTTCGTTTAAACTCGCGACTAATTCTTCACACAAGTCTTTGGATTTTGATTCATAAGCGGCGCTGAATGACCTTTTGTTTTCGAGGTGTACCAATCATTCACATACATGCGCATGAGACCAGTGAGGTTTGACTCTAAGAATCAAGATAGGGTTTGGAACCTAAGGCCAAGGCTCCCACCTCGAGTTCTAGAAAGGGTAGATTCCATTGCACAACTATCGTTGCTTTGGGACCCAATCCATAGTTCGAAATGAGCAGAATTAAAAATGGATTACCCCGTGTTGTTCCTCACGGAGATTCCATTTTCAATTCCTTCTATTGTTTTCCTATAGGGGCGCCCGGGGTTTTAGGCGCGATTGTGTGTGTTCATGTGTCGTGAGTATCACAATGCAAGTCATGCACAACAGTTTATCAATCGGCGCTTCAAATCATCCATACAACATACATTCCTACGCCAACCTGCATAAAATAATGTTAATCACGGACTACACCCCTTATCTCTCCAATCTGCAAAAAACATATAACACCTACCATGAGCGGACTTACCTCACCTTCAAGAGCGCCTGTAGAGTTAGAAAAATCACTCAGCATTTTAATTACGGCCTAAGTCCACTTGAGGTCTTGAACCATAGGTTCTAGAACAAAGCTCCCCAGTGGAGTCGCTGTTGACACCTAAATTTTGATAAACTTTTTTTTCCTTTATTTTTCGAAAGTTCATAGAAAATCTATAAAAATTTAAAAAAATTGAAAAATCAACTTTGGTGACCTTGGCCAAGCTAAATGAACCATTTTGACCAAAAAAAAAATTAATATTTTTTTTAATATTTTCGAAAAATAGAAAAATGCATGAAAAATTAAAAAAATAGCATTCAATGTCAGCTTGTGCGAAGTTTGTCATTCCTTATTCAATATGTCAATCAACACGTAATATGCATCAGGATGGTTCAAAATGAGAGCTGGCCGACAAATAGATAGTGGAGCAAACGGTGCGACTAAAAAAAAAAGAAAAGAAATGGATCGGCGGGAGCTTTTTCGATGAAAGGAAAAGGAGTGCATTGAGAAGGGAAGAATCATCCGCGTTGCCGCAACTTGGCCATCATTGTTCCTCTGATGTCCAACACTTCAAAGTGGTGAGGAAAAAAAAAAAAAAAAAAAGAGGGGGGACCATTGTGCAAGGGCAGCACACGAAGCAATGACAATGCATAAAAAAATAGGAGGGAATCTTCCTCCTCTGGAAGAGAAGACTCACGACCCAGGCGGAGGATAGAGGAGACCATCATTTCTCCCGCCTGTACCAGCCGTCGGCATCAAAAAACACTGATCTGCAGCACCACAATGCGATCGGATCAGCCTTCGTCATTCGGCTCGCTCATTGCCGACCACCACGTCTAGAGGCCATCCATCCGATCAACTGGAGATGACCACCTTGCGAAGCCACCTCCAATGAGCTCCTAGCCGTGCCGTTCCCGTCGTGACGCACCTCCAGCCGCGGCCAAGTTTAGGTTGACCCGAGGTTGTGTGCTACCTCAACAACCGTCACCAGCCACCACCCAGAGCCGTCGCTCCAGTCATCGTGCTGCTCGTGGTCATCTCAGCCACGCCTCTTAGCCGTGTACCCAAGACACACGAGCCAACTCCCAGCCATTCATCTCGATCGCCTCTCCGCGGCCGCGTCGCTCATCGTAGAGCAGCCGCTACATCACAATCATTATCCCTCGAGCTCAACCGACCAAAATCCCAACCGTCGGGATCCAACTAAGAGACCCACATATCTCCATCATCTGGGCACGCTCGAGCCGTTCGCTAACCACCAACGACTCCCTCACACCGCCAGCCGCCGCAACAACTCGATATTATCCCTTCCATGTCGGCTGTCTCGGGTCAGACGTTTGCGACCCGCTCCCGCGCCGGTCTGAATGGACTAACGCGGCCTACGCCGCTGTGCCCGCCAGCTACGACAACCCAGCCATCGCTGTTTTGTCCAGCCATCCCCACAATAGGGAGATGCGACCAGCAGCAGGTGTCGTGAAGCGACGAGAACGGAAGCCGCCATTGTATGCGTTTCGTCGGCGACGAATGGTGTGAATGACCACGGTGACCGGCGTGTCGAAACGGGAACGATCCAGTCATGGCGGCAGCCCATGTCCATGAAAATGCCAACGTGAGTAAAGATGATGGCGCGACGTCGGATCTCTGCATGGTGGTCTCAGTACCGGAGGACCAGACTCGGCGACGAAGAGGACCACTAGAACTCGACGAGCTAGTCCCAGTGATACGATGAGCGAGTCTCGGGAGGCGGCGATGATTTTCTGTCTTGCAGGGAGGGAGCTACGGCGCATGGATTGATGCACAGCGGGAGTGTGATCGAGACTTCCTTTTTCGTGGTCGGCGTGGGTGGAGGTCAATGATTGCGGCGGTGGCCTCCGACGAGGGATTCCGGTGACATAAACCGAACAGAGCCGACCTCGCCGTTGGTCCCGTGAAGAGGACAACGCATGAAGAAGGTGATGAATAGTGGCTGCATATTACTTTTCTTTGTTCGTGCAGGGTTAAAATAATTCAAAAGAGGGCACTTGTAGATAATAATAAAAAAATTCAAAGAAAAGAGAAGGCCAAGAAGAATAAAAAAAATGAATTGTGGGTTATATCACTTACGCTGACATGTTTCTGTGGGTGGCTCTGTCTTTGGGGTTTAGGTTAGTGTGTGGGCTTAGCTTGAAATTTGGGCTTTAGGCTTTAGAGTACAATTGGGCCTTTATAAAAATCATTCAAAAAAAGAAGATTAAATTAAAAAAAAATCAAATCAAAAAAGTACATAAAATTACTAAAAACAAATTCTAGAAAAATTCCCAAGGCTGAAAATGATCAAAAGAAATTGATTTGTTGTCGTTTTTGTTTTTTCAGGATTTTCTCCCGTTTAATCCAAAACGATGATTTTACCCCTCAAAGGGTAAATCATCTTTAATATTCCGATGACTTGTGGAAATTGCTTAGAATTTGGCGATGGGCCAGATGGGTAGCTAAACCTTATGTCTAAGATTTCCACATTTCATTTCCATTTTTAGAAAATGACGATTTTACCCTTCGAATGGTAAATCGGTTTCTAAAATTCCCAAAAAAATCACGAAAATTGCCAAAAAAAATAGGAAATAGGTCAATTGAGTGACCAAACCTGTTTTTGACATTGTTTTACTCTGGATTCATTCCGAAATGATGATTTTTCCCTTTTTGGGCAAATTATCCCCTTTGTCTCAAAATTACGATTTCCCCCCCTGATCAGCAAAATCATGTCTAAATCATTCCTAAGCCTGATTAATACTTCTCTAGGCCAATATGGCCTTATTAGGAATGCCACGTGATTTATTTGTACATTTGAATTCATTGATTTGTGCACTTTATTATTGATTGTGATTGCTAGGATAGTCATTCCTATCTGCATGAACTCCTAGATTTATGACTCGTACCACACTCATCTACATGAACTCTTAGCTAGGAAAATCACTCGCGTTAGGTACCGAAAGGGCGTTGGTAACGACACCAGCGTAACCAAGTCCCCGAACCCAAAATCTCTGGTTTCGTAGAACTGATCGATCTCTCCCAATCGGTTGGTAAGGTTTCCGGTCTACCCTCCGAGAAAGACCGGTGGCGACTCCAAATGCATGTACAATTTGCACATGCCACCACGACCACACTGAAGGTCGAAAGCGATCGACTCTTATCGTCGAAGAATACTCCCGCCGCGATTTGGTATGGGCCTGGGAGGGCTCGCGCCGATCCAAAGGGCCCGCGATCGGTAATCCATTAGCCGCGTCCGCTTCGGACGGGTCGCGACAGCTACAAGTTGCGATTTGGGTAATGGGCCTTGGGAGAGGCCTGCATCTGACCAGACTAGATGGCCCATTAGCCCTCGAGAGCACACAGGCAACCTCGAGAGGGTCGCGACAGACTGGCGACTCCGCTGGGGAACTTTGTTCTAGAACCTATGGTTCTTGACCCCAAGTGGACTTAGGCCGTAATTAAAACGCTGAGTGATATTTCTAACCCTGCAGGCGTTCTTGAAGGTGAGGTAAGTCCGCTTATGATAGGTGTTATATGTTTTTGCAGATTGGAGAAATAAGGGGTGTAGTCCGTGATTAACATTGTCTTATGCAGGTTGGACGTAGGAATGAATGATTGTGTGGGTGTTTTATATTGGAGCGATGATTGTTAAATGAGATGCATGTTTATCGCTTTAGCACGACACCGAAAACACACACAACCGCGCCTAAAACCCCGGGCGCCGCCTATAGGAAAACAATAGAAGGGATTGAAAATGGAATCTCCGTGAGGAAAAACACGGGGTAATCCATTTTTAGTTCCGCTCATTTTGAACTATGGATCGAGCCCCAATGCAACGATAGTTGTGCAATGGAATCTGCTCTTTCTAGAACTCGAGATGGGAGCCTCGGCCTTAGGTTCCAAACCCTTTTGATTTTTAGAGTCAAGCCTCACTTATCTCATGCGCATGTCTTTGGACGGTTGGTACACCTAAAACCGCACATAAGTCGAGGAGTTTGGTTGGTAAGACTCTCTATCCCTCAAACCTATTACAGTTCATATAAATATATACATTTCATTCATTGCATTCTGGTGATTAGATTAAATGCCATTTCGAGGATAGATATGTGTGTTTTTCCCCAACGTCCTTGATAGAAGACGAGGAGGGTGATATCCCATGGCGAACACCGAGTGTACAAAAAAGAGCCTACTATGGACATTATCGAGGTATCATCTAATGAAGATGGCAATATGGGATAGGCGATCTTGAAGTCACGTCTCAAAGATCGAAACGGGGGCATCTTTAAACGTTAGGATCACATTCCTTTGTTTTATTTTCCATTACTAGTTCCCTTGTATAGGGTTTATTTTGCTGAGGTTTTTCTCTCCCTCATCCCTTAGAGTGATTGTATTAGGGATCTATTTGTGTATACATTCAAATGGAACTTTGTTGTATTTCTTTTGACTGGTCATTGGAACGTGATAGTGGCATTTTTTCTAATCATCCGAATACTCCCAAGTCAAGTTTATAATTCCTTTAGAGGAAATTAAAATTGGAAGTCTTACATGACCTTTTGGTCGTATAGAGTAGTCCAACCCCAATTTCTCTAGAAGGAATTATACACTTGAATTGGTTCGTGCATGTTATACGTCACTGGTAATCCACGATAATTGATCAAGAATATCGGCGTTGTTTCAAATTTAATGACGAGATAGATGTCCAAATTACTCTCGTTCTTAACAAAACGGCCTTGATTTGGATGCCGTATCTTCAATTAAATTTAAGACACGTTATTATGCCTTGCACTTTTGAGTAATTCATTCTTCTCGAAATTGATCAAAAGCGATTATCGTGAATTACATTCTTTTCAATAGCATGCTTTCCTTCGAGGAATACTGATAAAAAATTTTCGCACAAGATTAAACCCTTGTAAAAGTTTTTGTCCTTATTAATCACGAGCAAGCATAAGATTGAAAGGGGTCTACGCTTTCTTTTTCAAATTATTCCTTCTGACTCGGTCTTTTCATTTGCAGGTGAAAAACAAGTAGTATAGAGGAATCCTTTCTTGGACAAATCTGCGACTACTCTTCCATCTGATCATAAACGAGTTAGAAAATCATGACACATTCGCTCGATTTATTGATTCAGTTCGCCCAAGTTGAAAGTATTCGGACGTTCGAAGAAATAAACTCTATAGAAGTAAAAGCACACACACGGGAGCTTTCATTCACTTTCGCTCAATCGAAAGACTTTCAAAGCAGATTAATACAGATTAGCGAGGCGGAAAAGTAAAGCCGAACTGAGCCCTAATCAGCGACACGAAGGAGCTCAGCTGGCCCTCCATGTTATTGATCCTCTGCCTGCACTCACTGCTCCGCATATCGAGGTCCGCAAGCTGGAGAAGAAGGCGCTTGCACTCATTCTTAAGCTCAGCAACCTTGGCTCTGTGATCTTCAGCGGCGAGTTCCAGATCCCGAACTAGTTCCCTTCCACGGGATACGTCCGCGGTAACACGATCGAGCCTCTCTTCCAGCCACTCACTTTGAAACTTCAACATGATATTACGACGGTCATGTTCATAGGTGATCAAGCACATGGCCAGTCGCTCCACCAAATTTCCTCGCTCACGTAGCAATGTTGAGACCCGCTCGTTGGCGGACTCTATAAGTTTATTGTGGTTGTCAGCCACGAAGTTAATCAGCACCAAGTGCTCGCATCGGTCCTCGTAGCGGGCTCGCAAAACACGAGCCACGGTAACTTCCCGATGAGCAGCGCGGTAGACCTCCAAAGAGTTTGTAAATAGGGTTGAGAAAGTTCTATATTCCCTCCCCAACGTAGTACCCTCGAGGGAAGTGATATCCAGGTCCCCAAACATGACTCGGATTTCATCCTCTGTTTCAGGATGATCAGCCATGTGAGCATAACCTTGACCCATGAGATTATAGAATTCTTCCCATTGAGCCAAAGTTTCAGCTGAGAAAGTGTGAATGGGAGAGGAGGCCATTTTGGAAGGAGAGATGCGCAGTAGAGCGACTAGAAGATGGAAGCAGATTATATGGGAACGTTAATCTCCCAAACACTAACTCCGTGTTTTTGTAGCGTCTCGAGAGTGGAGAAAAGCCGCAGCAATAATGCTTGTGGAGCCGGGGTAATTAAGTAAAGTAGAGGCCGCTCCTCCCTTGACTCGTCATATCCATCCTGATCCGCGATTTCAGGCCTTACGAGTTTGAAAAGTTGTAAAAGAGTTATCTGTTTCACCATTATTGAGGGGGAGCGGGAGTCGAGCGCAAATATCGAAGAAGCCGCGATAGGGTTGATAGTCTTGTCATGATGAAAAGCTGAGCGGGTGGTAAACATAGTTCAGTCTTTTGGGAAACGTGGTGGAGGACAAGTTCGGCTACCGAGGAAAGGAAAGCGATCCGAGGTCCCTCCACAATAGAAAAGCAAGGAGGAGGACAAAGCGAGAAATCCAAAATCTTTAAAGGAGCGCTCGCCTGGTGATCGTCTTCCATGCTCGAAGGGCGTCTCCTGAATATGCAAAGTCACTCAAAAGAAAGTTTAGAGAGAGTGAACATACGAAGAAGATTACAAGACCCTGAGTGAATAAAAAAAGATGAACAACCTCTTCTTGATCCAGTATGATTAATAGTCATAGTCATTTGTTGGAGATGACTGACCCAAATGTCCTAGGTAATGTGCAGTTGGGAGACCTCGAAGTCTTTGGGATCGAGCCGGATGTCGAAACCATACAACCCAACCCTGCTGGCAACGAGGTTCAGGATCATGGCAGCGACGATGACAGTGGTGGCGACGACGACAGTAGCAGCAACAACGACGGCAGCGGCGATGTCCCACCTCGCGGAAGAAGACGTCGCCGGCCCTGTACTGAGAAGGAAATACAGATACTTGAAGCCGCCTTCAATAAGTGCCGTTACCTGGATATGAGACGAAGAAAGAAATTAGCCCGGAAATTAGAGATAGAGCCCTTAAGGGTCAAGCACTGGTTTCAAAACAGACGGGCCAGATCAGTGGTTCAGGGAAAGTGTCAAGAGCTCGAAACTCTAAAAGAAGAACACGCCAAGCTTCGAGAAGAAAACATGTGGTATAAGGAAGTCCTCATCAGTACCGCTTGCCTTAACTGCGGTGGTCCTATCGACACTCACGAAATGTTTCGTGATAAGCTTTCTATGAGAATCGCAGGTGGTCGTCCACCACCCCACTCCCTCGAACCATCTTTTGAAAGATGGGAGGCGCGTCGCTACAATTTCCCTAACAATGGGCTTACTCTCACCACAGACCAGTTCAAAGTCAACCAGTTTCCCCTGCAACAACCTTTGGGACAACCAGATCCTGCCGAGAGTAAATCAAGGAATGATCACCGAATCATGGATGTTATCCTGAGTCGCCAAAAGAAGAAGTTCATATGGTCTCCAGAGCTTCATAGAAAGTTCCTTGATGCGGTTCACCAAATAGGGAATGACTCATTATGTCCAACACGCGTACTGGAGGTCATGAATGAACCGGGACTCGCTAGAAGTGTAGTCGCAAACCACCTTAATGGTTACCGAACGACGCTAAGACAGTGTCATGCTGCACTGGGCCTAGAAGAGCCCGATTCGAGCTTGAACACTAGGTACGGCCACAAACACAACGGCCATGCCTCAAGAAGAGCCCTGCCTAATCTCGACACCAACCAAGCCAATAGCTCTACCACCGACTGTTGGGGAATTGGTCAAGATAGCCCTATCAGTCGTCTTAATGTTCCTCAAGAATACGTGCCACAGGTGCAACAAATATACACTTCTCTGTTCGAGCAGCAGCCGTCCACCGGCGCTCTTCCTGCTGCTGATCCACCCACGACGTCTAATGTTCAGGAGTTCGCCCAACTAGGGCATATGATTTCAGATGATCCAATGGGGGAATACTTCGAACAATTTTGCTTCCTTGATCCCTGAGTGAGACGGGCTTTTGGTAGGAAAAAGGTCGACTCTCCTCTTTTCTTCTCAAACAAAGACGGAGGTCACAGTTCGAAGAATCCATCAGGAGGAAGCTAGCAAACCTTCACGGCCATGATCTGAGGTCGACGATCGCGCACCTGAGCCCAGACGTGATGGGTTGGTGATTGAACATACCCAGAGAAAGGGGGGGCATGTACACAAGAAGAACTTATTTCTTATCTGCGCATTGTAAAGTTTCAATCGGAGCATTTCTTTTCTTCTTTAAGGCCTAGGGTTGATTTCACACAATGCCGCCTGCTAGCATCATCATGTTTAGCTACAACAATCTCTTGTCATAATAGGTTCGAGGTAAATCGACCAAACGCACAAAGGCAAATGTGACAACATAGGTTACGAACAGAACGCGGCGGGCTCGAAAGCAGAAAGATCGTCAGTTGCCTCAAACACTATGATTGCGAAACCAAGGGCAATATTGAATCTTGCGAAGGATAAGGGAAAATGTACATACACTCTCATTTATTGCACTCAACATGAGACTTTACAAACAGATTACTGAGGAGGAACCGTAAATCCAAAGTGAGTTCTAATGAGCGTCACAAATGAGCTCAACTGATTCTCCATGTTGTCCATGCCCTGCCTACAACCAGCGCTTCGAGAATCAAAATCTGCAAGTTTGAAGAAAAGGAGACGACATTTCTCTTTAAGCTCATTCACCTTGGCCTCATGGTACCCCGATTCATGCTCCAAATCCTAGGCCATCGCTCTCCCACTGGCTATATCCACTGTTAGATCGTCAAACGTTTCCTCCAACCATATGCACTGGAGCCTCAGCATGAGATTGTGCTGGTCTTGCTCAAGGACGGTTTGACAGAGAGCCAGACGCTCTATCAAGTTGTCCCTCTCACGGGCTAACAATGAGACCTAGGCGTTGGCATATTCAACAACTCTCTTTTGGTTATCGGCCGTCAGCATGGCCAACACCAAGGAATCAGCTCTGTCTTGATAGCGGGCTCGCACGATGCCAGCCAAAGTGACACCCGGCTAGCGACGTGGTAAGCCTCCAAGAAATTGTTGAAGAGAGTTGGGAAGATCACAAACTCCATTTGCAGTTTCGTACCTTCGATACACACGGTGTCCAAGGCCGGAATCAGAGTACGTATTTCAACCTCGGCTTCAGGATGATTATTTATATAACCATAACCTCTACCCATGAGGTGATAAAATCTCTCCCATTGGGTTGAAGCTTCGGCTGAGGCGGCAGGTACAAGAGAGGAAGCCATCTGCGATTGAACGACAGAGAAGAGAATGAATGATGGGGGGGTGTTTGAGAGGTTAGATCGAAATGTTAATCTTCTCAATATCAACCTCTCGCCCTATAGCGCTCGAACGAGAAAGGGAAAGTTATAATAATTTTTTATGCGCGGCCGGGCTAATCAAGTCTCATTAATGCGTCCCATCAACCTCTCGCCCTATAGCGCTCGAACGAAAAGGGAAAGTCATAATAATTTTTTACGCACAGCCGGGCTAATCAAGTCTCATTAATGCATCCCTAGTGAGTCACGGATCCACCTTTGTCCTGTGATCTCGGGCTTAGAAAAGAAACTAGAGCCTAAAGGCCGGCAGACCTATTACTTTAGAGACTGAGCTAAGGGAACAGGCGCAATGCTCGATAAAGCAAAAGTCGACACGAGAGATCTTCATGCTCCACTCAGGTAAGAAAGAGTAAGAAAAGACAGGAGGGAATCACGAAGTCTCGAAAGGAACGCCCGTCAGACACTCGTTATTCGATTTCAAAAAGGCGCTTCTTGGGACACGCCTAATCTCTAATAATTACAGAGAGGGCGAACATCTGAGAAAGGGTGGAGAAAATTGAGCGAACGAAGACCAGGAAAAGACATTTCGATCCAAAATGTTCAAGGGGTACCGTCATTTGTTGGAAACGCCCGACCTAAATGTCTCCGAACTTGAACGGCTAGAGGAATTTGAAGACCTTGGAAACGAATTCGTCATGAAGGATATAGAAATCGACTCGGCCAGCCAGGAGACTCAAGCCCTCAGCGACCAAAACGCCAGCAACAATGATCCGCGCCAAAAAAGGAAGCATCGCAAATGCTACACTACACACCAAATCCAAGAGCTTAACGCTCTTTTCGAGGAATGCCCGTTTCCAAACGACCAGCAGAGAGCTGAACTAAGCCAGAAGATGGGCTTGGAGCCTTTGAAGATTAAGTTTTGGTTTCGCAACAAACGAACGCGGTTGGTGGAACAATTTAGACATCACGAGATAGAGATTCTAAAGGAGAAGATTGAACAGCTTCGAGTAGAAAATGCGAGATATAAAAAACTCTGAGCACCGCCGCCTGCCTTAATTGCAGCAACCCTGTCCAAATCGACGAAACGTTCCCTGAGGAGCCATGTCTGGGGTTTTACAGTGCTCACCTGTCACATTTCCCTCAGCAATACCTTCTGGCACAATCGAATACCACCCGAGATTTACCAGAGCAGGTCGACACTACAAAATCAATATCGACGCTCCAGGTTGCCAGTACTGCTCGTGGTAAGAAAGACAGGAAGCTTCGTTGGACCAATGAACTTCATCAGAGATTTGTCGATGCAGTTCGGCAGCTAGGATTCACCTCAGCCCGCCCACAGCAAGTACTCGAGATCATGAACGTACAAGGGGTTGCCAAGAGTAGTGTCAAGAATCACCTCAAATACTATAGAAGATTGCTGAGGGAGGGCTTGGCAACTTCAAACCCAGAGGGAGCCAGCTTGAGCCAAGACGCTAGATATGGCCATGACTACAATACTTTTCAGGAATACGTATCGCGACTCCAGCAAATAGAGCCTCCTCGATTTGAACACCAACCTATTGGTAATGCTATTCCTACGACGGATCTTGCATTGACAGAGGGTGCGCATACAACGGGGCGGAACTGCAACGAAATTTCCAGTTTGTGGAATCAAGTTGCTCATGACGAAAACATTGGGAAAAATCCTCCTCCAGTGGTCGATTCTGCCCGACTCGAACGTCAAAGGCCTGGAGAAGCCGACGATTTCCTTGATGAAGACCTTTCCTTTTGGATCGATCAGCTGAATAACCCCCTGAGCTATCTCAATACCCCCCGGGAATATGAACCACTGTCTCAACAGGGCAACAATGGAGGTTCCAGCTTGGGGAATCAGATCGTTCAAGGCGAAAGCGATGAGAGAAATTCACCGCCAATAATCGGTCATACCCCACTTGAGCATAAATGGCTCGAAGATTCGAGCGATTTCCTCGGGGAGGAACTCAACTTCTGGCTCGATCAGCCTGGAGCTGGCGGACTCTTGCAATGGTGATACAAAGCCGACGATCGTGTGTTTGATTCAAGGCACGATTGTTAAAAAATGCTCTGGGAAAAGAGGTTGAATACCCTGAATGAATGTATTGGTAACCCCATTGTAAAGCTCCCATGGGAGCATTTCTCATTTACGTTTGAAGCTGATCGCACGAGGATCCGCCTTACCTTTTGAGCATTTTCAAGCTCAGGCGCGTCATTTTCTTATTTAGTTAGGGGCAAGCCGTCCCTACTCCCAAAAACATATTGAGATCAAAGACGTCGGATGCATCATGTGATCCATATGGGCGAGCTCCCCAAGCGACGATCATCGTTCACAGAGCATAATGGAATCCATCCCTTCAACGCGAGATGCATTTGGCCGCGGAGCCAACCATCTGGTGATAAACATGGAGAGGGCACCCAATAAGCCACGCCTTCAAATGACAAAACAGAAGTTGCCCAGCTGGGGCAAATGAACCGTAGGTGTTGCAGATACCTTCAAGCACGGATGGAGGGATTTGATAGGTGTTGTTCGTATCAATACACAACATCAGAATGGAATGAAAATCAAGAGTAAAGTTGTATCGTCCAAATCTATCT
Source organism: Rhodomyrtus psidioides (assembly GCA_021437785.1). Classification (NCBI taxonomy): domain Eukaryota; kingdom Viridiplantae; phylum Streptophyta; class Magnoliopsida; order Myrtales; family Myrtaceae; genus Rhodomyrtus; species Rhodomyrtus psidioides. The sequence continues at coordinate 21,534,147 of JAILYB010000002.1, forward strand.
TGAATTTGGGAACATGAATTGACACTTATTATTTATCCTTGGCAGGAACTCGCCATCAAGGCGGGCAGCTTCCCACAAACCTGGCGTACTCGTTGGAGTATATGACCAAGAGTAAGATGTATCGTTCCGATTCTTGCAAAATTCGTGAACATACAATGACATGCTTATTTTACATTTTCAGGGATCTCTAACCCCGGTGGTCAGGTAAGTATCCCTTTCCCCAATCCATTGAAAATGTTAAATAAAAAAAATAGGGAAAAAGAAAAGCTTTCAGAATCTGATGTCTAGAAAAAGCATAGAATTCTAACTTCGTTGACATTCATGTTTTAAAATAGAAGGTTGTCTGAACATGAATAAGAACATGCATTGCGCATCATAAAATCCCCTTGACGGGTAAAATTTTTGGAGAAAATGAAAGAGATTTTTCCAAACAAAAGTTGTTCAAAACTTTCAAAATGACGTTTTCTCAAAAGACGAGAGGCAAAACCTAATCCAAACACGTCCTATACACACTTGAGAGAGAAGTGGAGCGGATCAGATAGCAAAATCTGGACCTACGGAGGTAGGGACCATTCGCAGGGATTACATGGATTGGGATGACGGAGGCATTCATTTCATATTCCCAAATACTACAGGTGACCATTGATAACCCCTTCGAACGGCGGTTTTCATTATCAGCCCTGTCGAGAACCACCCCACATCGGGGCAGAATAGAAGTAAGTCCAACAGCATCAGGAGAAATGGTTAGAAATTTTGTTGCTCGGACTAACATTAATCTTTGTGTGTTGTTTATATGGTAATCCAAGTGCCATAGGATGACGAGAAGCATTCATTTCTCTATCCCACATACGTTTATCCTTTGCACAGCCAAGTTGAGCCTGCAAATTCATTTCATAAACCCATTGGTGATCATTGCAAGTTCCAAAACAAAGGCAAATCACTTCAGGAACGGAGAAGTTCAAGACTTAGAGTTTACGAAGAAACTACTAAGTTGATACTCAAGCGTGCTAAGTCATATGTCTAGCGCAGTTGCCAAGCATCCCACTTAGAGATTAAAGAAAAATGATGATTAAAAAAAAAAGAGAAGACCCCTAAAGGAGTCAGATCAAAAAGACTACTCCCCAAATGGTGTCAAGCGTGGAGCAGAGACGCAGACAGAGTCATCAGTCTCTTAATGCGACGAGAGACGTTCTCTAAAGAGCTGGTGCACATCTCAAAATCGGTTGCGCACCTCAAAGACTGAAGATGCAAGAAGGAAAGGACATGTGGCAAATCAGCAGTGATCACCAATGTCAAACTCGTTATTAATTCTAGACCAAAAACAAGCCTTTTTCGGTCCCCAATCCTACCAATGTTACAACCCTGAAACAGTCTTCTCTGATTAAGACACTTGGGTTAACGTATAGCTTAACTCGAAGAAGTACGAGCAAGACTATTTCTTTCTCATTTTGCAGGATTCTTGACTTGTAAACCCGGAGAAGATGGTGAAGACTTTCGTTCAACGGCCTCGACTCCAAAGCAGGTCCCCTTTGAAAGCCAATATCCAAGCCTAACATTACGGTCCCGTGGAAGACCTCCCGATCGATCGAAATGTATGCACTGCGAATGATCCTAAAACCTAGGCACAGGTTAGTAGGAAGTTGAACGCATTCCTTACAAAAGACCATTATCACAGAGCGATGAGGAGCCCTCTTGGATGAGAAATTCTCCAATAGATGTTTTGAACAAAATTCTTTTTGGAAATTTCAAATTGTTTGATCCAGATTTGCCGCCCAAGGAATTTGTGATCACATCTGTATGTTGCAAGAATGTTTTGGATGACCTCCAGCATCAAAATGCACATTTCATGATTAAAACTTAAATCATACGGTTTTGTCAGATGGACAACCGTCGTCTTCCCAAAGATTGCTAACGTTTTCTTGGTGAAGAAAAATTTTTCAGGCTCGAACTTCTGCAGGATCCGTTGGAGACACCAATCTCCCAGAAGAAGGCCTCGCTCTGAAGAGAAGAACTTACAAATCTATTTTTCTGCAGGATACCTGGAGAACCCAGCTCCCAGAAAAGTCACCTCCCGCATCATCAGCGTACCATTGAAATTTTCGCCAAAATGAAATCTTTTACTGCATCAAAACTAAATTCTCGACGAACTTCGGGATCTCTAAAAAAAGGGGGGGAAGAAAAAAACCCTTTTAAAAGAAAAAGTCCTATCAGACGTGGAGAACCCTCGTCCCAGGACCCATTTTTCAAAAAATCAAGCAGTCCTAGCTTGACGTGGAGAACCCTCGTCCTAGGACCCCTTTTCAAAAATATCAAACAGTCCTAGCATGACGTGGAGAACCCTCGTCCTAGGACCCCTTTTCAAAAATCAGGCAGTCTCATCGGACGTGGAGAACCCTCGTCATGAGACCCCTTTTAAAAGCAAACCAAGGTAGAAACCGCCTGAATGGTCAAATTAATGGTAGAAACCGCCTGAAGGGTCAACTCAAGGTAGAAACCGCCTGAAGGGTCAAATTAATGGTAGAAACCGCCTGAAGGGTCAAAGCAAAGGTAGAAACCGCCTGAAGGGTCAACTCAAGGTAGAAACCGTCTGAAGGGTCAAATTAATGGTAGAAACCGCCTGAAGGGTCAAATCAAAGGTAGAAACCGCCTGAAGGGTCAACTCAAGGTAGAAACCGCCTGAAGGGTCAAATTAAAGGTAGAAACCGCCTGAAGGGTCAATCCAATAGTGAAAATCACTTAAATGGTCAACTCAATGGTCTGATCCACCATACGGATCAAAATCCTTAGCAAATCCCAAATGGGACGCGTCTTCCTTAGATTCCTATCAGTTAGGAATCCCATTATGGTTTGACCTACCATACGGGTCAGAGCTTAACCTCTCTAGGATACTCTAGTAACGAGTTCCTAGAAATTCTCTTGAATCCATAAAGCACCGCGAAAATCGCACAAACATCGAACAGGTAAGTGGCAGGTATGTCTCTCTATTATCTCACTCTCTCATGTGAAATGAATGTTTCCCCCTTCAAGAAAGAGCATACATCGACAAGCATGAAAAACTGGATGTCATGACTCCTTTTCCTTTAGTTTCACGAGTCGAGTCGATCAGGACTCATGTGTCACCTTGTCTTTGAGAGAAACCTCTGAGGGGATTCCTCTGACGAGATTCCTCTCAAAGAGGGGCAGCTGTTGACACCTAAATTTTGATAAACTTTTTTTTCCTTTATTTTTCGAAAGTTCATAGAAAATCTATAAAAATTTAAAAAAATTGAAAAATCAACTTTGGTGACCTTGGCCAAGCTAAATGAACCATTTTGACCAAAAAAAAATTAATATTTTTTTTAATATTTTCGAAAAATAGAAAAATGCATGAAAAATTTAAAAAAAAATAGCATTCAATGTCAGCTTGTGCGAAGTTTGTCATTCCTTATTCAATTTGTCAATCAACACGTAATATGCATCAGGATGGTTCAAAATGAGAGCTGGCCGACAAATGGATAGTGGAGCAAACGGTGCGACTAAAAAAAAAAAAGAAATGGATCGGCGGGAGCTTTTTCGATGAAAGGAAAAGGAGTGCATTGAGAAGGGAAGAATCATCCGCGTTGCCGCAACTTGGCCATCATTGTTCCTCTAATGTCCAACACTTCAAAGTGGTGAGGAAATAAAAAAAAAAAAAAAAAGGGGGGACCATTGTGCAAGGGCAGCACACGAAGCAATGACAATGCATAAAAAAATAGGAGGGAATCTTCCTCCTCTGGCAGAGAAGACTCACGACCTAGGCGGAGGATAGAGGAGACCATAATTTCTTCCGCCTGTACCAGCCGTCGGCATAAAAAAAAAAACACTGATCTGCAGCACCACAATGCGATCGGATCAGCCTTCGTCATTTGGCTCGCTCATTGCCGACCACCACGTCTAGAGGCCATCCATCCGATCAACTGGAGATGACCACCTTGCGAAGCCACCTCCAATGAGCTCCTAGCCGTGCCGTTCCCGTCGTGACGCACCTCCAGCCGCGGCCAAGTTTAGGTTGACCCGAGGTTGTGTGCTACCTCAACAACCGTCACCAGCCACCACCCAGAGTCGTCGCTCCAGTCATCGTGCTGCTCGTGGTCATCTCAGCTGCGCCTCTTAGCCGTGTACCCAAGACACACGAGCCAACTCCCAGCCATTCATCTCGTTCGCCTCTCCGCGGCCGCGTCGCTCATCGTAGAACAGCCGCTACATCACAATCATTATCCCTCGAGCTCAGCCGACCAAAATCCCAACCGTCGGGATCCAACTAAGAGACCCACATATCTCCATCATCTGGGCACGCTCGAGCCGTTCGCTAACCACCAACGACTCCCTCACACCGCCAGCCGCCGCAATAACTCGATATTATCCCTTCCATGTCGGCTGTCTCGGGTCAGACGTTTGCGACCCGCTCCCGCGCCGGTCTGAATGGACTAACGCGGCCTACGCCGCTGTACCCGCCAGCTACGACAACCCAGCCATCGCCGTTTTGTCCAGCCATCCCCACAATAGGGAGATGCGACCAGCAGCAGGTGTCGTGAAGCGACGAGAACGGAAGCCGCCCTTGTATGCATTTCGTCGGCGACGAATGGTGTGAATGACCACGGTGACCGGCGTGTCGAAGCGGGAACGATCCAGTCATGGCGGCAGCCCGTGTCCATGAAAATGCCAACTTGAGTAAAGATGATGGCGCGACGTCGGATCTCTGCATGGTGGTCTCAGTACCGGAGGACCGGACTCGGCGACGAAGAGGACCACTAGAACTCGACGAGCTAGTCCCAGTGATACGACGAGCGAGTCTCGGGAGGCGGCGATGATTTTCTGTCTTGCAGGGAGGGAGCTACGGCGCATGGATTGATGCACAGCGGGAGTGTGATCGAGACTTCCTTTTTCGTGGTCGGCGTGGGTGGAGGTCGATGATTGCGGCGGTGGCCTCCGACGAGGGATTCCGGTGACATAAACCGAACAGAGCCGACCTCGCCGTTGGTCCCGTGAAGAGGACAACGCATGAAGAAGGTGATGAATAGTGGCTGCATATTACTTTTCTTTGTTCGTGCAGGGTTAAAATAATTCAAAAGAGGGCACTTGTAGATAATAATAAAAAAATTCAAAGGAAAGAGAAGGCCAAGAAGAATAAAAAAATGAATTGTGGGTTATATCACTTACGCTGACATGTTTCTGTAGGTGGGTCTGTCTTTGGGGTTTAGGTTAGTGTGTGGGCTTAGCTTGAAATTTGGGCTTTAGGCTTTAGAGTACAATTGGGCCTTTATAAAAATCATTCAAAAAAAGAAGATTAAATTAAAAAAAAATCAAATCAAAAAATTACAGAAAATTACTAAAACAAATTCTAGAAAAATTCCCAAGGCTGAAAATGATCAAAAGAAATTGATTTGTTGTCGTTTTTTTTTTCAGGATTTTCTCCCGTTTAATCCAAAACGACGATTTTACCCCTCAAAGGGTAAATCGTCTTTAATATTCCGATGACTTGTGGAAATTACTTAGAATTTGGCGATGGGCCAGATAGGTAGCTAAACCTTATGTCTAAGATTTCCACATTTCATTTCCATTTTTAGAAAATGACGATTTTACCCTTCGAATGGTAAATCGGTTTCTAAAATTCCCAAAAAAATCACGAAAATTGCCAAAAAAATAGGAAATAGGTCAATTGAGTGACCAAACCTGTTTTTGACATTGTTTTACTCCGGATTCATTCCGAAATGATGATTTTTCCCTTTTTGGGCAAATTATCCCCTTTGTCTCAAAATTACGATTTCCCCCCCCTGATGAGCAAAATCATGTCTAAATCATTCCTAAACCTGATTGATACTTCTCTAGGCCAATATGGCCTTATTAGGAATGCCACGTGATTTATTTGTACATTTGAATTCATTGATTTGTGCACTTTATTATTGATTGTTATTGCTAGGATAGTCATTTCTATCTGCATGAACTCCTAGATTTAGGACTCGTACCCCACTCATCTGCATGAACTCTTAGCTAGGAAAATCACTCGCGTTAGGTACCGAAAGGGCATTGGTAACGACACCAGCGTAACCAAGTCCCCGAACCCAAAATCTCTGGTTTCGTAGAACTGATCGATCTCTCCCAATCGGTTGGTAAGGTTTCCGGTCTACCCTCCGAGAAAGACTGGTGGCGACTCCAAATGCATGTACAATTTGCACATGCCACCACGACCACACTGAAGGTCGAAAGCGATCGACTCTTATCGTCGAAGAATACTCCCGCCGTGATTTGGTATGGGCCTGGGAGGGCTCGCGCCGATCCAAAGGGCCCACGATCGGTAATCCATTAGCCGCGTCCGCTTCGGACTGGTCGCGACAGCTACAAGTTGCGATTTGGGTAATGGACCTTGGGAGAGGCCTGCATCTGACCAGACTAGATGGCCCATTAGCCCTCGAGAGCACACAGGCAACCTCGAGAGGGTCGCGACAGTCGCCAGCTGTCACGACCCGTCCGAAGCGAACGCGGCTAATGGATTACCGATCGTGGGCCTTTCTCCGCACTGGAGTGTGGATCGCGGGCTTTGGATCGGCGCGGACCCTCCCAGGCCCATACCAAATCGCGGCGGGAGTATTTTTTTGGGGAATTCGGCGATAAGAGCGGATCGATTTTGGCCTTAGTGTGGTCGTGGTGGTATGTGCAACTTGTGCATGCATTTGGAGTCGCCACCGGTCTTTCTTGGAGGGTAGACCGGAAACCTTACTGACCGATTGGGAGAGATCGATCAGTTCTACGGAACCAGAGATTTTGGGTTCGGGGACTTGGTTACGCTGGTGTCATTACCAATGCCGTTTCGGTACCTAACGCGGTGATTTTCCTAATTAAGATTTCATGCATGTGCAATTTTAGGCGAGGTAGGCTTGATTCAGGGTTTCATGCAGATTGGAAAACTATTCCTATCAATCACAATCAATTTAAATGAAAGCGCAATCAAATGCATAAATAAATCTCATCGATGCACATCAATTCAAGTCAATGGCTTCCTAGCATAGCCATAAGGGCTTAGGGAAGGTGTGATTTCGGTCAGGGGTAAAATGGGAAGATTTGGAGGCGATTAGTCCGAAGGGAAAAATCGTCAATTTTTGGAAGATTTGGATACCGAATTACCCAAAATATTTCATGGCCAGTTGATTGTGGCCATTTCCCATTCTTGAGAATTTTTTGAAATTTCTTGATTTTTCTTCAATTTTTGGAAGACGATTCGCCCAAAGGGTGAAATCGTCATTTTAAGAAGGGTCGGGGTTTAAAACACCTGGAATGAGACTTGGCCAGTTATTTGTGGCCATTTCCTTTTTTTTTTTTTGGGATTTTCCTGGATTTTTTTAGAATTTTATTTTGGAAGATGGTTTGCCGAAAGGGCAAAACCGTCATTTCTGGAAGGTCCGGCGGTCAAAAGACCCGAAACAGGTCGTGGCCAGTTGAATGTGGCCATTTCCTATTTTCTGAAATTTTTTATAATTTTTCTGAATTTTTCGATTTTTTTTTTGAATTTTTTATGATTTTCTATTTTTTATTGATTTATTGATTTTTTATTATTTTTTTTATTATTATCCGAAAATCCACGGATCGGACGGTCCACAACGTGCCACGTGGCTGCTTCTCGGGCGTCCGATCTTCCGCTAGATCGGACGACCCACAGAGAACCACGTGGCCAAATCGTAACCATTGGATTAAAATTAATTTATTTTCTTTTTCAGAAAAACCTTTGAATCGAACGCTATAGATTGTGCCACGTGGCTACTCCCGGTGCGTCCTATCTTGGAGAAGATCGGACGATCCGCAGAAAGCCACTTGGCACATTCTCAACCGTTGGATTGATTTTAATTAATTATCCGAAAATCAATTATTAAATTTTGAAAATCTTTTTATTTTTCCAAAAATCCAGGAACGCGACACGTGGCAGAGCCACAGCCGTCCGATCCTGGTTTTAATGTCCTCGGCCCGGACCCACCACGCTGACGTGGTGCCCACGTGGCATGCCACGTCAGCCCGCTGACCGTTGACCGGCGCCTGAGGTCGCCGTAGAAGACGACCGGAACAGCGAAATTCCGGCTAAATCGCCGGAATTCTCGCCGGAAAGTCGAGACCGGGGCCAAATCTTGATATTTTTCACTCCTTCCTTCGGCGTTCGACTCCCCACCGGCCCAGCATCAATATTCAACAAAAACATGGCCGATTTAACGTCGGGAAGCGGTCGAACCGAACATCCACAGGTCCGGCGCCGGCGAGGTAAGTTGTATAATTTTTTTTTTGTTTAAACCCAATTCCATTCGATCACACAGCATCTAAGAAAGGTTTAGATACTTACCTGAGGTCGGCTAAGCCTCGGCGACGGCCAGCCTCGCCGGTGTGAGCTCTGGGCTCGGTCCGAGTATGATGGAGCTCCGGCCATCGTCCCCGACGCGGTTTCGATGCACAATAAACACATACACAAGCTTAGAGTCGGATCTAGAGAAGCTTTAAGGGTCGATTCGCACAAAAAGAGATCGTGGAAGGCACGGCCGAGAGTTATAAATTCAAACTTTCATTGAGGCATTTTGTCGAGCAGTTTATGTGCGTGTGTAAAATGAAGGTCCCGGAGGACATACCGACCTGGTTTGGGCCCATCGACGGCGGCTGAGGCTCTGGTGAGGGCCGGTCGGATGCCGGGAAGCTTCCGGGCGCTCGCTTCTCTCTCAATCTTTTCCCGAACTCCCCTCTTCCTCTCTCACCCGAGCTCCCCTTTCTCTCTTTCGGCTCTCTCCCTTCCATGGCCGACTGGCCCTTTTTTTTTGTATCCCTACCATCCACAAACAACAGCCACAACATCCACCAATGTCCCCCATGATTTGTTGTCGTCCACCAACGCTAGAAAAATGCCGCGGCTCCACCTTCCCCTACTTTTCCTCTGCTCGGTGTGCCATGGCCATGTGGGTCTGCAACTAAGTTGTAGACCCGGTCAGACCGGGTCAGGTCGGGTTTGACCCGACCGGCCCGGTTCGACTCTCCTAGCCCAATTGAGTCCCAAATCGACCTCTTTTCATGAAATTGATGGCACAATCGGACTCCTTGACATGTTTGTTATCAAATAGGGGTATTTTCGTGAATCAATTGATTGAAATTTAGTGAAAACCCCAAATTGTCCCTAGGATCCGAAAATGATTTTTGCCCAATCGAGAGTCCAAACAACCAAATTAGTCCAAATTGAGGCCACCAATGGATTCCTCATGATGAAAACTATCGGGTAGAGATGTGTAATTTTAATGGGTATGCCCGTGTGAAATTTAATTTCAAGATTCGCGAAACCGGGGACTAAAATGAAAGATTTTTATGCAATTAAGCCCTTTTGGTTAAAATTGATCAAATTGAAGGGCCAATTGACCCAATTGCACTTCAATACTTTAGAATCCAATTTCATAGCTTATAAAAAGTGAGAATTGAAAATTAAAAGACTCGAAAATGATTTTTTTGGCTCGGTTCGGGTTTATGTTTGTGAAGGAACATAGTGGCCCGAGCCAAATTTTCAATATTAAAGGTGACACACTTGACGAGAAAATTAAAAAAAAAATTATTGAACATTTTTGTGCATTTTTCTGACCACGAATGATATTTTTCTGATTTTTTTGGTTATTTTTAATAATTAAAAAAATTATTAAAAATTACGAAAAATATTTTTTTGTTCAAAATTGACTCTTGAGGCTAGGCCAAGGCCTCCAAAGTTGATTTTGCAATTTTATGAGTTTTTGCCTATTTTTAATTAATTTTAAAAATAAAAATCACAATAATATATGGTCAAAAATCAGGTGTCAACAAGGTAAATGGCACATGTTAATTCAAATAAGATAGGTATTAGTAACTTCCTCAATTCAAGGCTAGACTTCGTACTTTGGCACTCAAATACTCATCTCATCTAAAATAGCACTCATGCTCGATATAACCTTACATTTCGTGGTTGGGCCCGCGTCATATAGGCGCCTCAGGCATTTTCATCATACAATCCCGCGTCGTATAGGCGCATCAAGATATTCTCATGCTCGAAAATTCACAATTACACTAATTATAGCTAACCGCAATCAATTATGCATTTTCTCAATTCAGGCATCATTCAGTCATCACTCCCTCAATTGCATATCACGGTACCATGTCGCGACCCGTCCAAAAAAAAAAAACGGACGCGGCTAATGGATTACCGATCGCGGGCCCCCACTCCGAAATGTGGATCGCGGGCCTTAGATCGGCGCGGGCCCTCCCAGGCCCATACCAAATCGCGGCGAGGGTATATCTTTAAGGGATTCGACGATAAGAGTCAATCGCTTTCGACCTTCAGTGTGGTCGTGGTGGCATGTGCAACTTGTGCATGCATTTGGAGTCGCCACCGGTCTTTCTTGGAGGGTAGACCGGAAACCTTACTGACCGATTGGGAGAGATCGATCAGTTCTACGGAACCAGAGATTTTGGGTTCGGGGACTTGGTTACGTCGGTGTCATTACCAACGCCCTTTCGGTACCTAACGTGAGTGATTTTCCTAACTAAGAGTTCATGCAGGCGCAATTTTGGGTGAGATAGGTTTGATTCAGGGTTTCATGCAGATTGAAATACTAGTCCTATCAATCACAATCAATTTAACGAGAGCGCAAGTCCAGTGCATAAATAAATCATGTCAATGCACATCAATTTCAATCATTGGCCTCCTAGTATAGCCCTAAGGGTTAAGGGAAGATGTGATTTAGGGTTAGGGATAAAATGGGAAGATTCGGGGACAATTAGCCCAAAGGGCGAAATCGTCATTTTTAAGAAAGTTCGGGGTTCAAAACACCAGGGATGAGCCTTGGCCAGTTGTTTGTGGCCATTTCCTATTTTTTTGGGATTTTCCTGAATTTTTTGGAATTTTTTGGAAGACAGTTTGCCGAAAGGGCAAAACCGTCATTTTTGAAAAGATCGGGGGGTCAAATGACCCGAAACAGGTTGTGGCCAGTTGAATGTGGTCATTTCCTATTTTCTGGAATTTTTTAGAATTTTTTCTGAATTTTCCGAATTTTTTTGAATTTTTTATGAATTTTCTATTTTTTATTGATTTTTTGATTTTTTTATTATTTTCTGAATTTTTTAATATTTAAAAATATTTTCCGGGCCGGGTCAAACCCGGCCCACGCCTCTCGGGCGCCCGGCCCGACCCTAGGGGTCGAAACCGGCCTAAAACGACGCCGTTTTATATTTTTAAACATTTTTCTATTTTTTAACAATTTTTTTGATTTTTTATGTATTTTATTTAATTATCCGAAAATTCTCCGGATCGGACGGTCCACGTCGTGCCACGTGGCTTCGTCTCGTGCGTCCGATCTTCCACTAGATCGAGCGACCCACAGAGAGCCACGTGGCTCAATAATAGCCGTCGGATCAAAAATTAATTTATTTTCATTTTTTAGAAAACCTACAAATCGGACGCTCCAGAACGTGCCACGTGGCCTCCTCTGGTGCGTCCGATCTTGTACAAGATCGGACGTCCCTCAGTGAGCCACGTGGCACATCCTCGTCCGCCGGATCGATTATTCGAAAATCATTTATTTAATTCCCAAAAAGACGAGATCGCGACACGTGTCGCGATCGGGACCGTTCATTTTGTTTTATGCATAAAAACTCCACGTGGCCCCCACCCGGCTGACGTGGCTGCCTACGTGGCACGCCACGTCGGCCGTTGACCGTTGACCGGCCGGAGGGTCGCCGGAGAAGACGATGAACAGTGAAAAATCCGGCGGGAATAGTAAAAATTCCGGCGAGGTCGCCGGAAAATTGCGAAACGGGCCCGAAACTTGGTATTTTTCGCCCGTTCTTGCGGCGTTCGACTCCTTAGACACTCAACATCAATATAAGACCAAAACATGGCAAGAAACACGTCGGGAACCGCCCCAAAAATCCGGCGACCGAACCGGCTCCGGCGAAGAATTCACAGAAAATTTTTATTTGTTTAAACTCGATTTCTTTCATTCACATGGCATCCAATGGTGGTTTAGAAGCTTACTTGGGGTTCCTTGATGGTCGGCGGCCGCCGGAAATCCCTCGTCGAGCTCCCGTCCGAACCATGGCCGGCGAAGCTCCGGCCCTCGGTTTTTGTCGAGTTTTAATGCAAAACGAAGGTCAACACGAGGGTAGGGATAACTCTAGTGTAGTTTAAAGATTAGAACCGCACAAATAGAGCTCGGGTCGAGCTCGACCGAGAGTCAAAACGTTCGGGACTCCATCGGACATTTCATCAAACACATGGTGTGCGTAGAGAAAAATGGAGGTCGGGGAAGATACCGACCTATTCCGCGACCGTCGACGGCGACCGAAGCTCCCCTCAGGCTCCAAGAGGTGCCGGCAAGCTTGTCTTGCTCCGGATTTGCTCGAAAAATCTCCCCAAAAAAAAAAATTTCCTCCTTGGCCGAGCTCGGTTTAAAAACCGAGGATCTTCGCCGGTTCGTGGTGGCCGACCGGCCATTTTTTATGCCCCACGCCACTGCAACTCACGACCCCCGACGCCTGCCATCGTCCCCCACGCCGTGTCGCCTTTTTTTCTTCCCGAAGCCGCGTCGCCCATGCCCTGTTTTTCCCCTGCCTCACTGTCCACGTTCTGCACATTCTGTGCATTTGCTGCAGACCCGGGTCGGGCCGGGTCGGGTCGGGTCGGACCCGACCGGCCCGGTTCGGCCAAATCGCCCAAATCGCCAAATTGACCCCCCAAATGACCTCTTTTCATGAAATTGATGGCAAAATCGGATTCCTTGACATGTTTTACATCAAATATGGGTATTTTCGTGAATCAATTTATTGAAATTATGTGAAAACCCCAAATTGTCCCTAGGATCCGAAATTTAATTTCGCCAAATCGAAGGCCTAAACGATCGAATTAGCCAAAATTGAGCCCACCAATGGATTCAGCATGATGAAAACTGTTGGGTAGAGGTGTTTAATTTTAATGGGTGTGCCCGTGTGAAATTTAATTTCAAAAATTGTGAAACCGGGGACTAAATTGAAAGATTTTTATGCAATTAAGCCCTTTTGGTTAAAATTGATCAAATTGGAGGGCAAATTGACCCAATTGCATTTCAATACTTTGGAGTCCAATGTCATAGCTTATAAAAGCCGAGAATTGAAAATTAAAAGACTCGAAAAGGATTTTTTAGGCCCGGTTCGGGATTAGGTTTGTGAAGGAACCCCATGAACCAAGCCAAATTTCCATAATAAAAAGTGAAAATATTGAAGAGATAATTAAAATAAAATTTCAGAATATTTTTTTGTAATTTTCTGACCAGGATGGTATTTTTCCAATTTTTTGGGTATTTTTATAATTAAATAAATTCCAAAAAATATTAAAAAATTCAAAAAATATTTTTTGTTCAAAATTGGTTCCTAAGGCTAGGCTAAGGCTTCCAAAGTTGATTTTGCAATTTTTTGACCTTTTTTGCTATTTTTAATTAATTTTAGAAATAAAAAAAAAACTATAATAACGGATGGTCAAAAATCAGGTGTCAACAGCTGCCCCTCTTTGAGAGTGAGCTCGTCAGAGGTCGCTTTCAAAGACAAAATGACGCCTGGATCTTGACCGACTCGACTGGGGGGGAAGAAATGCTATGACATCGGACCTTCAAGTCTTTTGATGAATGCTCAAATTAATCACCGGTTTACTCTTGCAATTCGAACATGGGCCGGAGTGAGAGAGGCTTACGTGAAGCTCACCTGTCAGGTGCTGCCGGTTGCGACGACTCTCAAGAAGATACCTAGGACTCGTTCAGAATATCCTAGGGAGATTAAGCCCTGACCTGTATGGTAGGTCATACCATTAGTTGACCCTTATGGCGGTTTCTACCATCAAGTTGACCCTTATGGCGGTTTCTACCATTGGTTGACCCTTATGGCGGTTTCTACCATGAGTTGACCCTTCAGGCGGTTTCTACCTTTGATTTGGTTTTGACCCTTATGGCGGTATCTACCTTGAGTTGACCCTTCAGGCGGTATCTACCTTGAGTTGACCCTTCAGGCGGTTTCTACCTTTAGTTGACCCTTATGGCGGTTTCTACCATCAAGTTGACCCTTATGGCGGTTTCTACCATCAAGTTGACCCTTCAGGCGGTTTCTACCTTTGAATTTAGTTTTGACCCTTATGGCGGTATCTACCTTTGAGTTGACCCTTATGGCGGTTTCTACCATTGGTTGACCCTTATGGCGGTTTCTACCATTCAAAAGACCCTTAAGGCGGTTTCTACCATCAAGTGAGACTCCAGACTGATAGGAATCTAAGGATGACGCGCCCGTTCTGTAGGGTTTGTCGGAGACTCGATCGTTCTGTAGATCGGTCTTGGAAAAGGTTTGCCTACTAAAAGGCTCCGCCTCGGAATGACATATCCCTTCTTGTCGGGACTAGTCGAAGACTCGATCGTTCTGTAGATCGGTCTTGGAAAAGGTTTGCCTACTAAAAGGCTCCACCTATGGAATGACATATCCCTTGTTGTCGGGACTAGTCGAAGACTCGATCGTTCTGTAGATCGGTCTTGGAAAAGGTTTGCCTACTAAAAGGCTCCACCTATAGAATGACATATCCCTTGTTGTCGGGACTAGTCGAAGACTCGATCGTTCTGTAGATCGGTCTTGGAAAAGGTTTGCCTACTAAAAGGCTCCACCTATGGAATGACATATCCCTTCTTGTCGGGACTAGTCGAAGACTCGATCGTTCTGTAGATCGGTCTTGGAAAAGGTTTGCCTACTAAAAGGCTCCGCCTCGGAATGACATATCCCTTCTTGTCGGGACTAGTCGAAGACTCGATCGTTCTGTAGATCGGTCTTGGAAAAGGTTTGCCTACTAAAAGGCTCCACCTATGGAATGACATATCCCTTCTTGTCGGGACTAGTCGAAGACTCGATCGTTCTGTAGATCGGTCTTGGGAGAGGTTTGCCTACTAAAAGGCTCCACCTATGGAATGACATATCCCTTCTTGTCGGGACTAGTCGAAGACTCGATCGTTCTGTAGATCGGTCTTGGGAAAGGTTTGCCTACTAAAAGGCTCCGCCTCGGAGACTCGATCGTTCGTTCGTAGATCGGTCTTGGGAAAGGGTTTGCCTACTAAAAGGCTCCGCCTCGGAGACTCGATCGTTCGTTCGTAGATCGGTCTTGGGAAAGGGTTTGCCTACTAAAAGGCTCCGCCTCGGAGACTCGATCGTTCGTTCGTAGATCGGTCTTGAGAAAGGGTTTGCCTACTAAAAGGCTCCGCCTAAGGATTGACATCATTGAGGTCTCTTTTGGAAGGTTTACCTAACTCTAGGTTCACCTGAAGGCTATCCTGGGATTTAGGGGTTACCTGAAATCTCGCAGAAGGCCGAATTGTCCTTTCGACATGCGAGGTACCTTTCTGGGATATGGGGACTCCAATTATCCTGTAGAAAGCTGAAACCTGCAAACTTTTCATTAAAAAGGTATCAGTTTGGGCCCTGGGTTCTCCAGGGATCCTGCAAAACATGACCCTATGAGCTTTTCTTGACAGAGCAAGGCATCCTTCCGGGATCATGGGTTCTCCACGTCCGATGAGATTGTCTGAATTTTAAAAAAGGGTCTCATGACGCGGGTTCTCCACGTCCGATGAGACTGCTTGATTTTTTTTGAAAAGGGGTCCTAGGACGAGGGTTCTCCACGTCATGCTAGGACTGTTTGATATTTTTTTGAAAAGGGGTCCTAGGACGAGGGTTCTCCACGTCATGCTAGGACTGTTTGATATTTTTTGTTTTAAAAGGGGTCCTAGGACGAGGGTTCTCCACGTCATGCTAGGACTGTCTGATATTTTTGAAAAGGGGTCCTAGGACGAGGGTTCTCCACGTCAAGCTAGGACTGTTTGATTTTTTGTTTTAAAAGGGGTCCTAGGACGAGGGTTCTCCACGTCATGCTAGGACTGCTTAATTTTCGAAAAAAGGGTCCTAGGACGAGGGTTCTCCACGTCAAGCTAGGACTGTCTGATATTTTTGAAAAGGGGTCCTAGGACGAGGGTTCTCCACGTCAAGCTAGGACTGCTTAATTTTCGAAAAAAAGGTCCTAGGACGAGGGTTCTCCACGTCAAGCTAGGACTGCTTGATTTTTTGAAAAAGGTCCCGAGACGAGGGTTCTCCACGTCATACTAGGACCATCATTTTTTGAAAGAATGTTCTATCCTCACCCTTTCTTTTGAAAGATCCCGAAATTTGTCGGGAATTTAGTTTTGAAGCAGTGAAAGATTTTATCTTTGACAAAGCTTCACTTGGGTCTGTTGAGGCGACATTCTGGGAGCTGGGTTCTCCAGGTATCCTGCAGAAGTTCGAGCCTGAAAAATTTTTCTTCACCAAGAAAACGTTAGTAATCTTTGGAAGACAGCGGTTGTCCAATCGACAAAATTTTATGACTTGAGTTTTAGTCATGAAATGTGCATTTTGATGTTGGAGGTTATCCAAAACATTCTTGCAACATACAGATGTGATCACAAATTCCTTGCGGGGCAAATCTGGATCAATAGTTTGAAAATTCCAAGAAGAGTTTGTTCAAAACATCAATTGGAATATTTCTCGACAATGAGGTATTCTCACCTGTTTTGAGATAGTGGTTTTTATAGGGGATGCACTCAATTCCCTACTAACTTGTGCCTAGGTTTTAGGCTCATTCGCAGCGCTTACATTTTGATCGGTCGGGAGGTCTTCCACGGGACCGTAATGTTGGGCTTGGTATTGGTCTTCAAGGGGGACCCGCTTTGGAGTCGAGGCCATTGAACGAAAGTTTTCACCATCTGCTCCGGGTTTACAAGTCAAGAACCCTGCAAAATGAGAAAGAAATAGTCTTGCTCGTACCTCTTCGAGCTAAGCCATATGTTAACCCAAGTGTCTTAATCGGAGAAGACTGTTTCAGGGTTGTAATGTCGGTAGGATTGGGGACCGAAAAATGCTTATTTTTGGCCCAGAATTCGTGAGGGGATTGACGTTGGTGATCACTGCAAATTTGCCACCTGTCTTTTCCTTTCTGCATCTTTAGTCTTTGAGGTGTGCAACCGATTTTGAGGTGTGCACCAGCTCTTTAGCAGCATTTGGGGAGCAGCCTTTTTGATCTGACTCCCTTAGGGATTTTCTCTTTCTTTGCCCATCCAAGCTTCATTGGGGATCAATCGGACAACTTACACGAGCGTCGGCCTTGCTTTTACCAGGCACTTTGCTTTTTCTTGATGCTGGGGATTTTCTTCGTCCTCATTTTCCTTTTGAAATCCCGCTTTTCTCATCTTCGGTAGATCATGTTAGACATATGCTCGAATGTCTAAACATGCTTTAAGCATTAGCCTAGGAATTTCTTTGTAATCCCTAAGTCTCGAACTCCTCTGTTTCTGACGTGATGATGCATCCGTCTTGGAATGTGCAATGATCACCAACGGGTTTATGAAACGGATTTGCAGGCTCAACTTGGCTGTGCAAAGGATATGGTGTGTGGGATAGAGAAATGAATGCTTCTCGTCATCCTATGGCACTTGGATTACCATATAAGCAACACACAAAGATTGATGTTAGTCCGAGCAAGAAAATTTCTAACCATTTTCTCCTGATGCTGCTGGACTTGCTCCCTTTTTGCCCCGATGTGGGGTGGTTCTTGACAGGGTTGAGAATGAAAACCGCCGTTCGAATGGGTTGTCAATGGTCACCTGTAGTGTTTGGGGATATGAAACGAATGCCTCCGTCGTCCCAATCCATGTAATTGCTGCAAATACTCCCTACTCCCATAGGTTCAGATTTTACTATCTGATCCGCTCCACTTCTCTCTCAAGTGTGTATAGGACGTGTTTGGACTAGGCTTTGCCTCTTATCTTTTGAGAAAACGTCCTTTTGAAAGTTTTGAACAACTTTTGATTGGAAGAATCTCTTTCGTTTTCTCCAAAAATTTTACCCGTCAATGGGGTTTTGTGATGCACAATGCATGTCCTTATTCATGTTCAGACAACCTCCTGTTTTAAAACATGAATGTCAATGAAGTTTGAATTCTATGTCTTTTCTAGACATTAGATTCTGAAAGCTTTTCTTTTCTTCTCTGTTTTTATTCAACCTCTTCAATGGATTGGGGAAAGGGATACTTACCTGTCCCCTGCGGCTGGAGATCCCTGAAAATGCGGAAGAAACATGTTATTGTACGTTCATGAATTTTTCAAAAAATTAGAACGATACATCCTACCCTTGGTCATGTATTCCTACGGGTAATACATGAGATATGAAAACATGTTTCGCCCTGATGGCGAGCCCCTGTCAAGGACGAGAGTTAGGTGTCAGTTTGTATTCCAAAATTCAAGATAGATTGGAACGATACCGCCTTATTCTGTTTTGTGTTTCCGTTTGAACACAAACGTGCGGCTTGCAGAAGTTGGCCATCTATCCTGTGGCCATGATTCCTCCGTCTAGTTGGCAATGAATCATTCTCAAGGATTTGTACTGGAGGAGATCCATTTAAGCTTTCGGACGCATTCCAACGCCATTCTTCAGAGTTTCATTTCCTGGAATCCTGACTTCCAAGGCCAATGATTCTATTCGCCTCCCTGTCGGCGAGTTCTTTTATTTTGCGGCTTTCTGGTGCCAACAATTTTCTGTCCATCTTGACGGTGAATCCCTGTCAACAATAAACATTAAGTGTAAGTTCGTGTTTCGAAATTCAAGACAAATCGAAACGATACTGCTTTACTCTCGCTTCGCGCCTCCATTTGAACGCAAATGTAAGGCTTGTTGAAGTCGGCCATCTAGCTCGTGGTCATGATCTATCCATCTGTTTGGCAACGAAATCCTTCTCTAGGATTTGCACTGGGTGAGATCAATTTGTGCTTTTGGACGTATTCTACGTCATTTTCTAGGGTTCCGTTTCCTGGCAGCTTGCCCCCTACAACGGATATTTCTTTTTGCTTCCACGTTGGGCGAGATCCTTTCTTTTGTGGCTTTTTGGTGCCACCAATTTTCTGCCAAATGAGAACGAACTCATGTTAAGCATGGGATCTTTGGGAGATCAATTTGGAACGATACAAAGTTACCGTTCACCCAGGTTCGTATCCTGGGGTTTACTTCCGATGAGGACGACTCTGTCATTGCGTCCATGGATTTTGCCAGAGAAGAAATGTCCTTCCTTTGTCCGGCGCACAAATGATTCACTTGCCCCAGTTAGACGTGGTTTATCATAGCTAGGTGACGCCTTCCCCGGCTAAATTCATTCCTGTATTTTGCTATAATCCTCGTCCTTCTTGGGTATGTCTTCTCTCTTGGGATTCATGATGACGTCTTACTGACGCATTCCTTTCCTTCGTCGATCATTGACGCTTCTCGTTTGGCGTAGACGATGGATGTTCTTTCCTCTCGTCTGCATTTGTGGGTGTTGTCCGTGAGATGATCCTCGATCACGTCAACAACTGTTTTGCCCCAGTTGAGCGACGCTTGTCTTGGCAACATGCCTTAGCACTTTCCGTGTTTGTTGGCGATTTTCTATCCAATTTGAAAACGTCCATGCGCCTGAACATGAAGAGACAGGCGTAGGTCTATATCTGACTTCATTTGAAATTTCAGGAATGAGATACTCCCTTCGAGGCTTTGTCCTTTCAACGTTTAAAGGAACGGTGCCTTTCCAATATTTTGCCATGGTAAGGCTTGTCTTGGTGTTTGTCATCTCTGGGTTTAATAACCCTGGTTCGATGCACTTTCATGGGGGATCGTGAGAATTTGCCCCCGGCTTGGCTCCTCGAAGCAGGTGGGGGAGCCCGCTCTCATGAATTTTTGTCGATTCTGGTCATCTATCTCGATTGCCAAATTCTTCGATTATTTTTTCTCTGTCCCTAGACAGCCTGACAATCTGGGGATTTGTCATGTGGCGGTTTGGTGATTCTCTCGATCACAGTCGCCATTTGAGATGTTCGATGTTCCCCTATTGAAAAGAAGAAATCTCATGAGTAAAGGGCATGTATAATTGACTATTGGAGTCGATACAATTTACCCTTGAAATTTATCCTGCGGGAACCGGCATTTCTCCCTTTGGGTTCTCTGTATGCATGCTATGTGCATGATATGCATGATGCATGTTATGTGTGCCAGCAACGAAACATGAGTTCGTGCTTTTCACTCTATTCAGAGAAAGCATTTTTATCAGATATGTCAATCTGGAAAACTTGAAATTTTCTTTTCAAGCGCTCTTTTCACAGAGATTTCTAAATGATGATAAACTTCTTCAAGTTTTCTCAAATGTTTTGTTCACAACTTGAGCCATTAGAATGCTCTAAAAAATATTTAGCCAAAGTGCATGTCTGAGAGGCCATGAAAAGAGGTACTCCCTGTTTGTCATTTGAAGGCATTGCTTCTTGGGCCCTTTGCTTCTGGTCCCAACCTGAAAGGAAAAAGAAATGAAACATTATTCTCATATCAAGAAAATAATCATTTTGGAACGATACGTCCTTTTACCAGAATCGATGGCTCCGTATCGTTCTCCTTCTCATTTAGAAGGGTTTGATGCGTTTTGTCTTTGATGGATCACTCCACTTCATCATGATTCATGGGTGGCAACTGCTTCAGGGACTTCCCCTACGTATCCCCATGGTGAATTCGGCATACATACGGTACCCTTTCCAGGTAGAGGAGCGATTTGCCCCCAGCCACTGAGTGATTCGCCTGGGCTGGCTGATTTAGTTGTAGGCAGTTTGATCATGCCGTGTTGGTGTATTCAATCTTCCGAAGATCTCAGCATTTGATGTTCTGCAACGCCTGACACTTCCTGGTCTCATCCATGCATTCCAAATTCGTCATGCATATTTTGCCTTGTCGTCATTTCATGACGTCCCTCGAGCATCTTGCTATTTGACATCAGCAAGCACGGGTTTACTTGTGGCTGAGTACTTCAACATACTGAAGTGTTACTTCACATGCAACAATTTCCTTCATTGTGTCATGTCGCATTCACCTTACGCTTTAACAATATTTTATTCCACCTGTACGATGAAATGAATGAGTGACTCGATTGCTGCATAAGGAGCTTTAATTGAAACGACTATGGATTTACTATCCCCGCTCTAGTCACTTCTGGCATCCAAGATGCTGGAAATTTTTCAGTGGGCCCGTTCATTCTCGTCATCACCTGCAAGAATGGGAAACCATATCAACTCGTGAATCAGTCAGTCCGATTTGGAACGGATACAACTTTTTCGACTTAGGGAGAGCCAATCCTAATTAGGTTGCTCCTTCTTCATAATTTGATTAATTTTGTCATTGGAATCCCAATGGGTGATATCTGCTGAAGGCACATTTCTTTCCGTCTTATGGGGAAGACAAATTTTCCTTCGTTTGTCTTTGACCATTCTATCCTGTTTTTCACTTGACCCGGCTGCCCCGGTCAGGTGGCGTTTGCCTTAGTTGAGTGGGATATGCCCCAGTCGACTGCTTTGATCCATTCACAATTTTTTACGGTTCCCTTTTCAATTAGGGGATATCTGCCGTTCGGAGCTTCCTGTCTCTTTTCATCTTGGCGGGCTTTGCCCCATTATGTCGTCTTAGTGAGAAGTTGACTCCTTTGTCTGTCTTCAAACATCCATCCTAGTGGCTCGAGTTGTCAGCCAGTTTCAATCTTCTTGAAGCACCACTCCTGAGGATCAACAAAACACAGTCAACAAATTTTCAAATGTAAAGAGATTAGGTTACAGCTAATTCTCTTCCGCATGTGGCTTCTTTGATTGCATGCCGTTCCACGTCTTGAAAGATGGCAAAATGCCCTCATCAGTGGACTATTTTTCTTGAGGATTCCCTGGTCTTCCCTCATCAGTTGACTCTCTAGGGTGGTCAAGCGCTTTTCTATGCCATCCCGGTCCATTTTAACTTGTGACTGATTCTTCACACAAGCCCTCGGATTTTGATTCTGGAAATTACCTGTTCGAATGACAGGAATATGTCAGAAAGGGAAGTAAAGTATAAATCCTTTCAATTTTATGCTTTCTTGTGATTAACGAAGATAAGGACTTTTACACAAGCCTTAACCTCATGTGAAAAATTCTTATCGATGTTTTTCAAGAGAAAACATAAAACTAAAAGGAGCGTAATCCATGGTTATCACTTTTGGTAAATCCCCAGAAAATCTGTGGAATTTCCAAGAAGATAAAAATGCGATTCCAATGTGTCCTAAATTCGATTAGAGATAGGACATCCAAATTGAAATGATTTCCCGAAGGTAATTTGGATATCATGTCTCCTCTTGAATTCAGGAAACATGGACGACTTTAGTTAATTACCAAAGATTACCAATGATGCATGTTATAGACCGGTTCAATTCCATGTCCGGCGCACCATGAAATGAATGTTAGATTCTCGTACTTGGGTTAAACATGCCAAGTGTGAGTTCTAACGAAAATTTCATCTGGGTAAGACATGCAATTGAACCAAAAAATCCGGATGGTTGAGAGAAATTCCAGTGTCACATTCCAATGTTAAGACACTTAGACAAGACTTAGAAATCGAGGTGTAGAAGATAAATGGGATACCCATAGACGGGTGCTCCTTACAGACTCGACGATCCTGATAAAAGAAAAGGGACGACTGGAATGTGACCCTTAATAACCTAAAGAGATGCCCCAAGTCGGGTCTTCGGGGGACGACGCCTGGTGTCTTCGGTTCGGCCCTTCGGGTCTTCGTTTTTATCAGATGACATCTTGACAGCGTCCGGCGGGTGTCTTGGATTCGCCGTTATCGCCTATCCTTCAATTTCCAGTAAGGTTACTGGATCATTCCTCGGACAACTTGAAAAGAGTAAACTCCGTTGAATGTCCAGGCAGTCTGATGGCGGATGACGCGTCGCTCATATTTGAATACTTCTGGGATGTGGGACCGACTTGGAGAGATCATCTCTTCTATCCGTACTCTATATTGGAATTAGACTCAACCGTCGGATTTGATGAATGCAGCATGTTGTGCGAAATAAAAAACTGCAAGTGAATTTAAATAGAAACGGCAGGACCTTACCATGAGAGGTATCCAATGATTTTTGGTTTTAGGTATACCAACCATCCATATACATGCGCATGAGACAAGTGAGGCTTGACTCTAGAAATCAAAATGGCTTAGGTGAGGAACCTAGAGGCTTCCCTCTATCCGAGTCGATAAATTCGTCCATGAGCGCAATCCACAACAAATGGATAAAAGTCTCGACTTGGATAGTGAGTGGGATCGAATATGGTCGACCCCAGCGCAATCCACGCTAGAGCGTTACATATCGATCCCTGATCTATGGCTACCTAAAAAGGTGATTTCGCGGCCTGGGTTTGGGCGCTTTGTGCAAAGTGTCGTGATCCTCAAATATGCAGTGAATCATGCGCAACAATTTATATATCAATCAGCGCTTCAAATCATCCATATAGCATACATTCCTACGTCCATCCTGCATAAGACAATGTTAATCACAGACTACTCCCCTTATCACTCCAATCTGCAAAAACATATAACACCTATCGTGAGCGGACTTACCTCACCTTCAAGAGCGCCTGCAAGGTTAGAAAAATCACTCAACGTTTTAATTACGGCCTAAGTCCACTTGAGGTCCAGAACCAAGTGTTCTAGAACAACGTCCCCAGTGGAGTCGCCAGCTGTCGCGACCCGTCCAAAAAAAAAAAACGGACGCGGCTAATGGATTACCGATCGCGGGCCCCCACTCCGAAATGTGGATCGCGGGCCTTAGATCGGCGCGGGCCCTCCCAGGCCCATACCAAATCGCGGCGAGGGTATATCTTTAAGGGATTCGACGATAAGAGTCAATCGCTTTCGACCTTCAGTGTGGTCGTGGTGGCATGTGCAACTTGTGCATGCATTTGGAGTCGCCACCGGTCTTTCTTGGAGGGTAGACCGGAAACCTTACTGACCGATTGGGAGAGATCGATCAGTTCTACGGAACCAGAGATTTTGGGTTCGGGGACTTGGTTACGTCGGTGTCATTACCAACGCCCTTTCGGTACCTAACGTGAGTGATTTTCCTAACTAAGAGTTCATGCAGGCGCAATTTTGGGTGAG
The DNA here is from genome assembly GCA_021437785.1 of Rhodomyrtus psidioides. Taxonomy (NCBI): domain Eukaryota; kingdom Viridiplantae; phylum Streptophyta; class Magnoliopsida; order Myrtales; family Myrtaceae; genus Rhodomyrtus; species Rhodomyrtus psidioides. The sequence goes on from JAILYB010000002.1 coordinate 21,558,192, forward strand.
ATAGGTTTGATTCAGGGTTTCATGCAGATTGGAATACTAGTCCTATCAATCACAATCAATTTAACGAGAGCGCAAGTCCAGTGCATAAATAAATCATGTCAATGCACATCAATTTCAATCATTGGCCTCCTAGTATAGCCCTAAGGGTTAAGGGAAGATGTGATTTAGGGTTAGGGATAAAATGGGAAGATTCGGGGACAATTAGCCCAAAGGGCGAAATCGTCATTTTTAAGAAAGTTCGGGGTTCAAAACACCCGGGATGAGCCTTGGCCAGTTGTTTGTGGCCATTTCCTATTTTTTTGGGATTTTCCTGAATTTTTTGGAATTTTTTGGAAGACAGTTTGCCGAAAGGGCAAAACCGTCATTTTTGAAAAGATCGGGGGGTCAAATGACCCGAAACAGGTTGTGGCCAGTTGAATGTGGTCATTTCCTATTTTCTGGAATTTTTTAGAATTTTTTCTGAATTTTCCGAATTTTTTTGAATTTTTTATGAATTTTCTATTTTTTATTGATTTTTTGATTTTTTTATTATTTTCTGAATTTTTTAATATTTAAAAATATTTTCCGGGCCGGGTCAAACCCGGCCCACGCCTCTCGGGCGCCCGGCCCGACCCTAGGGGTCGAAACCGGCCTAAAACGACGCCGTTTTATATTTTTAAACATTTTTCTATTTTTTAACAATTTTTTTGATTTTTTATGTATTTTATTTAATTATCCGAAAATTCTCCGGATCGGACGGTCCACGTCGTGCCACGTGGCTTCGTCTCGTGCGTCCGATCTTCCACTAGATCGAGCGACCCACAGAGAGCCACGTGGCTCAATAATAGCCGTCGGATCAAAAATTAATTTATTTTCATTTTTTAGAAAACCTACAAATCGGACGCTCCAGAACGTGCCACGTGGCCTCCTCTGGTGCGTCCGATCTTGTACAAGATCGGACGTCCCTCAGTGAGCCACGTGGCACATCCTCGTCCGCCGGATCGATTATTCGAAAATCATTTATTTAATTCCCAAAAAGACGAGATCGCGACACGTGTCGCGATCGGGACCGTTCATTTTGTTTTATGCATAAAAACTCCACGTGGCCCCCACCCGGCTGACGTGGCTGCCTACGTGGCACGCCACGTCGGCCGTTGACCGTTGACCGGCCGGAGGGTCGCCGGAGAAGACTATGAACAGTGAAAAATCCGGCGGGAATAGTAAAAATTCCGGCGAGGTCGCCGGAAAATTGCGAAACGGGCCCGAAACTTGGTATTTTTCGCCCGTTCTTGCGGCGTTCGACTCCTTAGACACTCAACATCAATATAAGACCAAAACATGGCAAGAAACACGTCGGGAACCGCCCCAAAAATCCGGCGACCGAACCGGCTCCGGCGAAGAATTCACAGAAAATTTTTATTTGTTTAAACTCGATTTCTTTCATTCACATGGCATCCAATGGTGGTTTAGAAGCTTACTTGGGGTTCCTTGATGGTCGGCGGCCGCCGGAAATCCCTCGTCGAGCTCCCGTCCGAACCATGGCCGGCGAAGCTCCGGCCCTCGGTTTTTGTCGAGTTTTAATGCAAAACGAAGGTCAACACGAGGGTAGGGATAACTCTAGTGTAGTTTAAAGATTAGAACCGCACAAATAGAGCTCGGGTCGGACCCGACCGGCCCGGTTCGGCCAAATCGCCCAAATCGCCAAATTGACCCCCCAAATGACCTCTTTTCATGAAATTGATGGCAAAATCGGATTCCTTGACATGTTTTACATCAAATATGGGTATTTTCGTGAATCAATTTATTGAAATTACGTGAAAACCCCAAATTGTCCCTAGGATCCGAAATTTAATTTCGCCAAATCGAAGGCCTAAACGATCGAATTAGCAAAAATTGAGCCCACCAATGGATTCAGCATGATGAAAACTGTTGGGTAGAGGTGTTTAATTTTAATGGGTGTGCCCGTGTGAAATTTAATTTCAAAAATTGTGAAACCGGGGACTAAATTGAAAGATTTTTATGCAATTAAGCCCTTTTGGTTAAAATTGATCAAATTGGAGGGCAAATTGACCCAATTGCATTTCAATACTTTGGAGTCCAATGTCATAGCTTATAAAAGCCGAGAATTGAAAATTAAAAGACTCGAAAAGGATTTTTTAGGCCCGGTTCGGGATTAGGTTTGTGAAGGAACCCCATGAACCAAGCCAAATTTCCATAATAAAAAGTGAAAATATTGAAGAGATAATTAAAATAAAATTTCAGAATATTTTTTTGTAATTTTCTGACCAGGATGGTATTTTTCCAATTTTTTGGGTATTTTTATAATTAAATAAATTCCAAAAAATATTAAAAAATTCAAAAAATATTTTTTGTTCAAAATTGGTTCCTAAGGCTAGGCTAAGGCTTCCAAAGTTGATTTTGCAATTTTTTGACCTTTTTTGCTATTTTTAATTAATTTTAGAAATAAAAAAAAACTATAATAACGGATGGTCAAAAATCAGGTGTCAACATACCACATTGGCTCAATTCATCGAGCTAGGCCATGTCAATACCTCATGATCGAATATAATTCGATTTAGGACAATCGTCAATCAAAGTCACCTCAACTCGTCCATGGTTACGATATATAATGTCGATTCCTCAATTTCATTAATTCCCGCACAAGCCGAATCCACATAAGTCATATTTTAGAATTCTTGTCAAATTAATCACTTAATCAATTGCATTCATACACGGCCAAGGTAGTCTTAAGACCAATGGGCATTTTCAATTGGCGAAGCACTATAATCTTCTCTTTGCCGAACACACCTAGGGTTCGATCGCCGAATCGAGCGACTAAACCTCATATTCAAGTCCATGGCCGAATAGCATTAGGAATATTGAGTCACTTTCAATGCATTAGCTCATCAACTCTACCATGGCCGAATATACCTAGGCATATTCAAGAGATTTCACTAACTCAATCAAGCATCACAAGCTTTAGTACTTCGAATTTCATAACAAGGCGTTCGGTTTACCCAAGCACACAACCAATGGCCCAACTCCAACATGATTTTATCATTTCAAGCATTGCAATTTATCAATCACAATTTGTCCTAAAATCACCATTTCGGATCTCTATGAGTTCTACCTCAAACAACCCACAAATCCTCACTTTACCACAACTATTAGGTCTTTCCATAACCTAAGGTCCTAATGAGGGCTTAGAATTAACTTACCAAGTAAATGAACCAAAGAAAATCACCAAGCAACCGACGTGACTCGCGGCTCCAAATCTGATCCGAACGGTCCGATCTGTGCTCCTTCAAATTTCATAAGAGAATGGCCAAGGTAGACTCATCATTAACACCCTAACATCACTACTTAACTCTAACATACACTTGGCTAAGCTTTAGGGACCATTTACCTTAAAATTCAACAAGAACTCCAAGAACAACCCTTGGTCTTCTCGGTTTCCTCTTGGGCCGAATCGAACTAGAGAGGGAGGGAGAGCTTGAGAGAAAAACCAAGGCAAGAAGGGGAGGAAGTGGTCTTGTGATGGTGGCCGAATGGAGAGGAAGAAAGAGAGAGTGAGTGTGTCTTGCTATATCCATTTCAAAATGACAAGAGGGGGGAGAGCTTGAGTGGGAGTTGGTATTGGGGTAAAGGACATGAATAGTAAGTTTGAATGACAAGTTGGTAGGAGGGTGGTTAATGGGAAAGAAGCCAAGTCATATCAAGTCCACTCTTATCTAATCTTGTCATATCCTAGTCATTCTTGTCTTCCAATAATTCACGGGCTAAATGACCATAAAGCCCCTCAATTTCAGCCAAGGGTGAAGAGTGGCAATTGTCCATTTTGCCCTTACTTATTTCTAAGGGAAAGTGCGCTAACTTAGGGGTAAAAGGTAATTTCTAATCGTCGATCCGAATTTCAATTTTCTAATCAATAATGGGAGATTTCTAATCTCAATGGTTCTTGATGGGGCGACGTCCGATTCATTACTGTTGGAATTCTCGAATACCCGATGCCCAATTTCGAAGTCCAATTCGTGGCAATCTTACTTCGAAAAAGGGGGTCGAATTTCAGAATGTCACAACATTTTTCTCGAAAGAGAAAACGGGCATCATATTGCGCGAATCTGACAGTTAGAATTCCGCTGCGATCGATTGCGATTCGACTTTCTACAACAGTTATTTTGTCATGGTGTAATGATCAAAGATCCATGCACAAATTCATTGATAGCTATTATACTCGACGTAGGACGTGCGAAATTAGACGAAGCTTCCACCTGAAATGTGTCCGGATACCCGGACCCGCCCTTCGACGCTCAAGTTAAGTCCGCAGGGCAGAGGTAGGGGTGTCAATGGGCCGGGTCTCGGCCCGGCCCTAGCCGGCCTGCAACTGAGCAATACCAAGCTCGGGCTGGGTCGGGTCAGGTAGGATTTTTTTTATTTTTTTATTTTTTTGAAATCAAAATCAATTAACAAACTCATCAAATGAAAGCATACAAAAATAAATTATTTAAAAAGAAAAAATAAGTGTTACAAAAAGTTGTGCAACGGGCCAGCCCGACCTGAGAACCAAACCGACCCGAAAAGGCACGAAATTTCAAGTAAATTTTCGGACCAAACCTGCCCGCCCGACACGGATATTTTTGACACCCCTAAGCAGAGGCACCTCAACCTCCAAGACTCCTCGGGCATCTGAGGCTGCGTTTGGTAACGTTTCTGTTCCTAGAAACATATTTGGAACAGGAACATTTTTTTGTGTTTCTGTTCCCGGCTACAATTTTTGGGAACAGAAACGCGTTTGGTAAGTTAAAAAAAAATACTTTTCTCACCAGAAGGAATGATCGACGGCGACGGTGGCGGCGGGCCGGCGACCGGTGGAGGCGGCGGCGGCCTGCCGGTGACCGGTGGCGGGCGACCGGCGGCGACCGACGGCGATCAGAGAGCGTTAGGACCAATAGTATTCCAGAAACAAAAAAGCATGTTTTTTTTATTTCTTTTTTTAGGATCAAAAGTGTTATTTTTTTCAAAAGTGTTCTTCGAAATACTTTTGGAACATTTTTTTGCCAAATACAGGCTGAAGCTCCAGGAGCCGACAAGGTTAAAGAGACCATCTTCCCCTTAATTTGTCGGATCCGCGGAGCGGTGTCCAGATATTTTCTCCGCGACGCCTGTGCCACTGGCAGAGGCGGTCACCAGTACAATGGACGTCATTGGAGCAGGCATCAGGAACTTTCTTCCCAACGTCATCGGCGACTTGCTCTTTTTGGCGGGGGCCCTACGTGACTATGTTATTCTCTCGGGTATGCAAAGTGGCATTCAGCCAATGTGACTTTTGAAGTTCTACTTGTCATTTTCCCTTCACTTTGTAGGGTCTTGCCGAGGTGCGCGGATCGTCTGCCTGGTGCTAGAAGGGCAGGGGCTGCCCTGATCAATCCCATCCGTCTGTTCCATCAACGGACGGATGGGATTGATCCAGGCGAAAAAGTGACCGAAAAAAAAAAATTTGGCCCAGCCGCAATTTTGGGAGATCCCATCCGTCCGTTCCATCAACGGACGGATGGGATGGATCAGGGCACACCCTGCCCTGATAGCACCAGGGCAGGTGATCCGGATCCCTTGCCGAGGTTGCTGATGCTCGGACCGGGTTGCGGGTCCGCTAGAACTTGATGGGAAGACTCTCGACGCTCATCCGATGTACATGTTGGTTAATTTTGTAAAATGAATTCGATTTCAGGCTAACAATGTGGTTCCTGCAGGTTAGTCATCTTCTCGTCGGCTTGGGCGCACTGAGCCGCCTTCTTTGCTCTATGTCTAAGCTGCTCGCTGCACCGCACCGCTCCCGACCTGGCAACCCAGAGGTCCCCCCAACCATCAGTGCGACAGGGGAGTGAGGCGCCTCCGCGCGGGGTCTTGAACGACCTTAGATATAGCGCGGGTGGGCAGTCTGTTTTACTCGCATAGGATGAATTAGCAGACATTATGGAAAAATACCAAATGTCATCGGGTACATATAGTAGGTGTCCATTTCTCGCCTTCCACCGGGTTGAGAGAGTGCATTCCCAGCCATGTTTTTTAACATTATGGGCCGACTCATGTTGTCGCGAGAGAGGCCAGTGGCTACTGGCTACTCTTTTATTTCCCTGTACCCTTTGTTAGAGTGGAAGAAGAAATGGTTTCACTTGGAATCTCCGAACGGGACAATGAGATGTTGTGGCGAACTGGGTTATTTAGCCATTAACAAACTAAATTTTGTTTAAACATTGGTCTCCAATTTGAGACAGATCACTATAAGGTTTGATACGTATATGATGCCTTATGAGCAGAATATTAAATGAACTATGTGGCATATATTTTCTTGGTTTGAGAAAGCCATTTACAAGCATTTTCCTAGTACTTAAACAGAGGCATTGGTACCGGCCCTGCTCCTTTTTGAGCCTCGGCTTAACTGAGGTATATCTCCTCGGCCTCTCCAATCCCATCTTGCCTTGAAAAATGTTCTTTCTATCTCTAGCCTTTTGTTGCAGTGGATCCTTTGGCTTTAACGAGGCACTTGAGGAATCGCAATACGACCATGGGCAACATGAGTTCGCTCAATTCGATTTCCAAATAGGTGGATATCGAATCCGGAGCGCGGTCCGTAAACCAAATTCTCTTCAGTTCTGTTAGTGAAATCGATGCCGCTCGGATATCAAAATTGCATGTGTTGTAGCCACGACACGAGTAAATTGTAGCGGTACGGACCAGTGTTCTTATCTGTTGTTTCAAACTCGCAAAGAGATTGATCAACCACACGTAACTCTGATAGAAAGATTGCTTCATCGTACAAGAAGAGACATCAACCTCGGAGTATGCTCATGCAGCCTGTACCTGTATAAAATTTACACTTGACCAGTTACAGATGATGCGACCGATTGGCCGATACCGGACCCGACGCACTTGTACACCTTTCCATTCGTTTTCGAGCTTCTCTAAACACAATTTATGCCAAGCATCATGATCGATGACCTCCAAGACGAAGAGAACAAGCCGGAAGACGCTTCCTTCAAACCCACCTTAAGTGATCAAAGATGAGATCGGTAAGTCAAGATCGATCCTTCGCTGGACAAAAGCTTCGTCTTCTAGCCCCAATGGATATCGTCGTAGCGCATCCAAACGTGAGCACAAAGGCCAGAATCCGTCCGCCGACGAGTCCGGCAAGTACAACCAACAGGACAACGGCTAATACCAATCTCCGCTTATTTGCGCTCCTCGCGTCTTCGGCATCGGTTTCTGATTCAGGGCGAGCCCGCGACATTGTAGCCAGAGTCGAACTGGTTTCACCTGCCAACAACTGGTCGCTTCCTTTGTTACCACGTTGTGCTTGTTGAGGTTCTTCAACTTTCGCCTTCGACGAGCGTGATTTATATGCATCTTCTCCCTGCTCGCCGTGCTCTTCCTCTGCCTCTCCCTCTCGACCGGCCTCGGTACAAAAGTCACCCAAGTAACTAGCTACCGTGATTGACGCACCGGGGTCGGGCTCGCACTCTTTCTTTTTCCCTTTCTTCGACGTCCTCAGCTTCTTCGGCACAATCCTCTTGATGATCTTCGATTTGATTTTCCGGCTCTGATTGCGACCATCAGCTCCCAAACCCGCACGTCCATCCTCCTCACCCTCCTTCACAACCCTCACCTCTTCCTCTGTATCCACATGCCTCCATCTCGGGGGGCGGCTAATCGATTCGCCACCCGAATTGTTCTCAACAGGCACCACTGGCATCTCAAACTTATTCTCTACCACCCGAAATTCCTTCACAGCGGAGCTCGAATTGCCCGGCCCGACAGTCTCTCGAGTCGGCTCTGCAGGATCAAAATCGGTAATCGCCCGTTGAACCAATAAACCCTTTTGGGGCCAAGCAGATAACAAAATCTCACATACTCTTTCGATCAAGCCTTCGAAACCCATCCTCGCATCGGGACAGGGTCTCAATAAACAAGCCACGCGCTTGCTCACAAACTCAAGAAACAAAAGCAAGAAAGCGCTCATCGTGACACCGATCACGAGCCCTTTGGTGCTCAGAGCCAGAACCACCACAACAAACACCTTGAAAAACGTCAGGAAAACGCTATTCTCACCCGACCCACCGATACAATCCCCGGCAACATAGCCATCAGCCGTCCCAATCCCCGCCGCAGCCTCGCCGCCCTCCGCCGTCGGCTCGGGTTCGGCGGGCGGCGGCGGCGGAGGCGGCGGCGGCAGATCGTCGAGGGGATCGGGATTGACGACGAGGTGGGCGGGCAAGGGGGAGGTGAGGACGGGGTCGGAGATCTGGAGCTCGGGCTCTCCCTTCCTCCTGGAGGGCTTCCTGAGGCGGTCGCGGTTCTTGACGAAGAGGTCGACGAGGGAGGTGGGGAAGCCGGTCTCGACGACGAGGGAGCCGCCGCGGCGTGGGGAGGACTGGAGGTCGGCGACGAGGCGGGAGATGCGGATGACCCTCGACTTCTTCCATGGGAGGGGCATGATCCCCCTCTGATACACGCGCACAGAGAGAGATTGAGAGATCGAGAGAGATGATCGGAGAGATGAAGGAGGTGAAGGGGGGGAGAGATGATGGAATGGTTTGGTGAAAGTGGGTGTGAAAAACGGGGTTAATGGAAATTTCCACGGCGGGATTCAACGCTCTGTTTTTTTTCCTCTCCTTTCTGTCTTCCTTCCTCAGAGGATGTTTTTTCCACGTGACTTGAATTGGGAAAGAGGGAGGCAAGAGGAGGGTAAAGGATATTATAACGTGCTTCGTTCCCACGCGAGCCCACCCCGATCTCGTCCGTCGACAACTTCGCGGGACCCACGTAATCTCCCGGTCCAGATTCGTTGGGCTCACGTGAATCCTGTCCCACGGAGTTGTTGCTCGGAAAGTGAGGGGCAAGGCAACTACTAGTGAGGACAAAAGGAGGGACGGGGAAAGTGCGGAGGAAATGATGGGGGAGGCGCGTGTGCGAGGACCGAAGTGGACGGGGAGAGTGCTCAACAAATGACGCGTTACGGCAGTTCACGCTTTTCTTGGGCTCCCATTCATGCTTAATTCCGCTCCGTTTCTCGCCAGGGAGGCGTTCTCGAGTTTTCCGACCGACGGTTATTTTTGAAAATCAATTGACATTTTTAGTAATTAACATAAAAGAGTGTATTGGAATATTATTAATTTACAATCACTCTCTTGAGTTTTAATGTCTAGTAATTAGCTGTTGGGTGCAGTTATTTGGTTCATACTCCTTCTCAAATGGAAATGCCGGTTCGGTTCGGAGTCGCGGACAGTGTATAATTGTAATTTCAGATTTGAAATCTGTTAACTAATAAAGATTACCAACGAGATTCAAGCTGGTCATCATTGAAAAATAGCTTATGCACATTCGTAAGCTTAAGGGAAGAGATACAAAAAGACCAACGAAAAAATAACCAAATGCGGTATTGCAAGCAAAAAAAAAAAAAAAAGCATTATGGTTTTGATTAATGAAGACAGTTTTATGTTTGCATGATGTTGCGAAAGTTTTGCATTTTCAGTAAACAATGTTTTAGACACATTTCGATCATTTAATTTTTTTTTTTTTGAGATTATTTTCGTGAACGGGATCAATGAGTTTCCTTTTTAGCGGATGTGGCGCTTCTTTCTATGTTCCTGGAGCTGCCTTTCAACAAATTACTGTTCATGCTTTTTCAAAATATCTTTTGAAGAGTGGCTTTATCAGGACATTTTAGCCGTATTGCAATTAAAGAACTACTGTCATGGCAGTCTGACAGCACTGTCAATTATTTTTTAAAACATAATTTTTTAATTAATAAATAATTTATGCAAAACACGCGGTGATAGTATATAACAATACTTTAAGGAAGCATTTCCCTTGCAATTATTGTCCTGAATATTTCTTAATTGGTTTATTTCCTAATTTATTTGGTTTTTTTTTCTATTGCCGGTTCTTTTTCTTGTTGGCATAGCCATTAAGTACTTTAATGCTTGTTTTGCTTAGAGATTCATTACTTTTTTTTTTCTTCTCCTTCTTAACTTTCCTCTGCTTTTTCTCTAATTCTTCTCGCCTATCCTCTCAACTACTGCCCACTTTCGCTCCGCATTAAGTTAGCGTTCAACATCACCATTCGTTTTCTGAAATTTTAGCTTGGGGGCGCACGAATCTTAGGGCATGCCACCACCATCCGACCACTCAAGAGTTACCTTGGCCGTCCCAATTAATATCGTAGCCGTCCATATCTAAAGGCACTCGCAATTAGTTATTTAGAATTTTACTAAACCATGAACGGCTCTATCCACTACAGATCGTGATTGGTCTAAACCTGGATATATAAGGGCTAAAAAAAAAAAAAAACCAACAACAACGACTTCGACGGACACAGTTCAAAGTGGTGAACCGGACGATGTCAAAGTTCAATTCGAATCGAATCAACCCGGTCCTGTCTTAGCGAATATGGACTACTCACTGGACCTTGGGTCTTGGACCAAACTAAAAGAACATCGTTCATCATCTAACACCCGCATGTTGCAGTATGTCTGGTAGCGGTTGGTACCGCGGGGGGAATAAAAGAACTTCAGAGACTTTCGTGGAAACTTATCTGGTCTTGGGAACAAAACCGACTGTGAATATAGGTGAAACTTGTTTGTTTCTTAAATCTCAGGCGCCACTCTAGTTAGAACGGAATCAGAAGGGCGTGGAAGTCTGATGATGCACAAATTTCGTATCCCCGCCGCATATGGGCGATTCATGGGCTCCGTGGACTGTAACACGCGCATCATAAAAGGAAAAAAGCACCTCGAATTTTTAGCCAGGATAGGTCTCAATATGATAGAATATGAAATTCAAAATTTTTACTGTATTACATCGAAGTATTGAATAGAATAATGTCCATTATTAGGTATGAATTACATATCAATATAAATGAACTTGGAAATGCGCAAACGGTGATCGAACGAATCTCTCTTCACTGCTAAAGAAACTGCAAATGCATAAACCGAGGTAAGTGCCTTCAATCAATCCGAGATTATTGTACGATCTAAATTTCAAACAACAAAGGAGCTCACGGCTACAAGTTACAACTATGATAAGAAATGTTGCAACAACACCAATGAGGTAGATTAGCATCAAACGCTATTTTTTTTGTTATATTCATCAAACGCCGAATTTAGTAAAAAAGAAGAAGACATAATCATTCACCTCCGCGATTTGGAAAAATATAGTGGTTTGATTCTTTAGCCATTTTCATGAAATTTCAACTCGACAGAGCTACGGAGGAGAAGAGTTTTGACTTTCTTGCTGTTTTTGTGACTTTTGATGTGAATAAGAGAGTTATGGAGGAGAAGGGACTTTGACTCTCTCGACGTTTTCATATATCTTTGACGTGAACTAAAGAATTATGGAGAAATTATGAAGCTTCAAATGAACTTGAAATATGAAGGAAAAGGAGATTGAAGGGTACCTTTTTTTTTTTTTCAAAAATCTGATTGCTCCTCATTTTTTAAGAATTAAAAAGATCATTTTGAAGTTTCAAGTATGAATTTCTTGATTTAAAATCTTGGTTCTTCTACTTTATCTTTATTTACTTATTTTTCCATCTTTTTTATTTCTCTTTTTTTGTTTCCTTTTTGTTCCCTTCCATCAGTCCTTAATATGTAATTTATTAAATAACAAACTCTATCAATGTACCTAAAATACATAATAAATGTCGATAACATATAAATTTAGAATATATATGACGGAGTAGTATTATATAAATGAAAATACGAATAAATAAAAAAGAAAATTAATGTTATACTTGTTCTTTTGAACTAATTTTATACTTGTTCATGTTGGAGTTGGTGAATACTTCGGAGATTCTTGTTTCTTATATCGGATACGCCCACTTGAGTTTAGAAAAATTGAAATATGAACCGACGATATGTGATCCTTGCGCACGGAATGCCAATGGTCATGTTGCCTGGACGGGGGCGGGAACGAATGGCTATCCCGCTCGCCAGTGAGTGGGCAGGAGCTCGAGGGCACCGCCCCCGAAACAATATCAAATTTTAGATTTCTTTTAAATTGGCCCGTTTGTTGTAGGATCAAAAAGATTCGGATAGGATTGAGTTTTGAGCCCATTTTAAGTCTTACGTATTGTACTCGTATGAAACAAGTGATTGTTGTTGTAAACCTAACTATCATAGTGAAATATCTTTATATGACGTAATCTTAATCTATGGCGAATTTAGGTAAACTCGTGTGTCATGTTTTTTTTTTCTATTTTTTTGTGATCATATTCGATTTAGGATATAACTTATCGGTTTCCTCGGCAGGATTCACAGAGGATGTTTTTCCACGCGACTTGAATTCGGAAAGAGGGAGGCAACTAGCAAGAGAGCGGGAAAGAAGTTGTAACGTGCTTCGTTCACACTCGAGCCCCACCGAATCTTGTCCGCCCAAGTGTGTAAACACAGTTATCTTCCGGTCGAAATTCGTTGGGCTCACGTGAATCCGGTCCACAGAAGTATTGCTCGGGAAAGTGAAGCAACTAGTGAGGACGAAAGGAAGGACGGGAAAGTGTGAAGTAGTTCTTAGTTGGTGAATCATGGATGTAGGACGTGTTTGACCTGGGTCTTTATAAAATCCATTTGGCTCTTAACCTGGCCAGTCTCGGGATCCACGTAGATAACTACGCTTCTCTTACACCACAACTAGTTTTCATCCAGTTGGCAAACCATCTGAGATCAACGGGGCAAGGCGGCTGTTTTGTAAACAGAGGACAGAGACTGACCGCCTAGGGGCTATATCTCTATTCCCTGGTCAATATTTGTCTTCCCGACCAAGGAGGGAATACCCTTTCATATTTAAGTTCATCCTTCATCAGTCACACCAGGTTATCCCTGGAGACCTCGGGGTGAACCGAAAGGTAAGTAGTTCTTAGTTGGTGAATCATGGATGTAGAACGTGTTTGACATGAAAAAAAATTGCCATATTTTGTTTCAGGTGGGAACAGTTGGAGGTGGGACTCATCTTGCCACGCAATCGGCACGCTTCAATCTGCTCGGAGCGAACGGGCCAAAAGAGAGGTGCTGGGGTTGAACTCAAGGTTTTTGGCCACCGTTGTGGCCGGCTCGGTCCTCGCGGGAGAGCTCTCTCTGACGTCGGCTCTCACAGCCGGCCAATTGGTGAAGAGCCGCATGAAGTACAACAGGTCCTCTGCTGACGCGTTGAGGTTTTAGAGAAAGAAGTGAGAAGAAAAAATAGAAACAGAAAGCCTAAGTTAGGGTTTAAAAACGACAGTTTCGGTTCCGATTTTGGTTCTGATTCAGTTCCATAGAGAACTGGGAACCGGAACCAGAACCAGAACCAGAATAGATGGTTCCTCAAAATGCGAAACCGGAACCGAACCTTGATTTACTAGAACCTGAAACCGGACCGGAAATCGCAGGTTCAGTTCTTCGGTTCCACCTCTGAAACCATGCTTACCCTTGTTTTTGACACATTTACTCCAAACTAAATTTTTGGCCACCAACCCTAAGCTAGTGCACCTATGATGAATTTATCCTTCGCTAGTTTCCGTTAAATTGGAGTAAAACCCTAAATTAAAATACTCGTGGCAAATAGAGGACAAAAACCCCAAACGGATATACCCGTAAACTATCACGTGTCATCTAATTTGGTAATTCGATGGTAAAATTTAACTAGATCTGACATAGGGTAAATTTATCACAGATATATCAATTTGATGTTTTTTGTAGTCAAAGTAAATTTATCCTATTTTAGGATTTTTTGTGGTAAAAAAATAGTTTGAAGTAATGCCCAATTTTGCAATTGGGTTGACTCGTCCTAAGGACTCAAAACGTACTTGTATTTGACTTGATCCATGGTCCAATTGATTGAACTTTTGCCTATGTAGCATCGACACGACACAGGACACGACAAGCCAACACACGATTCTTAAAAACAAAAAGAGAATTCCGACACACTATGACATATTGTATATTAAATATAAATTTTTATATATACATGATAAATTATTATTTTTATAATTTCAACTGATTTTTCCTTTTTTATTCCATAATAAAGAAAACAAAATAAAAATTAGAAAAATTACTAATACAGAAACGAAAGCCCAACTAAAACAAAATAAATTCAGAAAAAGTATCACTAAAAATCAAAACCCTCTCTCTATAACTCCAAACCCTTTTCTCTCTCTCTCTGTCTCTTTTATTATCATAACAATACTTTTATTCAATTGGAAGAATTCGATTCCATTGATTGTGCAATTTTGCACGAATAGAGATATAGTTGTGGACCTCATGGGAGCCGCCATCTCAAAGTCTCCCTATGGAACCCTTCGGTCTCCCCTTTTTCCAGCATCGTCGTCCTACCGCCATCGCAATGTCCTTCTTCTTCCCCCATCTTGTCTCGCCATCGCAGTCGAAAGAAGGAAACCCTAATTCTCCATTGCAGTGCATCCCCAATCACCCAGTTCTAGCAGGAGCACCTTGCGATGGTAAACCCTAATCTCCCATGGCGTGGCGAGGTGAGGCGGCGAGGCAGAGCCGACAACAGAGAGACAGAGAGGGGAGGAAGATGAAATTAGGTTAGCGATTTGGGGTCTTCAGATTTTGATTTCACTTAGCTTAATTTTCTTAAATTACTCGGGGACGCAGACATGTGTCCGACACGCGAAAACTGCCTAAACTCCCCAGTCGTTGCTACATAGACTTTTGCTCAGTGATTTATTTTTTCGGTTTACGTTAAGAAACATCTTTCTATGGGCATAGTAATTGCAACAGCAGCACCCTACTTTTACTATTTTTCATACTGCCACCCACCCACGTCACCGACAACAATGAGCCCGCCTCCTTGTGCTGTCGCTTCCTCGAAGTCCATCTCAGAGCACTCGTCCAAAGTGCCTTCGCCTCGGACTCGCCAATCGTGCCACGAATCAAGAAACGAACTCCCCCAACTGCTTTCTTACCGTGGAATTTGAATCCACTAAACAGACGGATGGAGACCGGAGACGTGTGGAACTCAATGACCAAAAAAAAAAAAAAAATTGCTTCTAAAACTTATCACCACTAGTCCTAAAATTTACAAAATATGCGATCAAATCTTAAAATTGTCAAATTAATACAATCAAGTCCTTACATTAACCCGTCCAATTTGGCTAATGAAAAATATTGACATGGCTTTTTTTTTTAATATTTACTCTCTTCTACTTGGCGATGACGTGGCTAAAACGATATCATTTTGATCTAAATATAATTTTTCAATATAATTTTATTTAAATTGATTTAAAAAATAAGCTTAAAAAAATCCAACCTAGAAGAAAAACCAGTGGCGAGGGCTGCCATCTCACCACCGCCGAAAAGGGATGGCGATGGTGGGGAAATGGCTGGGGCTTGATGACGCCAAATTTGGGCGTAGGTACTGCTTCTATTTTTTTTACATTTTTTTAAATTAATTTATTGAAAATCAAATTTGAACCAAAATGACATCGTTTAGCCATGTCATTGCCACATAGGAGAGAGAAAATATTAAAAAAGTTATGTCAGCATTTTCTTTTAGCCAAATTGGATGGAGTTAACGGAAGCTCCAATTGCACTAATTTGACAAGTTAAAGGTTTTGGTCGCATTTTGGTTTTTATAAGTTTTAAGACTCAATTGCACTCTCGTACAGTAACTCGATTCTATATTAAGAAAAGGTGGACTGGCTTTGCGGTATACATCGTCTTCCGTGTTTTCTACAATTACGTTAGCTCTCCTTGGTTGGAATTTATAGTATTATTGTCTGTCTAATGTGTGGAAATGCAAATGCTTTGGATTGTGTATTAAATGCAGTCCGCCTTCGTGAAAGTACACTCGACTTTTATAATGTAACAGGGACTTCTGTTGGATCACTGGACCGAAGTGGGAGTAAAAGACAGCTGCTTCAAACTCCAGAATTGAAGAGGAGATTAAACAGGATGGAAGTACAAGAATGGTGGTATAAACAGTGACGACGGTAATTTCTGACTGAACTAGGGATTGGTTATTAGATTAGCTTTTAATTGGGGGACTTCCCTATTTTCACTTGCAAATATGTGTCTTTTACTTCATGTGAATTTGTTTGAGATCTTTTGAATGTATATGTTGATTAGAGATGTGTAATTTTTTTTTCTCCGTAAGTTTTTGAAACTTAAGACACCTTTTTTTGTACTTTTGATTTTACGGTGTGTCGCAACCCGAACCCCCGTGATTTCTACAGGTATCGAGTGTGACGTGCAGGCTAATGAATTGCCAAGAAGCCCCCAGGATAGGCTTTGGCTTGGGCTCTCCTAAGTTCATACTAAATCGTAACGTGAGAAAAATCAAATTTCTCGAGTGTACATGCGAAAAAGAGTCACCACCGCTCTTTGAAGATGGTAGACTGGAAACCCTATCGAGGCGCTCACTTTCGCTCAACCAGAGATTTTTGGGTCTGGGAATTTGATTACCCTAATATGTCTACTAGAGTCGTTTCGGCTATATATCGTGAGGTTTGTTTTGTTACCTAAGGTGATCACGCAAGGTTTAGTGGTTTTTAATTCCTAAAAATGTTTTATGCTAGGTGTTCATACAAAATGATCTTGTAAGGGTTCGTTTCATTTTTTATTTTCTAATTTTAGATTTCACCTTTAAAAAAAATCATCCAAAGGGAGAAAATAGGGAAAAATAAATAAGCTACTCTAAAACAATAAATAAAAACCCGTGACCCTCAAATATTTAATTACAAAGCAAGAAATCAAAACCCGAGACATGATCGGGTGTATAACAAATAGAACCGGAATGGACATCAGTCATCCTCCATCACAATATAAGGTCTAATTACTTTCAAAATGCAATAAAATATCATTTTTGAATTTTTCCGAATTTTTCTGATTTTTTTTTTTTGTGATTTTTTCTTTAGAAAAACGAGAGATCAGCCGATCGCAACCAGTGATGACTCGAGCAAAAATGTGACTAAAATCTCACTCGGAGTCACGATTTTGACTCATTTTTCGAAAAAGTTTAGTTTGAAAAGATCAACCGTCGGGGTGCATTCTTAGGCGATTATTTCGGCCCTCATGCGAAATCAAGAAAAAACGTTCATGCCACATGAAACTAGGTAGAACCGGATTTCTGAAACAATCAATATCTCGGGGAATGCTTGTCCGAACGCGTCGAAATAGTGTCGTGAAAGTAGCAAGTCGCAGACCAATATTTAAACAAATATTCAACCTCTAACTTTGCAGCTCACTGAGGCGTTTTCATGTACGAATATCTCAAAGCTCATACACAATCAAAAGGAGCGGTTCATACCACGTGAAAATAGGTAAAACTAGGTTTCCAAAACAATCTATGGTTCGGGAAATGATCAACTGAGCGCGTCGTGACAGTGTCGTGAATGTGCTCAAGTGCACGGCCTGCAAGGCCAAAATTAGAAAAATTCTCAGGCCTAGTTGACGTGAAGTACATTGACGTGAAGTACTACATGCGAGGAACGATATCGACCAGAAAATGGTTCCTGAAACACATGAAATCAGCAAGAAAACCCCCGAAATGGAGGGTTTGAACTGTGTCACCGTCTCAACACTAGAAATTTTTTTAGACACTGATGCGCACGGTCCACAGAGACATATCCTTGTACTCCGATCATAACCGACGACGAATCCACATGCCGACGCGAAGTACTACATGTAAGGAATGGCGTCTACCGAAAATGATTCTTAAAACACGTGAAACGACGGAGAAAATCGACCCCCAAATTCGGGGGTTTGAACCGTTTTCACGAAAATCTGAGCTTAAAAGTGACTGACAGTATATTCTCGACCTTAAATCTCGGCCTCCGAAAATGACTAGCAATGAAACAATACACATAAACGAAGTACTACACACATGGAACAATATTAAACAAAACATGGCTAAGGGGTTCGAACCACCCGAGGCATTTCAGCGAACACGTGGTATACAGTAAGAAAAACGCCAAACCAGAGCAGGAATCGCGAAAACAAAGCACATAAAAATTCGAAGGGGAGTATATAAGCACAGACCAACACACGGGAGCAGTCGGTTTGGCTCCGTTTGACTTGTGGGAGCAGCCGGTTTGGCTCCGTTTGACCCGAAAGTCAAACGGTGCCGAAACCGGGCAAGAACGGATGCAAAACAGGGGAGCCCAAGGAAGGGAAGTTCGACCCACCTATTCAGGCGGCGCCGGCGACGGGGAGGACTCGGTGGTGATCTGGGGGCCACTGTGAATGGTAGTAGTGGTGTGTCGGGGCATTCAGAACGCTCAAGAACCCTCGCACCTCTCAAGTTCTCACTTGGCTCTCTCTCTCTCTCTGTTTGCCCCCGAGAATGGTTTTGTTTTTTCGAATATGGAGCCCCCGAGATTCCTAGTCAAGGAATCAAGAAAACCAGTATCTCTTCCTCCTTCCCCTGACGCGAGCTTGCAATGATATTATGCTGGTACCCACAAAACGCCAAAGCTCAGGAAAAATGATCTGGAATCATCTTGAAGCAAAGACGGGGCATGGGCGTGGAGAAACGGTGAAATTTTTTGACATCTTTTGCCTTATTTTTGCGTGTACATGAGACTGAGAGAGCAGATTCTGCTCTTTTGGTGCAAATCCGGTTTGGCCGGGTTGGGTCGGGTTGGGTCCGACCCAGCCGATCCGGTTCGATGTTTTTGCTTAATTCGCCCTCAATTTGACTTATTTCCCCAAAATTGATGCTCAAATTGGGTTCTATGGCATGCATTTCATGTAAAAAATGGTATTTTCAGGACTGAACAATTAAACTTGATACAAAAACCCCCCAAGTCTAAAGTTTGACCCAAAATGATTTTTGAATAATCTAAATCGCAAACGATCAAATCGAACCGATTTGACCCACCAATGGATGTAGAATGATGAAAAACATAGGGGAGTGTGTTTAGATTCGCATGAACATCTCTAAAAAATGATTAATTGCATTTAGAGAGAAAACTAGATATTAATTAAAAACAAAAGTGTAGTTAAGTCCTTTTGGTCAAAATTGCTCAATTTTGCAAATAATTGTACTGAAATGCCATATGAGGCATTAGAGGCAAATGTCATGACTTGAAAAAAATGAGGAGAACAATTAAAAAGACTCAAGATGTAATTTTTGGCTCAATTCGAGGTTATATTTAAAGAAGATTCTTGTGATCCCATATTGAATTTTTCAAATTTTAAATGGATAAAATGAAAAGAGAATTGAAAGAAAAATAATGACTATTTTTTCATATTTTTGCGACCACGAATATTATTTTTCTTGATTTTTTTCTATCTTACTAATAAGAAGAAATTCAAAAAATACGAAAATTTTTTTGTTCAAAATTGGTTCCTAAGGCTTGGCCAAGGCTTTCAAAGTTGATTTTTGTTAATTTTATGAATTATATGATATTTTTAATTAATTTTTTAAAATAAAATTATAAAAAATCAGGTGTCAACGCAGTGTTAAAAGGAAAAAGTAACTTGGCCTGGCCTAGAGAGAGTTTATAACTCTACAATTGGAGATGTTGTAAATCGATTCTCATTTGGTATGGATAAAAAAAGGTTAATGAAAAAATGATACATATTTAAATAGATCGTAAATGGGTTACTTAGAGGATCCATAAATAGGTCGAGGTATTTTTCACTCAACTATTGCCATTGTATTATTAGAGGCGTATTCGGCTTCCAACATGCTCAACTTGCAGGTGATATCATTCAATTTGTTCTGGCATTTTTTTATTACATATATATATTTTTTACTTTTGTAGTAAAGGCTCAGAATTCTTTTTTCTATTGTAAATAAAACAAAGTTTATTTTTTGGTCGAAAATAAAACAAAGTTGACGTTGTGGATGTTATTTGTCGAGTGAATGCATAAAAAGATCAGATTCTGTTATATATCTAAAGAAAAATAAATAAATAAATAAATGAGTACTTGACTTTTTTTTTATTTAAAATTTTGGCTTTAAATGAATGGGATCTAAATTTTGTCTAGTACCGAACACCTAAAATATTTCATAATATAGATAACAGTACATTGTGAGTCTATGCGAGGACTGGTAATCTTTTTCTTTTTAATTTTGTTTGTTTTCAGGTAAATTGTGAGTCTATCGTAATTCTTGAACCTCAAGACTTCTAGTTGAATTCTCTCCCCGTGAAGCGAACTCGTGCGCGGACTGGTTAGCTAAAGCTCACAGACTTGGTTTTCTTTCCTCTAATTGGCTTTCTAGGCCTCCCTCTATCTTTCGGGATTTGTTGTGTTTTGATATTAACTTTGGTTGTTTTTCAGACTCTGTTTAGTAAATGTATGTTCTCGTGTCTGACCAAAAAAAAAAAAAAAAAAAACCTCAAGACTCGAAGTGTCTTCACGTCGTTTCTCTAGACTTTTCTCAAGTCTTCTAGAGTATATTTAGAGGCGGGCGATACGATAAATGCCCGTGTTCTAGAACTTTCTTATTTAATGTCGATTGGTTATATGGGGAGATGCAATCTTAGCCATTAGATCAAGATACGATCAATGGTTGTAATGTATGCTCTCTCATATAAATAGATGTGTCATCTCCGTCATTGTAATCATCCAATAATTGGCAATATAGGGCGTTTTCTTCCCTAGCTTCTCTATCTCGAAGAGTGAGGGACTTGTGGTGTTTCTTTCATTTTGGTTCAACTCATTGAAACCTGCATATCTATGCACCTGCCATGACAATATCACTGCCATGACAATATCAGAAATTGGCCGAAGGAAAGAAGGGCATGGAATGACGTGACCTTGAGAGCGTTAATGTTACCGAATGCATGAAACCATACCCCCATCGCCACCCTACATAAATTCCCCCTATAAAAAGGGGAATGGAGGGTGGGGATCCCCGAGAAAATATTGGGTACAGACCATGGAAATCTGATGTGGTCCAGGTCTTCATTCAACATGCGACACGTGACACATAGGGTCCCACCACTCAATAAAAAAGAAAAGTCCCTCTTTCTCTCTCCACTCTCTCCCTTGCGTTGCATCTAGAGACCGGAAAATCAAAAGACGTCGGCCGCCGTGGCTACAGAGATCGGAGATCAAGAAGACGTCAGCTGCCGTGGCCACGGAGCTCGAGCTCCACAGCCATGGCTGCTGCGACCTTCACGGCAGGGACGCCGACTTGACGAGCTCATGCCACCATGGCCGCGAAGCTCGAGTCCACAGCTCGTGGCCGCCATGGCCACGAAGATAAAGACCCAGAGGACATCGGCCACCGCCGCGGAGCTCGAGCTCACGGTTCGCGGCCGCCATGGTGCAATGGCAACTGCGAGCCGTGAGCTCGAACTTCGCAGCGGTGGCCGACGTCCTCTGGGTCTCGAGCTTCGGCGGCCACGAGCCGTGAGATTGAGCTTCGCGACCAGGCACAAAGTAGATGTCGGCAACGGCAGCAGAGCTCGAGCCCACGGCTCCTGGCTGCCATGGCTACGTAGCTCAAGCTCGAGCTCCACAGCCATGGGGGCCGCGAGCTGCTCGACCTCCGCGGTAAGACGTCGACGAAGGGACAAAATCCATCAGCGTCGAGTCAGTTGACGAGGACTCCGAGGGTACTCTTCGACGCTGTCCGTAACAGCGGTGGCTCTGCTCGAGGTCGGAGAAGGGAAAAAGAGATTAGCCGGAGGAGAGAGTGGGTCGGAGGTGGGAGAGGTCAGGCGAAAGAGATGGGCAAAAAAGAGACAGGAGAGAGAGAAAGAGAGATTTTTCTTTTTTATTGAGTGGTGGGACCCTATCATCACGTGTCGGACGTTGAATGGAGACCTAGACCACGTGAGATTTCCATGGTCTGTACCCAATATTTTCTCGGCAATCCCCTGCCTGGGGATCCAAATCCCGAAGAGGTGAGGGACCTGGCGGCCTATAAAAAAATCTCCGAAAAAGGTCACCTTGGAAAAGGAAAAATTAATGAAACCGTGCTGCGTTGTCCATCATGGAGGAATTCCTCCATGGCATTCCACCGAGAAAGATGAAACTCCTCTACCTCTCTTCCAAGAATGACCACAACCACTATTACGCAATCCCCGGCACGCCGTGACCTCCAACATCGCACCTTCTCTGTCTGTGAGGCCACATTAGACACCTCCGACCCCTCCTTCTCGATCGCCGATGATGCCGACATTGAGTACCTCATTCGCAGCGCTTGCTCCGAGCACCGGCTCTTCTTTGAGCAAAGCCCAGGCGACACTAACTCTATCCTCGCAGAATCTGGGGTTACCAAGAATCTGTTAGAAGCTCATGCATATAAACTCTCCTTCTTAGAGCAATGTGTCATTCTGGGACTTGGGGCTACCACGAGTCCAAGAGAGGTTGTGCTCTTCTGAGATCTGGGCTTGCCAGGATTTCAAAGGCACATCAATGGTCTTTGAGCACTTTATGACTTATATCATGGTCATGAAAAATTTCAATGAATGCATTATGATGTTGGAGGTTATCCAAACACCTTGCAACATACGGAAGTGATAAAAAATCCCTTGTGAGGAAAGTTTGAATCATGCAATCTGAACTTAGCCAAAAGAATTTGGTTAAAATGTCCATTGGAGTATTCTCATCAAAGAGGACTTCTCACTGTTTTGAGATAATGGTCTTTTACCAAGAATGCACTCGAATTTCCTATCAAACCTGGGCCTAGGGTTCAGGATCATTCGTAGTGAATACATCTCGATCGATCAGGAGGACTTCCCAGGGACCGTAATGTTGGACTTGGTCAACGGTTTTCAAAGGGGGACTTGCGTGCAAGTCAAGGCTTTTGAAGAGAAGTCTTCAATGTCAGCTCCAGGTTTACAAGTCAAGAAACCTGCAAAATGAGAAAGAAATAATCTTGCTCGAACTTCTTCGAGCTAAGCTTAGACATTAAACCCTATGTCAATCCCAGTGCTTTAATCAGAAAAGGCTTTTCAGGGTTGTAACGTAGGTAGGTTTGGGGACCTATAAAAGGCTTGTTCTTGGCTCAAAATATGCGAAGGGTTTTAACATCGGTGATCACTGCAAGTTTGCTGCCATCTTGCTCCTTCTGGTTCAAAGAGCGCCTTCAGTCTTTGAAGTGCATATTTGTCTTTAGAGGACATCTCTCTCATGTCAAGACGGCATCAATACCTTGTCTATGCTTTTGTCATCTGAATGTGACATAATCTGGGAGTATCATATGCTGTCCAGCTCCCTTGAGATTTTCTTTTACAATCAGATCTCACTAGTGACCTATACAAAGGTATCGTGCCATCTTTTGGGCATTTATAAAATCAAACACATGATTCACGAATGTACAAGTATTTGGACGGGCATTGGCCTTGCTTTTACCAGGCACTTTGCTTTTTCTTGATGCCCAAGATTGGATTTTTCTCTCTTTATTTTTGAAGTCCCACCTTTTCTTTTCTTTTGGGGACCATGATTTTCAAATGAGTGTGCTAGATGTACAACTTGAATCTTAGCACTCAAACATTAGTCCAGGAATTTTTTACAAATCCTGTGTTTTGAACTCTTCCGCTCTTGAAGTGACGTTGCTTTCGTCTTGGAATATGCAATGATCACCAACGGGTTTGTGAAACGAAGTATAGGCTCAAATGGGCTGTGCAAAGGGTAAAAAGTGTATAGGATAGAGAAACGAATGCTTTTCGTCATCCTAGAGCACCTGAATCACCATAGAAGTTAAAATGACAAGCAACACATGAAGATTGATGCAAGTCTGAGCAAGAGAATTCCTAACCATTTACCTCCTGATACCGCTGGACGTACCTCCAGTTTGCCCCACTGTGGGGTGGTTCTTGACAGGGGTAAAGAAAGAAACCGCCGTTCAAAGGGTTATCAATGGTCACCTGTAGTGCTTATGATAGAGAAACGAATGCCTCCGTCGTCTCAATCCATGTAATCACTGCGAATAACCCTTACGTCCGTAGGTCAAGGTCTTGCTATCCTTACCACTCTACTCATCTCTCAAGTGTGTATGGGACGTGTTTAGATTAGGCATGCCTCTTGTCTGAGGAAACATCCCTTTGAACAATTTTAAACAACCCTTGTTGGAAGAGTTCATCTTGTTTTCTTCAAAACTTACCCTCCAATGGGATTTATGATGCACCATATATATATATATATATATATATATATATATACAATCATGTTCAGATAACCTCCAGATCTAAAACACAAATGCCAATGACTGTGAGAATTTTGCGTCTTTCTAGACATGAGCTTTGAATGTACGCTAGATTCCAAAAAGCCTCCAAGTTCTAGCAATCAGGATTTTGACAGTCTTAAAAACCTAAAAGATTGGGAAAGAAATACTTACCTGCCCAGCGTGGCTAGAGATTCCTGAAAAACATAAGAGGAATATGTTAGTGTATGCTCTCGAATTTTAGAAAATTAGAACGATACACCTTACCCTTGATCATGTACTCCAACGGAAGTGGATAGACTTGTGAAAATCTGATCACCACGACAGTAAGTCCTCTTGATCATGCATTCCAATCTATCGCGACCCTGCTTCTTTGGGTCCTGTAATATTGAACACATGCTAATGTATGCATGGATGCATGATATGCTTATGCAAAGATTATCATGAGGAGTAGGCTCAATTCGGGGTAAGTCATATGACCAGAATCTGATTTTATTTCAAGGGTAATATTTCTTCACAACATCTGAATTTACAGGGTGCCCCAGTTCTTCTCCCTCGGTGTTTACAAGAATTAATGCTCCTCCCGAGAGGATCTTCTTAACAATGTAGGGGCCTTCGTAATTCGGAGTGAATTTTCCCCCTGGATGGGTAGTACTCGGCAAAACTTTCCTAATTACCAAGTCATTTACTTCGAAGTTTCTGGTCTTGACCTTTCGATTGAACGCCCTGGCTACCCTCTTCTGGTAAGTTTGTCCATGGCAAATGGTTTTAAGACGTTTCTCGTCTATTAAATTCAGCTGTTCATATCTGTGCTTGAAATACTCTGACTTAGAGAGTTTATCTTCGGATAAGATTATCAAAGAGGGAATCTTAACTTCTACTGGTAGAACTGCTTCTGTCCCATACACCAGACTATAGGGAGTTGCCCCTGTAGAAGTCCTGATCGACGTTCGGTAAGCCATCAAGGCGAAGGGCAGCCTTTCGTGCCAATCTCTGTAATTTTCTGTTGTTTTAGCCAAGATTCTCTTGATGTTTTTGTTGGCTGCTTCCACTGCCCCATTCATTTGTGGGCGGTAAGGAGATGAATTCAGATGTCGAATGCTAAAGTGATCCAGTAGATCATCGACAATCTTGTTGTTTAGGTTAGACCCGTTATCTGTGATGATCGCTTGAGGGGTACCATACCGGGATATGATGTCTCTTTTGATGAATCTTGCCACATTTCTTGCAGTGACATTCTTGTAAGAGCTAGCTTCTACCCATTTTGTGAAATAATCAATCGCTACCAAGATGAAGCGATGACCATTCGAAGCCACAGGATTAATAGGCCCTATCATGTCTATGCCCCACATAGAGAAAGGCCAAACTTCAGACATCTGGTGCAGTTCGTTCGGGGGTGCATTGATCTTATCACCGTATATTTGGCACTGGTGGCATGACCGGACGTGCTGACAGCAATCTGATTCGATGGTCATCCAATAATAGCCAAGCCGCATGATCTTCCTGGAGAGGAGGTGGCCGTTCATGTGAGGCCCACATATTCCTTCATGGATCTCTTTCAAGAGGATATTTGCTTCCTTGGCATCTACACATCTCAATAGAGTAGAATCAAAGGATCTTTTGTACAGAATTTGTCCATTGAGAAAGAACTTGCTGGCCATCTTGGTTATGTATCTTCGATCTCCTGGTTGGCATCCTTCAGGGAATTCACCTTTTGAGAGATAGTTCTTGATGTCGTAATACCATGGTTCCCCATCAAACTCTTCCTCGATTAGCATGCAATAAGCTGGCCGTTCAACTATATTGATCCTTATGGGTTCTATATCCAACCCTCCAGTTGTTTGCAACATCGAGGCCAGGGTGGCTGACGCATCTGCAAATTGATTGTGAGATCTTGATAGGTACTCGAACGATACTTCTTCGAACTTAAGTATCAATTCTTCAAGGTATTCGTGATAAGGGATGAGCTTTGCATCTTTCCTTTTCCACTCTCCCTGTGTCTGTAGGATGATGAGCATGGAATCTCCAAAAACTTGCAACCTAGGTATCTTCATGGAAATGGCCAATCGTAGGCCTAAAATGCACGCCTCATATTCCGAGATGTTGTTGGTGCACGGGAAAGTTATTTTTGCCGCCACAGGGTAATGTTGATCATCGAGGGATATCAGTACTGCCCCAGTGCCTGCCCTTGATAGATTAACAGCACCATCGAAGTACATGACCCACTTGTCCTCTGCTAAGTTAAGAATTTGACCTTCTGTGCTTGTTACTTTAGGAGACTCACCATTTGATGGGTTTTCTGCTAGCATGTCAGCTATAGCTCTTCCTTTAACTGACTTCTGTGGAGAACACTTGATGTGAAATTCAGATAGCATTACTTGCCATTTTGCTAATTTCCCGATTAAAGCGGGTTTCTCCAGGAGGTATTTGACAGGATCGTTCTCTGTTACAAGCTGAATGTGGTGGTGCAAGGTATATTGTCTCAGTCTGCGAAGTACCCATACCGCTGCTACACAGGCCCTTTCGACTGGCGCATACTTTGCTTCCGATGGTGTGAATTTCTTACTTAGGTAATAGATGGCTCTTTCTTTACCATCTATCGGACTTGTTTGGGCGAGTAAGGCTCCCAAGGATTCCTGCTGTATAGTCAGATATAAGGTCAATGGGTGACCAGAAATTGGTGGCACAAGTACCGGCGGTGTGATCAGATAGTTCTTGATCATTTGGAATGCCCTGCTGCATTCAGCATCCCATGTTACTTTCGCGCCTTTCTTAAGCAATTTGAAGATTGGCTTAGCCACATCAGACAGTTGATTGATAAATCTGGCAATATAGTTCAGTCTCCCCAGAAGGCTTCTCACTTCTTTTACTGTGGAGGGAGTTGATAGATTGTGGATAGCTTGAATTTTTGAAGGATCAATCTCAATGCCCCTGTTACTGACTATGAACCCAAGAAGTTTCCCAGATTTTGCCCCAAACACACATTTGTTAGGGTTCAACCTCAACTTATATTTGCACAGGCGTTCAAATAATTTTCTCAACACCTGTATGTAATCCTATCCTTTCTTGGATTTGGCGATCATGTCGTTGACGTATACTTCAATTTCTTTGTGGATCATATCATGGAATAATGTGACCATGGCCTTCTGATAGGTAGCCCCGGCGTTTTTTAGTCCAAAGGGCATGACTTTGTAGCAAAAGTTCCCCCAGGGTGTGGTAAAAGCAGTCTTTGGTTTGTCTTCTTGTTTCATGAAGATTTGGTTATACCCCGAAAATCAATCCATAAACGAGAACAATTCATAACCTGCTGTGCTATCCACCAACACATCAATGTGAGGAAGTGGAAATTCATCTTTTGGGCTTGCTCTATTCAGATCTCGGTAATCTACACAGATCCGAACTTTACCATCCTTCTTCATGACGGGGACTATATTTGCAATCCAGTCTGAATATGGGATAGCTTCAATAAAGCCTACCCTAAGAAGCTTCATGACTTCTTCCTTGATTTTGTCCTCCAACTCAGCCTTCATCCGTCTGCTGCCTTGCTTGACAGGTTGGACACCGGGATCCGTAGGTAATGCATGTTCTACAATCTTAGGGTCTAGGCCTGGCATATCAGCGTAAGACCATGCGAAGATGTCTTGATATTCTTTTAATAACTCTATGAACTTGAGCTTTTCATTTCGGGATAAATGCCCTCCGATCTTGACCTCTCTGATATTCACGGAGTCTCCCAGATTAACAATGATTGGTTCTTCCGAAGTAGGAGGTGTCGACTCCTCAAAGGCATTCCAATCTTTGCGGATGGACGCATAACCCTCGTCTTCATCCTCTTCAATGTTATAAGAATGGTTACTGGAGAAGTCCGAATCTCGTAACAACCTGGTATGCATGTTTGAGATGATATGCCTGAAATGTCATGAGTATGGTTAGTTCGTATTTCATAAGAACGACATGTATGATCATGGGAAGTCTTTTCGAAAGAGTTTTCGAAATAGGTACAGGTATAAACATGACTAATCCTCATGTCATCGGATATCTTGGCCCCAAGGAAATCTCTTTGGAAATCAGGAGTCATACGGCAAATCAGGCCTCAAGCTTCTGTGCAGAAGACTAGTATCATCATCGGGCTGATTCGTGGTTCCATATGTCCTTAACAAAATATGTATGGTTTTATTGCATGCAAGATGGGCCGCATTACAAGATGTGCTATTTGGACCAACGGCTGGAGATCCAAATGTGTTTCCCTATACGTACAATAAGGAAAGAAAAAGCAATAAGATGCAAAAAGTTCTAAATGCAGTATTTAAAGACAAGAGAAGAGTCTCGTTACTCAGAGGAAGTGGCTCCATCGTCTTACCACTCCATGATGACATTCACAGTGTCATCTTTGAGGAAAGGATTTGTCAAATCTGGTTCTATCGGTGAAGTGACATCCTCTTCAGACAACCATTTAGAGTTCTGGTCGAAGTGGGCATTCAAAGGGTTTTTGAACATTTGAGACCTGCCTTTCCAAGTTGGAGAACCAATGAATGAGTCATTCGGGCTGCTCTGGCCTCCCAGGCGTCCTAGGCTTCTGCCTCGGCCTCGGCCTCGGCCCGTTGTCTTTGGGCCAGATCCATCTATGTGATATTTCTGATACCCCAAGCCCATTCTATGTGGGTTAGCTTTTAACTGCAGTGGGGTATTTATACCCTGATTATGTTTGCCTAGGCCTTTTTCGGGGTTGAATCCGTATGCCAGCAGCATCTTAACTGGTAGAAGACTGGCTTCTGAGATGTATGGGGTTCTTAGCCTTGTCCTTGTTGGGGTATGAACTGTTGCTACCAGTTCCAAGGAGTGATAACCCGCCTCTGTTTTCACTTC
This sequence comes from Rhodomyrtus psidioides, assembly GCA_021437785.1. NCBI lineage: Eukaryota > Viridiplantae > Streptophyta > Magnoliopsida > Myrtales > Myrtaceae > Rhodomyrtus > Rhodomyrtus psidioides. The sequence continues at coordinate 21,587,157 of JAILYB010000002.1, forward strand.
AGGTTCAACATAGGGTATGACACTGCTTTGGTATGTTTGGAGGTCGACTTCTCCATGTACGGTAATCACCTTCCCATCTACTGCGAAGTGTACTTTTTGATGCAAGCTTGAAGGGACAACTCCTGCTGTATGGATCCAAGGCCTTCCCAGCAAGAACCCAAATGCACTGGGCAGATCCATCACTTGGAAATTTATAGAGAACTTTGTCGGGCCAATAGACACGTCAAGCTCAATCTCTCCTACCACTGTCTTCCTCATCCCATCGAAAGCTCTCACAGCCGTTTTGGATGTTTTAACCGTTTCTTCATTGATTCCCAACCTCCTTAGGGTAGCCAAAGGGCAGATGTTGAAGGCTGATCCATTGTCGATCAATACGTGCGCCACTCTTTTTTCGTTACATTGTGCGGAAATATACAAGGCTTTGTTGTGCCTTTTTCCTTCCATGGGGAAGTCATCGTCAGAGAAGCTCAATTGGTCTTTTAAAAGGATCTTCCCCACAAAGTCCCCTAATTGTACCTCATTAATTGTTTCAGGGACATGTACTTCATTAAGTATCCTTAACAGTGCGTTCTTATGTTTTTCAGAATTAATGACTAGATCCAATAGGGATATCTGAGCGGGTAACTTCCTCAGCTGTTCTATCACCTCAAACTCGCTGGTTTTGATGATCGATATGAGTTTTTCCGCGTCTTCCTTTGAGACCTCATTCTTTTCGGATTCGCCCTCCCTGGAACATAGAATCGTCCGGACCTCATTACCGCGTCTACCTGTGTGGTCCCATAGTCCCAATGGACTGCTTTAGGATCGTATTCTTCTGCTGGGGGGACTTTTATAGTTACAGTTGCCTGATGAGATATCTTCGGTTTAGTCGCGTCGTCTGTTTCTCCTCGCGGCAGTTGAATCACAACGGGCTTGACTAGGTAGTCTTCCACCCCGCTCATGCTATCAAGTTCTTCCAATCTGATTACCACTGTCGAAGCGACTTCGACCATCGATACGGTGTTGTCAAGTTCTTCTATGTCCTTCGAGGTCTCTGGTTGAGAGAGATCATCCATACCTCCCCATCCGTCCGGTATGATGTTTTCAATTTTCTGATAAAAGCTGGGAGGGGCTGAGTATTTCACTTTGAAGTTGTATCCTCCAGAATCTTGACCAATGTTGTCTATAATTTCGCCCTTCTCAAGTGCGTCGGCCATAAATTTGAGGTCTGCTAGGCTTCGTCTCTTGGCTTCCAGTTCGTCTTCTTCAGACTCTTCTTCTAATTGAGCGACTGGCCCAAGACTGTTTACCAGATTCTCGTGTGAGGTACCCCAGGTATTACCTTGCTCAGTCTTGATCACAAAGTAGCTTCCTTCCAAAGATAAAGAAGCTTTGACTCCTTCGAACTCTTCATTGTTGATATCGGACATTATCCCCAAGCTTATCATCTTAGCGATGCATAGTTTCTTTTGGTCAGTCGAGATCGCTCCTGCTTTTGGGCATGATGAAGCGGTTACTAGCAGGTCGGTCAGCTTAAGTATATCTACCTTCAGCTTAAGGCAGTCTTCTTCCCCTTCAGAGAATATTGCCCCTACTGCTTGATGATCCGGCAGTGGATTTTCTTGTACATTTGGGGCTGCATTGTCAAATTTTAGAATCTGATTATCAATTTGGGCTTGCACTTTCAGCTTAAGGATATAACAGTTATCCACATTATGCCATCTCTCGCCCATATGGTAGGTACAGGTCTTGCTCTCATCAAAGCCATGATATCTTGCAGGGTTTGCCCTAGGCGGTTCTTTCGCCACCAGGTGTTGTTCTAGCAGCATCGGGAGCAGCTTGGATAAAGGCCTCGGGAGCTGGGAGAACTGCTTCTGAGGTTGCTTTCTTCTAGGCTCTTGCACTTTCGGTGTTGACCAGGATGATCCTCCTTTGGTCTGATTGGAATTGCCCAATAGCTTGGGCTTGTGGGGATCTAGTATAAACGCTATGTCCAGTCCGGCTTCTCTCTCCTTTCTCAAGGGATACCGCTTCCTAGTAGGAGCTTCATGAGGCCTTCTTTCTTTCAAGGCCCATTCTAGCCTTTCAGCAACCTTTATCAAGTGTGCAAATGTTTGACACCCGGAAGTGTTCAGCTTGTCAAAGTACTCATAAGGGAGTGCTTTCAGGAATAATTCGATCAGCTCTTCTTCTGGGATTGACGGCTTTACTTGGGTAGCCAAGGCTCGCCACCTCTGAGCATATGTCCTGATTGATTCGCCCCTCGCCTTTGAAGTTCGTAGAAGATCCTCCCTTGTTGGGGCTGTAGCCGTGTTGAACTTGTACTGCCTGAGGAAGTCCTCTGCAAGATCCTCCCATCCATCGTAATCTTCTAGATCTAGCTCAATGAACCATGCTAGAGCGGCGCCAGCCAGACTTTCTTGGAATGTGTTCATTAGTAACGGGATATAATCTGAATAGTGTGCCATCTTGCCCAGGTAATACTTGAGGTGTGCTCGGGGACAACCTGTCCCATTGTATTTTCTTACAAACTCTGGCTCTTTATAATCAGGAGGAGTTTATACTTTAGCGAAAGGAGATATCTTGTCGAAGCAGGCTAACTCGTAACCTTGACTGCTCAAGCACTCTTCGATTTTGGCCAGCCTTTTAGCCTCTGCTTCAGTTTTCATGGTCTGCTTCCCCCTTTCCTCCCTCTCGAGGTTGATAACAACAGGCGAGGCTTTTGGTTGTGATCGGCTGTTTGGTTCATGGACATCCTCCTCTGTATGTTGGGTATCCTTTGTTACTTCTCTATCTGTTACATCAGGCACTGTAGAAGGGCCTGAGTTGTTCTGATTATGGGCGGTTGTCTGTTTAGCTTGGGTGGCCTCCAGCACGGCCTTAATGCCAGCCATCATAGTTGCCAGGGCAGTCATCTGAGACTCCAACATGCCCACGCGCGGAGTCAATTCTTGCTGCTCCATTCTTGTCTTAAGGCGAGTATGAAAACGATGTGTTGGCAGTTCTGTGATGAGAGTGTACCTATTCAAAAGATTTCTAGTGAGTGCTTCGCTTATTTGGGCAAAAAGAAGCAGTTTTAACTCTTTCAGTTGCATGTTTCTTGTCAGTAGATGAGAAAAAGTGGCTGCCTTGTGAGCCTTAGCCTCACATAAGTAGTTCTTTTAGTCATTTCCTGATATGAATTCATGAAATTAAAAGAGGCGTAATTTCTGACGATAGTTTTTATGCATTCGAAAGACATGCTTATATCCATGCTCATGTGTCCAAGATAGTATCTAACAGAAATGAGAATGTATGAGAAGATATCACAGTGTTTGCTTATTTTACACTTGACAGAATAGCCTATTCAAGTCTAGGACGTTTGAGGTCTAAGGTATCCTCATCATCCCAATATGGATTCCCCTCTTCAGTTTGGGGCTCCTCATCCTCTGAATACGACAATGGTCCCATGTCTTCGGGTATGTACGGCTCTATTCCCGGTACGTACGGCACGATGTATTCGGGTATGTAGGGCTCGACAAGGCTTCGTCGGGTCGCTTTGAAGTGTTGAATGTATTCTGCGGTGGCTCTATGAGTGTTTTCTTCTCGAGTCATGTCTTTTGGCCAACTTATTTCTTCAGCCTAAGAATTCTTCAAAGAGCGTATGATGGATGCCACCTTGGCTTCAAATTGTCTCTCCTCTTCCTCTGTGAGAGTCTTGCTTGGTACGTCAAAAGAAAAGGTATCGGGTTGTGATGGAGAAGGGATCCCCTGTAGCGCCCCAAACTGTCGGATCACCCTCTTCGGATAGTATGCTGTAGCGCCCGTGAATCCTAGCAAGGGGACTGGACCTTTGTCACCACAGGCCAATCTGACTTTGCCCAGTGTTGGCAACCTTAGCCGCCATCGGAGTTGTTCGGGCTTTAGAATTTTAAGGAAGTTCTTCCACTCTACAAAGTTGAACTTAGGAATGCGTGTATGTGTTCTGACAAAGGTTTTAAGAGGATGTGCATCAGGGCTGATTTCAGTGAAACCCATGCGGATGTGGAATTGTCTGATATGGGATGTGAACCACAGATACAAAAGATCACTAGAGGCTCTAAAGATTCCCTTTTTATTTTTCCTGAAGCGATTTAGGGAAAGGAAGGTCTCGGCAAGGAGGATGTTTGAGTAATCCCACCCACAACAGACTTGTCTAGCTACTACGGCCATGATAGGGTCAAATGTGACAGATGAGATCGGGAATAGTACAAAGTTAAAGAATGCCAAGACAAAGGCTCTACCAGATTTGGTTCCTTTAGTAGCAAGGAGGCAGGAAAATCGGTCTATAAGGAAAGACAAGGAGACTCGCCCAGAATTGCTTTTTGCATCTGCTTTGACTTCATTTAGACCTGTGTCAAGGAACTCAGCCAACTGACTCAGGGGTTCAAATCCTATGGGGGGTCGGACGGGCGTAGGAGTGAACTCAACTCCAATGACGGCGCTGTATTCCTCGATAGTGGGAGTAATCTCTAGTCCTTCCATGCAAAATGTAGCGGTGGTAGGATCCCAATAGAGCGCCATAGCTTGGATAAAGGCAGGTGGACATTCAATCTTCAACAGGTCTAACAGGTATCCTAGCCGTGATCTAGCATACTTTTGGCTAGCTTCGCCCATGCTGTCCCACCATGATTGGAGTTCGGCCCGGGGGATTTTGATTACTTGAATATCATTCTTTCCCATCAAGTCTAAAATATGCAAATGATTTTGAAAAATCAATCGTCAGAAATTACTTCAAACGTATGAACGTGTAGATGTCATGAGATATGCATGAGCTGACTCGATTGCATAGTTCAATTGGAGAAATGGAAATTAGGACCTTTTTCAAGTCTTGAAAGCCTGACTCAAAGCCTAATTTGAATTTCAAGGAAGTGAATTATGCAATTTAGTCAGGTTTACTCAGTGACTAAGGGAAATAGCAACGTCACATTCCATTGGTCAATACATCAAAAGAACAAAGTGGGGTGAACTTTTATTACAATCAAAGTGTTTTAATGGAAGAAAGGTAAAGAGAGATCTTTCAAACAAGAAAGCTATAAAAGACCGTTGGAATGTGAGGGTCTAAATCACTCTTTTCCTAGGGGTCTACCCAAATGATAGTTGGTCGGGAGTTTTCCTCTAATCAAGTGTAAATGAGTCGTCTTCAGTGTTTTGGTCGAGAGGCTGTAGCTCTTCTGGCCATTCTCTGGTCCATGGTACGACGACTTCAAGAGTCTTCTCGGGTTTCGCCTTCTTGAGAGAGATACGCTTCGGTTTTGTCTTGGTCGCGGGGCGCCTCTTTCTTCCCCAGAAAGTGACTATGGGCACACTTTCTCTGGCCAGTAGTTCAGCCTTCCGACGGGCATATGCTTCTCTGGCCAACTGGTTAAGACGCTGTCTCTTCATCTCCAGATAGTCCTTAAACATTTCGTCCGCTTGTCGCTTGAATCTGAGGTTATCAACGTAATAGCGGGTTTGACAGTCTTCCGCATATCCTAGCTTACGTCCAGTCAGCTCCCGACCATGCACGAATCTAGTGAAGTGTAGCCTTGTGTTTGGTCCAGGGCGAGTGACTTTCCTCAGGTATTCAAAGGTCACCAATTTTGTCGAGTTTTTAGGGAATAGCGACATCCTACCCTATTACCATTGCTGTTTCAATTAGTCACTTGAGCGATTTGCATGATGTGAATGCACATGAATGTATGTAATGTATGAGTCATATCATGGAGCAGGAAATAGTAAAGTACATCGAAAGTAAACGCCTTACCAACCATACCTGGGGGAATGTGGGATGTCCCCCCTCTTATCAATGGGCGGTTTTAGGTATACCAACCATCCATAGACATGCGCATGAGACAAGTGGGTATACTCTAAGAAATCAAAAATCAGGTGAGGAACCTACGGCTCAGGCTCTCACGATCCGCACGAGGCAGATTCCTCCCCAAGGGTACCTACCCAAGAGGGCTAGATATCGCCAATGCAGATGGTGAGCGGGAACGAGTACGAAAGTCTCAAGTGCCATCAAACACAAGATCCTTTTCGCACCCTTTCCCTATCTAAGGTAACCTAGGTGTGGTTGCAGTCAGGGTTTGACCGCCAGTGTGTGTAATGTGTCGTGATCATCACAATGCAAAGTCATGCACAGCAGTTTGTATCAAAACACCGCTTCAGTATGTGCATAAAAATAAACATACATTCCCAACTCCAACCTGCAGGAAAAATGTCAACAATCACTCCACCCCTTATTTCTCCAATCTGCAAAAACATCTAACACAATGGTTAGTGTACGTACCTCACCTTCGAGAGCATCTGCAGCAAATAAGGTCAGATAAACCAAACAACTTTTTTAATCGGCTCAGGTCCTCTGGAATTCGTAACCAGAGATTCTGGTTTAGAATATTCCCCAGCGGAGTCGCCAGTCTGTCGCGACCCTCCCGCGAGGCGGGGGAGCGGCTAATGGGCCTCCCGATCGCTGGCCTGATCGGACGCGGGCCTCTCCCAAGGTCCATTACCCAAATCGCAACTGCTGGATATACGTGGTCGACCTTTTAGTGTGGTCTAGTGACATATGATGAGTGTACATGCCAAGGAGTCGCCACCAATCGTTTTGTGGAAGGTACGATCGGAAACCCTATCGAATAGTTGGGAGCTGTCTATCCGATTCTGCGGAAACCAAAGAAGTGGGTTCGGGGACTTAGTTACGTCAACTGTCAAAGTTGACGCCCTTTCGGTACCTAAGCTGGATGGTTTATCTGATCCTAGGATTTCATACAGATGAGTGGGGTACAGATCCTAAATCTAGGAGTTCGTGCAGATGGGAATTACTACCTTATCACTCACAATCATTAAAAATAAGAGCGCAAATCAAGGAATCAATACATGCGGATAAAACACATGAAATCAGCATGGTATCCCTAATGAGGCCCTATTAGCCTAGAGAAATATCAATCAAGGCTTAGGAGTAATTTGGACATGATTCGCCTATGAGGGGCAAAATCGTAATTTTGAATAATTCGGGGAAATTTACCCTTAAAAAGGGTAAATCTGTCATTTTAGACGAATTGGGAAGTCAGAAGACAGGGGAAATAGGATTGGCCATCGATCCAATCCATTTCCTATTTTTCTGGAATTTCCAGGATTTTTCTGAAATTTAAAAGTGATTTTACCCTTTGAGGGGTAAAATCGTCATTTTGGACAATGATGAGAACTGAAAATCTCAAATATTAGGGTTGGTCGTCCACCTGACCCAAACCCTAACTTCGAGCAATTTTCGGGACTTGATTGGGATAAGAAAGACTATTTTCCCATTAAAGGGCAAAATCGTCATTTCGAGAAAATGGACGGGACTCGAAAATCCAAGCCTAAGAATTGGTCGATTACTCGACCCTAGTTCTTAATTTGGCATTATCGATTTTATCATATGAACTTAGCAAAAGCGACTTACCCTTAAAGGGTAATGTCGTCAAGTCTCGGAAAATTGGGTAAGAAACCCCAAAAATAGGGTTGACCAGTTCTCTATGGTCAACCCTCGATTTTTGGGGGTTTCTGGAATGTCTAGGATTTTTCCACAATTTTTCACATTTTTTTTGGAATTTCCTGGAATTTTCTAGCATTTTTTGGATTTTCTAGGATTTTTCTGATTTTTTTTTTTATTTTTTTTAAAATCATTTCTGATTATTTTTTATTTAAAAAATATGATTTGGACCGGGTCGACCCGACCCACTCGGGTCGGAACCTGACCCAGACCCGGACCCGCGAAACCATCGGTCGAAACGACGCCGTATTGCACGTTTTTTATTTTCGGATTATTTAGACTTGATCTTACGGTTCCTATTGAACCGCGCGGCTAATCCACGACCGCCAGATCAGATTACTAAAACCTACGGTTCAGATTAGGCGAAGACCCGATCAGGGCCGTCTGATCGGATTACTTAAACCTACGGCCACGATTAGATCCTAAGACTCGATCTAGACCGTCTATTCATATGAACCTAAACGACGCCGTCCACTAACTAACCCATACGGCGCCGTTTCAACCATTTTTTATTTCCGATTTAAAATCATTTTCGAATTGTCCTAATTTCTAATCGGACGACCATCATTTGTTGGACTCGATTAACCTGAGCCGTCCGATCTACGCTGACTCACCCTAACAGACTAACGGTCGAGCTGACTCGACAGACACGTGGACCAATGGCCGAATGCCAACTAGGAGTTTGACCGGTTGACCGCGCCATGTCAGCTTCGTCTTCAACCTCGCGCCTGCAATTGAACGAGCGGCTGTGCTTCTCCGGCGACGATCGGACGGTAGGATCTTGATGGAATCGTGCGAGACCAACACTAATCGACCCGCCGTCACCTCTAGTCTAACATATCTAAGGATCAAAGCTCATGATCCACAGAATCACGAGCATCATACACAATGCCGAGTACGGCCATGGAAATTCAATAGCTCGATTCGTAACAAATCATGGCAATCCAGTCATAGAATAGCACCATGGGAAGTTTAGAAGACTTACCTCGGGCTCCGATTGAGCCCGCTCGACCCAGATTTGGATGGGAAAGAATCGGCTGTGGAGGCTAAGTTGAAAGACTCGATTCGGGGGATGTGAGCAAAATCGATGCAAAATCAAGACGCGAACATGGTCAGTGATGTTCAAGGAGTGAAACGCACACAGTGATTGAAAGAATGGGCAGGAAATGCAAGAATCGCCATTGAAGCTCAGTACAAGAATCGAAGCTCAGCCTCACCTGTTCTTGTGATTTCGCAGGGCGCGGCCGGTGGCGATCGCTTCCTGGCGCTCTGGGCGGTCTCCTGAAGGTCTCCCCGAGCTTTGGTCTAGCCTGGAAGGGCCTGACCGATGCTCTGCAATTTCGAGCTTCGCTCTCGACAATGGCGATGGAGAGCGGGCTCTTTCTTTCTCTCTTTCTCCCTCTTCCAACAGTGTTTTTTTTTTCTTCTAACTGAATCGACCTCTCTTTGCTTCGCGAATGGTCTGTTGGCTTTTATATCATTTTCAGTTTGACGCCGAATCGGGAAGTTGGAGCAGGTGACCTTCGCACGTGAAAACACGTGCGAAATGGTCACCGGCGACTGGCAATCGACATGTGTTAAGTGGTTATTCCGTTCGGGACCTCAGGCGGTTGCATTTGGCACGAATTCGAACCAATTTCATCCAAGCTTTGTCGTTGTTGACTTTTGCAGGTACCGGGGCTTTGACCGGCCGATTGCTCCCTCCTCCGGCGACGTCGGATGGTGCCGTTGGTGTCAATCGACGTGGGAAGATGAGAGGAACAAAACGCCCACCATTCCCCTTTCAATTAGTCGAGAATTGACCTTTAATTTGGTCTTGGAAACCCGGTCTGTCACTGTTCATTCGCACGAGCGTTTTGAGGAAGACGACGACACTGTTCTGGACCGGTTCGACCGGTCCGACCGGCGGTCTGACCGGTCAGAACCGGTTCCGACTTATCATTTTCTAAATTAAACCCAAATTAATGGGAAAATTTTGCAATTGAACCTCAAAATCGAATCTAGAGCATGAATTCTATCAAAAAAATGTAATTTTGCCCAAAAGTTTATATCATTTTCAACAAAAACCCCAATTTTCCTTTTAATTGCAAATTGGGGAATTATGCAATTGAAGGTTCAAATGATCAAATTGGGTCAAATTACCTGTGCCAATCGATTCAAAATGGTGAAACCCATTGGGAAGTATGTTTAATTTGCAATGATAGCCCTTGAATTGAAAGTAATTTCAATTATGCTCAATTTCAAGGACTAAAAATGCAATTTTAGTATGCAATTTTGCCAAATTCGTGCAATTGAGCAATTTATACAAATAATTGGGCTAAATTGCAATAAGGGACAGTTAGAATGGATGTCAAGATCCTAGAAAATGCCAAAATTGCAAATTAAAAGACTCAATTGATATTTTTTTCTCAAATTCAATAGTACGGGTTACAAAGGAACACCCATAATTGAATCTGATTTTGAACGTTTTGTGAGGTCAGAAATACAAGGGATTAAAAAGAAAAATATTGGATATTTTTCCATATTTTTGTGACCTCAAATGCTATTTTTCTTGAATTTTTTAAGTATTTTCCTATTTTCTAAAAATACTAAAAAATGTGAAAAATATGAAAAATTATTTTTTGGTCAAAATGGTTCCTTGGGCTTGGCTAAGGCCACCAAAGTTGATTTTGTAATTTTTTGACTTTTTATGAATTTTTTGTGATTTGATTTTTTTTAAGATAAAACTAAAAAAGACTTGGTCAAAAATCAGGTGTCGACACCAGCGTATCAAGTTTTGCCGCATCCAGAACACCAGATGCCGTACCAACCGGTATACCAAAATCAGCCGGTTGTGTAGCAATTCGCTGGATATAACGATTCCGCATTAAGGAACAAGGTCAACGTTTACCGAAAACCATACCCTGATTGGATGGATACAATCCCGTATCCAAGAGGGTTCAAGACACCAGAATTCACGTTATTCACTTGTGAAGATGACCAATCCACCTACGAACATGTCAACCACTTCCTAGCATTATGTGGAGATGACACCCATGCTAACCCTTGGAAGCTCAGGCTGTTCCCAATCTCTTTATCCAAAACAGCCTTCACCTGGTATACTGCTTTACCGCCGAATTCGGTGCTAACATGGGAACAAATGGAACGCTTTTTCCGTGGGCAATTCCAGCGAGCTGTGCCGAATTTGTCAGTAGCTGACCTGTCAACAATGAAGCAGATGTTCAACGAGACGGTCGACCAGTTCATTATAAGATTTAAGCGAGCCAGAAATAAATGTTTGGTTCCTTTGCCTGAGAAGACATTTTCCGAGTTTGCCTTCAACGGATTGAAGTTCAAAATACGAGACAGAATGGTAATTCATCCATGTCTCGATTTTTTCGAATTATCTACCATGAAGGTCAAGCATAAAAGCCTACTTAAGGAAACAGATAAAAGACATATCCGAAAAGGAGAGGTGAATTTTGTTGAACATCACGACTTCGAAGAAGAGTAGGTGGGTTCTGTCGAAATCGCTGTGGCTTAGCTGATTATAGCAGAAACAAATGTTTGGTTCCTTTGCCTGAGAAGACATTTGCCGAGTTTGCCTTCAACGGATTGAAGTTCAAAATATGAGATAGAATGATAGGTCATCCATGTGCCGATTTATTCGAATTATCTACCATGAAGGTCAAGCATAAAAGCCTACTTAAGGAAAAAGACAAAAGACATATCCGAAAAGGAGAGGTGAATTTTGTTGAACCTCACGACTTCATAGGTGGATTCTGTCGAAATCACTGTGGCTCAGCTGATTATAGACAAACCATATACCTGCCAAACGCTGAGGCCAACAAAGATAAAGGAGAAATTGATCAATGTGGCCAAGGCTAAAGAGTCAGTATACTACTCGTTTGATGTGAATTGGATGGAACAAATTTTCGATATGCTGTTGGGCGATGAACAAATCAGGCTAACAGAAGGATAACAAATACTATCTAAAGAAGAGTTAGCTGGTAAGAAATATTGCAAGTGGAACTACTCATGAAGCCGTAATACTTCGGATTGTTTAGTTCTAAAAAAAAACATCAAATAGGCAATTCGATAGGGAAAGATCAAGTTTGCTGATGACAAGGGCAAGTCCCCCATGGATGTCGACACTGATCCATTCCCTGTGATGATTGGAATGGTATCCTTGAAATAGTCAGTGAAAGGATACAAAATATCGAATCTATGCACGCATTGTAAGCAGAAACTGGAGAGTTCGGATCAAAGCCAAAAGAAGCATAAGTGGAATAACCACGCTAGCCAGAAGAGCCGGTAGTTACCACAGGTCAAAGAGGCGGTCTCCAAGAAAACCTCTTTCAAATCGTTTAAGCAGAGGTACGAGGAAGGGGACCCCACTATCGGCACGTTAGGAGAGCCTAGCGGGAAGTTCAATTACTATGTGAGCTACGGTCCTCTGCCAGCCCATGCTCAGGAAAGAGTTTCTTATACAAGAAGGGATGAATTCGATGGCAATATACATCGAAACCGTTGCGCTCCAGCTAGACTACGCCACCAACAATCTTTGAAAATCCAGAGCAATTCGGTAAAAGAATCATGGTAGGAGGTTACAGAGGCCCAAAAGAAAGAAGAGGTTATGACCCGTACTAGGAAAAGAAGGGCACAAAGAAACAGAAGGGTCCGTATGCTGCAACGGCAAGTTACCTTGCTTAGCCCCGAGCCGATAGCTTTGTTCCCCGTGCGCCCAAGATTTCGAAGGACTAGAAACTTAGTTTGGAGACGCAAATTGGAGGAGCTACAACTAGCTCAAGAAGAGGATCATGGACGGTTTGAACCCCTGAAATCATCAAAGCCGGAGTCTCGATTCAGGACTCTTATAAGTAGGTCAATCTCGCCATTGAGCTTTTACATGGTCAAAATCAAACTGCCTAATGAGTTCCGACTTCAGTCGACTTCGGTTAACCATGGTGACAAAATGACATTACAAGAAAAAGAGAGTGCTCAATTTTGTTTCGACAATGAAGATACTATGGAATTCAAAACGCCTCTCGAAGAAATCTCCAATCACTTGAGGTCACTCAACGTAAATGCCAAGATAAATGGGCGACCAGTGATAAAAGTCTTGGTCGATGGTGGTTCGACATTGAATCTCATCCCATACAGGTTTTTTAAGAAGATAGGAATGACTGATGATGAGATCATTCCATCGAACGTCCAATTGTCAGATTTCACAGGTGAAATCACCGAGGTGAAAGGAATATATGTCGCAGATCTAACCATGGGGTCCAAGACATCGAGAACATCTTTTTGTGTGGTAGATGCTAATGGCTCATACAATCTACTACTATGAAGGGATTGGATACACATAAACCTGTGTGTCTATTCGACACTGCATTAGATGCTGACATTCTGGAATGGGGATAAGGTGGAATATGTAAAAGCTAATCCTTAGACTTGTGTCATGTGGAATCGGATATTAGGACGATATCAGGTCATGCCAAATGATTGCCTACGCGTCTCGAAATCCCCTGAGGTTGACTTAAGGGATATCGCTTTCTGCTGCTTTGACAAGGGAAATACCGAGTGGGTCCCTAGGAAAGAACCGGTGGTACAGATCGAGGTATTTGCTGATGGAGGATCAGCAATTGTCACAAGACCTCGTTGAGAGGTACGTGGCCTATAAACCCGACCAAGCAAACGAAATGGTTGATGGGATTTTGGATTTCGAGGAGTCTCCAATTAAGGAAGATGATAAGGTGATTCAATCTCAAGATCCATTAGAAGAAGTGAACCTTAGAGATGAGGCTTGCCCACAACTGACCTACGTGAGTAAATTGCTTGATCAACATACAAGTCACAATTGATGAGCCTGCTAAAGAAATATAAAGAATGCTTTGCTTGGAATTATCACGAGATGTCTGGTCTAGCAAGAAACATAGTCGAACATCAACTACCGATTAAGAAAGGGTTTCGACCGCATCAACAGTCACCAAGGAGGTTCGCGCCTGAGGCAGCTCTCAAGGTCAAGGAGAAAATCGAGCGACTTCTCTCTACGAGTTCATAAAGACAGCTAGGTATGTCGAATGGCTGTCAAACATCGTCCCAGTCAAGAAAAATAATGGCGAGTTAAGGGTCTGCATTGACTTCCACGACCTGAACGCTGCTACATCGAAAGACGAGTATCGGATGCCTATGGCTAATATGCTGATTGACTCAGTCGCTAGCAACGAAGTTACGTCTCTTATGGATGGGCATTCGGGGTACAATCAAAACTTCATAGCTGCAGAAGATGTCCATAAGACGGCTTTCAGGTGTTCTGGAGCTATTGGAACATTCGAATGAGTCGTCATGCCGTTCGGATTAAAGAATGCCGGAGCTACCTACCAGAGGGCGATGAACTTTATCTTCCATGACATGATCGAGGAGTTCATGGAGGTTTATATTGATGATGTGATAGTCAAGACTGACCAAGTAAGTCATCTAAACCGTTTTGAACAAGCTTTTGTTAGAATGCGCAAGTTTAAGTTAAAGATGAATCCATTAAAACACGCATTTGGGATAAAGGCTGGTAATTTCCTAGGCTTCTTAGTTCATCAAAGAGGAATTGAGATGGATAAAAATAAAGCTAAGGCTGTGCTAGAACTACCGCCCCCACTAACAAAAAAATAACTCCATATGTTGATTGCAAAATTGAATTTCTTACGGCGTTTCATAGCTAACTTGCCAGGGAAAATTGAATTATTTTCTCCCTTACTCAAGTTGAAGAACGAGCAAGAGTTCATATGGAAAGAAAAACACCAGTCGGCTTTTGATCAGTTAAAAAATTATTTGATCAAGCTACCGATTTTGATGCCACCGAAAGCAGTTAGGCCATTGAAATTGTACTTGTCTGCGACCGATACCACGGTCGGAAGTATGTTGGCCCAGGAGAATGATGAAGAAAAAGAACAGGCCATGTACTACTTAAGTATGATGCTCAACGACGCGGAGACAAGATACACACCCATTAAGAAGTTATGTCTCTCTTTGTATCATGCTTGTACGAAATTACGTCATTATATGCTGCCGACTATGGTGCATGTAATTTCCAAAATAGATGTTATAAAGTACATGTTATCCATGCCAATTATAAGAGGCCGGATCGCTAAATGGGCATTCACTTTGACGGAGATCAATCTGATGTATGTGCTGCTCAAAGCAATAAAGGAGCAGGCAATATCCGACTTCATCACCGAATACCCAATGGGTTTAAGAATAGAGGATGATGAGAATTATCTATATATTGTACCCTGGGTATTTTATTTCGATGGGTCGATAACATCAAAATCATTAGGAGCTAGAATCATGATCATATCGCCCCTACCAACAAAAAACAAAGTTCATGTTCAGACTTGACTTTGAGTGTTCAAACAATCAAGCCGAACATGAAGCCCTGATTGTAGGGTTGAATGTCTTAATTGACATGGGGGTTCGATCAGTCAAAATCAAATGTGATTTTCAGTTAGTGATAAGACAACTCAAGGGCGAGTATCAATGTCTTAGTGAGAGCATTATAGTACATCATGATTTGGCAAAGAAACTACTGTCGAACTTCGTCGAATATGACTTGATCAATATCAGGAGAGGCGAAAACTCGAAAGCCAAAGAATTAGCCTAGATGGCATCCGGGTACAAAATAACAAAAGAATTAGCTGGCCACATTATCACCCAAACAAAAGTATAGCCTTCTATAGAGGCCCGAATGGTGATGTCTCAACAAGAAACAGCCAATGGCTCAAATTAGGCTTCCAGATCGACAAGATTGAAGAAGCCCTATGATAAGTTATTTGAGAAGCCTAGGGCCTTACAGCAAAGATTTCAAAAGACAAGACTTGAAGTATCTTCTGATCGATGACGAGCTATATCGAAAGACGGTTGATGGGTTACTTTTGAAATGCCTAAGGTAGGAAGAAGCTATGCTCGCAATAACAGAGCTTCACGAAGGGATTTGTGGAGCGTACTAGGCTAGTTTGAAGACGAAATGATTATTAAGACGTCATGGATACTTTTGATCGATAATCACAAAGGACTATATTGACTATGCAAAAGGATGTCAACCCTACCAAAAACATGGGCCAGTCCAACATGTCCTTGTTGCATTGATGAACCCCATTGTCAAACCATGGCCTTTCCGTGGATAGGCGATGGACGTGATAGGAAAGATCTATCCCCCCTGGTCAAAGAAGCACGATTTCATTTTAGTGGTCACAGATTATTTCACTGAGTGGGTTGAAGCAGCTTCTTACAAGAATGTTACGCAGAGAGTCGTCAAAGAATTCATTGAAGAGCGGATCATTTACAGATTCGGGATCCCGGAGACCATAACTGATGATCAGGGAACAATTTTCACAGGGCGAGAAATATTGGATTTTACTAAGTCAAGAGGAATCAAGATGATCCACTCAATGCCCTATTATGCCCAGGCCAATGGTCAAGCTGAAGTTGCGAACAACATTATCATTGGCTTGATAAAGAAGCATTTGGAAGACAACCCGAGGGAGTGAGATTCATTGTTATCGACAGTCTTGTGGACCTATTGAACATATACGTCAATCTGTACATGCTAAGATATGGACAAGAGGCCGTTCTTCCTCTCGAGATCACTGTGCAATCAATAAGGGTGAAGCTCCAAGACGACATGTCGAAGGAATAGTACGACGAAATGATGTATACGAACATCGACGAGTTGGGAGAAAATCGAGCCTTAGCGCTTGAAAAATTAGTGGCCTAGAAGCGAAGAGTGGCTAAAGCTTAAAATAAGGACATGAGAATCAAGCGTTTCGACGTGGGTAAATTAGTTTGGAAGACCATTCTTCCCACGAGTCTTGATAACGAGAAATTCGGCAAATGGTCGTTGAAATGAGAATGACCATCCCTGATAACTGACGTTCTCCCAAGGAACGCATATCGAATCATGGAGATTGACGGCAATGAGCTTCCACGATCAATCAATGGAAAGTATTTGAAGACCTTCTACCCATCAACGTGGGAAATGAGAGAAAACATAAAAGAACAAGGGGGTAAGAAGTGTAGGAAACATGTCTTATTTATCGAAAAGGGAGACAAGTACATTTCCCTCTCCTCTCTTTCCTCTATCTTCTCTCTTCTCTCTTCTCTCCTATCTCCTTGTCCTTTCTCTTCCTCTCTTTTCTCTCTTCCCCTCCCAGCTCTGCCCAGTCCGCCTTCACTTCTGCTTGAGGTGCTCCCTAAAGTAAACGATGAAGTGGCGAAAGTGATCCTCTAGCTTCCTGTTCTCCTCCTCAGCACAGTGCTTGGCCTTGGCCAGCTCGTTCAAAGAAGCCTCTAGACCGTCTCGTTCTCCATCCAGCTTTTGAAGGTGCTCTATCTGGGCTTGCACCTGATCATCAAGACTGTTCAGAATCACCCTCAGGGCCTTAACGTGATCGTCGACATAAGCCAAGGAGTGAGCCTCACAACCTTCACCCAACTTGTACTCTTGCCTCTCGGCATCCCTTATAGGTTTCGACAGGTGCCGCTGGCTCCATGCCAACCGGTAGGAGATGATACCTCGAAGTTCAAGGACACTAGAGTAAGAGGAAAAGACAACTTCCCGAGCTTTGCATAGCTCCTTATATGACCCCCCTCACCATCCTCAATCTCCTCAATCTTGCACCACATTTCGCGGTCGGTAAGGTCGGGTGGGAGATCGCTGCAAGGTTCTGTCGAAACTTATCGACCCCATAGCTAACGGTGGTGGAGAAGTCATCGAAGTCCTCTCGGAAAGAATGACTAACGGGGGGATGGTGAGGGACATCAAGCAGCAGGAGATTGTTCATCTTCTCAAGGGCTTTGGGGCATAATATCAGTACGTGTAAGTATAGCTGAGGAAGGAGATAATTTCCTTCCAGAGAGAAGAAAACTCTCGAGTAAAGACCAAAGGAGAAGAGGCAGATGAAGACGTAGGGGATAATGTAGGCTTCATGATGGCAAGAGGAGAGAAACGGCTCGTATACTCAAAGATGTAAGGATTGGTGAAGACCCACTTTGCATGAGCAGTACTAATTATAGATAAAATCCAAAAAACGTCTTCCCCATGATGCGAAGTATTCGGTCATGATCTTCCCATAACCGAGGCTGTTGAGATAGTGAGCAAATAGCGAGTTACGAGGTAATCAAGTGCATCATGGGAAAAAATGGAGAGGTGCAGTTAACCCTAGTGACGTGGGCAACAATGTTGCGGTTACTTGTCATTTTCGCCGAAGTGTCGCGACTATTGGGTTTCAAGACAAACCTGAAACGGCGTCTAGTATTAAATGCCGCAAAGGAAAAATGGTCTTACGAAATCATATCATGATGAGCTAAACAGATTCGATGCCAGAACTAAGGGGCATTGATTGAGAATTGGACAAAACAAGGATAACAAAATAAAAAATGATGACATTGACATGGAGCAAGTAAAAGTGAATCACAGAACATGCTGCTCAATACTCAGAACAAAGTTATGAAGCTGCATATCACTATTGCAAGTAGCGTCAATAATTGCTTCTTTTTTATGTTCGGCCCTTAGCAGCTCGCATGCAGATGCTCGCATATTGCCTCTTGCCTCTTGATTAATTTCAATTGGATAGACAAAGCCTGCAAGGAGGTATGTCCACCATTCTCCAATGTATCGAGTATGTCACGTTGACAATTCAGTTCTTTGTCAACAAGTAGAGCGTCCTCTTCCAGCTTGACAATGGCCCTCGGATCTTTCCATCTTACCCTATATGATCTCAGAGTTGAGCCAAAAGTAAGGAAGAGTTCATTAACAGCGAATTCAAGAGCTTGACATTGGATTGGGCGAGGCAAATGAGCCAGGAAGTTAAGGAGAGCCTTGACTTCGTCTTCAACAGCGATATCATCGCATATGGTAGCGTAACCCCTCTCCAACAAGTCATGCAGCCTTAACAACTTGATTCGAATGAATTGATAATTGTCACAGATTGCATTCGACGGACCAGTAGAGATACCTACCATGTTTGTATGGACAATCCATGTACCGTTGAATCCTTCAATACAACCATCCGAGGCCAATGAGTCATCTGCGGAGAAGATTGCCTCAATATATTCATTCAACAAGTGGACAGAAAGAGTGTTTACCTTCATCAACTAATTGTTCAGGGCTGATATTCGACATAAATAGAGGAACATGCTTCTTCGAAGCGTACTATAAGCCTAATAGAGCTCGATGAATTTTTGAAAAGATAGTGCTCATGCTAGCAGAAAATAGAGAATGTCGGTAATCATTCCACCATATGTCGAAGAATGACAAGCTGCATGACCGATTGGCGTTGAAACGTCCAAAAATGATATGGGCAATCTCAACGTGGCAAATCATATCTGTTGTCATCATCCGATTGGCGAGGAAAGGGAAGTTCATCAAATATACCACTAGCATTGGAACACCCTGAATAAGCCCGAATTGGCGAGCACAATAGTAGGGATTATAAATTTCGAAGCTTGATGAAAAATTGCCACCACTGGATAAGTTCAAGGCCAAATCAATCGGAACTAAGACACTCATCCAGAACAGGTGTGTCCTAGGATTCTTGCTTGACGAGAGATAGGTGCCATCATCAACAAGTAACCTATAGAAGTCGAAGATGGTGAGCGATAGCAATCCTTCGAGGAAATCATCGAATGGGGTGAGCTCATTGGGTGTATGGTGCAGTGTTCGGTCAAATACCATGGATAACAAGGTGTCCTCGATAAGTGACGGATCAGCTGTCGAAATGGAGGTTCCCTCGTGAAACAAGTAGGGGAAGTAAACTCGCAATTACGAGTGTAGCATCCACAAAGGTCCAGAAAAGGGATCCAGATGGACCCCACTCAAATAGGCTTGTGCATCCGTCAGACCACGATAAAGTGCAGCCAAAGTCATCCGACCCAACCCAACATCAATGCCGCGTGCAAGTGCACTTGCTACGTCAAGAAACTCTGAGGATACTTGGCACGAAGGAAGACGGAAGAGGAATTTGCAAAGCCAAAATAGAAGGAAGGCAACATATTCTTCTGGTAAAATGGGTCTCGAAGGTTTGGTGTAGCGATCCATGAAATCCTTATAAGGAAGATCGAGACAGTAGGGCGCGCCAAGCAAGGGATCGACGCTTGGGAATTGGACATCACATTTGACCAAAGGAGAAAGGCCGGTTAATGACCAAATGTCGAATAGGGTAATGGTCACTGGGCTGGTAGCAAGAAAGAAACAGTTCGATGAGGGCGACCAGAAGCAACATATGCTGCCGATAAGGCCATACTCTGAAGGATTAATTGACGTATCACAGAAAGTCAACAAGACGTCCATCCTAGCCTGCGCCTAGGTATGGAAAAGAAATCCCCTCAATCGTTGGTACCGGCCATAGAATTGATTGTCGAAAGATGGGTATGATGAAAATCGATAATTATTCGACAACCAGGCGGAGGCACATATGATTGATTGCTCAATTGGCAAAGTTTCTTCAGAACAACGAGGGAAATAGTTTGCCAGTATCGAGGGAGGCGACAAATGTTTGAGGTATGGACCTAGGACAATATGGTCATTTTCAGGATAATGGTCCATAAAAGACAAGGATATCCATTTCTCGCCCTCATAATGAGAAAGAGCGTCAAGACGCGACAGGTGCAGAATTGTGCGAACATCTATGTTATTTGAAGGATGGTTCGCCATGGTAAGTTGATATAGGAAGACGCTTGGGACCAAGGGTTATATAGAAGAGCTGGCTCAAGCGGTTAGTCGGTTACGCAAACGTGGAGAACTTTGGCGCAAAAAAAGAAAAAGAAAAAGGTGACTTCATTAAGAGCTGTTTAGGAACAAGATTTCCTTCGCCGACCTAAGAAGACCACAAAGTATGTTCTGAAATCTCTTATTATGGTTAAGACTAATACTCCTAACTTGGCGGCGTTCCGCTTCTGCTCGCGATGTCCTCGCACGGTCAGCATGCTTCTTATCCTTGAAGGAGGCGACATATGCTTTAAGTTGTTCCTCAGCAGCAGCGTAACGAGAAAGTATGACCAGGCATTGGCGTCGCACCTTCTCAATTTCCCTTTCTATTGCCAATTTCTGCTGTTCAAGTATGCTTTCCTTGTCGCTCAAGACAGTAAGCTCGTTGGCAATGGATTGGAGGGATTGTCGCTCTTGGTTTTCGAGGCTTTCTGCCTCTTGAGTCTCAGCACTCGGTGTGGAAGGTTTGTCAGCAGATTTGGTTAAGGCAATCACTTGATCTCCATGTCATTGAAAATGCTCGAAACCTGCCGAGAAGTGTTTCAAGAAAATTTTGAATTGTTGAACCAAGCTCGCAGGGAGCCTAGCACCAGCCTCCCCCTCGACTAGTTCCTCCATTACGGATCT
The DNA here is from genome assembly GCA_021437785.1 of Rhodomyrtus psidioides. Classification (NCBI taxonomy): domain Eukaryota; kingdom Viridiplantae; phylum Streptophyta; class Magnoliopsida; order Myrtales; family Myrtaceae; genus Rhodomyrtus; species Rhodomyrtus psidioides. Next base: position 21,608,033 of record JAILYB010000002.1, read on the forward strand.
GATCTCTTGAAGAGCCGCTTGATCATTGACGAATGAAGCAATTCCAGAATAAGCAAGGTCCAAGGAATAGGTCAACATAATCTCTAGCTTGCTGAAGGTCTCTACAGTAGGAGGAATATCGATCTAAGGCGTATCAGAAGAGCGGGATAAGTCAGCAAAATAAGCTTGAACGTATTCCACGGATGCCGAAGTAAGATCTTGCACGATCCTTGCAGATAGAGGGTTAACAACTGAAGGTTCACCATGGGCAATCAGAGTAGCAGAAGGCTCACCTTGACTTTTCAAGGACAATGGGATTGGAACCATCGCCGAAACTATAGGAGAAAATGATTTCTCAGCAACAAAAGTGGCGTCAAGCTCTTCGACAGATTGCCATGTGGGTCCAAGAGGTTCCTCGGGGGAATGGTCTCGGAAGTTTCATCAAGGATAATTGGAGATTCCGTCGAGGACTTATGTTTTTTTGCCATTGAAAGAGAGTCCCTCATCCGTCGTTTAAATGAGGAAAGAGTCTCCCCATCAACTTCCTCGTCCGAATCTTCATCTAATAGAAGATTACAAGTAAGTCCACTTTGAACCGTTGGTAGATTCTAAAACTACAAAAAGTAGGTACTTACCTGCGGCAAGAGTTGTCGAGCACCTAGGACTATCAATCCGAAGAGTCTTCATCGCAATCTTTTTCCTGGTCTTCTTTGCCATGGAATCAAAAGGTCTTATCCTACCACCTTTGAGGATTGACAAAGTAGCCTCTTCAAACGAACTGTTAAAAGCAAAGGATGTCCACCAGGCTCTATATCCAAATGTCACCCCAGGATTCGGTAGAAGGTGATGTGAATCGCTGCGGAAACTGATCGTTCTACGAAGATCCAAGAGTTGCGAATTGCTAACCTTAACCCCCAATCGAACCTGTGATTGGTAACCTCGGTATGAGCGTGACCTGTTGACGAACCTGTGTCAACCAATCCACGCTATAGACGCCACGAACAAGAAAATTCGCGATCTTGCTCGATAAGTCGATCGATCGCCACAAGGAAGCCTTGATAAGATCTTATCTTCAAGAGAACTTGAAGAAGAGAAAACCTCTCTGTATAAAATTCTGAATTAATGTTATGTTTTCAGAAACTCATAAGCACCCTTATATATGGTGCTAACCATAAAAGGCAAAAATTACAAAAATACCCTTAATTAATAAAAATTCGCCTAAAAATAGAAAAATGCCTAAAAGTCCATCTAAATGATGCCGAATGGTTGAAATTCATCGCAGTTCATGGTCTTTAGCCATGAGAATTGATTAGGATGCCGTTTCTCTTTAGTTGACCAAATTTGAGCTCATTCGAAGCTCGTTAGCCCTAAATCCGTTTAGAATTCGCGAGGTTAAATGTAATCATGTTGCGCCAAGGAGCTTCAGAATCTTCAATTCTCGAATCAAGATCACCTCCATTCCAAAGATCTTGAACCATGATGCCGATAGCTTGCTTGAATTCCCTCGCTCTCGCTCGAGTAATTGGACCAAGCGGATAGAGCAACGAGTCCCTAGCACCTCCTCCTCGATATGGTTCGATGTCCACATCATTCCCTCCGCCGTGCAAAGGATTTGCCCTCAAATCATCACCTGCATAAAAAAGAGTCAAATCAGTAACATTAAAAGTAGCACTAATGCCATACTCACCTGGAAGATCAAGCTTGTAGGCATTGCCATTGACCCTCTCCAACACCATGAATGATCCATCCCCGCGCGGTAATAACTTAGAACGTCGTTGCTCGGGAAAACGTTCCGTGCGCATATGAACCCAAACCCAATCGCCGGGTTCAAACACTACTTTCTTACGCCCTTTGTTGGCTTGCTTTGCATATTGTTCTGTCTTGTGTTCAATATTCAGCCGTGTCTTTTCATGCAATGTCTTCACAAACTCGGCCTTCTTAGCACCATCTAAATCCACACGCTCTTCAACATGCAAAGGAGTTCAATCTAACGGAGTTAATGGATTAAAACCATAGACAACCTCAAACGGTGTGAATTTAGTAGCAGAATGCACACTCCGATTATATGCAAACTCAACATGCGGTAAACAATCTTCCCAAGACTTAATGTTCTTCTTAATGATAGCACGTAACAATGTCCCTAAAGTCCTATTAACTACTTCAGTTTGACCATCAATTTGAGGATGACAAGTAGTAGAGAATAAAAGTTGTGTACCTAATTTCTTCCACAATGTCTTCCAAAAGTAGCTAAGAAATTTAGTATCTCGATCAGAAACAATGGACCTAGGCATGCCATGCAAACGCACAACCTCACAAAAGAACAAGTCAGCAACATGTGATGCATCATCGGATTTATGACATGGTATAAAAAGAGCCATTTTTGAAAACCGATCTACAACCACATAAATAGAATCCTTACCATGCTTAGACCTAGGCAATCCTAACACAAAATCCATAGAAATATCAACCCAATGATGCGTCGGGATAGGCAAAGGTGTATACAAGCCATGTGGTTTAGTTGTAGACTTAGCCTGTTTACATGCAATGCACCTTTCACAAACACGTGTGACATCTCGTTTCATATGTGGCCAATAAAAATGTTCATGCAGCACTTCATAAGTTTTATTGATTCCAAAATGCCCCATTAAACCGCCACTATGCGCCTCTCGCACCAACAACTCTCGTAAAGAGCATCTAGGCAAACATAACCTGTTTTCACGAAAGAGATAGCCATCATGCCTATAGAATTTTTCAAACGCAGCATGCTCACAAGCTTCAAACACTCTTCCAAAGTCATCATCATCAGTATATATCTCTTTGATATACTCAAAACCTAGGCACTTTGCTCATAAAGTAGTTAGAATTGCGTACCTTCGAGAAAGTGCATCGGCTACCACATTTTCCTTACCTTTCTTGTACTTGATTACATATGGAAAAGTCTCGATGAACTCCATCCATTTAGCATGTCTTTTGTTCAACTTTTGCTGTCCCTTCAAGTACTTTAATGTCTCGTGGTCGGTGTGGATCACAAATTCCTTTGGCCACAAGTAATGTTGCCAAGTCTCCAAAGCTCGCACCAAAGCGTACATCTCCTTATCGTAAGTTGGATAATTCAATGTTGCCCCGCTTAACTTCTCGCTGAAATAAGCTATGGGATGTCCTCCTTGCATCAACACAGCTCCAATTCCTGTGCCAGAAGCATCGCATTCTATTTCAAAAGTAGCACTGAAATTTGGTAAAGATAACAAAGGAGCATTAGTTAACTTATCCTTTAATAGATTGAATACTCTCTCTTGCTCTTCTCCCCACGTGAAACCCACGTGCTTCTTGATGACCTCGGTTAAAGGTGCGGCGATGGTGCTGAAATCCTTTACAAATTTGCGATAGAAACTGGCTAAACCATGAAAGCTGCGCACCTCTCCTACAGTCTTAGGTGTCGGCCATTCTTGGATCGCTTTCACCTTTTCTTCATCAACCTGTATTCCATCAGCACCAACAACAAACCCTAGAAATACTAATTTGTTAGTCACAAAAGAGCATTTCTTCAGATTAACATATAGTTGCTCGGCCCTTAAAACCTGTAAAACAGCTCACACATGTTTAATATGGTCATCAAGGCTTCGACTATATATTAAAATATCATCAAAATAGACAACCACAAATCGATCAATAAAAGCACGCAGAACATGATTCATAAGTCGCATGAAAGTACTAGGTGCATTAGTTAAACCAAATGGCATGACTAACCACTCATACAACCCATATTTGGTCTTAAATGCAGTTTTCCATTCATCCCCTTCTTTCATTCTAATCTGATGATAACCACTTTTTAGATCAATTTTAGTAAATATGCAAGCTCTATGTAACTCATCTAACATGTCATCTAATCTAGGAATAGGATGTCGATACTTTACCGTAATATTATTGATTGCTCGGCAATCGACACACATTCGCCAAGTCCCATCCTTCTTTGGTACTAACAAAACAGGAACAGCACACGGGCTAAGACTTTCTCGCACATATCCTCGTTCCAGTAATTCACTAACTTGCCGCTGAAGTTCCTTTGTCTCATCGGGATTACTTCGATATGCGGGTTGATTAGGTAATGGCGCACCAGGTATCAAGTCGATTTGATGCTCTATGCCTCGAATCGGTGGTAGACCTCCAGGAACCTCATCAGGAAAGACATCATCAAATTCCTGCAATAAAGACACGACAGAACTAGGCAAACTCGGGTCAAGATCATTAGTAGTAAACAATGCCTCCTTGTACAAAAGTACAAGCATCGGTCGGTCCAGAACCAAAGCTCTCCTCACTTCGTTCGATCTTGCATAGAAATTCTTTTCTCTCTTTTCTTTTCTCTCTGCTTTTCCCTCGGCTTTTACCACTCTGTTTTTCTCTGTCTCTCCTTTTCCTTGCGTCTCAGACTCTCTACGCAAGCTCTCAATTTTCTCACTTTTTCTCTCTTTCTCAGCCTCACGTTGTAGTTTCAATTGATCTTCATACACCTCAGTAGGTGTCATTGGCACCAAAGCGTAAGTCTTCTGATTCATCACCAATGAATATCGGTTAGTGTATCCATCATGATGTACCCTCCGATCATACTGCCATGGTCTACCAAGTAAAAGATGTCCCGCTTGCATAGGTACAACATCACACACCACCTCATCTTTATATCGCCTTATCTCAAATGGAACTAGGACTTGCTTCGAAACTTTCACTTCACCACTATCATTCAACCACTGAAGTCAATATGGTCTAGGGTGCTTTGTAGTTTTCAATCCTAGTTTCTCAACCATAGTACAACTTGCCACATTTGTACGACTACCTCCATCAACAATTAAACTACAAATCTTACCATTCACCAAGCATCTTGTATGGAACAAGTTATCACGTTGCTGGTGATGCTCCTCCTCCTTGACTTGCACACTAAGAGAACGTCTAACCACCATCAATTCACCCTTGACTGGCATCTCGACATCGCTACAGTCCTTCAATGGCGGCATGACATCATCATCTTCCTCCTTGTCACTTTCAGATTGAACATCTCCAGGCCCAGTCATTATCATCACCCTCCTATTAGGGCATTGATTTGCCATATGACCCCTGCCTAAACACTTGAAACATTTAATTTCACGAGTTCTAGTGTTAGGATTTTCAGTTTTACCTGAAACCGGATTCGAACCAACTCTGCCATCTTTCTCCTTCTCCCTTGAAGTTTCAACCTTGGTGTTGTTTCCCTTCCAGTTCGGCTTCTCGTCTCTCTTCCAATTGGGTTTCCAATTCGAGCTTGAACCTCCACCACTCCTGTAATTTCGGTCCAACTTCAATTGCCTCTCTACTTTGATAGCTTTGTCCACCAATTCTTCCAACTCGACATAATGTTGCAGCTCTACCACTCTTGCTATATCTCGGCTCAAACCACATAAGAATCGTGACATAGTAGCTTCGCGGTCCTCTACCACATTAGCACGGATCATGAAAATCTCCATCTCTTTATGGTATTCTTCCACGCTCTTGTTACCTTGTGTGAGATTTTGCAGTTTATGAAATAAGTCTCTGTGGTAATGACTTGGTATGAAGCGCTTTCTCATCACCGCTTTCATCTCATCTCACGTTTCTACCGATCTCTCACCCTTGCGTCTCCTGCTATTCACAAGTTGATCCCACCAAATTATAGCATAATCAGTGAATTCAACAGCTGCAATTTTTACCTTCTTGAGCTCCGAATATCGCTGGCAGTCAAATACCATCTCCATTCGTTTCTCTCATTCTAGGTATGCATCAGGATCATTCTTTCCTTGGAAAGATGGAATCTTCATCTTGATATTGCTAAGCTCATCATCTTCTCGATGTCTGAACTCTCGGCGTCTGTTTCTCCTCCCAAATCTGCCATCTCGGTCATCTTCTGTATCAGACACATATTCATTGTCAAATTGTCGCTGCCATCTGGGTTGCGCCCTAGGCTCATCTCGCTGATTTTGTGGCCTCCCTCGTGGTGGCTCTTGTTCACCATCAAGTCTCGTCTCACACTTCACAACTCGGTTGCTAAAGGCTTCAAGTTGTACGCTCAACTGCTGAATGCCTGCTAAAATCGCATTATCCCTTGGATTGGTGCCATCCTCCCTTTGATTTATGCTTTCTTGGTCTGCCATGATTTTTTTTAACCTGCAAGAAAATGTTAGAAATAAAAGAAATCTCACCACACTCCCTCACGTGTTTCGCTCAAGATGTTTGTCACTCCCCTCGTGTTTAACTCAATCTAGGCTTTTTCTTCCCTCAATTAAACTTACACACTCTTGCATTTTTCCTCTCGTTTCTCTTCTTTCAAGCTCTTTATCAGACTAGAATTCCATTCTCACAAGCTCCTCATAACAGTCGACTAAACCACCAAACAAGATCAATTCAGCAGTATACTGCTCTATTCAGCAATTCAGCAACTTTTGCTAGATTTGAATTCAGGTTAATGTTTGCTGCTATTTTTTTTTCTATTCGGTCCAACTAACAATAATAATAATAATAAAAAGAAACGAGTTGTCCTCTTGATTTTTTTTTTCAGCCTCTTTTTTTTTTTCGAATTTTTTTTATCGATTTTTTTTTCACTGATACTCTTTGTTTTTGTTTTTGTTTTTTTTTTCACTGATTTTTTGGGTGAATTTTTTTTTTGGCGAACTCAATACAATCAAAACAACTAGGATCGAAAAAACTTAATTTTATAAACCCTAGATCCCCAATTCAAAATCCTAATTCGATTAGTAACATATCCCCAATTCTATAAACCCTAATTTTATAAACCCTAGATTGTTGAATTAAAATCAGTAAAAGTAAGATAATAACTAGATCTTGTAGAACCAGCTCTGATACCAGATGATGTGAATCGCTGCGGAAACTGATCGTTCTACGAAGATCCAAGGGTTGCGAATTGCTAACCTTAACCCCCAATCGAACCTGTGATTGGTAACCTTGGTATGAGCGTGACCTGTTGATGAACCTGTGTCAACCAATCCACGCTATAGACGCCACGAACAAGAAAATTCACGATCTTGCTCGATAAGTCGATCGATCGCCACAAGGAAGCCTTGATAAGATCTTGTCTTCAAGAGAACTTGAAGAAGAGAAAACCTTTCTGTATAAAATTCTGAATTAATGTTATGTTTTCAGAAACTCATAAGCAGCCTTATATATGGTGCTAACCCTAAAAGGCAAAAATTACAAAAATACCCTTAATTACTAAAAATTCGCCTAAAAATAGAAAAATGCCTAAAAGTCCATCTAAATGATGCCGAATGGTTGAAATTCATCGCAGTTTATGGCCTTTGGCCATAAGTATTGATTAGGATGCCGTTTCTCTTTAGCTGACCAAATTTGAGCTCATTCGGAGCTCATTAGCCCTAAATCCGTTCAGAATTCGCGAGGTTAAATGTAATCATGTTGCGCCAAGGAGCTTCAGAATCTTCAATTCTCGAATCAAGATCACCTCCATTCCAAAGATCTTGAACCATGATGCCGATAGCTTGCTTGAATTCCCTCGCTCTCGCTCGAGTAATTGGACCAAGCGGATAGAGCAACGAGTCCCTAGCACCTCCTCCTCGATATGGTTCGATGTCCACATCAGAAGGGTTGCAGGAATGTCTCCAGAAAACCGTCTATACATCAAGACAGTGATTTGAGCACAACAATCTAAGGGAGTGTCAACCTTCATGTCGTCATTGAAGGAAAATCCATGAGGTAAGGGATAGGCATAGGCATTGCCTGTCGACGAACAAACTATCGAAAGCAGTGCTGAGGAGAATATGGTTCAAACCCAGGGTAAAACCTACCCTTAAGACAAAGTCGGATTGGAAGATCCATGGGAAAAAGTATGAAAGTCCAAAAATCACGGTGATTGAACCGCTTTAATGATCTGGAGCCAAAAAGAGGGTTGAATTCGCCAGAACGGTAGGGGAAGAAGTTCACTCGGTTCGTCTCCCGAGATACGATTTGCTGAAGAAAGAAGCGCAAAAATGGAGTATCAACAGGAGCCTTCAGTGGAATAGCTCGAAGCAATCGCGTGCCAAGACTAGAAGTGCCCCGATGGTGTCATAACCAGGGATGCTCTCGAATAGAAAAGGAAGATAGAGGGCTATCCAAATCTAGAGAATCCAGAATGGACTTGCCAACACACCATCTTCCTCAGATGTTCCCATCAATAAGGCAACATGAGTCATGCCTCTGTATAGAGAAGCCAGAATAAGAGGGTCAAGAGCAACACTCTTTCCCCGAGCTAAATTAGAAGCAAGTGCAAGGTAATCCTTGGACACCTTTGTAGTTGGACTAAAGAACAAATATTTCGACAATTAAAAGAGAAGAAAAGCTGTTCGTTTGGATGGTGTAACAGCGCCAGAAGATTTCAGTAGGCTTTTAAGAATTTCCCATAAGCAAGAGTATTATCAGGGATAGAGATATCGATCACCTTTTCAAGGTTGGCAACATGAGTCCCATAAGGAGGAAGGCCAGCAATTGTAAATGTATCCAAAAGGCTCATAGACATAGGATCCCACGGAAAGAAAAAGCAGTTGGTCAAAGAGGACCAGAAGCTTACAACAAAACCTAGCAAACCTCTATTCAAATCATGGGACAACAGACTGACCTCAAGTGCAGTCCTTATGTTCACAGTCGCCCAAGAAGAGACAGTCGGTACATTGCTTTCAAGCTGATTGAACCAGGCGTAGAACTTATCATCATAGAGTGGGATGCTCCTGAAACGTTGAGATGGCAATGACCAAATATCCTTCAAAGGAGTGGCCTGAATGGGAAGTTTTTCGTCTTCCTGTGTTGGAAAACAAGGTTGAAGGGACGCAGGGACATGGTGATGACTTTAGAGGTTAGGATTGAAGATGAACCTGGCGTACTCCTGTTGAGTATTCAGTAACCTGAAAAGGCAGTGATCAGCATCTCTACTATTGATTAACAAGTCGAAACGATTGATAAGCTGGCTTGAGTTGAATTCGGAAGTTTCGGTCGCCATGAGAAATGTGGAAGAGCTCGAAGGGTTTAGGGTTTAGAAGAAGACTCATATATGGAGAACACGACGATTCGAAGCTTTCACCTAAAGTGAAAAAGTTGATTTGGGAGATCAACACATTGTGGGAATTCTAAACAATCACGCTTTGAAAAGTAAAATCGGGGAAAAGCGTAATCATTACATACTGCTAGCAAATATCAAATCAAGGGAAATCTTTTAAAAGATATAAATCTCTTATTTATTTCTTTTAAAGGGGGCTGTTGACACCTAAAAGTTGCCCCAAAGAATCACGTGACGAACACGAGCGAGGGTTATGATCACCGACGGGCAGTTGTGCTAAATCTAGACGAGGGTTGGCTTCGAGGACGCCACATGACAAGGTGAGATTTGGCAGTATTGTCCCTAAAAAAATAAGAGAAAAGGGCACGCAGAAGGGGCCACGATCGAGGCAGTTGCAAAGATTGGCAGCAATCCCCAAAAGCTGAGAGGGAAAAGGGGGCGAAGGGCCAAGGAAATCGCCAAAGGAGTTGTCCATAAAGAGAACGTGCTTGAAACCCATGGCAGTAACCGTTAGACGGTTACCCTGAGTAAGCCTATAAATACCCAGGGTCATCTAGCACACAACACACACAACATAAGAAAACCAGTCTTTATCTTTCAATTAGCTCTTAACTTAGCTGTAGTTTTCAGATTCCCGTCGTCGATTCAATTTCGACATGTTTCATATCCAGAGTTAGGTGTTTTCGATTAGATTCCGACGTCTACTCGCCCAGTCCAGTGCTGTTGATTAAATTCCGGTGTTGTATTGGTTCATCCACCCGTCTAGTACCGGTGATTAAATTTCGGTGTTGTGTCCCACATTTCCACTTGTTCGGTGTCATGGATTAAATTCCGGCATCGTGTCATACGGTAAGGTTCGGAATCGTTGATTCAATTCCGGTATTGTATCTTGGTTACATTCTTGTTGAAGCAATTCGACAAGTTTCATTGAAGCGTCACCAGGAAGTCTGTTGAAAGTTTGTACAAAACTGTCGAAAGACGCATCTCTATCAATACATATCTTGCATTTGACGCTTTCTGTCCAAAACTTGCCTGGAACCCTTCTTACTTAACGAACTACTAACGTTCCATAAAAGGATTTTCCCGCGTTGTCAACAGCTTTGGACTTCAACCTTTTGGGCCAAATCCTGGGAGGATCAATCAGACCCGACCGAGGGTTTTAACGCGCAATAGATTTGATTCAATTCAGTTCAGATTAACCAAAACGCATTAAAGAACTTCAAAATAACCATTCTTTTTCTTTCTTTTTTAGGGAAAAGGGCCGGTGGGGCCGGTGGTCACTGGCTGAGGGCCGGCAAGGGCCACAATGCCCTCGCCCGCCTTAGCGAGGGGCTGACGAGGGGGTCGCCATCCCTTAGTCAATGCCGGCAGCTTTGCCGGATTTAAACCAAAAGAGAAAAGAAAAGAAAAGTTAGAAAAAGGAAATATAAAAATTAGAAAAAGAAAAATCGAAAATCGAACTGAACTGAACTGGATTTTGGTTCCGGTCATAATTGGTTCAAGGCGAAATTCGTTTCTATTCAAGTTTACACCATAATGATTCAGTTCGGTGTTTTCTTGAAAAACCAAATTGAACTTATTTTTAGCCACCCAGTTGATAGTTGTAGCATCATAGTAAGACAATCGCTTCAATTCATTGATGACTGCAGTTCTTCCTCGACATGTACTAACGAAGATCGATGGTCGAATGCTTTTGATGATGGAATATGGCAAACGTGGGGTTTATGCCATACCCTCGATACGACACATTCTATAATCTTCAATAATGCCTTGGAATGCATGGGTTATGCGGGCACCGGAATACCTTTCACCGCAAGTGGCTTTGGATGTATACCCGAGTTTCGGCGAGCTCGATGAGCTTGGTTTGACTTCGATTACGAGAATGTTTCCTCATCGGGCGCCTCGTGCCATGGCGGTACAGCTAGTTCCCTGCCACTGCATCCATTTGCCTTGATGTCAGGAATCATTCTTCATCGCTTGACGATGACATGCACGGAGAAACATGAAAATTCCAAGGCTACACCGACAGAAGTAGGACCAGGTCATTTAACTTAGCAGTACTTAGCATGAAGATGCAATGTGTTTAAACACCAATTTTAATACAACATCACACGGTTTATTTAACAGCTTAGCCTTTTAGAACAATTGATAATGATCTCATAAAATCTCACACGGTATTAGAGTAGCAAGGGGACATGAGTTCACATTTTTTCAGGCCCCACTTGCCTTCACAATTAAATATGTCCACGTCTAATGCTTGACAAAAGACTAGATTAAAGATGAGGAGAGTGATAAAATATTTAAAATATTAAATCACGCTTTCATCTAACGATTTAAGCTTTTAGAACATTAGGTAGTTGTCTCACAAAATCTCACAATTACGATCATGAAAAGGATAGAGTAGCCATGGTGAACGCTTCATTACAAAAATAGCTCCAAGCGCGCATATAATACCGTGAATGTGTTAGAATTTTGCTACTCTAGCAATCAAGCTAACAATAATCATTTTCATATTTGTCAATCTCTGAGTTTGGCATTCGTTGGAGAATCTTCCTAATGGGGTTGGCATCGATTGGCCAATTTTGGGAGAAACAAATTTATATGTAAAGAACGGTCACAGTTATAATTTAGATTTAGTAGGAGCAAAAAATGGAAATCAGATGGCGTTTTTCGTTTCCAAATGTCATGACGGGCGACGGCTACTTTAAACATCGACCGCCGTAATTATTTCATCCTAATGAACTTAAACAAATGTGTACTCCTGTTGGAACTATTTCGAAAAATTTGTGAGACCACGATTAATTCATTCAAAATTTAAGCTGCAATCCGCTCAGAAAAGAGAGAAATTTAGGGTGCGCATAACACTTTTGGAATAGAATATTTGCTTCATAAGTGTTTATGGAGCATAAATCCGTTTAGTAACGCAACGGAGCAAAAATTCGTTTGGTTACACAATTTTATTTTTTCACTTCTAGAGTATTTTTTTTCCTTCAAAAGTAATTTTGGAGCCATTTGAAAAAGTAAAAAAAAAAAATACTTCTCTCCAGAACTAAAAAAATCAACTCTTGCTCGCAGAAGTTGATTTTTAAAGCAGGAATTTTGCCATGCAAATTAGGACCAGCCATGTAAGCAAATTCCAATAATGACAAACCAACTATATCCAAAACTTAAGGTTTTTTTTTGTGTGTGTACGTGTGCGTGATAAAATCGTCATTTAATCTCGAATTGCTCTAACACATTTGTCATGTCATACCGTCCTCCCATTTCCATGTACTGGGACACTTGGTCTAAATACTAGCTAGATTCTTCACGTGTAATATAATTCCATTGCATGCGACAGTAGCCGGCCTCTAACCATAAAACCCTACCTCTTGGACTATTCCTAGTTCTAAACTTATTAATAATAGAAAGTACTTTATTTTTAAGCAATTTGTTTTTTTTAAATTTATTATGTGCTTCTTACCTAAAACTCCCTGTCTGGCTTTTTGGACTTGAATACTTCACAGTTTGCGGGAGACGGTATTCTTGAAAACAATTCTTATTCATTCTCAATCTTTGCATAATGAAGAGTCGATCGACCTCTCTATAAAAAAGGCAATGCAAGATCCTAAATCTTCACACCGGCATTGAATTAGGCATTCATAAACCTAGCATTTCTTCTTGCAAGATTTTAGAAGCATTTCCTCTGTTATTCCTCGCATTTTGCTTCGGGATGGTGGGTCGCGTCTTCGTCGCTGGGCTCGCTGTTTTGTTGATTGCCACGGTTGTTGCCGCCGAACAAAGTCCCCTTCAGGATTTTTGTGTTGCCGACCCCAGTAATGCAGGTAAAAAGCCAAGCCAATGTTTGACGGACGACATGTTGAACTATGAATATTAGGATTGTGATCTCTTAATTTGGACGCAAAATCAAAGGGGGAGTCGATTTGTCGTCACAACCGTTCCATGATTATTCGAAGGGATGGTACTTTCGAATAGCTCCTTTGAAAGTCTCAGCATTAAGTCAAGAGTAAGGGAGTGTCAGCTAGTCAACTAATTTCATAAACTATATTATCAAAATGCCTTGGTCAATTCAATGGAGCCAACATCCTTAGTTAACTCAAACCGTCATTAATGATAGTAACACTATGACTTGGCATTGTTCTTTCTTGCAGTTCTGGTGAATGGCTTGGCATGCAAGGACCCTAAGATGGCTCAAGCCAATGACTTCTTCTTTAGCGGGCTTCACTTGGCGGGCAACACATCCAACGCGGTCGGGTCGAGAGTGACTCCAGTGACCGTGAGTCAGTTGCCGGGGCTCAACACCCTCAGTGTTGCGCTCGCCCGCATTGACTACGCTGCCTGGGGCATCAATCCGCCCCACACTCACCCTCGCTCCACCGAGCTCCTGACGGTCATCAAGGGGAGACTTGAGGTTGGGTTCGTCACCTCCAACCCGGATAACCGCCTCATCTCGAAGGTTCTCTCCAAGGGCGACGTGTTCATCTTCCCCCAGGGGCTAATCCACTTCCAGAGGAATCTCGGGAAGACGAAGGCCATCGCCATCGCTGCTTTCGGCAGCCAAAATCCAGGTGTCATCACGATCGCGAACGCGGTTTTCGGGTCGATGCCCGATATTGCAACCGACATTCTTGCCAAGGCATTCCAAGTGGATAAGAATTTGATTAGTCAAATCCAGTCAAAATTCTAGAGATGAGTCTGAATAACTCTAGAACCGAACTGCCTCTTGAGGCTATTGCTGCTTGTCGTCATATTTGAGAACATTTCCTTTTTGTCTGTTCGTGTTGACATATACAGTTATGTTGTTCTGGGCTGGCTGCTTTCTAGACCTTTTAAGTGCTTCTTTTTCACCTGGCTTATTACGTTTAATCTTTTTTAAGGAAATGAATCTCGATAATATACGTATAAATACGCAGCATATTACACTAAAATACAAGCCCTAGAATCGACTTGAAACACTGATCGAAGAGGTATATCACGTAAAACGAACATACCTCGATAGCCACATATTAGAATCCCCAATCCAGGTGAGAAGTGTTGAAATTTGTTTCTAAAACAAACAAAATATTACCTTTTTTACATCCCACATAGGATAAAATGTAGAGAGTAATTCACTTTATTAGTTAGTTAGAAGGCTAATATTGTCTTTCAAAGAAATAAATAGGCAAGTGGGTTACACCCCACTATATCCCCGTGTGGGTGCAAGTGCGCGATTTTGACGCACTTAGCACTTAGTACGCTTGAGCGGTCGCGGTGCGGAATTGGCTCTATTCAACAATTATTTATATTTTTATTCTATTTTTTATTTCGAAATAATTTCTTTTATAAATGAATTTCGTGACTCATTGGAACAGTGCGACTGTTCACGGATATAAAATACTATTACATCTTTTGGAAGTTTATGTCTATTCCGATATAACTACCAAACTAACACTTTTGTGACCTTTGGAGTGTTTGTATATGTTCGGTAATAACCACTGATTCAGACATGAAAAGGAATAATTGGATGTGGCATCTGTGATAGTCTTGTTTTTGAGCTTCAAGGCTTTCTCAACAACTTGACTAATTTCTTAGGAAATGGAAGCCAGAAAAACTGACGTGAGATCAGGATCAGAACCAAGCTGGTAGAAAAGCTTGATCATTTCTTTGAAGTGTCGATCAAGATCTTTTATGGCCAGGGAACAACATTTTCTTTTAAAGAATTCTTTTCTTTTGAGTTCTTTTGAATCTTGGGGTTGGCCAATAAAGAAGAGATGAATGAGCTAAATGGCTTCATCAAAGGCCATGGTTAAGAACTGGAGTTGGTCTCTTTCTAGGGCTAACTTCCATTATTCTTTCAAGGAACCAATGAATCGAATGACAAACTCAAGGAGAACATCATAAGTACTGTGTTCTCTTAGGTTCCTGGTAATCAACCAAGCATGAAACTCTTGGAGTCTTTCGGCCCATTTATGATAAGGGATATCATCTAAGGTGAAGAAATTGGACGAATAAGTTTTTGAGGACGATGGGTCATAGTAGGGTTGTGAGGTGGAGGTGGATGTGGATGTTCTACCTTAGGTTGATCTTTCATTTCTTCTTCAATGATTGGCTCTGTAGGGTCTGCCATCATGATGTCTGCTACAACAGACAGAGAACGAGAGTCATAAGACTCAGTATCAGGAATGGAAGAAGAATCACTGATAGAGACTTCAAGGGTGGCTGGAGGTGAAGATGGTGGCCATTGGCAATACATGGTTTAGTATGGTTCTCCCAAACCTTCTCAAATTACTGCACCTCCGCCTGCCTGTCCTCCAGATGAACCCAAACCACCCCCTCCACCACCAAAGAAACCCATCACTCCACCATTCTACAAACCCATCCTCAAGTGGGTAAAGAAAAATTCTTACCCCATCAAACTACCTGAGCCATACACTTGCAAACCTAAACCCGAACCACCTCATGTTTTACCCAGTATTTGTATGTTCAGACCATAAGATTTTCCCCTTTTGCAGCCTTCTGAAGAAAGCGCAACACCCTTCAGGTTTCCTCTTGTTGAAAGTTTCTCTAATTAGCAACAGAAATACTTCCATTCTCCGAAGATCACAGTTCCAAATGATGTCGATCTTAAAGGGAGACGGAAAGGCCCTACTCCATGGGAAGCTATTTTGAACTGGCAGATAGAGAATGCTCTAACCCAAAATGTAGCCATAAACTCAGTTGCTACTCGTCTTGATCGAGAAGACCATGCTACATTTGTCTCAAAGAAGATGCTAGAAGATTTTCAAAAAAGGCTCTATTTAATGGAAACAAAGCAGATCCCTCCCAGCCATTATTTGGAAGACCAGACTCCTAAGATTGAAAAGCTCAGACACCAAGTCCAGATACTACAAGAAAAACATGCCCTCCTAGAGCAAAAAAATCTACATTCTCTAGATCCATTCTTTTTCCCAATAGTAACACCAAAGTCCACATCCTTCTTCTCGTCAAGCTCTTCAGATCCTAGCTCTTTTGCAGCTGTACTTAGCACAACACCACCTCCTCCAAAGACGAATATCATCTCCCTTCGGGATCGTCTTAAGAAGCTAGATCAAGAGAAAAAAGAAAAAGGCAAACATACCTCTCTTTCCACCTCCTTCAGCTCCACTAGAAGGTATGTTTGAACTATCCGTTACTAAACACGAAGAGTTGCAATTTTTCGTACAGAAATTATCTTAAAAAAAATATTATGAAAATGTGTGTTTGAATAAACTGTTAGAACACGAAGAGTTGCTTGAGAATTGATTACTTTTCGGATGCGAAAATGTGTGTTCATTTCTAGTTATATAGTGTTATGTTCATTTTAACACACTTTCTCACTTTTAACTTTCGTTCAAAAAACACTTGAGAGATGCAGCCTTCCTTTCTGATTGTTTCCCAGAGAGTTCTTGGAGAGTTATTAGAATTCCTATATAATAATCTCGCTTGAGACTTTGTTGTATCCTGGAAGATCTTTGCCGATAACCATTAGTAACGTTGTGGGGAAAATAATTCCTTAAAAAGGGTGCTATCACGCCTCAGAGTGTGATTCCTTTGTTCATCCAATCCGATCATATTTTCCAACATGAAGAAATCCGGATCCGCCAATTGCTCGTTATCCCACAGAGAGTCTTGAACGAGAGAACTTTTGAAAGAGTTTTTTAGCATCTCTACCAAATAAATTGAATGTCGTACGTTCTGAACAGGTATATTGAGGAGATACCATATCTCTCTCATAGCATTGAATAGAAAATTCAATATACCTTTAATTATTGAAAAATCAATATTGCAATAAAGGAAATAATTAATTTTACTATCAATCCCGCCCTTAATGGGCGTAACGTTTATCGCGACCCTCTCAAGGTTGGCCTGCTCTAGAGGGCTAATGGGCCGTCCTGTCTAGTCGGACGCGGGCCACGCCCAAGGCCCATTACCCAAATCGCAACGGAGGTATGTGTAGTCGACCTTCAGTGTGGTCGTGGTGGCATGTGCAACGTGTGCATGCATTTGGAGTCGCCACCGGTATTTCTTGGAAGGTAGACCGGAAACCTTACTAACCGATTGGGAGAGGTCGATCAGTTCTGCGGAACCAGAGATTTTGGGTTCGGGGACTTAGTTACGCTGGTGTCATTACCAACGCCCTTTCGGTACCTAACGCGAGTGATTTTCTTAGCTAAGAGTTCATGCAGGCGCAATTTTAGGTGAGATAGGTCTGATTCAGGGTTTCATGCAGATTGGAAGACTAGTCCTACCAATCACAATCAATTTAATGAAAGCGTGATCGAGTGCATAAATAAACCACGTCGATACACATCAATTCAAATCATGGGCTTCCTAGTATAGCCATAATGACTTAGGGAATGTGTGATTCAGGATTTAGGGATAAAATGGAAAGATTTGGGGACAATTAGCCCGAAAGGCAAAATCGTCATTTTTTTGGAAGGTTTGGATACTGAATTACCCAAAATATTCCATGGCCAATTGATTGTGGCCATTTCCCATTTTTGAGAATTTTTTGAATTTTTTTTATTTTTCTTCAATTTTTGGGAAACGATTCACCTAAAGGGTGAAATCGTCATTTTCAGAAGGGTCGGGGTTCAAAACACCCGGGATGAGACTTGGCCAGTTGATTGTGGCCATTTCCTATTTTTTAGGATTTTCCTGGATTTTTTAGATTTTTTTTGGAAGACGGTTTGCCGGAAGGGCAAAACCGTCATTTCTGAAAAGACCGGGGGTCGAAAGACCCGAAACAGGTGATGGCCAGTTGAATGTGGCCATTTCCTATTTTTTTTTTGGAATTTTTTTAGAATGTTTCTGAATTTTCCAAATTTTTTTAAATTTTTTTTTATGATTTTCCATTTTTTTATTGAATTTTCAGAATTTTCATTATTTTTTTTATTATTTTCTGATTTTTTTTTAAAATTTTCCGGGCCGAATCAGACCCGGCCCACGCCTCGCGGGCACCCGTCCCGACCCTACGGGTCGAAACCGGTCTAAGAAAACGACGCCATTTTTGGTTTTTTTGAATTTTTTTATTTCATCAGAAAATCATTTGAAACGGACGTACCAGATTGTGCCACGTGGCTACTCCTGGTGCGTCTGATATCAGACAAGATCGGATGCTCCACAGAGAGCCACATGGCCAAATCTCAACCGTCCGATTGATTTTATTTTAAAATCATTTATTAATTTTGAAAATCTTTTTTATTTTTGAAAAATTCAAGATTGCGTCATATATAGCAGAGCCGTGGCCGTCCGATCTGGTTTTATTATTATCTCCGACCCGGTCCCACACGCTGACGTGGGTATTGACGTGGCATGCCACGTCAGCGTTGACTGGTCAACGCGCGACCCCCCTTCGCCGGAGAAGACGATCGGCGCCGGCCATTCTAGCCGGCGCCTCGCCGGAGCTGCCAAACCGACGTAAAAACGTCGGTTTCGAAGCGTGATTTCGAGCCTAATCAACTCCTCACTAGCCCCAAATCAACATACATCAAAAACATGGCATGAAACACGTTGGAAAGAGGCCGAAACGGCCGACCACCGAACCGGCGTCGACGAGGATATTTGCAGAAATTTTTTTATCGACCAAGCTCAGTTTTAGTCGTTCAAAAAGCATCCAATGGTAGTCTAGAAGCTTACCTGATTTCGTTTGAGGTTCGGCGACCGCCTTTTGCGCCAGACCGAGCTCCATGGTCGGGTAGACTTCGGGGAGCTCTGGCCATGGCTTCCCGGCACGTTTCAATGCAAAATAAGGAGCAAGCCGGGCTTAGAGGCGGTTCTAGTGAAGGTTTAAGGCAAGAATCGCGCTAAATATGGCCTGGGACGGCATGGCCGAGACTCGAAAATTATAAAGCTCATTCGGGCATTTCATCGAACAGGTGGTGTGCTTCGGCGAAATGAAGGTTCAGAGGGAGTACCGACTTGTTTCGGGGCTGTCGTCGGCAGCTACCACTCTGGTGAAGCTCCTCTGAAGATCCTGGATGGTGGTCGAGCGTGGTCCTCGCTCTGGACTTCCCTGTTCTCCTTTTTCTCTCTCTCCGAACTTGGTATTAAGATCGAGAATCTCCCACCGTTGTCGTGGCCGACCGGCCCCCTTTTTGTGCCCCCGCTCCTACAAACGAAAGGGCACCGCATCTTCTCCTGTCCCCCACTCTTCCCCGTCCTTTTTTTGTAAACAAATGCCGCGGCGGGCTGTCTCCCACCTTCCCCTGTTCTGTCGGCCATGGGTCTACAATTGAGTTGCACACCCGGTCGGACCGGGTCGGGCGGGTCTGACCCGACCGGCTCGGTTCGACCAATTCGCCCAAATTAAGCCCCAAATTGACCTATTTTCATGAAATTTATGGCAAAATCGGACTCCTTGACATGTTTTCTATCAAATATGGGTATTTTCGTGAATCAATTGATTGAAATTTAGTGAAAACCCCAAATTGTCCTTAGGATCCGAAAATGATTTTTGCTCAATCGAGGGCCTAAACGACCAAATTAGCCCGAATTGAGGCCACCAATGGATTTAGCATGATGAAAAATATAGGGTAGAGGTGTTTGATTTCAATGGGTATGCCCGTGTGAGATTTAATTTTGAAATTTGTGAAACCGGGGACTAAATTGAAAGAAAATTATGCAATTAAGCCCTTTTGGTTAAAATTGATCAAATGAGAGTGTAAATTGACCCAATTGCACTGCAAAGCTTTAGAATACAATGTCATAGCTTATTAAAAGTGAGAATTAAAAATCAAAAGACTCGAAATGCATTTTTTTAGGCTCGGTTCGGGTTTATGTTTGTGAAGGAACATAGAGACCCAAGCCGAGTTTTCAAAATTTAAAGTGACACACTTGAAGAGGAAATTAAAAAAAATTATTGAATATTTTTGTGTATTTTTCTGACCACGAATGGTATTTTTCTTATTTTTTGGGTATTTTTATAATTAAATAAATTCGAAAAAATATTTAAAAATATCGAAAATATTTTTTGTTCAAAATTGGTTCTTGAGGCTAGGCTAAGGCTTCCAAAGTTGATTTTGTGATTTTATGACCCTTTTTGATATTTTAATTTATTTTAAAAATAAAAACCACAATAATAGATGGTCAAAAATCAGGTGTCAACAGCTGCCCCTCTTTGAGAGGAATCTCGTTAGAGGTTTCTGTCAAAGATAAGATGGCACCTGATTCCTAACCGACTTAACTGGGAAAAGGAAAGAAAAAAAATGCTATGACATCGGATCCTTAAGGCTCTTGATAAAAACTCAAATTAATCCCCGGTTTACTCTAACAATTTGAACATGGGCCGGGATGAGAGAGGTTTACCTGAAGCTCACCTGTCGGATGTTGCCGGTTGCGACGACGTTCAAGAAGATACCTAGGACTCGTCATTCAGAATATCCTAGGGAGATTTAGGTTCTGACCCGTATGGTAGGTCAACCCATTATGGGATTCCTAACTGGTAGGAACCTAAGGAAGGCGTATCCCACGCTTTGGGATTTGCTAAGGATTTTGATCCGTATGGTGGATCGGACCTTTATGTTGATCCTTATGGCGGTATCTACCAATGAGTTGACCCTTCAGGCGGTTTCTACCTTGTGTTGACCTTTCTGGCGGTATCTACCAATGAGTTGACCATTCAGGCGGTTTCTACCTTGTGTTGACCCTTCTGGAGGTATCTACCATCATGTTGACCCTTCAGGCGGTTTCTACCTTTGAGTTGAGGCGGTTTCTACCTTGGTTTGACCCTTCAGGCCGTATCTACCGTTTAGTTGACCCTTCCGGCGGTATCTACCATCATGTGACTCCAAACTGATAGGAATCTAAGGATGACATACCATGTCTGGTTGGGACTAGTCAGAGACTCGATCGTTCTGCGGATCGGTCTAGGAAAAGGCTTGCCTAGTAAAAGGCTTCACCTAAAGGTTGACATACCCTGTCTTGTTGGGACTAGTCAAAGACTCTATCGTTCCATAGATCGGTCTTGGAAAAGGTTTGCCTACTAAAAGGCTTTACCTAGAGACGACTCATTGAGGTCTCTTTTGGCAGGTTTACCTAACTTTAGGTTCACCTGAAGGCTATTTTGGGATTTAGGGGTTACCTAAAATCTCGCAGAAGGCTGAATTATCCTTTCGACATGCGAGGTACCTTTCTGGGATCTGGGGATTCCAATTATCCTGCAGAAAGCTGAAACCTGCAAACTTTTCATTAAAGGGCATCAGTTTGGGATTTTGGTTCTCCAAGGATCCTGCAAAACATGACCCTATAAGCTCTTCTTGACAGAGCAAGACGTTCTTCTAGGATCATGGGTTCTCCACGAAATCCTGTAGAAGCTTAAGCCTGCGTACTCCACTTCACGGAGTAAAATATTCATCTAGGATCTAGGGTTACCAAAAATCCTGCAGAGATATCAAATGTAAGTACTCCCTTTCACGGGGCATAGGTTCTTTTGGGATTTGGGGTTTCCAAAGATCATGCAAAAGTTTAATCCTGAAAGATTTTTCTTCGCCAAGAAAATGTTAGTAATCTTAGGGAAGACAACAGTTGTCTAACTGACAAAATTCACGACTTGTGCATTTTGATGCTGGAGGTTATCCAAAGTATTCTTGCAACATGACAATGTGATTACAAATTCCTTGTACGAAAAATCTGGATCAAACATTTTGGAGATTCCAAAAGAGTTTGTTCAAACATCAATTGGAATATTTCTCGACAATGAGGTCTTCTCACCTGCTTTGAGATAATGGCTTTTATAGGGGATGTACTCAATTCCCTACTAACCATTGCCTAGGTTTTAGGCTCATTCGTAGCGCATACATTTTGATCAGTCGGGAGGTCTTCCACGGGACCGTAATGTTGGGCTTGGATATTGGTTTTCAAATGGAGACCCGCTTTGGAGTCGAGGCCATTGAATGAAAGTCTTCACCATCTGCTTCGGGTTTACAAGTCAAGAACCCTACAAAATGAGAAAGAAATAGTCTTGCTCGTACCTCTTCGAGCTAAGCTATATGTTAACCCAAGTGTCTTAGTCAGAAAAGACTGCTTCAGGGTCATAACATTGGTAGGATTGGGGATCGAAAAAGGCTTGTTTTTGGCCTAGAAATTACGAAGGGTTTGACATTGGTGATCATTGCAAATTTACCACCTGGCCTTTCCTCTCTGCACCTTCAGTTTTTGAGGTGTGCAACCGCTCTTGAGGTGTGCACAAATTCTTTAGAGGGTGTCTCTTGTTGCGTTCAGAGACCGACTCTCTCTATGTCTTTGTTCTGCGTTTGGCACCATTTGGGGAGCAGCCATTTTTGGATTTGGCTCCTTCAAGAATTTCCTCTTTTCCTATCTAGGTTTCATTGTGGATCAATCAAACAACTTACACGAGCATTGGCATTGCTTTTACCAGGCATTTTGTTTTTTCTTGATACCGTGGATTTTTCTCATTCATTTTTGAAATCCCACTTTTTCTCATCTTCATGGGATCATGTTAGACATATGTCCGAAAGTCTAAACATGCTTTAAATATCAGCCCGGGAATTCTCTTCGTAATCCCTGAGTCTTGAACTGTTCCATTTTTGAAGTGGTGCGGCATCCGTCTTGGAATGATCACCAATGGGTTCATGAAATGAATTTGCAGGCTCAAGTTGGCTGTGCAAAGGATTCAGTGTGTGGGATAGAGAATGAATGCTTCTCGTCATCCTATGGCACTTGGATTACCATATAAACAACACACAAAGATTAATGTTAGTCCGAGCAAGAAAATTTCTAACCATTTTCTCCTGACGTTGCTGGACTTACTTCCTTTTTGCCCCGGTGTGGGGTGGTTCTTGACAGGGTTAGGAATGAAAATCGCCGTTCAAAGGGGTTATCAATGGTCACATGTAGTGTTTGGGGATATGAAACGAATGCCTCCGTCGTCCCAACCCATATAATCGCTGCAAATGGTCTCTACCTCCGTAGGCCTAGATTTTGCTATTTGTCCACTGCACTCATCTCTCAAGTGTGTGTGTAGGATGTGTTTGGATTAGGCTTCGCCTCTCGTCTTTTGAGAAGATGTCCTTTTGAAAGTCTGAACAACCTTTGTTTGGAAAATCCATTTCGTTTTCTCTAAAGAAATTTCCTTGCAAGGGGATTCTCTAATGCACTATGCATGTTCTATTCATGTTTAGATAACCTCCAGATTCGAAACATGAATGTTGATTAATTGAAAGTTCTATGCCTCTTTTAGACATGATGATTGAAAGAGCTTTAACATTTTTCGATCTTCAACGAATTGGGAAAAGAGATACTTACTTGCCTATCGTGGCTGGAGATCCCTGCAGATATAAAAGACACATGTCATTGTATGTTCGCCAATTTTGCAAGAATTGAAACGATACATCCCACCCTTGGTCATGTGTTTCAACGAGTGTACCTGGGTTTTGAGAACCCGTTCGCCTTGATGGCGAGCCCTTGTCAAGGACAAACATTAAGTGTCGGTTTGCATTTCAGAATTCAAGACAACATGTCATTGGAACGATACCGTTTTACTCTTGCTTTGTGTTTCCGTTTGAACACAAATATGCGGCTTGCAAAAGTTGGCCATCTATCTTGTGGCCATGATCTCTCCGTCTGATTGGCAACGAATCCTTCTCAAGGATTTGCACTGGAGGAGATCGATTCATGCATTTGGACGTATTCTACGTCATTCTTCAAGGCTCCATTTCTTGGAAACTTGACCCCTGAGACTGATATTTCTTTTCGCCTCCACGTCGGCGAGATCTTTTCTTTTGTGGCTTTTTTTTGCGCCAGTAATTTCCTGCCAAATGAGAAAAACTCATATTAAGCATGTGATTTTCGGAGATCAAATTGTAACGATACAGAGTTACCATTCACCCAAATTTGTATCCTGGGGTTCAATTCTGATGCGGACGACTCTGCTATTACGTCCATTGACTTTGTTGGAGAAGAAATGTCCTCCTTTGTGTCCAGCGCATGAATGATATATTTGCCCCAGTTAGGCATGATTCGCCGTAGCTAGGTAACGCTTGCCCCAGCTATTCTTGCTCTTGCCTTTTGCTACAGTCACCATCTTTTTTAGGATGTCTTATGTCCTGGGTTCCATGGCGACATCTTATCGTCAATCGATGACGCTTCTCATTCGGTGGGGGCCATTTTGGTATCGTACACTGATGTGGACAATGGCCATCCTTTCGTCCGTTCTAGCGATTTTCAATCCAATTTGAAGACGTCCACGCACCTGAACATGAAGGGACAGGCGTGGGTTCTTATCTAACTTCATTTGGAATTTTAGGAAGGAGATACTCCTTTCGAGGTTTTGTCCTTCTAACATTTGAAGGAACAATGCTTTTTGAATATTCTGCCCTAGTGAGGCTTGTCCTGATGTTTTACATCTCTGTGTTTGATAAACCCTGCTCTAATGCGCTTTGGGGGATCATGAGAGTTTGTCCCCCAGCTTGGCTTCTCGAAGAAGATGGGGGAAATCACTCCCCTGGATTTTGCCGATTCTGGTCTTCTATCACAATTGTTAGAGTTTTCGATTATTTTTATCCATTTCTAGACAGCTTGACGGTCTTAGGATTTATCGTGTGGCAGTTTGGCGATTCCCTCCACCACAGTCGCCATTTGAAGTATTTGATATTTCCCTGATGAAGAGAAGAAACCTCGTGAGTAAAGGGCATGTATAATTGACTATTGGAATCGACACAATTTACCCTTGAAATTTGTCCCGCGGGAGTCGGCATTTCACCCTTCGGGTTCTTCGTATACAAGATATGTGCATGATGCATGTTATCTATGCTAGCAACGAAAAATAAATTCGTGTCATGTGCATGATATGCATGAGGCATGGTATTCAAAGAAGACATCTTTATCGAGTATGTTAATTTGCAAAACTTGAATTTTTCTTTTCAAGTGTTCTTTTTGCAGAGACCTCTAAGTGATGAGAAATTTCTTCAGCTTTTCCCAAGGGTTTTGTTCACAAATTGACCCATTACGATGCTCTTTAAATCATTTAACTAGAATGCATGCTTGAGATGCCATGAAAAAAAAGGGTACTCCCTATTTTATCATTTGAAGGCATTGCTTCTTGAGTCCTTTGCTTCTGTTCCCAACCTGAAAGGAGAAAGAAAGGAAACATTATTCCCCATATCTAGAAGACAATTACTTTGGAACGATACGTCCTTTTATCCGGTCCGGTTGCCCCGGTCAGGTGGCGTTTGTCTTGGTTAAGTGAAATTTGCCCCTTGTATGGTGAGGATGAGTGCTTTCATCTCCGTCACCATTGCGAACACCTGAGCCATCTGACCCTCTTGGGTGGTCAATCGCTTTTATGACATCTTAGTCCACCTTAACTTGCGTCTGAGTCTTCACACAAATCTTTGGATTTTGATTCTGGAAATTACAGTCGGATGCTCCTTACAGACTCGATGGCCCTGCTAAAGGAAAAGGGATAATTGGAACGCGGCCCTCAACAGCCTAAAGAGATGCCCCAAGTCGGGTCTTCGAGGGACGACGCTTGGTATCTTCGATCCGGCTATCAGATAACACCTTGACAGCGTTCGGTGGGTGTCTTCGATTTGCGATTGCCCATTGTCTTCCAATTTTCGACAGGGTTGTTGGATCACCCCTTGGACAGATTGGAAAGGGCAAACTCCGTTGAATGGCCCGGCAGTCCGATGGTGGATGATGCGTCGCTCATACTTGAATATCTTGGGAATCTTGGACCGACTTGGAGAGATCATCTCAACTCTATCCATACTCTAAAATGGAATTAGACCAAACCATCGGATTTGATGAATGCAGCATGTTATGCGAAATAAGAGACTGCAAGTGAATTAAACAGAAATGAAAAGACCTTACCATAAGTGGCGCTGAATGACCTTTTGGTTTTGAGGTATACCAATCATTCACATACATGCGCTTGAGACCAGTGAGGTTCGACTCTAAAAATCACGATAGGGTTTGGAACCTAAGGCCAAGGCTCCCACCTCGGGTTTTAGAAATGGTAGATTCCATTGCACAACTATCGTTGCATTGGGACCCAGTCCATAGTTCGTAGTGAGCGGAATTGAAAAGTGGATTACCCCATGCTTTTTCTCATGGAGATTCCATTTTCAATTCATTCTATTGTTTTCCTAAAAAGGGCGCCCAGGGTTTTAGGCGCAGTTGTGTGTGTGTCGCGACCCTCTTGAGGTTGTCGGGCTCTCGAGGGCTAATGGGCCGTCCTGTCTGGTCGGACGCGGGCCTCTCCCAAGGCACATTACCCAAATCGCAACGGAGGTATGCGTGATCGACTTTCAGTGTGGTCTAGTGACATGTGCTAAGTGTGCATGCCATGGAGTCGCCACCAATCATTTTTTTAGGGTATGATTGGACCACCCAATCGAATAGTTGGGAGTTTCTATTCAATTCTGCGAGAACCAGAGAAATGGTTTCGGGGACTTAGTTACGCCAACCGTTAGAGTTGACGCCCTTTCGGTACCTAAGTTGACTGAATTTTCTAGCCTGAGATTCATGCGGATGAGTAAGGTATGAACCCTAAATCTAGAAATTCATGCAGATAGGAGTGATTATCCTAGCAATCACAATCAGTAACAAAATGCGCAACTCAAGGAATCTAGATATGCAAATAAATCACATGGCATTCCTAGTAATGCCATATTTATCAATCACAGCTCAAGAATGATTTAGCTATCCTGGCCGTTTTACACTCGATCTAACCTAAGAAAAGCATTAGGAAGCATCGCAAGAGTTCGAGAGTACTCACATGGGGTTCGCCGTGCCCTGGTTTGGTCTTGGACGAGCTATCGAACTCATGCCGACCCGATTATATTTGGGGATCCACTCGGCGTTTTACACCATGAAATCATGTGAAACAAAAACGAAAATATTCAGCAAGGGGCATTTATTGTAGATGGTGGTCGATCTAATTGGACATCAAGACTAAAAAAGATGTAGAAATTTACAAATTAAAAGACTCGAATGATATTTTTTTTTTGCCAAATTCAACTCTATGCGTCGTGAAGAAACACATGCAATTGAACTTGAATTTTGACTATTTATGAGTTCAAAATGAAAAGAAAATTAAAATAAAAATATTGACTATTTTTCTATATTTTTACGACATCGAATGCTATTTTTCTTCATTTTTCATGTATTTTTCTATTTTTGGAAAATATTAAAAAATTGAAATATTATTTTTTGTCAAAAATGGTTCCTTTAGCTTGGTCAAGGCTACCAAAGATGATTTTTTAATTTTTTAATTTTTTATATATTTTTTATGAATTTTTAAAAAATAAACTATGAAAGACTAATAAAAAATCAGGTGTCAACAGTGTGTCAATGTGTCGTGATCATTACAATGTAAGTCATGCATAACAGTTTATCAATAAGCGCTTCAAAATCATCCACGCAACATAAATTCCTACACCCAACCTGTATAAGACAATGTTAATCACAGACTACCCCCTTATCACTCCGATCTGCAAAAACATATAACACCTATCGTAAGCGGACTTACCTCATCTTCAAGAGTGCCTGCAGGGTTAGAAAATATAACTCAGCGTTTTAATTACGGCCTAAGCCCAATTAAGGTCTAGAATCATTGGTTCTAGAATAATGTCCCCAGTGGAGTCGTTAGTCTGTCGCGACCCTCTCGAGGTTGGCCTGCTCTCGAGGGCTAATTGGCCGTCCTGTCTGGTCGGACACGGGCCTCTCCCAAGGCCCATTACCCAAATCGCAACGGAGGTATGCGTAGTCGACCTTAAGTGTGGTCGTGGTGGCATGTGCAACGTGTGCATGCATTTGGAGTCCCCATCGGTCTTTCTTGGAAGGTAGACTGGAAACCTTACTAACCGATTGGGAGAGGTCGATCAGTTCTGCGGAACCAGAGATTTTGGGTTCGGGGACTTGGTTACGCTGGTGTCATTACCAACGCCCTTTTGGTACCTAACGCGAGTGATTTTCTTAGCTAAGAGTTCATGCAGGCGCAATTTTAGGTGAAATAGGTCTGATTCAGGGTTTCATGTAGATTGGAAGACTAGTCCTATCAATCACAATCAATTTTAATGAAAGCGTGATCGAGTGCATAAATAAACCACGTCGATACACATCAATTCAAATCAATGGCTTCCTAGTATAGCCATAATGACTTAGGGAATGTGTGATTTAGGATTTAGGGATAAAATGGGAAGATTTGGGGAAAATTGTTGACACCTGATTTTTGA
The DNA here is from genome assembly GCA_021437785.1 of Rhodomyrtus psidioides. Taxonomy (NCBI): domain Eukaryota; kingdom Viridiplantae; phylum Streptophyta; class Magnoliopsida; order Myrtales; family Myrtaceae; genus Rhodomyrtus; species Rhodomyrtus psidioides. The sequence goes on from JAILYB010000002.1 coordinate 21,636,272, forward strand.
CCTAGTCTTTTTCAGTTTTATTTTTGAAAAATCACAAAAAAATTCATAAAAAGTCAAAAAATTACAAAATCAACTTTGGTGGCCTTGGCCAACCCTAAGGAACCATTCTTGACCAAAAAATAATTTTTCATATTTTTCACATTTTTGGTATTTTTTAGAAAATAGAAAAATACTCAAAAAATCAGGAAAATTAGTATTTGAGGTCAAAAAAATATGAAAAAATAGCCAATATTTTTATTTTTAATCCCTTGTATTTTTGACCTCACAAAAAGTTCAAAATCGGATTCAATTATAGGTGTTCCTTTGTAACCCATGCTATTGAATCTGAGAAAAAAAATATCAATTGAATCTTTTAATTTGCAATTTTAGCATTTTTTAGGATCTTGACATTCAATCTAACTGTCCCCTACTTCAATTTGACCTAATTGTTCGGAAAAATTGCTCAATTGCAAACTTAATTGCATTTTAGTCCTTGAATTTGAGCATAATTGAAATTACTTTCAATTCAAGGGCTATCATTACAAATTGAACATGCTGCCTAATGATTTTTACCATTATGAATCGATTGGGATAGGTAATTTGGCCCAATTTGGTCATTTGAACATTCAATTGCACAATCCCTAATTTTGCAATTAAATAGAAATTTGGGGTTTTTATAGAAATTGAGGCGAAATTTTGGGTAAAACCACATTTTTAGATAAAATCCATGCCCTAAACTCAATTCTGAAATTTAATTGCAAAAATTCCCAACAGATTTGGACTAATCTTGAAAATCCCAAATTAGAACCGGTTCGGACCGGTTAGACCGCCGGTCCGACCGGTCGAACCGGTCTGCTACAGTGTCTTCTTCTTCCCCGGGAGCCTGCACAAATGAACAGTAAAATGCCGAGCTTTGATAGCCAAATTGACGGACCAATCGGCGATGATCGAAGACACACTTGTGGGCGTTTTATTCCTTAGGACGTTTCCCGTCGATTGGGACCGAAATAAGGATCAATGGTCGCCGGAACGGAGAGTAATCAGCCGGTCAAGGCCACGGTACCTGTGAAAGACAACGACGACAGGATTTGGATGAAATTCGCCCAAATTCATGCCAAATGCAGTCGCCAAGGGCCCCGAACAGAATTGCCATTTATACCCGTTGTAAACCGGTCGTCGGTGACCATTTCGCACGTGTTTTCACGTGCGAAGGTCACCTGTTCCAACCTCCCATTTCGGCGCCCAAATTCCCAAGAGCTATATAAGCTCGTGATCGCTTTCTGTTGAAGAAGTAGGTTGATTCAGTTAGGGAGAGGTGAACTGAATCGCGCGCGAGAGAGAGAACGCAAGGTAGAGCTCGTTCTCCGACCCCCGTCGTCGAGAACTTGAGCTCTATTGGAAGGCGCTGGTTGGGCCGTCTCCGGCCAAACCAAACCCAAAGAAGACCGTCGGGGGTTCGCCCAGTGTGCCAGGAAGCGATCGCCGCCGACCTTACAGCCTGAGATCGCGGAAATAGGTGAGTCACAGTCTCGAGTTCTTCTTTGAGCATCCATGGCGACTCACACATTTCTTGATCATTCTTGCAATTAATGTGTGCGTTTCATTCCCTGAATGTCACTGACCATTGTCGCACATCTATTTTGCATTGACTTCGCTCACATACCCCGAATCGAGTCTCCCAATCCAACCTCCATTGTCGAACACTGTCCATCATTGCCCATCCAAATCTGGGCCGAGCGAGCTCAATCGGAGCTCGAGGTAAGTCTCCTGAACATCGATTGATACTATCCCGTGATGGAATTGCAATGATTTTGCATTAGTCGAGCGATCGAACTCCCATGGCCGTACTCGGCAATCCGTATGATGCTCTTGATTCTATGAATAGAACGATTCGATTCTTAGATATGTTAAGCTAGAATCCATTGCGAGTCGATTGGCGTTGGTTTCGCGCGATTTCATTAAGGATCCACCGTTGGATCGTCGCCGGAGAAGCACAGCCGTTCGTCCAGTCGCAGGCGTGAGGTTGAAGACGATGCGTACGTGGCAAGGTCAACGAGTCAAAGGTCTAGGTGGCAGTAGGCCATTGGTCCACGCCAGTGTCGAGTAAGCTCGACCGTTAATTTGTTAGGACCAGTCAGCATTAGATCGGATGGTCTCGGTTAATCGAGTCAAATGAATGGCGACCGTCCGATTAGAAATTAGAACAATTCGAAAAGGATTTTAAATCGGAGAGTAAAAAGAAACTGGTTGAAACGGCGCCGTATGGGTTAGTGGGTAGGCGACGTCGTTTTAGGTCGAATAGGAACGAACGGTCTAGATCGAGTCTTGGGATCTAATCGTAGTCGTAGGTTTAAGTAGTCTGATCATACGGCCTTGATTAAGTCTTCGCCTAATCTGAACCGTTGGCTCCTCGTCTAGATCGGATTGTCCGTGCGTCGACACGTGGCGCAATCTAGGCCCTCGCTTCATATTAAGCGGGAAATTGAAAATTCGAGCGGGAGGAGGCCGAAGTGACGTCGTTTTGGGCGCGGGTCGCGCGGGCCCGGATCCGGGCCTGGCCGGTCGCCAGTGGGTCGTGGGCCGGGTCACCCGACCCGGCCCGAATAACATTTTTTTAATAAAAAAAATCGGAAAATGATTTAAAAAAATAAAAAAAAATCCAAAAAATCTTAGAAAATCCAAAAAAAAATGCTAGAAAATTCCAGAAAATTCCAAAAAAATGTGAAAAAATTGTGGGAAAATCCTAGACACTCCAGAAATCCCCAAAAATCGAGGATTGATCATAGACAACTGGTCAACCCTATTTTTAGGGTTTCTTGTCTGTTCTTCCGAGACTTGACGATATTACCCTTTAGGGATAAGTCGCCTCTGCTGTATATGCGAGATGAGGCCGATAATGCCAAGGTAAGAATTAGGATTGGGTAGACGACCAATTCTTAGGCTTGGGTTTTCGAGTCCCGTCCCTTTTCTCGAAATGACGATTTTGCCCCTCAATGGGGAAATCGTCTTTCCCATTCCAGTCAGGTCCTGAAAATTGCTCAGAGTTAGGGTTTGGGTCAAGTGGGTGACCAACCCTAATATTTGAGATTTTCAGTTCTCATCTTTGTCCAAAATGACGACTTTACCCATCCGATGGTAAAATCACTTTTAAATTCCAGAAAAATCCTAGAAATTCCCCAAAAAATGGGAAATGGATTGGATTGATAGCCAATCCTATTTCCCCCATCTTTTGACTTCCCAATTCATCTAAAATGACAAATTTCCCTTCCAAGGCGAATTTTCCCCGAATTGTTCAAAATTACGATTTTGCCCCTCATGGGCAAATCATGTCAAAAGCATTCCTAAGCCTTGATTGATATTTCTCTAGGCTAATAGGGCCTCATTAGGGATGCCATGCTGATTTCATGTGTTTTATCCGTATGTATTGGATCCTTGATTTGCGCACTTATTTCTATTGATCGTGAGTGATAGGGTAGTAATTCCCATCTGCATGAACTCCTAGATTTAGGATCTGTACACTTATCACATGTCACTAGACCACACCGAAGGTCGACTACGCATATCCAGCCGTTGCGATTTGGGTAATGGACCTTGGGAGAGGCCCGCGTCCGATCATGCAACACCGGACGGCCCATTAACCCTCGCTAGCCAGATAGCACTCGAGAAGGTCGCGACAACAATTAGCCCGAAGGACAAAATCGTCATTTTTTTTGGAAGGTTTGGATACCGAATTACCCAAAATATTTCATGGCCAGTTGATTGTGGCCATTTCCCATTTTTGAGAATTTTTTGGAATTGTTTTGATTTTTCTTCAATTTTTGGGAAACGATTCACCTAAAGGGTGAAATCGTCATTTTCAGAAGGGTCGGGGTTCAAAACACTCGGGATGAGACTTGGCCAGTTGATTGTGGCCATTTCCTATTTTTTGGGATTTTCCTGGATTGTTTAGAATTTTTTTGGAAGACGATTTGCCGGAAGGGCAAAATCGTCATTTCTGAAAAGACCGGGGGTCAAAAGACCCGAAACAGGTGATGGCCAGTTGAATGTATCCATTTCCTATTTTTTTGGAATTGTTTTAGAATTTTTCTGAATTTTTCAAAATTTTTTGAATTTTTTATGATTTTCCATTTTTTATTGAATTTTCAGAATTTTCATTATTAATTTTTTATTATTTTCTGATTTTTTTTTATTTTTTATTTTATTTTTTTTAAATTTTTCGGGCCGGGTCAGACCCAGCCCACGCCTTGCGGGCGCCCGGCCCGACCTACGGGTCGAAACCGGTCTAACAAAACGACGCCGTTTTTGGTTTTTTTGAATTTTTTTTTTGATTTTTTTTTTATCATTTTATCATTTTATCGGAAAATCATTTGAAACGGACGTACCAGATTGTGCCACGTGGCTACTCCTGGTGCGTCCGATATCAGACAAGATCGAGGGCCTAAACGACCAAATTAGCCCGAATTGTCCCTAGGATCCGAAAATGATTTTTGCTCAATCGAGGGCCTAAACGACCAAATTAGCCCGAATTGAGGCCGCCAATGGATTTAGCATGATGAAAACTATCGGGTAGAGGTGTTTGATTTCAATGGGTATGCCCGTGTGAGATTTAATTTCGAAATTTGTGAAACCGGAGACTAAATTGAAAGAAAATTATGCAATTAAGCCCTTTTGGTTAAAATTGATCAAATGGGAGTGTAAATTGACCCAATTGCACTGCAAAGCTTTAGAATACATTGTCATAGCTTATTAAAAGTGAGAATTGAAAATCAAAAGACTTGAAATGCATTTTTTTAGGCTCGGTTTGGGTTTATGTTTGTGAAGGAACATAGTGACCCAAGCCGAATTTTCAAAATTTAAAGTGACACACTTGAAGAGGAAATTAAAACAAAATTATTGAATATTTTGGTGTATTTTTCTGACCACGAATGGTAGTTTTCTTATTTTTGGATATTTTTATAATTAAATAAATTTGAAAAAATATTAAAAAATACCGAAAATATTTTTGTTCAAAATTGGTTCCTAAGGTTAGGCTAAGGCTTCCAAAGTTGATTTTATGATTTTATGACTTTTTTGATATTTTTAATTTATTTTAAAATAAAAACCACAATAATAGATGGTAAAAAATCAGGTGTCAACAACGTTCCAACACTTCTAGTACTCTAATTTGTTTGATATGGCGTCGCTGCTCTCTCAAATCAATACTTTAAAACTAGTCAGAAACTAATGTGGTCGATTCATTTCATTTCCCAAATGACTATGAGAGACAGCCATATATGTGTGTGTGTGTGTGTCACAAACCTAGGGGTGTCAATAGTTCAGTTCAGTTCAGTTCAGTTCGGTTTTTCAAAAAATCGAACTGAACTGAACCATTAGGAAATATGAACAAACTTAACCAAACCTTGACACTAACCGAACTGAATTGAATTAAAAAACGTAGTTCGGTTCGGTTCAGTTTAGTTATCAGTTCAATTTTCAGTTTTGCTTTTTTTCATTTGTTTTTTTTTCCTTTTTTGTTTCAAATTCCGTGTCTCTTCTGCTGCCTCATCTTCTAGAGAGAGAACCAAATTGAAATATTAAAAGCAGGGTAATTTAAGGGGGCATCATAGAGTGATTGGTTGGAAATTGAAGCCACATGTCCCAACTCAAAATCTTCTATCTATTGCATTTCTCAATTGATGTGGCTTTAATTTGCTTCTCATGAATTGAATAAAAAGAGAGAAGACTTAACCAAGGCATCCACTGAAAATCTCGGCATTCTTCAAGTGACACGCGAAGAGGATGAGCGCCATGAAATACCAAACCTCCAAGCTATCACGAGAAAGAAAAGGCACATGAAATTCAATTGTGGGGATTTTAATCATAAAAATCTGACCCTCGGCTCTCATACAGATGCTGATTCCGATTGCCGGAATTTGAAACAAAAAAGGAGGAGAGAGATGAAGGAAATGAAATGAAAAGTTGGTATCCGCGAACTGAACCAAACTGAACTGATCCGAACTGAACTATTAAGATATCTAAATTCTTTTGCTATTAACCGAACTGAAACTGAATTGGACTGAAAATTTACGAAATTTCAGTTTAGTTCGGCTCAGTTCAGTTTTGGTTCAGTTATTCGGTTCAGTTTTGACACCCCTAACAAAACCAACAGTCAATCACCTTCATGTATTACCGTAAGCAATCAACGACAAACCAAAATTGGCTAAAAGAACCTTCGCATCAAATAAGTTTGTACCTTTTGACCAAAAAAAAAAGTTTGTACCGTTGTCAATATAATAATGTCACTATGTACAAAGAATGTGGTGGATTTTTCTTTTTCTTTTTTTTAAAATTTTAAAGGACGGGAGCAGAAACCCGTTTATGTGGAACTGTTATTCCTTTTTCTTTTGTTATATTATCAAGACTCCGTTTGTTTCGAGAAAAATAAATTATTTAAAAATATTTATTTAAAAATAATCGTTTATATTGCTTAAAATAATTAGTCAATTTACCATTTTTTCATTATTGAAAATAATTTATGTCTAGATATTTTGGTGAATTGTGAAAATATTTTTGTTCATTCAATTTTCTAAACGATACAAGCAATTATTTTTAGGAAAATATTTTTGAAAATGTTTATTTTGCACGAAACAAAGGAGCCTAAGATAGAATTTACTCAATCATTACTCATAATATCACAACTGGCTAATGTACTCTAGGGCAGTTTAATAAGTTCTTTGTAGTGTTTTATTTTTGTTTGATATATCATGTATGGGTCATCCGATAATAATACTATTTTTGCATGAATTGTTTGTCTACCAAAAAGCATTACATCACTGCATTTGAATATGGGTCAATTATAATAATACTACTTTTGCATGAATTATTTAACATTTTATCAATTTCTATATCTTGCATTCAAAAGGTCTCAATCATTCTTAACGTATAGGCAAATGAAGTAATCCCTACTTTGATTTTATCAAATTGTGTTTCGAATTAGAGAATCATATATTTTTTGCACGGGATCAATTTGCCTAAGAAACTGTGACATCCTGAATTTTAGGGCCTATTTCAGTGTCGAGATAAGCGAGCTACGATTGGAATCATGAGCGCCGAGAATAGAGTTAGTTCACCAATCGTGGGAAACACGGCCTACAAGCGAGTCATGATCGATTCCAGTGTTCAGATAAATAATTGCTGCGGGGGAACATGTCTTGACATCGTCCGATTGCAGGCACTTTTCGATACACGAACAAATCGATTCTGAATTCGACTACAACAGTTATTCTAAGAACCTCGTATCCAGACATGTACTGATTGCGGACTGATCACCCTCGGTTCTATGACATGTCATGTAAAACTACGAGCCAAAATAAGCCGATCTTGCATCAATGGCAAATTGGTCGGGAGAGGTTACCTTGGTTGAGTTCCGATTGGACGCTTGGTTCAAGAATGGGTGATTCCGACCCTAAACCGAGTTAGAAGTGAGATTGTTCTTAGATGGCGACAGTGGGACATGTCCAGATCACGCCAAATCACATGCCTAGCCATGGCATCAATGATGCCTGGCCGTGCCCTGGGTGTCCCGTCCGCGCATCCGCCACAGGTTGGTTTAGAGCCAGCCATGATTGAAGTCCCAAAAGTTCGATCCGATTCCTCGACACGAGAAATACTTACGAATTACCACTAAACTGCACAGATTTTATTTCAACGACAAGTGACATCTAGATTGTCCGACACCACATAGACATGAGCTCCAGAAATGATTTAGCAAAATCTTTGACCCAATCAAACCTCATGATTACTAAATCTTTGAAAGTCAAAGCTCGTCTTTTAAGGAAGATTTTATAATCTTTGACTTGGTCAACAAGAAACCATTGAAAAGTCAATAGTGATGATACTTTGACCGAGTCAAACACGCATTTCTAAAAATATTATAATATCTTTGAAAAGTCAAAATGATTACTTTGAAAAGTTAAAACACAAATTCTTAGGTGAATTTTAATATAATATGATATTGATTTAGACATGGTAATGAATACCCAAATTACCATTAGCGATAGTTTAAATAATTCAATAATTCTAGAAGCAGAAACAATTAGAAATTTTGTTCTACTAATTACTAAATTAACATTAAAATAACTCCTCAGATGCAACCAATGGCTACCGACCATGGTATGGGTCGTCACCAATGGCGCCAAACTAATGGCCAACTTTAAATTATAGTTAATAAAAACACTAAGTAAAAATGGAATCTTCTAGAGGGCCACCTCATCTAGGCGTATGGCATAAGAAGATATAGCAAGGTCCTTCATTAGACAAGTGTACTTATAGCCTTATTAGACTAGGTGAGTGGCATCAAATAATTGGGCCACATGAACCAATGAAATGTTGCCCCATCTTACTTCTTAAACTATAGAGCTTATGTGGAAATAAATAAAAATAAGATGTTGATACATGTAAAGTAGCATCTTGGGGAAATAAGTCAAAAATTTAAATCATAAATTAGACATTTAGGCTATAAATAAGCAAGGGACTCCCCATCTATCCCCCCCAGCCCATCGACTCCCTTTCTCTACTCCTTTCCTTTCCCTCACCGAACCCACTCTAGTAATCGACCACCCCTCACAAGCACCCGTAGCCCATCGACACCGCCAACCGTCCCTCACTTGACACATATTTTCGCCAACAAGATATGTAAGTGAATTTCTAAATTTATGCTAGGGCGAAGGCTTGTGTCGGCTCATGTAATTTTGCATAAATGAATACTGGTTTGCATGCTCTTTTCATATTCTTAGATGATATGATATGCTTCATTAATGAACAATTTTATGCATCTCGACTATGAGACTTGGTATGAGACGAGTCGATTAGAATGACAGAAGCATATGTTGAGTCATGAATGGGTTGCCATATGGGATACCTTGGTATATTGAAAAAGCACGGCGAGAGGCCTCATTCGAGTAAAGACCGAGTGAGCCCATGAGAAGCATGGGAAGTACACGAAAGGATGAAATTTGCATGCACACCTATAAAAGACTACGTGGCCGAACGACTTGGGAATGATTATGGCAACCGACGTTAATTGCTTAATGCTTAATTTCCTAAGTTTGATTATTAGCTAACATCCTAACGAGAATTTATATTTTTACCTTCTGAGATGATATTTTTACTCCTTTATATTTTCATATTGATAGGTATGGATGCTAATCCGTCGCCTCACTTTGGTCTTGTCATGTCCATTGATATAACTCATACCGACATTGTAGATGTCGAGAATGATACCACAAATAGCCGCTATTTGACTACTATTTTTGCAGAGGAGGGAATTGGCTATTGGGTCCCTCATCGGCTCGTGGCGTGGTACCTAGTCAAAGGTAAGGACCTCAGGGGTCCGTTAAGGGAGTTCGACGGACCACTAGGCGTCAACGATGGAGGATGGCCGCACGATACATGAAGAAGTTTGGGAAGACGCTACTGTTTGGTCGAGTTAAGTATGATACATGAAGGGAAAACTTTTGGGAACATACGCACCACTAAAGGAACTAGGCAAACCCTTGTCCCGTATGGGGGATAAGTACACTAGAAGTGTCATAACTTTTGTACGACGTTCACTTGAGTGCCATAAGTTTTAAAACCGTTCACTTAAGTGCCATCGCTGACGTGGACACCGAAAAATCTAAGTGGCCGCCAGAAAATTTGACGTGGCGCCGTCGAACCGATTTTTTTGAATATTTAACGCACACGTGGAATTTTTCATTAATTTATTTTTTTTAGATTTTATTTTTGTGATTTGTTTAATTATTGAATTTTTTTTTAAAAAGGCCAAACCCTTGAATTCTCGATGGTGGCCGGCGAGGGTCTCCGCCGGCCACCATCGGTCGGCCTAGGGGCCAGGCGGCTCGCTCTGGGCCGGCGAGGCTGTGACTCAAAAGCCGCAAGGGAGGGCGTGAGGCCTTCACCCTTGAATTCTCGATGGTGATCGACGAGGGTCTTCGCCGGTCACCACCGGCCGGCTGAAGGGCCGCAATAGGCTCGTCCTAGGATGGCAATGTCGCGACGGCCCCGGCCGACGGCCGTTGCTGTCTCGGTTGGCGCGGGGGAGGGCTCGAAGCCCTCTCCAGATCTGGGCGAGTGCCTCGCGCCCTCCCCCACGTCTTTTGATGCTGGGACGGTCGTTGGGGCTTCATCGGCCCAGGGCGAGCCGACCCTGGCCACTGGGCTAGCCAACCCTTATGTTTCTCTCTCTCTCTCTCTCTCTCTCTCTCTCTCTCTCTCTCTCTTTGAATTTTTCATTATTTTTTTATTTGAATAAAAAATAAAAAAATTCAGAAACTATTAAAAAATTTAAAGGAAATCCACGTGGCACTTAGAAAATTAATAAAATAATAGCGAAAAGTCCACATCAATTTTTCAGGAAAAAATAACACTCAATTGAACGATTTTGGCCGGAATTGGCACTCAAGTGAATATTTTGAAAGTTATGGCACTTAAGTGAACGCCGTATAAAAGTTATGACACTTCTAGTGTACTTATCTCCCCATGTCGCGAACTTATGTAATGTAAATAGAAACATAATCTAGTGCAACGATGTAAGTAAAGTAGATGGTATGTGTTAACACCTAAAATTACCCTAGGAGTCACGTGATGTACGCCTGGAGAAGAAACGATCAGCTGCGGTCAGATGTATGCGAACAAGATAAAGATCAAGCTGCAGATCCACCACGTATAGGGGTAATTTTGGCGGTATTTATCTAAAAAAAAGCCAAGGAAAAAGGCGCGCAAAAAAAGACACGATCAGGACAGTTACAGAATTGGGCGGCAATCCCATCAAGCACAGCAAAAGGCGCAGAAATTGTTAAAAAAACCTTATCCATGAAGGTCACCGAAAGAAAACGTGCTGAAAAGACTGATACGAGAGCTATCATCGAAATGGAGCGTACCATCGAAATGGAGCGTACTTGGAGCCCAAGGCAGCAGCTGATTCGACGGTTACCAGGTTATGCCTATAAATACCAATGGGTATCCAACAGTAAAAGCCCCCCCTCCCCCCCAGACAACATACAACAATCAAGTCTTTATCTTTTCAAATAGCTCTTAGTCTAGCAATAGCTTTCAAATTCCCGTCATCGATTCAATTTCGACGTGTTTCATATCCAGAGTTAGGTGTCGTCGATTTGATTCCGACGTCTACTCTCCTAGTTCAGTGCTGTCGATTAAATTCAGGTGTTGTATTGGTTCATTATCCAGCCGTCCAGTATCGTCGATTAAATTTCGGTGTTGTGTCCTACATTTCCACCAGTTCGATGTCGTCGATTAAATTCCGGCATCGTGTCCTACAGTAAGGGTAAGTGCCGTCGATTCAATTCCGGTGTTGTATCTAGGTTTACAATTCCGTCGAAGCAATTTGACAAGTTTCATCGAAATTCGTCCATAAGGATTTTGTCGAAATCTTGTACAAAATTGTCGAAAGAAACGCTCCTATCAATAAGATATCCTGCATTTGACACCCTCTGTCTAAAACCTGTACAGAGCCCTTCTTCTTAACGAACTGCTAACGTTCGATAAAAGGATTTTCCTACATCAATAACCCTTTTGAGCTTCAACCTCTTAGGCCGAGCCCTGAGAAGATTGAGTAGGCCCGACCGAAGGAAAATTTTGTGACAACAATCCTTTTTTGGCACGCTTGGTGGGACAAGGTGTTAGGTTCGAGAGAGTGCTATGCCACATACAAGGGGTTGTAGCAACTTAGACGGAGACGAACTCATGGAGGAATCACCACAAGCAGAATCTTCAACAATCCGAGCGTCCAAGATTCGCCCCAGAATGAAGATGGTGAGGTTCAGCGGTGGCCCGTCGTAGAACCACGGCAAAACCTCGAAGTGACTCTAGTTATGCTATCTTCAAAAAGGCGTACGATTGAGAAGCCCAGAACGAGTTTGCTGATCATATGGTCCAGCGTAAGACTGAAGTTGTTAGGTTATTGATCATCAACACTTATCACGAATGTGCGACAGGCTGACATGGAGCATCACCAGCATATCAACAGGCTCAGGTGGGAAACCTATCCGTACCCACAACAAATGCGTTGTTGCTAACAACAAATGCAGCACTTACTGGCCAAAGCACACCACCGAGTGCCGAGCAAATGCTGGGGTACATTGACCCCATGGCAGGATACACGGTTAATGTATATTGAAAGCCATACCCTGATTGGATGTATATAATCCCATATCTGAGAGGATTCACGATACATGAATTTACACTGTTCACTAGTGAAGATGATTAATCCACTTATGAACATGTCAACCGCTTCTTGGCATTATGTGGAGACGCGACCCATGCTAACCATTTGAAGCTTAGGTTATTCCCACTCTTTTTATCCAGAACAGCTTTTACTTGGCATACTGCCCTACCGCTAAATTCAGTTCTCTCATGGGAACAAATGGAATGCCTTTTTCATGGGCAGTTCCAACGAGCTGTGCCGAACTTATCTATAGCCGACTTGTCAACAATGAATCAGATGCATAACGAGATAGTTGACCAGTTCATTACAAGATTCAAGCGAGCTAGGAACAAGTGTTTGGTTCCTCTACCTGAGAAGACGTTTGCAGAATTCGCCTTCAACGGATTAAAGCTCGAAATATGAGACAGGATGGTAGAGAGACCCATGCATAGATCTATTTGAACTATCTACCACGGCGGTCAAACATGAAAGCTTACTCAAGGAAAAAGACAAGAGGCACATCCGAAGAGGAGAAGTGAATATTGTCGAATCTCATTATTTCGATGAGAAACATATAGATTCAGTCGAGGTCGCTATAGCGCAGCTGGTTATAGACAAGCCATATACTTGTGAAGCGCTAAAGCCAACAAAGATGAAGGAAAAATCAACCATTATGGCCAAGGCCAAGGAAGTAGTATATTACTCGTTCGATAAGAACCGGACCGAAGAAATCTTCGACACATTGTTGGCTGATGGACGAATCAGGCTAATAGAAGGATAACAGATACCATCCAAAGAGGAGTTGGCCGGTAAAAAATAATGCAAATGGCACCACTCATGGAGCCATAATACGTCGGATTGCTTAGTTCTAAAAAAGAACATCTATGAGGCAATTCGACAAGGGAAAATTAAGTTCGCTGATGACAAGGGTAAGTCTCCCATGGACATCGATACTGACCTATTTCCGGTGATGATCGGAATGGTATCCTTGAAGCAGTCAGGCAAAAGGTACAGATTGTCGAATATATGCTCACACTACAAGACGGATCTAGAAGGTACGAGTCAAAGCCAAAAGAAGCACCAATGGTGTGACCGCACCAACCGAAGAAGCCAAAACGTGCCACAACTCAAGGAGGCAGTCCCCAAGAAAATAACTTATAAGTCATTCAAGCAGACGTACGAGGAAGGGGACCCCACAATTGATACATTAGGAGAGCCCAGCGGGAAATTTGATTACTATGTCAGCTACGGTCCTCCCTCAACTCGAACTCGGGAGGCAGTTTCCCACACAAGAAAAGAGGAATTCGACAGAAAGATACATCAAAACCGCTACACTCCAGCTTGGAGCGCCGCCAACAAACCTTAAAGATCCCAGCCAATCCGGTAAAGGGGTCATGGTACAAGGTTATAGAAGCCCGAAAGAAAGAAGAAATCATGACCCGTACCAGGAAAAGAATGGCACAAAGGAAAAGAAGGGTATGCATATTGCAATAACAAGCCGCCCTACCTGAACCCAAGAGGTGAGGAAATATCTAAGGTTCCGAAGGTTCAGAAACTTGGTTTGGAGGCACAAGACGAAGGAAGTACAACAACTAGGGAGCAGACTCACGAGCAGCCTGAGCCCTTGAAATTGTCAAAGCCAGAATTTCGATTCAGGACTCGTATAAGCAGGTCAGTCTCACCATTAAGCTCTTGCATGGTCCAAATCAAACTACCGAATGAGTTCCGACTTAAGTCAACCTTGCACGACTATGATGACGAAGTAACAACGCAAGAAAGAGAGAGTGCTCAATTCTGCTTCGACAACGAAGAAACCATGGAGTTCAAAAAGCCCATCAATGAAATCTCTAATCATTTGAGATCACTCAACATTAATGCCAAGAAAAATGGACGACCGGTGATGAAGATCTTGGTAGATGGTGGTTCAACATTGAATCTCATCCCGTATAGATTCTTAAAAAAGATTGGGAGAACTGATGACGAGATTATCCCGTCGAACATTCAGCTGTTAGATTTTACCGGTGAAATCACCGAAGTGAAAGGGATATATATTGTAAATCTGACGGTGGGATCCAAGATATCAAGAACATCTTTCTATGTGGTAGATGTTGACGGATCATACAATCTACTACTAGGTAGGGATTGGATACACGAGAACTAGTGTGTCCTCTCAAAATTGCACCAAATGCTGGCATTCTAGAATGGGGATAAGGTGGAGTATGTAAAAGCTAATCCTCATACTTGCGTTACATGGACTCGGATATCAGGACGAGACCAAGTCATGCCGGACGATTGCCTGCGCATCTCAAAACCCCCCAGAGGTTGACTCGAGGGATACTGCTTTCTGCCATTTCGACAAGGGAAATACCGAATGGGTCCCTAGGAAGGAACCGGTGGCTCAGCTCGAAGAATTCGCTGATGGAGGATCAGCAATTGTCACGAAAACTTCGTTGAGAGGTATGAGATCTATAAGACCGAGCAAGTCGCGCAAGCAGATGAGATGGTTGATGAGATTTTGGATTTCGAGGAATCCCCAATTATGGAGGATGACAAAGTGATCTAGGCTCAAGATCCATTAGAAGAAGTAAACCTTGGAAGTGAAGCCTGCCCACAACCAACATACGTGAGTAAACTGCTCGATCAAACATACAAGTCGCAATTAATAGACTTGCTCAAAGAATATAAAGATTGCTTCGCCTGGAACTATCACAAGATGTCGGGTTTGGCAAGAAGCATAGTTGAACATCGACTGCCGATCAAGAAGGGATTTCGACCACACCAACAACCACCCAGAAAGTTCACGCCCGAAGTAATCCTCAAAGTCAAAGAAGAAATCGAACTGCTCCTTTCCGCCGGATTCATCAGAACAGCTAGGTACGTCGAGTGGTTGTCGAACATTGTCCTAGTCAAGAAGAAGAATGGAAAACTTAGGGTCTGCATTGACTTTCGCGACCTGAACACTGCTACACCTAAAGATGAGTATCAGATGCCCATGGCAGATATGCTGATCGACTCAGCCGCCAGCAACGAAATCATATCTCTTATGGATGGACATTCCGGGTACAATCAGATCTTCATAGCTGCGGAGGATGTCCACAAGACGGCTTTCAGGTGTCCCGAGGCTATTGGAACATTCGAATGGGTCGCCATGCCGTTCGGATTAAAGAATGCCAGAGCCACCTATAAAAAAGCGATGAACTTCATCTTCCATGATATGATCAGAGAATTCATGGAGGTCTACATTGATGATGTGATAGTCAAGACTAACCAAGTAAGTCATCTAGACCGTCTTGAACAAACTTTTGTTAGAATGCGCAAGTTTAAACTAAAAATGAATACATTGAAATGCGGTTTTGGGATAAAGGCTGGTAATTTTCTAGGCTTCCTAGTACATCAAAGAGGAATTGAGGTGGATAAAAACAAAACTAAGGCTGTCTTAGAATTACCGCTCTCTAATAACAAAAAGCAACTCTAGATGTTGATTGGAAAATTGAACTTCTTGCTGCGTTTCATAGCTAATTTGTCAGGGAAAATCGATGTATTTTCTCCCTTACTCAAGTTAAAGGGTGAGCAAGAATTCATATGGGAACAAAAACACCAGTCGGCTTTTGATCAATTGAAAAGTTATCTGATCATGTCACCGATTTTTATGCCACCGAAAACAGGTAGGCCGTTGAAGTTGTACTTATCCGTGATCGACACCACGGTCGGAAGTATGCTAGCCAGGAGAATGATGAAGGAAAAACATGCCGTATACTACTTAAGCAAGATGCTCAACGACGCCGAGACAAGATACACACCCATAGAGAAGCTATGCCTCCCCTTATATCATGCCTATACAAAATTACGTCATTATATGCTGCTGACTACGGTACATGTAATTTCAAAAACATATGTAATAAAGTACAAGTTATCCATGCCAATTATAAAAGTTCGGATCGCAAAATGGGCATTTACTCTAACAGAGATCAATCTGATGTATGTGCCGCTCAAAGCAGTCAAAGGACATGCAGTGTCTGACTTCATAACTAAATATCCAACGAGGCTAAAAATAGAAGATGATGAAAATTATCTTCGCATTGCACCCTGGATACTTTATTTCGATGGGCCGGTAACATGAGAATCATCGGGTGCCAGAATCATGATCGTATCACCCCACCAACAAAAAACAAAGCTCATGTTCATATTTTATTTCGATTGTTGAAATAATCAGGTCGAATATGAAGCCTTAATCGTGGGGTTGAATCTCTTAATTGACATGAAGGTTTAATCGGTTACGATCAAAGGAGATTCTCAACTAGTAATAAAACAGCTCAGAGGTGAATACCAATACTTGAGTGAGAACATCATATTACGCTATGATTTGGAAAAAAGATTGTTATCAAATTTTACTGAATATGACTTGGTTCATGTCAAAAGAAGTGAAAACTTGGAAGCCAACGAGTTGGCCCAGATAGCATCCGGGTATAAGATATTGAAGGAGTTGACAAGTCACATTATCACTCAAACAAAGGTTTTACCTTCGATGGAAGCACGAGTAATGATGGTTCAGTAAAGAATAGCAGTAGATTGACAAGATTGGAGAAGCCCGTTGATGAATTATCTGAAAAGTCCGGGCCCTTGTAGTAAAGAATTCAAAAGGCAAGCCTTGAGGTATCTCCTGATCGATGAGGAACTGTATCGGAAGACAGTCAACGGGCTACTTCTAAAGTGCCTAGGGCAAGAAGAAGCGATGCTCGCAATGGCGGAAGTTCACGAAGGAATTTGTGGAGCGCACCAGGCTGGCTTGAAGATGAAATGGTTGCTAAGACGTCATGGATACTTTTAGCCAACAATCACAAAAGACTACATCGATTATGCTAAAGGCTATCGGTCTTGCAAAAAATATGGCCCAGTCCAACATGTTCCTGCTGCCCCGATGAATCCTATTGTGAAGCCATGGCCGTTTCGAGGATGGGCAATGGATGTGATAGGAAAGATCTATCCTCCCTCATCAAAAAAGCATAGTTTCATTCGGGTGGCCACAGACTATTTCACTAAATGGGTCGAAACGGATTCTTACAAGAATGTGACGCAAAAAATAATCAAGGAATTCATCGAAGAATGAATCATTCATAGATTCGGAATTCCAGAGACCATAACCGCTGATCAGGGAACAGTCTTCACAAGGCGAGAAATGTTGGATTTTGTTAAGTCAAGGGGGATCAAGATGGTCCATTCAACGGCATATTATGCCCAGGCCAATGGTCAAGTCGAAATTTCAAACAAAATTATCATTGACTTGATAAAGAAACACTTGGAAGACAACCCAAGAGAGTGTGATGCGCTGCTATCGACAGGCTTATGGGCCTATCGAACATCGAAAAGATCAAATACCGGCGTCAGTCCATACGTGTTGACATATGGACAAGAGGCTGTCCTCCCGCTCGAAATCACTATGCAATCATTAAGAGTAAAACTCCAAGGGACCATGTCAAAATAACAATATGCTGAAACGATGTATGCGAACATCGATGAGTTAGGAGAAAATCGAGCCTTGGCACACGAAAAATTGATTGTTCAAAAATGAAGGGTTGCCAAAGCTTACAACAAGCACGTGAAGATCAAGCGTTTCGAGGTGGGTGACTTGGTTTGGAAGACTATTCTCCCCACAAGCCTTGACAACGAGAAGTTTGGCAAATGGTCATCAAAATGGGAAGGGCCATATCTGATAGCGGATGTCCTCCTAGGGAATGCATACAAAGTAATGTAAATCGATAGAAGGGAGTTACCACGAGCAATCAATGGGAAATATTTAAAAAGATTCTTTCCATCGATGTGGGAAATGCAAGAAAGTATAGAAGAACAATGGGGCAAGGATCAAGAAAAAATGAAATTCATTCAAAAGAAGGTGGACGGGTACATTTGCTTCTCTCTCTCTCTCTCTCTCTCTCTCTCTCTCTCTCTCCATCTTTCCTTCTCTCCCTCTCTTTCTCTTCTCTCTTCTCCTTCTCTCTCTTCCCCGCCCCAGCCCTGCCCAGTCCGTCCTCACTTCTGCCTGAGGTGCTCCCGAAGCATACGATGAGGTGGCAGAGACGATCCTCTAGCTTCCTGTTTTCCTCCTCAGCGAAATGCTTGGCCTTGGCCAGCTCATCCAGGGAAGCATCTAGGTCGTCTCGCTCTCGCTCCAGCTTTTTGAGGTGCTCGATCTGGGCCTGCACTTGATCGTCCAAGGTGTTCAGAATCACCCTCAAGGCCTCGACAAGACCATCGACAAAAGCCAAGGAACGGACCTCACAGGCTTCACCCAGCTCATACTCCTGCCTCTCAGCATCCCACAAAGGTTTCAATAGGTGCCGTAGGCTTCCAGCCAACCGGTCGAATATATCGCCCTGGAGTTGGAGGGTACTGGAGAAAGTAGAGAAGACAGCTTCCCGAGCAGTGCCAAGCTCCTTGTACGACACCTCGCCATTTTTGATCTCCTCAGTCTTGGACCACATCTCGTGGTCAGTAAGATCGTGACAGGAGATGGCCACTAGGTTCTTTCGAAATTTGTCGACCCTATTGTTGACACCTAAATTTTGATCAACTTTTTTTATTTTTATTTTGAAAATTCATAGAAAATCCATAAAAAGTTGAAAAAATTGAAAAATCAATTTTGGTGACCTTAGCCAAGCTAAATGAACCATTTTGACCAATGAAATAATTTTCATAATTTTCATTTTTTTATATATATTTTCGAAAAATACAAAAAAAAGAAGAAAAAAAGAAAAAGAAAATCAAGAAAATAAAGAAAAATAATATTTGAGGTCACAAAGATATATAAAAATAGTCGGTATTTTTATTTTTATTTTATCTATTTTCTAACCTCATAAATAGTAAAATTCAGGTTTTATTTTAGGTGTTCTCTGATCACCATAAAATTGAATTTGACAAAAATATTAGTAATGATTAAAAGGAAAAGGAGGGAAACATCATCATTTAAAAGGAAAAGGGGACTAATGATTTTGTCTTCTCTTTTTGTTATTTTATTTTATTTTTATTTTTATTATTTTATTATTATTATTATTATTATATTTTTTTTTCTTTTTCTCTCTCTCTCTCTCCCCCACTCCCTCTCTCCTTCCCGCTGCCCATTTATCTCCTCCCCCTCATCATCTCCCGACTCTTCTTCTCCCTCAACTCTCTCTCTTTCATTTTCGTTTTTTTCTCTCGCTCAGCTCGCCGCCCAGATCAAAAACCGTTCGGTGTTTCGGCCATAACTCTTTCGTTAGGAATCGTATGGGAACAAACCATATACTGTTAGAAAGCTTATTCTCTTGCCGTTCTAATGACATATCGTGAGCCCAATTTGGACCAGCCGTTTGTCCCGTAGAGCTGTTTGAAGGAGCAAAGGTCAGACTGATCAGACTTGAGTCCGCGGGTGCCAAATTGGATTTTCGGGTTTGTTTTGGGTTCAATCTTGGTAAGACCACCTTTCACTCCTTAAATTTTACCTATTAGACCCAGAATCGGAAGGCCGAGCCTCCTGTTGGTGTCTAAATATTTGCTGTGTATTTATTTTATGTCATAGCATTTCTATATTTCGCATAAAAGACCCAGAATCGGAAGGCCGAGCCTCATGTTGGTGTCTAAATATTTGCTGTGTATTTACTTTATGTCATAGCATTTCTATATTTCGCATAAAAGACCCAGAATCGGAAGGCTAAGCCTCCTATTGGTGTCCAAGGTGTTTTATTTATTTATTTTCTGTAAATTATATTGTGCTACCCCAGAATCGGAAGGCCGAGCCTCCTGCTGGTGGTATATACCCCCCACACATTGTTGCACGAGCACCGACGGACTCCGACGTCGTAAAATTCACCGGATCCCATCTCCTTTGCTTATGTTTATGTTGTATAATGACTTAATATCTTCTTTATTTTTTGCATTGTGTTGCGTCCTATAAAAACAAAAACAAAAAAAATGCTAGATTGGATGGTTGCAGATGAGCCACGTGTCGTGATCCGATGATTTTCAAAATAAAAAATATTTTTAACATTAAAAGAAATGAATTTCAAATTTTACAAAAATTAAAATGATTCGATTGTCACCGAGACGCCACGTGGCGAGTTAGGGACCGTTCAGTTGGGACTTATTTTCAGGAAATTTAAAAAAAAAATCAAATAAAAAAAAGTGAATTATTAAGGAAAAATTCAAAAAAAAATTGAGAAAAATTGCAGAAAATTCAATCAACTTAGGTACCGAAAGGGCGTCAACTCTGACAGTTGACGTAACTAAGTCCCCGAACCCATTTCTCTGGTTATCGTAGAATTGAATAGAAACTCCCGACTATTCAATAGGGTGGTTCAATCATACCCTCCAAAAAATGATTGGTGGCGACTCCATGGCATGCACACTTAGCACATGTCACTAGACCACACTGAAGGTCGACTACGTATATCTCCGTTGCGATTTGGGTAACGGGCCTTGGGAGAGGCCCGCGTCCAACCAGACTGGACGGCCCATTAGCCCTCGAGAGCCCATGGCGAATCTCGAGAGGGTCGCGACAGACTGGCGACTCCGCTGGGGACTGGTTCTTAACCATTTAGTGGACTTGAGCCGATTAAAAAGTTGATTGATTTTTCTGACATGTTTTATGCAGACGCTCTTCAAATTGAAGTATGTACTTTAACCCTTGAGGTGTTAAACGTTTTTGCAGATTGGAGAAATAAGGGGTGTAGTCCGTGATTAACATTATTTTATGCAGGTTGGCGTAGGAATGTATGTTGTGTGGGTGATTTGAAGCGCTGATTGATAAACTGTTATGCATGACTTGCATTGTGATGATCACGACACCTGAACACACACAACCGCGCCTAAAACCCCGGGCGCCCCTATAAGCAAACAATAGAAGGAATTGAAAATGGAACCTCCGTGAGGAAAAACACGGGGTAATCCATTTTTAATTTCGCTCACTTCGAACTATGGATTGGGTCCCAATGCAACGATAGTTGTGCAATGGAATCTACCCTTTCTAGAACTCGAGGTGGGAGCCTTTAAGCCTCAGGAACCCCACCATTTAGGTGTCAAAACTTCACAAGTTTACATGCGCATGATCGATGTGTTTGACATGTCTTACCCCCTTCAAAAGGTTTGTAAGTATCATTCCTTTTACCCCTTGAACTCAGTATAACTTTTTTCCATACGCTAACACGTCTTTCTACCTACCACAGGGCAGGTAGCTTTAATCACGGAACCAAGAATAACTCGTATTATAACTCGTCTCCGAGCCAGAATGGAGCAAGAGGAGTTGGGATCTCGCGTGAATAGTTTGGAATGTCAGATGGCGTCAATGGCCACCATGCTAGCAGAAATGAAAGCCATGATGGTGGCTGCACAAGAAAGAAATCATGACCTCAGCCAGGATGCTCCGCCCGCACCCCCCAATGCCTCGAATGTGGCGCGAACTCGGGAAGAGAATGTGGCCGAGAATGTTAATCGAGTGTTAGCAGCTGATGCACTACCGAAGGCCGTGTCTGCAGTCATCGACCTAGAAAAAGACAAAAAGGAGAAACCCCCGGGCAAAATCGAAGAAGGCGCAAAGAGGCTAGCGAAGATAGAGGAATGCCTAAGCAGCCAAGGGTATGAGCTGGCTCGATTTGACAAGATATCACCATTTGCAAAAATTGAAGCGCCGTTAGACTATAAAGAACCTGATTTCGTCAGAAAATACAACGGGACGAGCTGCCCCCGAGCCCACTTAAAATATTACCTATGCAAAATGGCACTTTTTTCTGACTACGTTCCCTTGCTGATGAACACGTTTCAAGAGAGTCTGGCGGGTGCTGCTCTAGCTTGGTTCATCGAATTAGATTTGGAGGACTATGATGGATGGGAAGACCTGGCGGAGGACTTTTTACATCAATATAAGTTCAATACTGCTACAGCCCCTTCCAGAGAAGAATTGCTGAGGACCACTAAAGGGAAGAATGAGGCAATCCGTGCCTACGCTCAAAGATGGCGGGCCTTAGCAACACAAGTCAAACCGTCCATTCCAGAGGACGAGCTGGTCGACCTTTTCTTGAGAGCGTTGCCTTACGAGTATTTCGATAGGCTGAACACATCTGGTTGTCAAACATTTGTACACCTCATAAAAATCGCAAAAAGGCTGGAATGGGCGATGAGGGAAAGGAAAGCACCAGAAATCGCAACAAGACGCCAATATCCGGCCCGAAGGGAGAAGGAGGCTGAAGTTGATGTGGCCTTCGTACCAAACCCACCCAACCCTAAGCAGTTCTCCAATTCAAGTACGGTGCAAGGAAACTCGTCGATGTCGGTACAGAAACCATATGAACTAAGGAGGAAGTTGCCTCCCAAGCAGTTCACCCCTCTGCCAAGGCCGTTATCGAAATTACTTCCTATGTTACTAGAGGAGCACTTAGTGGCTAAGGAGCCTCCAAGGCCGAATCCGGTGAAATTTAACGGGTACGATGAAAGCCAGTCATGTGTCTATCACATGGGAGAGAAGGGCCATAACGTAGACAATTGCATTGTTTTGAAGCACAAGGTGCAAGCCCTTATCGATAATTGCATCCTTGAATTCGACAAAACAGAGCCGAACGTGCAAAATAATCCACTTCCTGATCACCAAACCGTGGGGGTGATCTTCGACAACAAGTTCGACCGGTTCTTCTCCGAGGATTCCAAACGGTCGAAGGACGAGGGGATAGAAACGACATCGGAGGAACTTGATTTGACCAGCTTGTCTTTGGGAGATTTTGTCAAATCACTCGACGGCAACGCTCCTACCATGGAGTAAAGAGATATTTGTCTCTCTTCGACGCATCTAAATCCACATTAGGTGCCTCGGGCTTTTTCTTACGTGTTGTATTGTAATATAAGTATACTAAAAAAACCAAAAAAAAAAACCAAAAAAATCATCAAAAATCAAAAATCAAAAAAAAGGGGGACGTGTGGGAGCCACAAATCGGTCAATGACGAAAAAAAAAAAAACTGAGACCTGATTTCCCACATGTCTCCTGGTTTGCAAAGTTTTGGGATGCGAGGATGCCCAATGATATGAGGGCTAGCTCCCATCCTACCCTTTCAATTTTTCTTAAAACGTCTCCCAAAGAAGTTTATCATTACATGAACTTTCTCTATTTTATAACCGTCTTTGTGACACTTCAAGCATGCCATTCCAAGCATACATAGCAGTTGTTAAATAACTCAGGTTCCCGAGGAGGAGATTCCCTCCTAAATGGGGAATAAAACGATGCGGAGCCATCCATTCCAGCGACGATCAAAAGCAGGGGAATCAGATGGCAGTGCTTCCAAATGACGAAACAAGGAGTACCCCTTTTCATAACATAAGTCTGACTCAATGTTTTCAAGAGCGTTCTAATGGCTCAATTTGTGAACAAAATCTTTGAGAAAACCTGAAAAAGTTTCTCATCACCTGAAAACCTCTGTGAAAAGAATGCTTGAAAAGAAAATCTTAAGTTTTATCAATACCTTCTTTGAATAGAATGAAAAGCACGAATTCATAGATGACCAGGATTGGCAAAACTCGTGGGAGCAAGTCTCTCCCTTTTCTCCGAGAAGCCCAGCCAGGGGCAAACTCTCATGATCCCCCCTAAAAGTGTAACAGACCAGGGTCATCAAATCCAGAGAGGACAAACAGCGAAACCGGCCTCACCGGGGCAAATTGCTCGAAAAGCACGAAAGGACGAAACTTCGGAGGGAGTACCTCTTTTCAGAAATTCCAAATGAAGTCAGATAAAAACCCACATCTATTTCTTCACATGCAGGTGCGTGGACTCCTTCAGATGGGATTAGAAATCTCCAACAAAAGCGGAAAGCGTTAAGGCATGACTGGGGCATGCGAATCAATTTTGCCCTGGGCAAAGAAAGACGTTTCTTCTCTGGCAAAATCCGTAGACGCAATGACAGAGTTATCTGCATCAGAAATAAACCCCAGGATACAAACCTAGAGGCGGTAACTTTGTATCGTTCCAATTTGATCTCCATAAATCCCATGCTTAACATGAGTTTTCCTCATTTAACAGGAAGTCGTTGGCGCCAAAAGCCACAAAAGAAAAGAACTCGCCAATGAGGAGGCGAATAAAATTATTAACCTTGGGAGTCAGCACTCCAAGGAAGGGTCTTTGATCAAGTGGAGGAACTATGAAGAGTGACGCTGGAATGCGCCCAAAAACACAAATGGATTTCCTCTAGGGCAAATCCTCGAGAATGATTCATCGCCAACCAAACGGAGGAATCGTGGCCACAATATAGATGGCCAATTTCTGCAAGCCGCGCGTTTGTGTTCAAATGAAAACACCAAGCAAGAAGAAGGCGGTATCGTTCCAATTCGTCTTGAATTTTGGAATGCAAACTGACACTTATTGTTTGTTTTTGACAGGGGAGTCACCTTGGAGACGAACAAGTTTTTACATCCCACGTACTACTTGTTAGGGTACATGACCGAGGGTAGGATGTATCGTTTCGATTTTCAAAAAAATTCGTGAATATACAATGATATGCTTCTCTTACATTTTCAGGGGTCTGCAGCCGCGACAGGTAGGTAAGTATCCCTTTCCCAGTTAGCTGGAGATAAAGAATGTTAAAATCCTTTCAATTGTCATGAAAATTATCCAATGCATCGATGTTCATGATTTAAATCGGGAGGTTGCCCAAAGCATGAATAAAACATGCACGATACATCACAAGATCCCCTCAATGGATAAATTTTGGGAAAGAAGGGAGTGAATTTTTCCAAATATCATTATTTGTCAAATCATTCAAAAGGAAGTTTACTCAAAAGAGAGGCGAGCCTAATCCAAACATGTCCAACACACACTTGAGAGATGAGTGGAGTGGGCAGATAGCAAAATCTGGGTCTACGATGGTAGGGACCATTTGCAGCGATTACATGGGTTGGGACGACAGAGGCATTCGTTTCATATCCTCAAACACTGCAGGTGACCATTGATAAACCCCTTTGAACGGCGTTTTTCATTCTTAACCCTATCAAGAACCACCCCACATCGGGGCAAAATGGAGGTGAGTCCAGTAGCATCAGGAGAAAATGGTTAGAAATTTTCTTGCTCGGACTAACATTAATCTTTGTGTGTTGTTTATATGGTAATCCAAGTGCCATAGGATGATGAGAAGCATTCATTTCTCTATCCCACACACCATATCCTTTGCATAGCCAAGTTGAGCCTGCGAATTCATTTCATAAACCCATTGGTGATCATTGCAAGTTCCAAAACAAAGGCAAATCACTTCAGGAACGGAGAAGTTCAAGACTTAGGGTTTACGAAGAAACTACTAAGTTGATACTCAAGCGTGCTAAGAGCCAAGTCATATATCTAGCACAATTGACAAGCATCCCACTTGCGACAAGGGATTAAAGAAATCCCTAGCATCAAGAAAAAGCAAAGTGCCTGGTAAAAGCGAGGCCGATGCTCGGGTGAACAATTTGATCGATCCCTAAAGAAACCTGGTAGGGAAAAGAAGAGGGAAAAACCCCTAATGGAGTCAGATCAAGAAGACTGCTCCCCAAATGATGTCAGCCGTGGAGCAAAAACACAGAAAGAGTTGTCAACCTCTTAATACCACAAGAGACGCTCTCTAAAGAGTTTGTACACACCTCAAAAACGGTTGCACGTCTCAAAAATTGAAGATACATAATGGAAATGACAGGTGACAAGTTTGCAATGATCACCAAGGTCAATCCCCTCATAAATTCTGGGCCAAAAACAAGCTTTTTTCGGTCACCAATCCTACCAACATCATAACCCTGAAACAGCCTTCTCTGACTAAGACACTTGGGTTAACATATAGCTTAGCTCGAAGAGGTACAAGCAAGACTATTTCTTTCTCATTTTGCAGGGTTCTTGACTTGTAAACCCGAAGCAGATGGTGAAAACTTTCGTTCAATGGCTTTGACTCAAAAATGAGTCCCCCTTGAAAACTAATACCAAGCCCAACATTACGGTCCCGTGGAAGACCTCCCGACCGATCAAAATGTATGCGCTGCGAATGAGCCTAAAACCTAGGCACAGGTTAATAGGGAATTGAGTGCATCCCCTATAAAAATCATTACCTCAAAACAGGTGAGATAGCCTCCTTGTCGAGAAATATTCCAATTGATGTTTTGAACAATCTCTTTTTGGAATTTTTCAAACTGTTGATCCAGATTTTCCATGCAAGGAATTTGTGATCACATCTGCATGTTGCAAGAATGCTTTGGACAACCTCCGGCATCAAAATGCACATTTCATGATTAAAACTTAAATCATACGGTTTTGTCAGATGGACAACCGTCGTCTTCCCAAAGATTGCTAACGTTTTCTTGGTGAAGAAAAATTTTTCAGGCTCGAACTTCTGCAGGATCCATTGGAGACGCCAATCTCCCAGAAGAAGGCCTCGCTCTGAAGAGAAGAACGTACAAATCTATTTTTCTGCAGGATACCTGGAGAACCCAGCTCCCAGAAAAGTCACTTCCCGCATCATCAGCGTACCAGTGAAATTTTCGCCAAAATAAAATCTTTCACTGCTTCAAAACTGAATTCCCGACAAACTTCGGGATCTCTAAAAAAAGGGAGGGAAGAAAAACCCTTTCAAAAGAAACAGTCTCATCGGACGTGGAGAACCCTCGTCATGAGATCCCTTTTCAAAAATATCAAACAGTCTCATCAGACGTGGAGAACCCTCGTCATGAGACCCCTTTTCAAAATTTAGGCAGTCTCATCGGACGTGGAGAACCCTCGTCATGAGACCCCTGTTCAAAAATCAAGCAGTCTCATCGGACGTGGAGAACCCTCGTCATGAGACCCCTTTTCAAAAATCAGGCAGTCTCATCGGACGTGGAGAACCCTCGTCATGAGACCCCTTTTCAAAGCAACACAAGGTAGAAACCGCCTGAAGGGTCAAAACAAAGGTAGAAACCGCCTGAAGGGTCAAAACAATGGTAGAAACCGCCTGAAGGGTCAATGTATGGTAGATACCGCCTGAAGGGTCAAACCCATGGTAGAAACCGCCTGAAGGGTCAATACAAGGTAGATACCGCCTGAAGGGTCAAAATGATGGTAGATACCGCCTGAAGGGTCAACACAAGGTAGAAACCGCCTGAAGGGTCAAAATAATGGTAGAAACCGCCTGAAGGGTCAATCAAAGGTAGAAACCGCCTGAAGGGTCAATCCAATAGTGAAAATCACTTAAATGGTCAACTCAATGGTCCAATCCACCATACGGATCAAAATCATTGGCAAATCTCAAATGGGACGCGTCTTCCTTAGATTCCTATCAGTTAGGAATCCCATTATGGTTTGACCTACCATACGGGTCAGAGCTTAACCTCTCTAGGATACTCTAGTAACGAGTTCCTAGAAATTCTCTTGAATCCATCAAACACCGCGAAAATCGCACAAACATCGAACAGGTAAGTGGCAGGTATGTCTCTCTATTATCTCACTCTCTCATGTCAAAATGTTTCCCCCTTCAAGAAAGAGCATACATGGACAAGCATGAAAATTGGATGTCATGACTCCTTTTCCTTTAGTTTCCCGAGTTGAGTCGATCAGGACTCAGGTGTCACCTTATCTTTGAGAGAAACCTCTAACGAGATTCCTCTCAAAGAGGGGCAGCTGTTGACACCTAAATTTTGATCAACTTTTTTTATTTTTATTTTGAAAATTCATAGAAAATCCATAAAAAGTTGAAAAAATTGAAAAATCAATTTTGGTGACCTTAGCCAAGCTAAATGAACCATTTTGACCAATAAAATAATTTTCATAATTTTCATTTTTTATATTTTCGAAAAATACAAAAAAAAAGAAGAAAAAAAAGAAAAAGAAAATCAAGAAAATCAAGAAAAATAATATTTGAGGTCACAAAGATATATAAAAATAGTCGGTATTTTTATTTTTATTTTATCTATTTTCTAACCTCATAAATAGTAAAATTCAGGTTTGATTTTAGGTGTTCTCTGATCACCATAAAATTGAATTTGACAAAAATATTAGTAATGATTAAAAGGAAAAGGAGGGAAACATCATCATTTAAAAGGAAAATGGGACTAATGATTTTGTCTTCTCTTTTTGTTATTTTATTTTATTTTTACTTTTATTAATTTTTTATTATTTTATTATTATTATTATTATTATATTTTATTTTTCTTTTTCTCTCTCTCTCTCCCCCACTCCCTCTCTCCTTCCCGCTGCCTATTTATCTCCTCCCCCTCATCATCTCCCGACTCTTCTTCTCCCTCAACTCTCTCTCTTTCATTTTCGTTTTTTTCTCTCGCTCAGCTCGCCGCCCAGATCAAAAACCGTTCGGTGTTTCGGCCATAACTCTTTCGTTAGGAATCTTATGGGAACGAGCCATATACTGTTAGAAAGCTTATTCTCTTGCCGTTCTAATGACATATCGTGAGCCCAATTTGGACCAGCCGTTTGTCCCGTAGAGCTGTTTGAAGGAGCAAAGGTCAGACTGATCAGACTTGAGTCCGCGGGTGCCAAATTGGATTTTCGGGTTTGTTTTGGGTTCAATCTTGGTAAGACCACCTTTCACTCCTTACATTTTACCTATTAGACCCAGAATCGGAAGGCCGAGCCTCCTGTTGGTGTCTAAATATTTGCTGTGTATTTACTTTATGTCATAGCATTTCTATATTTCGCATAAAAGACCCAGAATCGGAAGGCCGAGCCTCCTGTTGGTGTCTAAATATTTGCTGTGTATTTACTTTATGTCATAGCATTTCTATATTTCGCATAAAAGACCCAGAATCGGAAGGCTAAGCCTCCTATTGGTGTCCAAGGTGTTTTATTTATTTATTTTCTGTAAATTATATTGTGCTACCCCAGAATCGGAAGGCCGAGCCTCCTGCTGGTGGTATATACCCCCCACACATTGTTGCACGAGCACCGACGGACTCCGACGTCGTAAAATTCACCGGATCCCATCTCCTTTGCTTATGTTTATGTTGTATAATGACTTAATATCTTCTTTATTTTTTGCATTGTGTTGCGTCCTATAAAAACAAAAACAAAAAAAAATGCTAGATTGGATGGTTGCAGATGAGCCACGTGTCGTGATCCGATGATTTTCAAAATAAAAAATATTTTTAACATTAAAAGAAATGAATTTCAAATTTTACAAAAATTAAAATGATTCGATTGTCACCGAGACGCCACGTGGCGAGTTAGGAACCGTTCAGTTGGGACTTATTTTCAGGAAATTTAAAAAAAAAATCAAATAAAAAAAAAGTGAATTATTAAGGAAAAATTCAAAAAAAAAATTGAGAAAAATTGCAGAAAATTCAATCAACTTAGGTACCGAAAGGGCGTCAACTCTGACAGTTGACGTAACTAAGTCCCCGAACCCATTTCTCTGGTTATCGTAGAATTGAATAGAAACTCCCGACTATTCAATAGGGTGGTTCAATCATACCCTCCAAAAAATGATTGGTGGCGACTCCATGGCATGCACACTTAGCACATGTCACTAGACCACACTGAAGGTCGACTACGTATATCTCCGTTGCGATTTGGGTAACGGGCCTTGGGAGAGGCCCGCGTCCGACCAGACTGGACCGCCCATTAGCCCTCGAGAGCCCATGGCGAATCTCGAGAGGGTCGCGACACCTATAGGCAAAAGTGGCGGAGAACTCATCAAAGTCTTCTCGGAAGGGGCGGCCACTAGGGAGATGATCTGGGGCAGCACACTGAAGAAGGCCGTTAAGCTTTTCGAGAGCTTTAGAACGTGTCACCAGCACAGTGTACGTATAGCCCAAGAAGGAGATAACCTCTTTCTAGGGGGAGGAAAACTCCCGGGTGAAGAACGGGGAAGAAGAAGCGGATGAAGATGCTGAAGAAGTGGGCTTCATGATGACGAAGAGAAAAATTGCTCAAAGTATTCAAAGGAGGAAGGCATTTCAGTTGATCGCCCGCTTAGCAAGAGCAGCATTATTTATAGATTAACCTGGGAACCGCCTTGTCCACGATGCTAAGTATTCGGCCACAACCTTTCACTAAGAGGAGCAGTTGAGATAATGGAGAGATGCCGAATTACGAGGTGATCGTACGTGTCATGGGAAAGTGGGAAGGTACAGTTAACTTGGATGACATGGGTGGTAATATTTCAATTATCTGTCTTTTCTTAAGCATCACGACTATACGAATCCTAGGGGTAATCTCAAACGGCGTCTGGCATTAAATGCTCGAAAGAAAAAGTGAACTCTCATCATGAATGTACGACGACATAGATTAATATTCATTGGGAGAAAATAAAGGTGACAGCCATGCAAGTAAATTATAGCACATATTGCCGGATGCTTAAAATAAAACTTTGGAGCTGCATCTCACTATTACAATCGGCATCATTAATGGCCTCCTTTTGATGTTGTGCTCTCAGTAGCTCAAGGTGCAGTAATTCACAGGTCGCCTCCTGTTTCTTGACGACTTTCAATTGGACGGATAAAGTTTGCAAGGGAGTGTGCCCATCATTATTCAGCATGTCCAGAATTTGACGTTGACGGACAAGCCTCTCATCAGCAAGAAGGGTGTCTTCCTCCAACCTGACAATCATCTTCAAGTCATCTTGCCTTTCCCGAAATGACCTCAGAATTGAACTAAAAATCAGGAAGAGCTCGTTGATAGCTGGCTCAAGAACACGACATTAGATCGAGTAAGGCAAATGAGCCAAGAAAGCAAGAAGAGCTTTGATTTCGTCTTCAGCGGTTGGATTAACACAAATAGCGGCATACCCTTCCTTCAAAAGATCATAGAGCCGCAGCCATTTGACGTAAACAATGCGGTAATACTCATTGGACATGTTTGATGGACCAATTGCAGCACGAACGAGGTTGGTAGAACCACCAACGGGGAATTGAAAACACCCCGGTACGACCATCTGAGACCAGAGAATCAGCCGTGTTTCAAAGGGAGTTAGTCAAAGTAAGCTTAAGCATCGCTGATAAGATAATGATACAGAGGTACCTTCATCGGACGATAGTTCAACGACAATATTCGACACGGATAGTGGAGCGAATTTCTTGAAAAGGGAGTAGCAGGCCCAATGGAAGATGGTGAATCTTCGACAAAATGCCATCGACATTGTCCGGAAAAAAGGAAGGTTGATAGTCGGCCCACCACTTATCAAAGATACTAGGCTGCACGGATGACCCGCGAAGTTGATAAAGGTAAAACGGTTGTGAATAATTTGGGCAATCTTCATATAACAGGACAGATCAAAACTCGATGCTCGGTCTAAAGAGAAGGGATAATTCATCAAAGATACCATCGGCATTGGGATGCCTTGGGTAAGCCCGAATTGGCGAGCACAATAGTGAGGATTGTAGACTTCGAGCACAAAGGAAAATTCACCTTCATCTGACAGGTTCAGAGCGATATCTGACGGAGTCAAGAACACTCACCAAGAATAGGCGTGCATCGAGGGTTTCGCTCAAAGAGTAATAAAAGATATCCTCAACAGGAAATTTAAAAAAGTCAAATTCGACAAGAAACAGCAGAACATAGAGAAAGTTGTTGAAAACAGTAGAATTGCCTGCCACTTGTCGAAGCGTACAATTGAATATCTTAGGTCTTGAGTTGTTCATGGAGGGCCCCGCTACCAAAGGATCTTCTTCGTGGAATAGTTGAGGAAAATAAATTCAAAGCCAACCATGTAAAAATCCACAATGGGCCAGAAAAAGGAGTCGAATGACTACCTATTAAGGAGCACGGCGCATCAGGCAGGCTGCAGTACAACGACACAAGAAACATCTGACCTAATCCCACATTGATGCCACACGCCAAAGAGCAAGCAATATCCAAGAATTTCGAAGACACTCAAAGAGATGGTAAGGAGAAGTCGTAGCGACAAAGCTAGCACAAGAGGAAAGCAATATGCTCTTTCATCGAAGGAATGCCTATGGAATTACTGTGGTAGCTGTCGCGACCTGTCCGAAGCGGACGCAGCTAATGGATTACCGATCGCGGGCATTCCCCCGCACAAGGGTGCAGATCGCGGGCTTTGGATCGGCGCGGGCCCTCCCAGGCCCATACCAAATCGCGGCGGGAGTATTTTTCAAAGGGATTCGACGATAACAGTCGATCGCTTTCGACCTTAGTGTGGTCGTGGTGGCATGTGCAACTTGTGCATGCATTTGGAGTCGCCACCGGTCTTTCTTGGAGGGTAGACCGGAAACCTTATTGACCGATTGTGAGAGATCGATCAATTCTGCGGAACCAGAGATTTTGAGTTCGGGGACTTGGTTACGTTGATGTCATTACCAACGCCCTTTCGGTACCTAACGCGAGTGATTTTCCCTAACTAGGATTTCATGTAGGCGCAATTTTAGGTGAGGTAAGTCTGACTTTGCACATTAACCAGTTTAACATGCTCACGTAATCATAATAAATAAATATATGCCAATCACATAAACATCTATCCTACGTGGTGATCATGGAATTATGATTTAATGGGTCTCGAGCCAATGAGACCACATTTAATCATTTTAATATTTTAATAACGGAGAGCCGCTCTTCGCTTCTTCTTGGTTTCTTGAACTCTTCAAGAATCGGGCCCCAAAGAGCTCGCCGACTTAAAAGGCTCCTCCACGTAATCCTCGTAGCATTTACATCAACAATTGACTATGCTAAAAATAAAGATTACATGAAAAATAAAAGGAGTACGCAGCCTCCATTTAATAATTACAACCCCAAATATATAAGTTATCACCATACATTCATACATACATCAATCACATTGATTAGGGATTTTTCCATGATCACCACCCTTCCACGTAAGTAATAAATTCACAATTTAAAACTTAGGAAGGCACAATAAAAATTCTACGTTGAATCATATTCAAAATTTTTACGTAAAATAAGATAGCCATAAATTTTCGATTCAAAATTGATTTAGTCTCAATTTTTGCTACGTTGATTAATTTATCATATAAAATAATCAACCTCCATTAGCCATGTAAGACGAACAATTCGTTAATACATATTGGCCATAGTATTGCAAAAATTGTAAAAAATCAATTAAATGCACGAAAACACCTAAGGATCGGCTCTGATACCACTGTTGGGATCCACGTAACACGTAGCGGAAATAAATAACAACCCATAAATGGATTACCTCTCGTAGCGTGCTTGAACGGAGATGTCGGTTCGATGTTCTTCGATCTCAGCCTCCACAAGTGTTAGGCATCTAGTTCGGACGCACCACCAATTGACGAACGGGGAGACGACTAATAACTTCACAACAATTATGCTAGCAATATGCGGAATCAATATTCCGAACTTAGTATATTTTGCTTACTCAAGATTATGAGAATATAGATAGTGTTTGTGTTCTTCTCTCTAAGCTCTCAAAAATTTGCACACTCTACAAAATGTCTCTCCCTTTAACCTCAAAACTCTTGCCATCCTTTTATAGCCAAAAATACCTTCCAATAAATTGTATTTAAAAATAGCACTAACAATTATAAATTCTATCTAAAAATAGCACTCACAAATAAATGACATTTAAAAATAGCACTAACAATAGCACTCACAATTTATAATACAAAAAAGCTATTTAAAAATAGCACTAACAATAGCACTCACAATTTATAATACAAAAATGTTATTTAAAAATAGCACTAACAATTATAAATTCTATCTAATAATAGCACTCACAATTTATGATAAATAAATGACATTTAAAAATAGCACTAACAATAGCACTCACAATTTATAATACAAAAATGCTATTTAAAAATAGCACTAACAATAGCACTCACAATTTATAATACAAAAATATTATTTAAAAATAGCACTAACAATAGCACTCACAATACAAAAATGCTATTAAAAAAGCATTAACAAAGGTGTTAAAAATAATAACCATTATTATTATTACAAGAGTTAAAGAGGTTACCAAACAGTACAAATACGCATAACGTATAAATACGTATGACGTATAAATACGTAGAGCATACGTATACATCCGTGAAACCGGGGACTAATTGAAACAAAAATGTGCAATTAAGCCCTTTTGGTAAAAATTGATTAAATTAGAGGGCAAATTGACCCAATTGCACTTCGAGACTTTAGAATCCAATGTCATAGCTTAGAAAAGTGAGAATTGAAAATTAAAAGACTCGAAAATGAATTTTTTAGGCACGGTTCGGGTTTATGTTTGTGAAGGAACATAGTGATCCGAGCCGAATTTTTGAGACTTAAAGTGACACACTTGAAGAGGAAATTAAAACAAAATTATTGAATATTTTTGTGTATTTTTCTGACCACGGATGGTATTTTTCTGATTTTTTTGGTATTTTTAATAATTAAATAAATTCGAAAAACTATTAAAAATTACGAAAAATATTTTTTTTGTTCAAAATTGGTTCTTGAGGCTAGGCCAAGGCTTCCAAAGTTGATTTTTCAATTTTATGATTTTGTTTGCTATTTTTAATTAATTTTTTAAAAAATGAAAATCACAATAATAGATTGGTCAAAAATCAGGTGTCAACAGCTGCCCCTCTTTGAGAGGAATCTCGTTAGAGGTTTCTCTCAAAGATAAGATGGCACCTGATTCCTAACCGACTCAACCGGGAAAATGAAAGAAGAAATGCTATGACATCGGATCCTTAAGACTTTTGATAAAGCTCGAATTAATCCTCGGTTTGCTCTAACAATTTGAACATGGGCCGGAGTGAGAGAGGCTTACCTGAAGCTCACCTGTCGGATGCTGCCGGTTGCGAAGACTTTCAAGAAGATGCCTAGGACTCGTCATTCAGAATATCCTAGGGAGATTAAGCTCTGACCTGTATGGTAGGTCATACCATGATGGGATTCCTAACTGGTAGGAACCTAAGGAAGGCGTATCCCACTCTTTGGGATTTGCCAAGAAGTTTGATCTGTATGGTGGATCGGACATTTGTGTTGATCCTTACGGCGGTATTTACCAATGAGTTGACCCTTATGGCGGTTTCTACCTTATTTGACCCTTATGGCGGTATCTACCGTCAAGTTTAGTTTGACCCTTATGGCGGCTTCTACTTTTGGCTGACCCTTCAGGCGGTTTCTACCTTTGGTTGACCCTTTAGGCGGTTTCTACCTTGAGTTGACCCTTCAGGCGGTTTCTACCATTGGTTGACCCTTCAGGCGGTTTCTACCTTGAGTTGACCCTTCAGGCGGTTTCTACCATTGGTTGACCCTTCAGGCGGTTTCTACCTTGAGTTGACCCTTCAGGCGGTATCTACCATAGTTTTGACCCTTCAGGCGGTTTCTACCTTGGATTGACCCTTCAGGCGGTATCTACCTTGAGTTGACCCTTTAGGCGGTTTCTACCATGAATTGACCCTTCAGGCGGTTTCTACCTTGGTTTGACCCTTCAGGCGGTATCTACCTTGTGTTGACCCTTCAGGCGGTATCTACCATCATTTTGACCCTTCAGGCGGTATCTACCTTAGTTTTGACCCTTCAGGCGGTTTCTACCTTGGATTGACCCTTCAGGCGGTATCTACCTTGAGTTGACCCTTCAGGCGGTTTCTACCATGAATTGACCCTTCAGGCGGTTTCTACCTTGGTTTGACCCTTCAGGCGGTATCTACCTTGTGTTGACCCTTCAGGCGGTATCTACCATCATTTTGACCCTTCAGGCGGTATCTACCTTGTGTTGACCCTTCAGGCGGTTTCTACCATGGGTTTGACCCTTCAGGCGGTATCTACCATATATTGACCCTTCAGGCGGTTTCTACCATTGTTTTGACCCTTCAGGCGGTTTCTACCTTGTGTTGCTTTGAAAAGGGGTCTCATGACGAGGGTTCTCCACGTCCGATGAGACTGCCTAAATTTTGAGAAGGGGTCTCATGACGAGGGTTCTCCACGTCCGATGAGACTGCCTGAATTTTGAAAAGGGGTCTCATGACGAAGGTTCTCCACGTCCGATGAGACTGCTTGATTTTTGAAAAAGGGTCCCGGGATGAGGGTTCTCCACGTCTGCTGGGATTGCTTGATTTTTTGGAAAGAGGTCTCATGACGAGGGTTCTCCATGTCCGATGAGACTGCCTGAATTTTGAAAATGGGTCTCATGACGAGGGTTCTCCACGTCCGATGAGACTGTTTGATATTTTTGAAAAGGGGTCACATCCTCACCCCTTCTTTTGAAAGATCCCAAAATTTGTCGGGAATTCAGTTTTGAAGCAGTGAAAGATTTTATTTTGACAAAGTTTCACTTGGGTCTGTTGAGGCGACATTCTGGGGGGCTGGGTTCTCCAGGTATCCTGCAGAAAGTTCAAACCTGTGTGCTCCACTCCACGGAGCAAATGTTTTTCTGGGATTTGGGGTTTCCAAGAATCCTGCAGAAGTTCGAGCCTGAAAGATTTTTCTTCACCAAGAAAACGTTAGTAATCTTTGGGAAGGCCACGGCTGTCCATTTGACAAAACCGTATGATTTAAGTTTTAATCATGAAATGTGCATTTTGATGCTGGAGGTTATCCAAAGCATTCTTGCAACATGCAAATGTGATCACAAATCCCTTGGACGGAAAATCTGGATCAACGGTTTGAAAATTCCAAAAAGATTTTGTTCAAAACATCAATTGGAATATTTCTCGACAATGAGGTCTTCTCACCTGTTTTACGATAGTGGTTTTTTTGTAGGGGATGCACTCAATTCCCTACTAACCTGTGCCTAGGTTTTAGGCTCATTTGCAGCGCATACATTTTGATCGGTCGGGAGGTCTTCCACGGGACCGTAATGTTGGGCTTGGTTCTTGATCCTCAAGGGGGACTCACTTTTGAGTCAAGGCCATTGAACGAAAATTTTCACCATTTTGCTCCGGGTTTACAAGTCAAGAACCCTGCAAAATGAGAAAGAAATAGTCTTGCTCGTACTTCTTCGAGCTAAGCTATATGTTAACCCAAGTGTCTTAGTCAGAGAAGACTGTTTCAGGGTTATGATGTTGGTAGGATTGGGGACCGAAACAGGCTTGTTTTTTGCCCAGAATTCATGAGGGGATTGACGTTGGTGATCATTGCAAACTTGTCACCTGTCTTTTCCATTCTGCATCTTCAATTTTTTGAGGTGTGCAACCGCTTTTGAGGTGTGCACAAATTCTTTAGGGAGAATCTCTGGCTGCATTGGCAATTATGTCTGCGTCTTTCCTCCATGCTTGACATCATTTGGAGGAGCGACCTTTTGATCTAACTCCTTTAGGGGCCTTTCTCTCTTCCCAACTAGGCTTCATTGGGGATCAAGCAAACAGCTTGCACGAGCATCGGCCTTGCTTTTACCAGGCACTTTGCTTTTTCTTGATGCCGGGGATTTTTATCTTTTGTTGAAATCCCACCTTTTCTTTTCCTTTGGAACTACGATGTTCAGAAAATTGTGCTAGACATACAACTTGAATCGTAGCACACTTGAACGCCGATATGAAATCTTTCTATAAATCCCATCTATTGGATTCTTCCGTTCTTGGAGTGATGCAGTTTCCATCTTGAAACATGCCATGATCACCAACAGGGGTTTATAAAATGAATTTGCAGGCTCAACTTGGCTACGCAAAGGATATGGTGTGTGGGATAGAGAAATGAATGCTTCTCGTCATCCTATGGCACTTGGATTACCATATAAACAACGCACAAAGATTAATGTTAGTCCGAGCAAGAAAATTTCTAACCATTTTCTCCTGATGCTGCTGGACTCGCCTCCATTTTGGCCTGATGTGGGGTGGTTCTTGACAGGGTTAAGAATGAAAATCGCCGTTCAAAGGGGTTATCAACGGTCACCTGTAGTGTTTGGGGGATATGAAACGAATGCCTCCGTCGTCCCAACCCATGTAATCGCTGCGAATGGTCCCTACTTCCGTAGGTCCATATTTTGTTGTCTGATTCGCTCCACTTCTCTCTTAAGTGTGTATAGGACGTGTTTGGACTAGGCTTTGCCTCTCGTCTTTTGAGAAAACGTCCTTTTGAGAGTTTTGAACAACTTTTGATTGGAAAAATCTCTTTCGTTTTCCCGAAAATTTTACCCATCAAGGGATTTTATGATGCCCCATACATGTTCTTATTCATGTTCAGACAACCTCCTGTTTTAAAACATGAATGCCAATGAAGTTTGAATCCTATGTCTTTTCTAGACATTAGATTCTGAAAGCTTTTCTTTTTCTCTCTGCATTTTTATTTAACATCTTCAATGGATTGGGGAAAGGGATACTTACCTGTCCCCCGCGGCTGGAGATCCCTGAAAATGCGGAAGAAACATGTTATTGTACGTTCATGAATTTTTCAAAAAATTAGAACGATACATCTTACCCTTGGTCATGTATTCCAACGGGTAATACATGGGATGTGAAAACCTGTTTCGCCTTGATGGCGATCCCCTGTCAAAGACGGGAATTAGGTGTCAGTTTGTGTTCCAAAATTCAAGGCAAATTGGAACGATACAGCCTTATTCTTGCTTTGTGTTTCCATTTGAACACAAACGCGCGGCTTGCAGAATCTGGCCCTCTATCTTGTGGCCTTGATCCCTCCGTTTGGTTGGTGATGAATCATTCTCAAGGGTTTGCCCCAGAGGAGATCCATTTGTATTTTTGGATGCATTCCAGCGCCACTCTTCAGAGTTCCTTTTATTCAAGGAAAAAGGAATTTGTTATCGGAATGCATGTCAAAGCATGAAGTGTGGAAGCGATACTTTTTACCCTCCACTCGATCTTGTAATCAAAGACCATTTCTTGGAGTGCTGACTCCCAAGTCAATAATTTTATTCGCCTCCTCGTTGGCGAGTTCTTTTCTTTTGAGGCTTTCGATGCCAACGACTTCCTGTTAAATGAGTAAAAACTCATGTTAGGCATGTGGTCTTTGAAGACCAAATTGGAACGATACAAAGTTACCGTCTTTAGGTTTGTATTCTGGGGTTTATTTCTGATGCGGATAACTCTGTCATTGCGTCTATGGATTTTGCCAGAGAAGAAACGTCATTCTTTGCCCAGGGCAAAATTGATTCGCATGCCCCAGTCATGCCTTAACGCTTTCCGTTTTTGTTGGAGATTTATAATCCAATCCGAAGGAGTCCCCGCACCTGCATGTGAAGAAATAGACGTGGGTTTTTATCTGACTTCATTTGGAATTTCTGAAAAGAGATACTCCCTCCGAAGTTTCGTCCTTTCGTGCTTTTCGAGCAATTTGCCCCGGTGAGGCATGGTTTTGCTGTTTGTCATCTCTGGATTCGATGACCCTGGTCTGATGAGCTTTCATGGGGGATCAAGAGAGTTTGCCCCCGGTTTGGCTCCTCAAAGCAAATGGGGGGAACCTGTTCCCATTGATTTTTGCAGATTCTGATCATCCATCTCGATTGTCAGAGTCCTTGATCAATTTTATCTGTCTCAAGACAGCTTGATATTCTTGGGATTCGTCATGTGGCGGTTTGGTGATTCTCTCGATCACAGTCGCCATTTGAGGTATTTGATGTTCCCTGTTTGTTATTTGAAAGCATTACATCCTGCGTCCTCTGCTCTTGATCATCATCTGAGAGGAAAAAGAAAGGAAGCATTATTCCCATATCAAGAAAATAATCATTTTGGAACGATACGTCCTTTTATACTTGATTTGCATTCCGTTTTGATGTTGCATATTGATATGAACAACATCTATCAAATTCCTCCATCCGTGTTTGAAGGTATTTGCAACGCCTACGGTTCATTTTCCCCAGCTGGGCGACGTCTGTTTTGTCATTTGAATGCATGAGCTTTTGGGTGCATTGCCTCTTTTATCACCTGAGATAAAAAAAATGGAGAAAAACTTATCCCCAGATCTGATTAAAAATCAATTAGGAACGATACGTCCTTTCACCAAACGAGTGGCTCTGTGACCAAATGTATTTTGCACTGAAGGGACGAATTCCACTATGTTCCACGGGTTTGGGGAATTTGCCCCCATTTTCGATAGAAATGAGCCTTATCAAGATGTATACAATACAAATAGATCCCTAATACAATCAATCTAAGGGACGAGATAGAGAGGATCTCAGCAAAATTAATCTTTATACAAGAGAACTAAGAATGTCAAATCAATCAAAGGAATGTGGTCCGAACACTTGGAGATGCCCCAGTTCCAGTCTTCGAGATGTGACTCCAGGATCACCGATTTTTTTAGGTGGTTTTAGATATACCAACCATCTAAAGACATGCACATGAGACAAGTGAGGATAAAACTTCTAAAAATCAAAGGATTTGGCACCTAAGGTCAAGGTTCCCACCGCGAGTTCTAGAAAGAGCCGATTCCATTGCACAGCTATCGTTGCATTGGGACTCGATCCATAGTTCGAAGTGAGCGGAATTGAAAAGTGGATTACCCCGTGCTTTTCCTCACAGAGATTCCATTTTCAATCCCTTCTATTGTTTTCCTATAGGCGGTGCCCGGGGTTTTAGGCGCGGTTGTGTGTGTCCATGTGTCGTGATCATCACAATGCAAGTCATGCACAACCGTTTATCAATCAGCGCTTCAAATCATCCACACAACATACATTCCTATGCCAACCTGCATAAGACAATGTTAATCGTGGACTACACCCCTTATTTCTCCAATCTGCAAAAACATATAACACCTATCGTAAGCGGACTTACCTCACCTTTGAGAGCGTCTGCATGGTTAGAAAAATCACTCAGCGTTTTAATTACGGCCTAAGTCCACTTGAGGTCTAGAACCATAGGTTCTAGAACAAAGTCCCCAGTGGAGTCGCCAGCTGTCGCGACCCGTCCGAAGCGGACGCAGCTAATGGATTACCGATCGCGGGCATTCCCCCGCACAAGGGTGCAGATCGCGGGCTTTGGATCGGCGCGGGCCCTCCCAGGCCCATACCAAATCGCGGCGGGAGTATTTTTCAAAGGGATTCGACGATAACAGTCGATCGCTTTCGACCTTAGTGTGGTCGTGGTGGTATGTGCAACTTGTGCATGCATTTGGAGTCGCCACCGGTCTTTCTTGGAGGGTAGACCGGAAACCTTATTGACCGATTGTGAGAGATCGATCAATTCTGCGGAACCAGAGATTTTGAGTTCGGGGACTTGGTTACGTTGATGTCATTACCAACGCCCTTTCGGTACCTAACGCGAGTGATTTTCCCTAACTAGGATTTCATGCAGGCGCAATTTTGGGTGAGGTAAGTCTGACTTTGCACATTAACCAGTTTAACATGCTCACGTAATCATAATAAATAAATAGATGACAATCACATAAAACATCTATCCTACGTGGTGATCATGGAATTATGATTTAATGGGTCTCGAGCCAATGAGACCACATTTAATCATTTTAATATTTTAATAACGGAGAGCCGCTCTTCGCTTCTTCTTGGTTTCTTGAACTCTTCAAGAATCGGGCCCCAAAGAGCTCGCCGACTTAAAAGGCTCCTCCACGTAATCCTCGTAGCATTTACATCAACAATTGACTATGCTAAAAATAAAGATTACATGAAAAATAAAAGGAGTACGCAGCCTCCATTTAATAATTACAACCCCAAATATATAAGTTATCACCATACATTCATACATACATCAATCACATTGATTAGGGATTTTTCCATGATCACCACCCTTCCACGTAAGTAATAAATTCACAATTTAAAACTTAGGAAGGCACAATAAAAATTCTACGTTGAATCATATTCAAAATTTTTACGTAAAATAAGATAGCCATAAATTTTCGATTCAAAATTGATTTAGTCTCAATTTTTGCTACGTTGATTAATTTATCATATAAAATAATCAACCTCCATTAGCCATGTAAGACGAACAATTCGTTAATACATATTGGCCATAGTATTGCAAAAATTGTAAAAAATCAATTAAATGCACGAAAACACCTAAGGATCGGCTCTGATACCACTGTTGGGATCCACGTAACACGTAGCGGAAATAAATAACAACCCATAAATGGATTACCTCTCGTAGCGTGCTTGAACGGAGATGTCGGTTCGATGTTCTTCGATCTCAGCCTCCACAAGTGTTAGGCATCTAGTTCGGACGCACCACCAATTGACGAACGGGGAGACGACTAATAACTTCACAACAATTATGCTAGCAATATGCGGAATCAATATTCCGAACTTAGTATATTTTGCTTACTCAAGATTATGAGAATATAGATAGTGTTTGTGTTCTTCTCTCTAAGCTCTCAAAAATTTGCACACTCTACAAAATGTCTCTCCCTTTAACCTCAAAACTCTTGCCATCCTTTTATAGCCAAAAATACCTTCCAATAAATTGTATTTAAAAATAGCACTAACAATTATAAATTCTATCTAAAAATAGCACTCACAAATAAATGACATTTAAAAATAGCACTAACAATAGCACTCACAATTTATAATACAAAAAAGCTATTTAAAAATAGCACTAACAATAGCACTCACAATTTATAATACAAAAATGTTATTTAAAAATAGCACTAACAATTATAAATTCTATCTAATAATAGCACTCACAATTTATGATAAATAAATGACATTTAAAAATAGCACTAACAATAGCACTCACAATTTATAATACAAAAATGCTATTTAAAAATAGCACTAACAATAGCACTCACAATTTATAATACAAAAATATTATTTAAAAATAGCACTAACAATAGCACTCACAATACAAAAATGCTATTAAAAAAGCATTAACAAAGGTGTTAAAAATAATAACCATTATTATTATTACAAGAGTTAAAGAGGTTACCAAACAGTACAAATACGCATAACGTATAAATACGTATGACGTATAAATACGTAGAGCATACGTATACATCCGTGAAACCGGGGACTAATTGAAACAAAAATGTGCAATTAAGCCCTTTTGGTAAAAATTGATTAAATTAGAGGGCAAATTGACCCAATTGCACTTCGAGACTTTAGAATCCAATGTCATAGCTTAGAAAAGTGAGAATTGAAAATTAAAAGACTCGAAAAGGAATTTTTTAGGCACGGTTCGGGTTTATGTTTGTGAAGGAACATAGTGATCCGAGCCGAATTTTTGAGACTTAAAGTGACACACTTGAAGAGGAAATTAAAACAAAATTATTGAATATTTTTGTGTATTTTTCTGACCACGGATGGTATTTTTCTAATTTTTTTGGTATTTTTAATAATTAAATAAATTCGAAAAACTATTAAAAATTATGAAAAATATTTTTTTTGTTCAAAATTGGTTCTTGAGGCTAGGCCAAGGCTTCCAAAGTTGATTTTTCAATTTTATGATTTTGTTTGCTATTTTTAATTAATTTTTTAAAAAATGAAAATCACAATAATAGATTGGTCAAAAATCAGGTGTCAACAGTAGCCCATGAACACATCGTATGGAGAATTGACAAAATGGAACGCGTTAGGTCGAAATTGATCATATGTACGTGCGACGTCACATTAAATGAAAGGAGAAAGACCAGTTAAGAATCAAACATCAAGGAGGGTGATAGACACAGGACCGATGGGAAAGAAGAAGCAGTGCGACGAGGGTGACCAGAAACAGCATATGCTGCCAACCAAACCATATTCCGAAGGATCGATTGAAACACTACAAAAGGTTAGTAACTTGTCGATCTGAGCTCTTTCCCATACAGAGGAA
Organism: Rhodomyrtus psidioides; assembly: GCA_021437785.1. Lineage (NCBI taxonomy): Eukaryota > Viridiplantae > Streptophyta > Magnoliopsida > Myrtales > Myrtaceae > Rhodomyrtus > Rhodomyrtus psidioides. The sequence goes on from JAILYB010000002.1 coordinate 21,680,026, forward strand.
AAAGTCCTTTCCAGCCGCTGATACCAGCAAACGAATTTCCTATCAAAGGACGGATAGGAGACGAACCGATGATTATGGGTCAGACAGTCAGAAGCGCAGATAAACGATCATCCAACGGGAAGGATTTCCCCCACGATGACGGGGAAACATTCTGCTAACATCAAAGGAGGAGGCAATCGTTTGATTTGGGGACCTACAATAATATGGTTGTTTCTAGATTGGCGGTCCATAAAGGAAAGGGAAACATCTCCTTTATCTTCATTACTCAGAAGATCATCAAGGCGCGACAAACAGGAAGCCGCTTGAGGACTAACGAAGGATTGATTCGCCATGAGAAATTGAGAACATTATGCGGTGCCCACATTTATATAGAGATTGATAAAGTAACTACATCAGGTTATTGCGCAGACATGGAGTAATGGTGAAAATTTTGGCGCGGAAAAAGAAAAACAAAAATGTCCAACATAATTTCATTAAGATCCTTGAGGATACAAGGAATCTTTAATATCTGAGAAGAGTTTGTACAACAGGGAATCGAACCTCTTGTTGCGAGCTATGGATTCACTCCTGACCTGGCACCGGTGGGTCTCTTCTTGAGATATCCTAGCAAAGTCTTGTCGCTTCCTCTCCTCTAGAGAAGCAAGAGACTCCGTCAAATGATCTTCGATCATCGATCGACGGGAAAGTACAGCGGATCGATGAAGGCATGTCTTCTCTATCTCTCTCTATATCGCCAGTCTTCGCTCCTCAAGGGCTTGCTCTTTGTCATTCAGTTCAGATATCTCCTTAGCAACTTCCTGAAGGGATTACTGCTCCTGGCCCACCAATTGTTCCGCTGCTTGAGTCTCAACACTGGAAAAGTAATCTACAAGGCTGGTCAGGGCAACTACCTGGTCCCGGCACTCTCTATAATGGGAGAAGCCAGCTGAGAAGTTATCCAAGAAATGTTTCAATCGCTGAGCCACAGTCGAAGGGAGCAAAGCAGTGAATTCTTCCTTGGCCAGTTCCATCGTTACGGATTTGACGCGCTCAATAGCCGAAGGACTGTCTATGAAGGAAGAAACTCAAAGAAGAGGAGATCTAAGGAGCACCACAAGTTGAGCTTTAGCTGGTCCAAGGCTTCCCTAGAAGGAATAGTGCTATGTTGACACTCACCACTAATGGGCTTCGCTGAATAAGTCTGGACATCTCCCAATGACGCCGGAGCTATTTCAGCCTCGACAAGTGAAAGATCGGTATCAATCGATAACTGAGCGATAACGGGTGCCGGAGAAGAAAGTGCTCCGCCTGGCTTCTCGATCGCTGGAAGGATGCTGGACGAATCTAACTGACATGGAGCAAGTACCAACAAGGATGTGCCACGAACTGCCGAAGGTGGCAGATGGAGAGTTCTGGACAGCTCAACAGGGGCTGACGGCTTGACAGAAGCACTAACATCGAGCTCTCCGCCAGATCGAGCATCAGTTAGCAAAGGGTCTTCAGGAGGAATGACCGAGGATGCGTCAAACAATAGAGAGGATGATTGAAGGCGCAATGCATTTTTTTCGATGGAGGGAAATAATGGGTTCATCATTTTCATCATCTAGTTCATCGTCTGACGAACATGAACAAGTAAGTACCCAGAGTTCTAACAAGCAATTAAAATAAAAAAAAAAGAGAAAAAACTTTCCAACCTGCTAAGAATACTGGATGCTCTGGAATATCTTGTTGGGAAGCCTTCCTTTTTTTTTCTTTTGGATATGTACTCTTCGGATTCAAGCCATCAGATTTGACCCGATCCTTATTCAAAATTGAGGAAATAGCTGCTTCATAAGGACTCTCAAGACTGAAAGATAGCCACCAGGTTGTGTATTCCGAAGTAACCCCAGGATCAAATCGAAGAGACTCAATGGTATTCTTGAAAAAACGCTGATACATTAAAACAGTCACTCGAGCACATCAGGTAAAAGAATCATCGTCATCAAGTCTGTATGCCTTCTTATCCATCAAAGGAAAATGCATGAGATAAGGAATATGCATAGAAATAGCTTGTCGAAGGCCGAATTGCTGAGCGCAGTATAGTGGTGAGTAAGGCTCGAACCCTGGATAGAATCTGCCTTTGAGGCATAGCCGAATGGGAAGATCCTTAGAGGAAAGAACATGAATTAGGAAGTCACGAAAACTAAAATGCTCATGTATTCTTGGGTTAAGAAGAAAGTTGAGCTCAGTTGAATGGTATGGGAACATATCGACCTTGTCAGGGTCGCATGAAAGGATTTACTGAAGATAGAAAATCAAAGGCAGAACATTAGGAGGAACTTCCAACGGAGCGACGATGAGCAATCTGGTGCCAATACCCGAAGAACCACCTTCCTTTTGGGGATTTAGAACGCCTGTAAACAGAAAAGGAAAATATAATGCTATCAAGCCTGAAAGATTCAGAGTGGCCAAACAATACGTTGTCCTTGGCGTATGCCATCATCGATCGAGAGGCATGGTTAACGCTCCTATAAAGAACAACCAATGCCAAATGACCTAGAGCGACATCTCTTCCTCTTGCAATATTGGACGCAAGGACGAGGTAGTCCTGAGATACCTTTACGATTGGACTAAAGAAAAGGTATTTCGACAGCCAAAACAGAAGGAATGTTGTTTGCTCGGCAAGAGAGACAGTGCCGGAAGTCTTACAATGGAGATTAAGAAATTTTTCATAAGCAAGGGAAGCATGAGAAGTAGAGCAGTCCTCTAAAATTTCTAGATTTGTGGCAGACGTGCCATGAGTAGCCAGACCAGCAATGGTAAAAACGTCTAGAAGAGTGGTCAACATAGGACCCCACGGAAAAAAGAAGCAGTTGGTTGATGAAGACCAAAAGCTTTTGATGGAGCCTATTAAACCCCTATTTAGATCATGGGACAGCAGACTAATATCGAGGGTTGTCCTGATATGGGCTGTCGCCTAAGCGGCTGTAGTCAATGGGTCGGATTTGAGCCGACGAAACCAGGCCAGAAACGTCTTATCAAGCGACGAAAAACTCCGGAATCGCTGAGATGGAAGCGACCAAATGTCCCGCATAGGAGAGGCTTGAATAGGAAATTTTTCGCTCCGACGCAGTGGGAAACAAGTTTGAAGAGAAGCCGCGACGGACAAATGAGATTGAAGACTGGGTCCCAGAATAAACCCAAAATATTCCTTGAAAGTATTCAATAGTTCGAAAAATCAATCATCCTTGCTTTTGTCCTTCAGCTTATTGAAAAGGGCCAATCATTTTTTTGGGTCAGAAGGAGAAGATGAAGACGCCATGGAAAGGGACGAAAACAAATAACCAGAGGTTTAGAGTTTAAGACAACGGAGAAAATGATGGATGAGAGCTTTCTGTCCGAAGGGGGTACTAAAGACTAGAAATCGAGGCGTCAAGGAAAAGTTGGAATGATTACATCAGATCCCCTGTTGACGGCAGTTGTCAAATCCAGAGACGTCGTTTAAAAGACATAAAACTTCGATTCATATCTTTTAAAGGGGGCATTTGTAAACACATAAAATTACCCTAGGGATAACGAGATGTACCGTGGAGAAGAAACGATTAGCTGCGATCAGATGTATGCGAACAAGATAAAGATCAAGCTGCAGATCCGCCACGTATAGAGGGTAATTTTGGCTGTATTTATATCAAACAAGCCAAGAGAAAAGGCGCGCAAAAGAAGACACGATCAGGGCAGTTATAGAATTGGGCGGCAATCCCATCAAGCACAGTAAAAGACACGAAAATTGTTATAAAAAAAAAAAAAAACCTTATCCATGAAGGTCACCGAAAGAAAACATGCTGAAAAGACTGAGGCGACAGCTGTCATCAAAAGGGAGTGTATTTGGAGCCCAAGGCAGCAACTGATTCGGCGGTTACCAAAGCAAGCTTAGTCATTGAAGAGAATGTGCTTGGGGCCCAAGGCAGCAGATGATTGACGGCTACCAGGTTGCGCCTATAAATACCAACGGGTATCCAACAACAAAGCCCCCCTCCCCCCCGACAACATACAACAATCAAGTCTTTATCTTTTCAAATAACTCTTAGTATAGCAATAGCTTTCAGATTCCCGTCGTCAATTCAATTCCGACGTACTTCATATCCAGAGTTATGTGTCATCGATTCGATTCTGTCGTCTACTTGCCTAGTTTAGTGCCGTCGATTAAATTCCGGTGTTGCATTGGTTCACTATCCACCCGTCCAGTAACGTCGATTAAAATTCGGTGCTGTGTCCTACATTTCCACAAGTCCGGTGTCGTCGATAAAATTTCGGCATCGTGTCCTACAGTAAGGGTCAGCGCCGTCGATTCAATTCCGGTGTTGTATCTAGGTTTACTATTTCGTCGAAGCAATTCGACAAGTTTCATCGAAATTCGTCTCTAAGGGTTTTGTCGAAATTTTGTACAAAGCTGCGTTCCTATCAATAAGATATCCTGCATTTGACTCTATCTGTCCAAAACTTGCACTTAGCCATTATTCTTAACGAACTGCTAACGTTCGATAAAAGGATTTTCCTGCATCAACAACTCTTTTGGGCTTCAACCTCTTGGGCCGAGCCCTGAGAAGATTGAGCAGGCTCGACCGAGGGAAAATTTTGCGACAACAGTAAGTGAATAAAATAGCATGTGTCTTTTATATTTCTATATGCATGAGCTACATGTGTTTAAAATAAAATTAGACATAAGTAAAGTCATAATAATAATAAATAAATATGCAACGAGTTGAGGTTGATGCCCCTGAGACATCGGAGAACCTCCTCACCCGCCGTCGCCTAGGCCTCTCGGCCGATACCGGCTCGACCCTATTCGGCGTGAGTTTCCCGTCGGATGATGCTAGGGTCGAGTCGGGGGTGTTACAGAAACCACTATAGATTATCTATATTTGTACTTGGTTATTTACTATTGTTTGGAAGTGATATCGAGGCCTTCCTACGCGGCACTGCTAACCTTGACATGGATATTTTTAATAATATTTTATATCTTTGAATTATTTATTTTATTTTTTTGTTTTATTTATTTTATTTTTTGTTTCTTTTTTCCTTTTTTCTTTGCCAACGAAGGTCACCGTTGACCCTCACATGCAATGAAGGTCTCGTCCATCTATGTGAGGGCCGCGTTAGCCGTGAAGGCCCGAGCAAGGCCATCGTTGCGCAGGCGAGGTGGCCCATGCTTAAATTTAGCAAGGGCCTTCACACCCTCGCGTGCGGCCAGCAGGGATGCGAAGCTCTCACCCAAGGCCATCACAGCCGCAACCCCAGTACCCCCATGGGGGAGATTTGAGCAAGGGCTGCCTCGCCCACGGCGCTGGAAGCGATGGCCCTCAGCAAGGGTTTCGCAGCCTTGTTGGCAAATAAAATAATAACATAAAAAATAAAAAAAAGGAGAATTAAAATTAAAAAGGAATTGAAAGAACTCAAAAAATTTAAAATTAAGTAAAAATTATTTATGTCAATGCCGACGGTGTCACGTAAGATGGATGATGTCCAGCCAAAATTTCCGAATAGACCCATTTGGTGAAATGAAAAATGTTTAGGACTCAATTGATAAAATTGAAAAATCTATGATTGATTTGATAAAAGTGCAATAGATTTATGATTTATTAAAATAAATGTCAGTAGGCTTGGGCTCCGCTCATTTCGTGAAAAAATGAGTTTTTTTTTTTGGAAATTACTTTATAAAAAGTCATTTTCCATGAAAATAACAATTTTTTTAGTATCCATCTGAAACATAAAAGTAAGGATTAGATTTTTCTCCGTGCAACCCTTTTGATAATTTGTTAATTTTATTTATTTATTTATTTTTTCTTTTCCCTCCTTCTTCAATTGGTTGTGGGCCACAGCGACCGCCAGGAAGGTCGAGCTCGCCAGCCGAGGAGAAGCATGTCATCGTTTGAGGCCAGTCGCCGGCCATTGCCATTATTGGCAATCGATAGAGAAAGAAAAAAACGAAATTTTTTTAAAAAAATATCAGAATATTTAGAAATTAAAATTGTAGATTTTTTTTTAAATAAATAAAATGAAAATTAATGTGAAGGAGTGGAGGGATGAAATCTGGAAAATGAACGGAGGTTTATGGTGTGTTTGTTTTGGGGAAAGTATTTTCTGGACTTTCGTCTGTTTGCTTCGCGAAAAATGATTTGATCAACGGAAAGTACTTTCCAGTCAACAAAGATTTTATTCATTAAAATAGGAAAGTGAATTCCCCAAAATAAAAAGGTGAAAACACTTTCCCAAACTTGAGTCTCTCACTTTCTTTGAAAACGGGACTGAGGCCGATCTTCGGGACCGATCCCGGGGCCGAGGTTGGGGACCGGGGTCGAGCCGGTGCCGGGCCGAGGACGGGACTGAGGTCGGGGACACCAGTAGGGGCCCGGTCCCGGGCGGGGACCGAGGCAGGGCCAGGGCGAGGGCCAGGCCGGGCCGGGACCGGGACCAGGATCGGGATCGGAGACTGAGGACACGGGGCCGGACCGGAGACCGAGGATCGGGGCCCAGCCCAGTGTCGGGGGCTGGGCTGGGACCGGAGACCCGGGGACGAGACCGGGGCTAGGGACCGGGGGCCGAGGACAGGGGATCGGGGCCGGGGCCTAGCCGGGTCAGTTCACGTCAACTCTCTCGACCATCTGCCTCTCTTGAGTATCAATGACTATCCCTTTGATGAGATTGAAATCTTTTTCCAAATGAGAACCAAACACCGAAAAATATTTTCGGTAACATATTACCAAGCAAAGGAAAACAAATCGTTTTCCGAGAAAATGATTTTCAGGAAACCACTTTTCAAAAAATAAATTCTTGAAAATCACTTTCCTTGAAACAAACGCACCCTAGTGTTTGAACAAAATGTAGTTTTCTAGTGATTATGGCCACCCAGCAACTAGGGGTGTCAATGGGTCGGGTCGGGTCGGGTCTTCATTATACCCGACCCGACCCGAAACACAATAAGCTTTGGTCGGCCCGACCCGAAACAAGACCAAACAGAACATGACCCGAAAAATCGAGCCGGGTCGGGTCGGGTCTTTTCGGGTCGGGTATCTTGTTTCGGCCTTTTTTTTTTTTGTGCTCCACTCCATCGAGCTGTAAATGAAAATCAAAATACTTGCAACATCCCATAACAAAATTTCAAAATCGTCAAAATACTAACATAAGTATCAATTTGCAGCCCAAGTTTGGCCAAATTACGGCAAGAATTCATTTTTTTTATTTAGACTAAATTTGACATAATCGGTCTTTTTCAACTCGCCAACACAAAGCCACTTATGCAAAATACAAATTCAAATTGCTTGATAGCCACAACCTTACATTAACCAAAAGATGGGTTACCTATGTTCAATAAACGGATATTGTCTAGGATCAAATTGCGGAATGCCTTCTCCAGCAGAGCCTTGAAAGTATTTTGCAGCTACTCCGTCATCTCGTTGAATGCAGGATCCTTAGCTATCTATTGGGCTAAGTCCTTGATACTAGGGTCCTATACATACTGCACAACAGATAAAGAAGATCAACAAATACACTAGATGAAGAAAATCGTGAGATTGAGTAAGGGGGTAGGGATGGTTATATTTCTGATTCATGGAGTGAAATCCAAAAGCTAACCTTCAGATAATACCATAGATAAAACCAACAGACATCGTTTCAACTCCAGCTGAATTCTAAGCGAACTCTTGAGACCATGTTTAAAAATGAAAAGAAAAAGACAAGATTGGTATTGTCACCTCCCCATGCATTTTGCCCCGTCTCGGGCCAAAATTTCCAAATAGCATTTCCCAAATGGAGCAACTATCAGAAAAAAAAAATCAAAAAATATTCGCCACTTGCATAAAACTCCCATTTTGTAGAATTAGTTAACTTCATGCTCTAAACCAGAGTAAATCATCCGGCGTTAATCTATGTCATCAAGCCAACAAGAGCACCCTTGAAAATATTAAAATATATGATGACAAATACCATAAAGGCTTTAATTTTTTTGCAAGTGAAGGAACCTTCTGCTAAGCTGGTTTGTTATCTATTCTTCTTTAAGTTGTATATCTTTAACAAGTTTAGTTATAGCCTTATAGGAAGACCACACTTGATAACTCTTAGAAAACATGTCTAAATTACTTCAGAAACAATCACGAAAAGAGAAAAGGAGATGGGTAAGAGGAATATACATTAAGAAGGCTTGACGTGGCTGAGAAATCAAAAGGGTTGCCAGCAAAGCCAGCTTTGGGAGGGAAAACATCTGATGTCTGACACCTCCACGATAGATGGTGTAGACTTGGGACCTATGCTATCAGTAACACTGGCTTTATCACCTGAAAAAATCCAAAACCACAATCATCATATAGCTTCTAGCAAATGCATTTTTAACCAGGAGGGAAACCGCTCAACAAATGCTAGAGAAGGAAATCTTTGCAGAAAACAGATCTAGTGCATGCAAATTTCTTATGGGCACGTCACATCCTTACATGTGAAACCTGCGATGCCAAAAACAGTACAACACATAACTTTATGAGCCATAAGGAATCAAGAAAACTAGAGCTTGGAAATTTGATTGGTGAATTTTCTCAAAACGACAATGAGCAACAGGCACTTGAGCAAGCCTCCAACACCAACAGATTCTTTCAATCCAAGGATAGCTTTGGAGGGTCTATGCTCAAGTCCCAAGTTGGGCTTTGGACAATAAGGTTCTCAACGAGGTACAGTGAAGGAATGGTATTGTCTAAGATCAAATTGCGGAGTGCCTTCTCCAGCAAACAAAACTATGTTTACTACAACCCAGACTCGTAAACATGGAAAATTAGAATAAGAACTTGACCTGCGGCTATACTTTAATCTCCATGGCTAGTTTCCAAATGGCCTCCATGCCTAGAAAGTCTGCGCTGTAATCTGGTCAGACCCACCTCCTTGCAAGGCCTATGTTCCACTCAAGTGAAGAATTCGATTCCAATTTCTCTGAACAACACAAATGACAATCACCACACTAGGAATCAGAGAAAATACAATGCATAACTGACTGGAAATGAAATGAACCACACAAGCCACTCATACACAATGACACGATTACACGAACTACAAGTTCATTGACCACATTAGAAACAAGTTGCAAGTTCATGAGCCAAATCCACATATTTTGAAAATTTTAAATTTGGGAAGTCTGCCAATCTTTCAAAGTCTACTCTAGGCTAATAAATGTTTTCATAAGTTCTGCTCTGGTCTCTGTATACGTTCAGGCTCACTGAAGCATTTCATCGAACACCTTTTGTAGCCATCAACATACAGAGTTTGCTTACCAAAACCAACAATCTTAAGCACTCTCTCCTCTGACTCAAGCAAATTTCCAAGCTCCGGCACAAGCAAAATTCCCAAGATTCAAGTGCCTATGAACAATCGAAATCATGTGACAACTATCGACCCCGTCCAAAGCCTGCAACATCCACCGGTTGATCTAGCCGACCCACAACGATCAACCACGCCAGTCTCTGTCCTTCTTAGGACTCTAATCACGGCCCCAAGGTCACTCTGGAGGAACTTTTGCAACAACGATCGTCCTCCCGCCATAAGTACTCGTGGAGAGGAAGGCGTTGGGGGGAGTCGCGAAGGATCTGGAGGCCTTCGATCTCGTGGAAGACGGACTGGTGGTCATGGATCTCGTTGAGAGCGTCGGAGAGGCGGTGGCCGTGGTAAATGTCAGAGCATGCGGGAGAGCGAGGACAGAGCATCGAGCGCGAGAGAGGGAGGCGAGAGACTTGGGTGTTTAGGGTTTACTCTTGTTACGTTCAGGTGTTTGGGCTTGTTTATGTTATTTGGCTGAGGCCCGAGCCCAAACAAGAAAACACTAATAGCAGACAATACCCGAACACAAGACAAGAATAGCAGGCGGTACCCGAAACACAGTGAGACCCGAACAAGAAATGCTTGTCAATTTCGGGTCGGGTCGGGTCGGGTCTTGTTTCGGGTCGGGTATCTTGTTCGGTATGGACACCCCTACCAGCAACCATCCACTTACAGAACAACGAATTAATTTTCGAGAGATCATGGCGTGCGTTCGTTTGTCGCGCTTTTCCCGCTCATTTCTCTATTCAGTTCTGCAGCTCGGCATGATTAAGCACCGCGATCTTGTTCGAAACGCTCCAATTTAGTCGGCAACTTTTGCACAAAGGTCAGAGGTTAATCACCATCCCTCTAGATGATGCCACTGATCAGATTATGCACGACAGTTCAATATCACAAGAATTATAGCAGGCATAGATAATTTAATTCTACATTAACAACATACATCAAACCAACAAAAATGAGATAAGGACAGTAGAAATGTCACATCAGATAAAATCGAGTGTTATTTGCGGCAAATCGTGGACATTTTATATAAATTTCCATTCCAACATGAGCCCATTTTTTTTTTTTACTACCGGCGAGAGTCACCGGCTACCCTCACTAGCATAAGAAAGAAATGGGGGGGGGGGGTTTCAATTTAGTATAATAAAATAAAAATAATACCAAAATAGGTTAACAAAAAACATATTTAAGGTTTTAGGAAGTGCCGAGCAGTGAACACTTCTCCGCAGGTTTTTGCTAAGGATAATTACACAAATAGTCCATAAACTTTGACAGAATGTTCAATCTGGTACATGAACTTTTAATTTGTTCAATTTAGTCCATGAACTTGGCATAATGTGTAATTTGGTCCCTAAACTTTTAACTTGTTCAATTTAGCCCCTAAACTTTTAGTGCATGTTCAGTCTAGTCCCTGAATTATAGAAAAATATTCAATATAGTCATTTTGTTAATTTAAGATCAGAGAAAACGTTGAACATTTTCATATAGTCTAAGGACTAAATTGAACATTTACTAAAAGTTCAGGGACTGAATTGAACAAGTAAAAAATTTAGGGATCAAATTGCACATTCTGTCAAAGTTTAGGACTAAATTGAACAAATTAAAAGTTCAAAGATCAAATTGTACATTCTGAGAAAGTTTATGGACTATTTGTGTTATTTTGTCTTTTTTGCAAAAGATCCAACCACCCACCTGGGTGGCGCTGCTGGTTTGAGCACGCTTCTGCATACGGCAGGTTGCGTGTTCGAATCCCAGGGCGTCACTCAAAAGGGTGACTTAACCGGTGCACGATGTGTGGTGGCTAGCACGTGTCGCCCCGAGGATTATTCGGACTCCACCCGGTTGATCCCCTGGTTTGAGACCCGGTTCGCCGGTTGATCCCGCTGGGTTGAGATCCGGTTCGCCGTGAGCTCGGACACCTCGATTATAAAAAAAAAAAAAAAAAAAGGTCAAAAGATCCACTTTCAGGAATCAAAGGATGGACCCACGTTACTCTCTTTCCTCTTAGCTCGGCCAATAATACCAAAATGTTCCACAAGCCAAAGCATGATAATGAAAATGTGGGCCCCATTCTCAGCAACTTCACCAAAATGCAGTGGATTTTTCTTCCCGATGCAGGTACGTCAACAGGCAACATAATGATCTAAGTGATAACGTGAATTTCCAGATTTATTTCAACAGCACAAGGGCTGCACAAGCCTACTTTTATGTTTTTCAGAAGGTAATTTCAGCATTACAACAGCCTAATTATTCGTGAAAAAGCCTCTCTCTTTTTTCCCCTAATCCAGCAAAGTAACGGCTACATATTTGTTTTTCTAACCTAATTTTAGCACCGCAAAGTGCTTATTTAAATGGTGTCTAGGACGCTTACCTGGTGCCACTTCCTTTTTTTTCTTCGACTTGTACACGCTTGAGATTCGCCGGAACCCCGCTCTCGATTTCACCGGCTTGCGAAAAGATCAATAGGATCAGTAGCAACAATTTCAAAGAATAACACGAAGTCAAGATGTTTAGAGTTGGTCACCTCAAGCGCCAATGAAGAATGGTGGCTCTATTTATAGAGCTAAAGGCTCCATTCATTTAGAGAAAAATGAATGGTTTGAAAAAAAATATTTTTTTTCCGAAAATAAATAATTAGCCAATATAAATGTTTTCTTTATTTTTTGCACATTCATTTTTGTGAGTGATTTTTTTTTCAAGCAACCATTTCGTGGAAAATATTTTTTAGATTATTTTTTTTTTTTGTGAAAAATTCTAACCTAAGTCGAAAGTAAAACAGAAATCCTTCTCAAGGGCGCTAAAATGTTTGGGAAATGATTACACATCGCCTAAATTCTGTCAACATCTAAATTTTAAGCAAGGGCCATAAAATGCTGGGAACCGATCCAACCGTTTGAGCCCAGCTGGACTGGGTCAGCGATCAGGCGTTGACTGAGGGAAATGGAGCGGGCTGGGCCCGAAGAAAAATAGAATTGGGCCTGGGCCGGGACAAAGCAAGCTCCAGCCCAGCACGGCCCACATTCTGCAGACTGCCGGCGTGGTGCTAACACGGCACCCCCATTGGCGTTGGAACTTGGAACTACCAGGTGGCGTGCGCCCATTAGCTCAATTTAGTATTCTCAAATGGGCACGCTATTTCCACTCTTATTTTCGCCAACACACTTCTTTCTTTCTTTTTTATATAGTTAGGTCACTGAAATACCATCATCTCTCATTAATCTCACTATGCAAATGCTTCATTTTACACCAATCAAGATATCAATTTATCATATCTTGTTATCATTTTTCCTAGAGAAAGTTATCAATTTTAACTTACTGTCTTATATTTTCATTAACAAGAAATTTCTATTTATTATAGGTTGTGAACACACAACTAGTTTCTTTTTTTAAATAGTGTGAGCAAATATTTCATTATTTTAGCCGATCTCGATAAAAATGGAAAGGAAGATTTGATCAAAATATGGAAAAGGTTAATTTTCTAAAAGCAATGATCAAATGTCAAACCTGATCATAAAACTTCATGATGTTCAACTCCTGCTATGAACAAAGGAATTAGTATCGACTATAAATTCAATTTCATAGCGAGTAGGTCAAAATTTTAAAAATGTGCTTATACTATTTCCCTAAAAAAATCCTGATTGAGTTTGAAAGTGCAAAATATGTAAATCAATCTTCAACCCCATCTTGCAATTCACATCAAAATGTGAAAAGCTCAAAAGAAAGCACAAATAAGCAATGTTTAACTTTAGAAACCTATAAATTTATTTCAAAAAAATCACCTACAAGGTCAAGATATGCTTGATAGTTAGATTGAATTTTGATTTTCAACTTTGAAATAAAGTTTCCCAAAAAAATAGACAAGTAATTGTGTGTTAATAAGCCGTTATAGCTGGAGTATAACCTTTTATATAACATTTGTTTTAAAAGCATGAGAGTATAAATTAAAAATAACGACCTTCTCTAGGCAAAGTAATAACATGATGCATTATTAGATGATGTTTCATTGAGTATAATTTGACATATATATATTCAGAGATTGGTAATTTAATAGAGAAAATAGAAATAAAGATAGTTATGTTGGTTAGGATGACAAAAGAAACGAAATAATAAATTGAAGAAAGAGAAAGATATTTTATAGAGTATAAATGGAGAGGATGCGCGGTCCGTGCGCAGTGACTTTGGATGAGTAGTAGGATCCCGAGTCCTCTTAATCAATTGGGATGTTGCAGAGAGTTCTAGCATGATGTGCTTACTGCTTGGTATGAGGTTCGCTAGACCTGATCTACCCTCAACTTTTTCACATGTGGGGAAACACCATATGCCGATTCAACACAACAGATCGTCCTTATTAAAAAATAATGTGGAATTGCCGGCCTCCGAAACGTAGAACTCCCAATTCTGTGCACATTCAGACACTTGCTCTTTTTCTTTTTTGGCTTGGTAATGAACGTAAAACTTCACGATACCGCGTCTTAGACTCGGTCTTTTCATGGCGAGAGACGGCAATCTGAACTCCTTTCATATATAAATATGACATCCAGGGATCTGTAGCCTCACAGCAACATTAACCAGTGTCGATCAATCTTGACATTCTTTTGCAGAGTCCTTGTATTGTATCATCAGCTCATTCTTTCATGGCGACCCGCATTCTCTTCCTCGGGCTCGTGGCCCTCCCTTGTCATCGCCGTCGCCGGAGCGGATCAGAGTCCCCTTCAAGATTTTTGCGTCGCGGACCCTTCCAATGGAGGTAAACATTCTAAATGAATTGTTTTTTTAGGCAACGAACGTGAATAATATTGCAATCAATTGCGATATGTGCCTATATACATCTACATAATTCTTTGGGCATGCGAGTTGTAACAATAATTTTGTTGTGTCCTACAGTGTTTGTGAATGGGTTCGCATGCAAAGACCCAAAAATGGTCCAAGCCAATGACTTCTTCTTCGGAGGGCTTCACTTAGCCGGCAACGTATCGAACCCGGTCGGATCAAAAGTGACTCCCGTGACCGTGGCTCAGTTGCCGGGGCTCAACACGCTTGGCATCGCGCTCGCCCGGGTCGACTATGCGCCGTGGGGCATCAACCCGCCCCACACGCATCCTCGTGCCACGGAGATCTTGACGGTCATTGATGGTACTCTCGAGGTCGGGTTCATCACCTCCAACCCCGACAACCGTCTCATCACGAAGGTGCTCTCCAAGGGCGACGTGTTCGTCTTCCCCATGGGGCTCATCCATTACCAGAGGAATGTTGGATACGGCAACGTTGTTGCCATCGCGGCTCTCAGTAGCCAGAACCCCGGCGTCATCACCATCGCAAACGCGGTTTTCGGATCGAATCCGGATATCCCTACGGACCTTCTTGCCAAGGCGTTCCAAGTCGATAAGAGCATCGCCGGTCAGATCCAGTCCAAGTTCTAGAAACTGAAATTCGAGATTCAATTGCCTCCAAAGATTCCCTTGTGTGTTTGGACATTTAGGACCAATTATTTGTTCATTGCTGTTGTCCATTTTTAATTCAATCTTGCATCATTGTTCTTTCTGTAGAATCACGACAATTAAATTAAAGCATTGAATTTATCCAATGTCTCCAATTTTGGGGGCTAAGCAATCGATTCAATGAGAGAATGCGGTATGTTCTGGTTATGTGCAGTTGTATACAACGGTGTATTACGTGCATTTATCATATGACACTGTTGTTGATCCCGAGCTGTTGCGCGAAAAATCTCCCTCGGTAAGGCCCAATGAATTCTCTCGGGATTCGTGCCAAGAGATCGGAGCCCAAAAGGGTTGTAATCGCGGAAAAAACTGCTTTTATCGAACGCTAGCAATTCGTTAAGAAAGAAGGGTTCCGGGTAAACTATGGACAGAGAGTGTCAAATGCAATGTTTTATTGATAAAGACATGCCTTTCGACAGCTTTGTACAAGATTTCGACAAACCTATAGGAGACGAATTTCGATGAACTCGTCGAAGTGCTTCGATGGAAGTGACCAAAATACAACACCGGAATTCAATCGACGATGCTGAACCTTACTGTAGGACATAATGTCATAATCTAATCCACGACACTAGACTGGTGGAAATATAGGACACAGTACTGAAATTTAATCGATGGGACTGGACAGGTGGAAAGTGAACCAATACAGCACCGGAATCTAATCGACGGCACTGGACTGGACGAGTAGAAGTCGAAATTTAATCGACGACGGGAGTCTAAAAGCTATGGTTAAGATTAAGCTAAGGCTGTGTATGGTAGCGTTTCTGTTCCAGGGAGCATTTTTTGAACAGAAACAATTTTTTGTGTTTCTGTTCAAAATTACGATTTTTGGGAAAAAAACGCGTTTGGTAATTTAAAAAAAAAACACTTTTTTCAGTTGCCGACCGACGATTGGCTGCGGCCGGCGACCGGCGGTGGACGACGGCCGGCGGCGGGCGATGGGCGACGGCGGCGGCGGGCTTTTAGCGAGGCGGCGAGTGGTAATCGCGTCGGCGACGATGGATGGTGGTTTCAAAAGTGTTCCAAAAAGTGTTCCAAAATCCCAGAAGCAAGTTTTTTGTGTTCCTTCAAAAGTGTTCCCTGGCACAAAAGTGTTCCGCGGAACACTTTCGGAACATTTTTGAACCATACGCGTTTCTGCTCCAAAAGTGTTCCCGGAACACTTTTGGAACAGAAACAGTTTCCCCAGCCACCATCCATACACAGCCTAAGCTGAAAGATAAAGATTTTCCGATGATGGATAACCATAGGTATTTATAGGCGTGCTTTGGTAACCGTCGAAGGGTCTTTGCCTTGAGCTCCAAGGCCTGCTTTGGTAACCGCTGGACAGCTGTCATCTTCAAGATTTCCCGCACGTTTTCCTTCGACGAGCCTTGGGGACGAAGCCTTTCAAGGCTTACCGCGCCTTTCCTGTTTCTTTTGATGGGATTGCCGCCAAATTCTGTGATTGCTCCTGATCGTGCCTTCTTTTGCGCGCCCTTTTTATCCGATATTTCGGGACAAAAAATTCCTCTAAGATTATCACTCCGGCTGATCCGTGCTCGTATTGTACGCACCTTTCCGTAGCTGATTACTTCCTTTCCTCCATGCGTCTCACGTGACCCCTAGGATAATTTTGAGTGTCAACACGAGCATAATCACGTTTTGTCCGAGAATTTGCAAGGTCAGTAGTATACTGTAGAACTACTTTTTCACCAAGATGTCCCTTAACACGTCATGATGCGTAAGATAACTTTATGAAGTGTAAATGGAATACATGTCCCGTCACCTCTCATCTACTCTTCAGTTTAATTTTCACCAAGACATAACATCTTGCTTATGTCTGCTTTTTTTTCAAGCAATTATCATGCGGAGCTAACAAGAGAAACTTTTGAACAAGCAATGTCTCTTCAAAATGAGTCTTTTTCTAATACTTGATGAGACCGTCTTGGACTTGATCGTTGCACGGCACGAGGCGACCTTCCATTGACTGAGAATGAAGAAACAATTTTCTTCTCTGTATAAATAGGACCATCCATGTCTCTGTAGCTTCCCGGTAGGCTTGTAATGGTTGGGGATGGGTCAAGTTTGTATTGGGTCATAAACGGTCATTCCCAAATTTAACAATTTTCACCCATTTATTTGCAAGACAAGTTTCTCAACCCATGCCCAACCCAATTTAACGAAAACTAATGGATGGTAAATTTATGACAAGTATACCAGTTTGGAGTTTTTTTGTGGTAAAAAATTAACTTAGGGTAAATTTTCACAAGTGTACTAATTTAAGATGTTTTGTGATAAAAAAAAAATAGTTTCGGGTAAATTTATCACAAGTGTACTAGCATATGATTTTTTGTAGCAAAGCAAATAGTTTGGATTAAATTTGCAACAGATGTATCAGTTTGAGATTTTTCGTGGTATTAGCCTTATTAAAACTGCTTCCTTATACTTGCACATCAAACTAACATGATAATAGTTTAGCGTTGCCAATAATCATTGTACTTTAAAATAAATATTACTCGAAAAGTAACATATAATATTTCGCTCTACACAAGCCAAATATGTATTAAGTCATCTTTCACACACACACAAAAAAGTGAATTTACCAGAAACTATTTACAATTTATTTTACTCGATCCTTTGGTAATTCCGAAAACAAAAATAAATAGGTTCCATACCGACAAGACCTCCTATCCTAGAATAAGCTTGGGTAATTAATTAACCTTGACTCTAAAACTGTATCTCGGTAATGTTGTGTTAGATGAAGTCAAAGTTATTTACTCACTATGGTGCTTTATATCACAAGTCATAAAGTCATTTTCTTGTCTCTATATTGTTCTACAGACAGATGAGTAGATTTTTTCAGCATACATATCACAACTCATATTATTCATAACCGAATCAATTTTACGTGAAATTACAGAAGTTTATTCTCACATTTTTCATAGAGTTCATTTTATGACTTGGTGTTTTTTGTTACTACTAAATAGACGTAATATCTATTAACTATGTCAATAAGTTAAAAAAAAGCTCAATTATATAGACAATTTTACCACTTATTGCCAATTATAACTGAGCCATTTTCTTTCCCAGTGGAGTTTATACTGTAACAGAAGAGTGAAGGCCAAGCTCAAGCTTCTCACTGTCTGCAAACAATGAAGGTATACCAATATGACTTCAAGTTCGCATGATGTCATAACTTCAAAAGTTAAAATAGAGCGCGTGTCAACATTCAAGCTACGTGTTGTGCATTCTGTCGAATTCTGGGTTATCTGTGTTTTTTTCTCTGTTTTTGCTTAAGTTTATAGAGGCTGAGATGGAGGGTTTGTATGAAGGTGCTGGTAGATATATTTCAGGAATTATCAGATCAAAAAAGCGCCTTTACATCTGGGATTTCAATTTCTAATAATGATGATAAGCTTGATCTTCAGAAAATTTCTAAAGCCTCTGGATTCGTTATTCGAGGAAGTACTCTTGATCTTCTACATGGAATAAGATCCATTAATGAAATAGTTGCTGAGACACGAATGATTGTGAGCTACACTTTGCATAAGATCAAATAAGTTCTGTCCACTAATGTTTGTAATAGGATTGTACAGACCAGTGATAATATCTTGGTGTAGCATTTAGACTGCAAAACATTGGGCACAAGTTCATGCGATGCCTGAAGTGCCCTGCTCTTGATCATCTAAGATCCTGCTGATAAATAGATGGTGTATGACTAAAGAGGGGTCATCAGTTCCATCTAGACCTAAGTAACACGATGAGCAGATCTAGCCTTTTAATATCGTTTAGATTCCAGAAATAAATGTTCTCGCAGAGGAAGACGGGGCGCAGACCGGATACATCAGACATGTACAGCAGCAACAATAGAGAAGAAGAAGAAGAAGAAGAAGAAGAAGAAGAAGAGGAGGACGAGGATGAGGAGGACGAGGATGAGGATGAGGGAGATGAGGAGGATGAGGCAGACAAGGAGGATGACCAGGAGGAATCACGTCGCAAAGTCACTCATGCTTTCGATTTAATTGAGGGAAGGATGGACCACAGCATGGAAGACTTCATCATCGCAGAAAAGAGAGAGCATGATGGCAATGAACTAGGTCTATATGCCATCTTTGATGGACATTCCTGCCGCAAAGTTGCAGAGTACTTGCAGCACCATCTGTTTGATAATAAACTCCGTGAGGTATGTGTGTAAGTGACCTAGTGAACAGGAGGAGGATGTGGCTATAACCGATGACATTTTTCTTTTTGTTTTCCCATAAAAATAGCCGGACTTCTGGACAAGCCCGAAACGCGCAATCAGACGGGCCTACAAAAAGACGGACGACGAAATCTTAGGGGGCACAGTCAGCTCAAGAGGAGGTTCCACGGCGGTCACGGCTATACTGATCAATAGGGAGAAGCTGATAGTAGCTAACATAGGTGACTCTCGTGCGATCATGTGCGAAAACGGCAAAGCTAAGCAGATAACGGTCGATCATGAACCGCAAAAGGAAAGGGAGCTTGTAGAAAGCAGAGGAGGATTTGTATCTCAAAGGCCAGGTGTGTGCCTCAAGCTTGAGAAATTCAAAGTTCACTAGTGTTTCTCACTCTGTATCTCGGAGTTCAATTCAAAATCTAACGCTCGACGCGCGATGTTTACTAATTTTCTGGTTTTAATTGCTCCCCGAGTGCTGTAGGAAACGTTCCGCGGGTGGACAGTCGGCTTGCGATGACCAGGGCTTTCGGCGATGAGAAAGTGAAGGATCATATCACATCCGAACCTGATATATTCATCGAGAACATCAACAAAGGCACCGAGTTCGTTCTTTTGGCAAGCGACGGCCTCTGGAAGGTACTAACCCCTCCCGACGTTCAGGATATTCGATGTCGTTTCACGTTAGTCCAAGCAAGAAGAAAAATAAAGGGACAGTTCATTTACCTACGTCGACTCTCCAAGTTCTTGGCATACTTGACCTTCTCGCCTCTGCAGGTAATGTCGAATCAAGAGGCGGCAGATTGCGTAATGGAGGTAGGTGATGCTCGGGAAGCGTCAAAGGCGTTGATCAGAGAAGCGTCGTCCCGAAAAAGCGCCGACGACATTTCATGTGTCGTGGTAAAATTCGACTGATCATGTGACGGGTCCTTCGGCTTTAGGCTCGAGACTGTCGCGAAATGAATGCCCTGTGGTCTACTTTGATTTTTTGGTTAACTTTGGAGCCGGTCGATCTGTTGGCAGTAGAATGTAGAGAAAGAACAAGTTTGACTAAAGGAGGGAATGGCATATAAGTAGTAATAAAAAGACTGACCAAACAGATGTGGTTTCCATGAGCATGCCAAATGATTAATAAGGAATCATACATCTGTTTAGCGACATTGCTGAATTCCGTTGATTGTGTAATGTCTGTGATGCGACAAAATCATCAAATAATGAGAGAGATGCATAATGTAACCGCTCCTACTGTAACCGCTCCTACTATTACACGTTAAGTTTTGTAAATGATGATTTGGGAATTAGGATGTGTTTGGGTTAGAGTAGATGTGGCAAAATGGGTTTAGAATTCATACTTTTAACTCATATTTACTTGGGTGGGTTATAGATGGGTTACCATAAGGCTTAGATACAAATTTAGTGAATCATAAATTAGTTATTTAACAACTTAAGGGGTTTTAAATGGGCCACTTAGGCTGCGTTTGATAACGTTTTTGTTTCTGGAAACATATCTAGCACATATATATTTTTTTGTGTTTCTGTTCCCGACTACGATTTTTTAGAATAGAAACGTGTTTGATAAGTTAAAAAAATCAATTTTTTTTTGCCAAAAGGAAGTATCAGCGGCGACCGGCGGTGGTGGTGACCGGCGGCGACCCACAACTGGCGACGACCGGCGGCCAGCGGCGACCCGAGGCGGGTGGCGACCAACGATCATTGGTCGTCAGCGGGCGACAACTGCAGCGGCGGTGGTAGCTTGCACGAGCTCGCCCTTAAGTTGTTTCTAAAAAGTGTTTTCCCTTACTTGCTGTCCAAAACCCATAAACAAGTTTTTTTTTCTTTTTTTTGCTTCAAAAATGTTTCTTTTTTCAAAAGTGTTCCTAGAACACTTTTGGAACATTTTTTTTCAATAAGCGTTTTTGTTCCGAAAGTGTTCCGGGAACACTTTTGGAACAAAAACACTTTCTAAGGAGTGTTACCAAACGCTGTCTTTACTACCTTAATTGACTTATAATAAATGTCATTTTTTTTAAAATTTTCTACTTTTTTTATAAAAAATTTCTTTCTTTCTTTGCTCTTTCTTTCTACAAAATCCAGTACTGTCACGACCCTCTCGAGGTTGCTGGCTCACGGCTCTCGAGGGCTAATGGGTCATCCCATCTGGTCAGACGCGGGCCTCTCCCAAGGCCTATTACCCAAATCACAACGGAGGTGTGCGTGGTCGACTTTCAGTGTGGTCTAGTGACATGTGCTAAGTGTGCATGCCATGGAATCACCACCAATAGTTTTTTGAAGGGTATGATTGGACCACCCTATCGAATAGTTGGGAGTTTCTATTCAATTCTGCGAAAACCAGATAAATAGATTCGGGGGCTTTACAACCCTCGCCCTCGGCTGGCGAGGGTCAGGCAGCAGTTGCCAGACTTAAAAAAGGAAAATAAAAACAAAGAAAAGAAAAAAAATCAGAATTTTTTTATAAAAATTATCCATAGTATTATAACAATATAATTTTTATAAATTAAAAAAATTATAAGAAATAAATTTTCCTATAGTGAATTAAATATGGAAGTGTTTTAGCAATATCGATTGGATTGGGTTTAAGGTTGAGAAATTGCATTGAAATAAATAGGTCACAAACTGGTTATATGGTTCAATTTGGTTCGGACTAGTTATGACTTGACCCGAATAACCCATTTGACAAACTAATGTAGAGCGATTTTTTTTCTCTTCGGCTGGTTTTCTCATGGAATTTAAATTGTTATATTGGATGGTTAAAGACATAAGATAGTATTTTGAGTGGAAAATGAGGAGAGATTTTGGTATTTCTCTTGGACTTCTTATGGAATATCTTTTTACTAGGATGTGGATTCTTTAATAAAACTGGATATTAAGTGCTAAAAATTTAGGTACTGAATTTTAAGTCCTAGTACGCTGAAAAATAAACTTTCTGATTTAGTAATATTTTACTAAAGAAATAACAATGACAATTATTGATAGATCCTAGCGATATATTTGGCCAGATCTGTGTGGCCGTGAATAAATCTTGCTATCGAGTGAATTAACAATGACAATTAACCTGCCCTAACTTACCGTATCATGTGGGTTTTTCTCTGATAAAAAAATATAATGTGGATTTTTCACTTAATTATATCTATTACGTCAATATCAATTAAGGTTTGTTGACACCTGATTTTTGACTATCTTTTATTTCAGTTTTTATTTCTAAAATTAATTAAAAATATCAAAAAAGGTCAAAAAATTACAAAATCAACTTTGGAAGCCTTAGCCTAGCCTTAGGAGCCAATTTTGAACAAAAAATATTTTTTGTATTTTTTAATATTTTTTGGAATTTATTTAATTATAAAAATACCCAAAAAATTAGAAAAAATACCATTCGTGATCAGAAAAATACACACAAATATTCAGTAATTTTATTTTAATTTCCCCTTTAATATTTTCACTTTTCATCAGGGAAATTAGGCTTGGGTCATGGTGTTCCTTCACAAACACAAACCCGAACCGAGCCTGAAAAATCCTTTTCGAGTCTTTTAATTTTTAATTCTCACTTTTTATAAGTTATGACATCGGATTCTAAAGTCTTGAAGTGCAATTGGGTCAATTTGCCCTCCAATTTGATCAATTTTAGCCAAAAGGGCTTAATTGCACAAATTTTTATTCAATTTAGTCCCCGGTTTCACAAATTTTGAAATTAAATTTCACACGGGCACACCCATCAAAATTAAACACCTCTACCCTATAGTTTTCATCATGAGGAATCCATGGGTGGTATCAATTCGGGCTAATTCGGTCTTTTGGACCTTCGATTTGGCGAAATTCATTTTCGGATCCTAGGGACAATTTGGGGTTTTCACTAAATTTCAATCAATTGATTCACGAAAATACCCATATTTGATAGAAAACATGTCAAGGAATCCGATTTTGCCATCAATTTCATAAAAGGAAGTCAATTGGGGGGTCAATTTGGCTATTTGGTCGAACCGGGTCGGTCGGGTCAGACCCGACCCGACCCGACCCGGTCGGACCGGGTCTGCAACTTTGTTGCAGACCACATGGCCAGAACGTAAAAAACAGGGGAAGGACAGAGGAAGATGGGGCGAACGTGAGGCGTGCGATTTTTCAAAGGGAAAAGGCAGAATGAGCGTGGGAAGCATGTTGGCAGAGGAATATTCGCATTTGATGGGCACAAAAACGGGCCGGTCGGCCATGAAAGGGGGGGTGCTCGGTTTTTTTTAAAAGGAGAGGGGAGCCGAGAGATAAAGGATTTTTTTTTGCGAAAAACCGAGGAAGAGCGGGCGTCCTCAACCTTCAAGATACCACACTAAGCTTCACCGGAACGTGGACTGCCGTCGGCAGGCCGGAGACAGGTCGGTATCTCGCCGGATCTCCATATTTTTATATGCACGCCATGTGTTCGATGAAATGCCAATGCTTGTTTCGATTCGGTTTTGCCCCCGGTCGTGCATTGTCTGAGTAACATGTGTTCGATTATGGTCCTAAGTTACTCCTAGAACTGCTTTATGGTCCGTGTGTGTCCTTTTGCATCAAAACCCGACGGAAACCGAGCCCGGAGCTTCGCCATTCACCATGCGGACCGAGAGCTCAACGGGACACTTTGAGCGGTCGCCGACCCTTAAATGGGTCCAGGTAAGTCTATAGATCTCATTTGAATGCTCTGTGAATGATTAGGACAAGCTTGGGACGAAAAACTTTTCTGCAAGTTCTTCGCCGGAGCCGGGTTCGGCGAGGTCCGGTTCGCCGGTTTTTAGCGTGTTCATAGTTATTATTTGTGTTATGTGTTGATGTTGGTGGTCCAAAAAGTCGAATACCAAAAAAGTCGCCGGAATTTTCACTGTTCATCGTCTTCTCCGGCGACCCTCCGGCCGGTCAGCGGGTCAACACTGACGTGGCATGCCACGTAGGCGCCACGTCATCCGGGTGGGGGCCACGTGGATTTTCAAGAAATAAAATAAAATGAACGGTCCCGATCGCGACACGTGTCGCGATCCTGGAATTTTGAGAAATAAAACAAATGATTTTCGGATAATAAATTAAAACCGATCCGGCGGACGAGGTTCTGCCAAGTGGCGTACTGTGGAACGTCCGATCTAATGTTAGATCGGACGCGCCGAAGGTGGCACGATCTGGAACGTCCGATTTGAATGGTTTTCTAAAAAAGGAAAATAAATTAATTTTTTATCCGACGGCTATGATTGAGCCACGTGGCTCTCTGTGGGTCTTCCGATCAAGCGAGAGATCGGACGTACGAGAACAGGCCACGTGGCGCAATAGGCACCGTTAGATCAGGGGAATTTTCGGATAATTAAAGAAAATGATTAAAAAATCAAAAAAATTGATAAAAAATATACAAATATAAAACGGCGTCGTTTTAGACCGGTTCTGACCCCTAGGGTCGGGCCGGGCGTCCGAGAGGCGCGGGTTGGGTTTGACCCGGCCCAGAAAATATTTTTTTTAAAATATTAAAAAATCAGAAAATAATAAAAAATTTCAAAAATTCAATAAAAAATGAAAAATCATAAAAAAATTCAAAAAAATCGAAAAAATTCAGAAAAATTCTAAAAAATATCAAAAAATAGGAAATGGCCACATTCAACTGGCCATCACCTGTTTCGGGTCTTTCGACCCCCCGGTCTTTTCAAAAATGACGGTTTTGCCCTTCCGGCAAACCGTCTTCCAAAACAAATTCTAAAAAATCCAAGAAAATAAAAAAAAAATAGGAAATGGCCACATTCAACTGGCCATGACTTGTTTCGGGTCTTTCGACCTCCCCAGTCTTTCCAAAAAATGACGGTTTTGCTCCTTTGGCAAACCGTCTTCCAAAAAAAATTCTAAAAATTCAAGAAAAATCCAAAACAGGGAACCTAGGTACCGAAAGGGCGTTAGTCAAAGTCGATTAGCGTAACCAAATCCCCGGATCCAAAATCTCTGGTTCGCAGAGGTGAATTAGTTCTCCCGCTAGTTCATCTAAGTTTCTAATCGACCTACCTCGAACGATTAGTGGCGACTCCTCATTTGTGCTAATTTTCCCACGTTGCGATTCGGTAGGGCTTGGGAGGGTCCGCATTAGGTTAGTTCTCGATAACTCGCCTGATAATCCGATTCACCTAAAATTGATTTTTTTTAGGGTCGCGACAGCTTGGCGACTCCGCTGGGGAGTTTACTTTTTATTTTCCGAGAAATATAAATGCTTAACTCAGTTATCTGAACCTTTCGGAAAATTTAAAAGTTGTAGAGGATTTAGGCCGTTTAGATTCCCTGGATGTCTTGAGTGGATTGATTGAATCTCACCTTTAAGGTGTTAAATGTTTTTGCAGATTTGGAGTGATAAGGGGAGGTGTTTGTTAACCCTTTTTGTGCAGGCTAGGAGTTATAAGGGGCGAGTGTTTGCTAACCCTTGTTTTGCAGTTTGAATGAGCTTATGTATATGAGTTTATATAGAAGCGCTGTTTTGATATAACCTGATGTGCATGCCTTAGTTGGATAGACACTACACTTTGCACACACAACCCGCCATTGGACCTGAATGGCTAGGCTTAGGATGGTACTTGGTTAGGGATACTTCGGCCATTACCCTGTGGCCTGAGTCGTCCTTTTCAAGTCCCGAACCTTTCTAAATCGGTGCCAAGAGCGAGTACCCTCGTCACTTACCCTGGTGATGCGGGTCTTCACTTGGCTGAGCCGGATGCCTACGGGGGACCTCGATCCAGCCGCAAACCCCAGTTGGCTCGGTCTGAGTATCCTTGGGGCTCCACTTTTGAAGCCTATTAGTTAGTGAACCTCACGACCTCATCTGTATGTCTATGTGATTGTTTGTTTCAGTTCTTTAAAGGCGGTATTTTCTGAACTTTACCTTTCTCTCTATTTATGCTTTTTGGGTCGATCCATGATAGTTAGGGCGAGTCAGAGTCTCGAATTATAGATCATGAGGGAAGGAGATATCCGGTGTATTGAGCCAGCCAGGGAAAAGTTGAAAGAATGGTGGAATTTTCTAGGCGAGGATACCAGAGAAATAATCAGATTTTACATCGGCCGGATGCTTCCTTTGATCCATATCCGTATTCAATTTGGTTTAGTTCATGCTCTGGTTCAATTTTGGAGTCCACAGACTACCACCTTCATCTTTGGTAAGTATGAGCTAACTCCCACCTTGGAAGAATATAGTATTCTTGTTGGAAAGTCACTAGGCCGGGTTTTGGTCGCTCCGCCACTTGGTAGGGATTCAGTCTTAGCCTTATCTGAGTTTTTAAATGTCAATAAAGGTGAAGTGACTAAGATTTTGAAACAAGAAAGGGGGAGTTGCCCCATCTCATTCCTAGATAGTTGTCTTAGGGTTGAATCTTCTAGATTTGGCAGAGCTAGAATTTTCATGATGTTATTCTTCGGGTCAATTGTTTTTCCACATAAGCCAAATCATGTCGATCCTTTGATGTCGTTTTTTGTCAACGAAGTGTTAGATGGTAGAAATTTTGTCAACTCAATTTTGGCAGAAACTTTCCTTTCACTTAATAGGTTTAAGGCCAAACAAGATAAGACACTCCGTTTTTCTCCAGAAATTCTGCAAGTTTGGTTCTTTTCTCACTATGGTCAGTTTGGAAAATACCTTGAAATACCCTTAATTTCAGAGCTTGAACACCCTTTCTTGAAATTCAAAAATGAACAAGGTCGGCTTCCTGACTTTCACTATACCAAGCTTTTGGCCTTATTATCAAACCCCAGTCCAGTGACTTTCCTATGGAGTGCTATGTGGTTTAGGGTGGAGGAGGCAAGAATCACAGGTTCAGACGAAGCGCCTATTCCTCTCTTGGGACTTTCAGGAGTGTTAGACTATCATCCTACAAGGGTAGTCCGTCAGTATGGTGTCCTACAAGAAATTCCACCAAAGCCAAAGAAAGGCAAGATCTGCATCTACTTTGAAGGAAACGATCGGAGGTTTGAGGAACATGCCGCCCTGTCGCGTTCTATGTGGGAACGTTATCAGCCAGTGAAGCTTGTATTTCCGAATGAAGTCCTCAAAGCAAAGGTCAAGACATACTGCGCCTCTCTCAAGTATATCAAGGAGCATGATATACCAAAAGAGTGGCTCCCAGTGGTTCCCGCCCTTCCGGTTCAGGAAACCATGCGTCTCAAAATCCGTTTATTCAAAAGGAAGTATGCCAAAGCTAAGGAGAGGGCCCGCATCTTTGAAGAAAAATACAAGAAGCTCAAGGCTCTGAAGATTCCCCCGGGATCTATAGTTCGAGATGTTTAGTCTTTTTGAGTGCTTTCAGTTTTTCTAGAGATTCGTTTAAGGCGTTATTTCTTGTAATTCGACTTCGTCAGAATTGATTTCTTGAAGTTATTTAATTGTGAATGAATGGAGAATTTCAAATCTTTAATGCCATGGATCAGCCCGGTATGCTTGAAACATGCTATTAATCATGGGTATGTCTCCACCAGGAAGCATATCACGGATCTCCCTCAGCATCCATATAACACTCGCTCCAAGACCAGGAAAATGACCAATCCAGCTGAATCAGTTGCCCAAATGGAGGAGAGAATAAGGCAGGAAATGAGAAGGGAAAGGGAGGAGCAAGCCAAAGTCTTTAATGATCAACTGGCCGAGCTGAAGGCTATGATATCCCAGCTGTCTTTGGGCCAACAACCACCTTCAGCTACATCTGTGCATCCCAACCCCTTGTTTGAAGATGCAGAAGCCTGAAGATAGAATGCTCTCTGGACTCACTAGACACCGGAGCCTAAACTTTCGAGTGACAGAATGTCCTCAAGACTTTCTAGCCATTTATTCAGGATTCTTAGCGCTTTATTAGGATTTTTTTTTTTAATAATCCTGGCAGGATTAATGGTCATCAAGTGCAATGTAGGAATTGTGAATCTAGTCATTTGTCTTTTTGATTTGTTTTTGGTGACAAATCTGGGTTCCTAGGTTATTTGTCTCTGGTTACAACGCAAGGCGTTTTTGTATGGCCGAAGTGATATCTTTTGCAAGTGGGATCTGGTTGGAAAAAAATATTATGTGCGCAATTTTATCAATGTCTTAAATGCTTCGAGCAATTTTCCTAAATCCCTTTAGGTTGAAGGCATTTGCATTTTCCCAAAACTCATTTCAAATGCTGAACCAAACCCACCCTAAGGATGTCAATGGGTAGGGTAGGGTTTACATACTACCCTACCCTACCCTACCCTACCCTAATGAGTCACGCTCGTTACTCGCCCCGACCCTGACCCGAACCGAATATGAACTCAACAAAAAAAAAATAGGGTCGGGTCAGGGTAGGGTTTGGGGTCCTCCTTTTTTTTTTTGGAGTTTGTAGTTTTATTAATCATTGACTTGTTTCATCGCAATTCCCTACTTCCCTAGGGCCGTCTACTAGAGAATCCATTTCCCTAATTACTAAAAAGTTTCCACGAGGATCCTTGAAGTTAAAACTATAATTGGAGCAGAAAAATGGATCCAATTCAAGATCAGAAAGATCGCTTTTCCTTACCAAAAAAAGAAAGAAAGATCGCTTTCTATGAGCAACTGAGTATGCTAAACATGTCGAGAATTCTCGATTACATAATAAAAGCTTTTGGATCAAATTCAAGAGGTTTTTTTTTTTAATAGAAAGGGCATGTATTTGTTCCATCTCCTCTTGAAGTTCAGCATTCACTAGCTGGTGCCTCTCCAGCAGCCTCGTCCCTTCGAATTACTCAGACACAATCTCTACCATAAGACTAGCACCACACCTGATAACAGCATGAGAACCTTTCAGGAGGAAAGCAAAGGAAAAATTCATAGAAGACAAGGACCTGGATTGAAATATCAATGAATAACTTGTTTTCGAATGAATGATTACACTATAGATGTGTCGGTTACTTCCTGCAAGTAGGAGAGAAATTCCCGCAAGTCCTAAAGCTCTAGCATATACAGTTACAAATTCGAAGCACAGTGAACTAATGAGATCAAACTAAAAGATGTCAATGCTCATAAACCTTCTACTTGCTGTATGATTGTTAAAATACACAACAATTCAATTGTCAATTCTCAAAGTAGGTTCAATTATGCCTATAGCTAGAACTCTTCTCCTCAAATGCCATCAAATGCAGTGAAAGGAAATTTAAAAAAAAAAATCTCTCAAATGCCAATTTAGAACCATGTCATGTGTTCCATAGAGAAATATCTTATTCACATCACTTCGGTACGTGCGAGGAAGCTTCCAAGTAAAGCTAAACGAATAATTTCTCTGCATTATAACAGGGACAATATTAACCAACATATCAAGTTCTCAGCACCTTTGAAAAACTTTCTTACATATGCATAACAAGTCAACCATGATATTTATGTAAGAGACAAATCATTACATCCACCAAAGCGGAAGAATTTTCATTGTTACCTATAACAAATGCCATTCAACTAACCACTGTCGACCATCACCTAATAGATCCTCACCAAATGATTTACATTGGAAGCTAGTCCAACTAGCATTCTGAAATAGATCTCGTATCACTCGCCGAGCCACTTCATTCGGCAAATCAACATTCCATGATAAGAGCATGCCCTTCTCAAACAATTCATGTCCTCTTTCATATGTTAGCCTCTTTCATATGTTAGCCCGTAGGACAACAAAAAGGGTTCTTTTTTATTAGGAAAAGAGTTCCTTCAGACCAATAGAGTCAATACTCATTGCAGCTCATTTAGATGCACAGAACCATCTAATCAGGTAAAAATTGGACCTTTATCGCCTCTTTCCTCCTACGGAAAAATGCAAATAAAACCCATCTCTGACTGGAAAACCATAGTTTCTTCTTTAACTCTCAACTCATCCTGGTCAATGTAGCCATATGCTAGTGAACAATTGGCAAACACAGCTTCTTCATTTAGGCAAAAACAATTTGAAGAGAGGAGGACCCAAAAAAAAAAAAAAACAGAGACCACCCAATCAAAATAGCCTCGTAAGCACTGTCTGCGTGTTCCTCCTCGGAGTCTATGTACATGTTTGTTTTTCTCCCGAATTATTCAGTGTAAATAAAGCTGAAAATGTAAGATTTTCTACCTCGAAAACCATAGTTCTTGGGAGTCATCAGCCTGTTATCCCCGGCGTACCTTTGATCCGTTGAGCGAGAGCCCTTCCACACGGGACTCCCGGATCACTATGCGCAACAACAATCGAAATGAAGATTCATTCTGCAGCAGAATTTCACAGCAAAAACAAGATCTCAAAAACCAAAAAGCAAAGAACAAGAGCATTTTGACAGGTATTGAGATCCCACACTTTCCTACACATCGTAAAAACCTAGATCAGAGAGAGAGTAGTTTAAAAACCCGAAACCTAGCAAGGACCTCGACCCAACGACCTTGACCCAAAAAAGCGGCACGACATGAGCACCGGAACCCAACATTGCACAATCAAGAAATTAAAGAAAAACAAAGGTAGCAGCAGCTGAAGAAACGAAGAAATTTTGAGTTGAATCTTGATAATTACCTGAGTTGGAGCAATTGAGATTGAAGCGAACTCGGTGAGCCAAACCAGACAGAACGCAATTCCTTAGGGTTTGGGGAGAAATCACTGGACCCAAGAGATCGAGAGATAGGAGCTTCGATTTAGTGATAAGTGCGTCGAAATCAGAGAAAAACGAGATAGAAAACAATGGAAGGGGAAACGGACCTCGATTCTGCGAATGGAGGAAGAGACCGCGACGCCGAATCGACTGCAGGGCGACAAGTCATGTGCTTCTGTGAGTCATGTTCTCGAACTCAGGGTGGATCGCTCGCTCGATCGTGGAAGGCGATGGAATTGCAAATGTTGACACTTGACAGTATATCGGCCCAACAGGCAACAGCTGGGAAAATGGGTCTAGGGCCAGGGCCAGGGTAATTACCCTATCCCTCCCTGCCTTATTCAGAATCACAAAAATACCCCTATCACTGAACCTAATATTTACCCTACCCTAAAATACCCTAAAAACAAGGTAGGGTAGGGTAGGGTAGGATCGGGTATAATTGACACCCCTAACCCACCCTAACGTGGGGATGCCTTCTCAATGCTCGAGCATCTTCTAGCTTCTTTGATTAATTGCCTGTTATGCTAACTTTTGTAGATTAGAGATTATTGCTGATGCCGACTACAATAGAAAGAATGCGATAGAAGAACAAAATCGATAGATTGAGGAACAATCAATGTTTTCTCAAGAACGATTGTTGACACCTAAATTTTGATTTCTCTTAAATTATTAATTTTTTTCACAAAAATGAGAATTAGCCTTGATTCTCACAAAAAAAACTAGTTTTCATGCATAGCATATTTAATTTAAGCATGCATTGTATTTGCATTATTTTGCGTTCATGGTCAATAGCAAAGATTTGTGCTTAAATTGACAAGCGATCGGGATTGGCATGGCGTGAAGAAATTCGACTAAGGTAGGGAGTGTGCCGAAAATATTCATGGGGATTTGACCTATTTCAAATTGGCCCATTTTCGCTCATTAATTTTTTTTAGGCTTTTAATTAATTAATTATTAGTTAATTAGAGCCCGATTTGAGCCCAAAGTGACGAGATTAGGCCCACGAACAAGGCAATTTTCGAATGGCCCTCTCTCATCCCTCTATGGCCGAAATTCTCAAAGTGTTTTAATGGAGTAGGGCTCCTCAGTATCAGAATTTTCGATCTTATGGTTATGATTGAGTCATATCCTAGTTAAAGCTTTTGATCTAACGGTCATTAATAAGTCCTACGCTTGCTAGCAAACCATTACTCTATAAATACGTGATTATGCCTTAGGGTTAGAGGGGGCGACACCACATCATGAAACACGGCAGTTTTCGGACGAGAGACTTCATGTCAATGGAGTAAAAAAAAAAAAAGGAGGCCAATCAATTGCAACACACGGCCACACATTCATTGTAAACACACGGCTGCATGGAAAGTCTCTCTCTGAGGTGCTCTCGTTTTCCTCAGTCCATTGATTCCGCGGCAGAAGGGTTCCAGAGAGAAGATTCGGCATTTTTTCTTTGCGTATGAGAGTGCTCTCGTCATTCTTCTCCACAATTCTCGCCCGCTACACTAAAAAAAGAAAACATCCTTGGAGGTCTTCAAGAAGGTGCTCGCATTGGGGAACTGCAAAGAAAGAAAGGTCATAGCGAGAGGACACGTGAAGAGAGAGAGAAAGAGAGCTGCTGAGGAGTGAAGAACAATTGAACAGACTCATTGGCAGATCTCTTTCTGAGGAAGTTCACGCCTCCATACGCCTATCATCATGATCCCATCAGACACATCAAGATTCATACCTCCACTTTGAGTTTCTAATTGTTTTATCTTCGATTATCCACTAAAGAAATTTGCAGGGACATTTAAATAGAGGACCGTATCACTTTGCTTTCCCTGATCTGCGATCAACGAACTTGCCAGGTTCCAGTCCACATACGGCGACGACTCCAACGAACCACAACGAAGCAGTCATCAGTGAGATTTAATGACGAACCGCGGAGGACAGCCCTCATCATCGACCGACGCGAGCCGTGCATCATCCCCAGGAGCTCACTATCCAGTCTATTTGCGCCACAAATCAGCCTCGATTTTATGGGGCTAACGTTTGAAGACAAAATGCTAGTTTTGGGCTGAATTGACAACTTGCATAGGTGCTGGAAAATTTCTTGAAACAAGGTAATTTTTCTTGAACTTTTGGTCATAATTCGTGCTTATTTCCTTGATAATTTGCTACATATTCTCACATCATGATGTATGTACGCTGATTTGCGACCAAAAGTGGAAAATTTTAATTTTTTCCATTAAGATACATGAGGAACCGAAAATTGAACTTTTGATGGAAGAAAATCTGATTTTCTTTTTCTAACTTGCTCCTGAATTGATTGAATCATGTGATGTTCTTTTGAGAATTGGTAAAATAAACTTGGAACCACTCTTTTTCTCAAAGTGACAAACTACTCAACGATTTCTAGATCAAGTTAGATTAGATTAAAAAAATCAAAGTTTTGTGCAATTTTCGGTTTATCATGCTTACTTGGCTGAATTGCTCCATGCTCATGTTGATCCATGCTTTGAATTTATTAGTCAATTGATATTATCCGTGGATCTTTGACATTATCTCGGTGTTAGGGATGAGGTTTGTCAAGCTAAACCTTATCTAATCTTTAGTGATATTTTCGATGAGGTAACATTGGATTGGTTGCGAATAACATTCTACTTTGAATCTTTTTCTCTAACATGTAAGTTGTCTTGGATTTTTATCTGAAATATATCTTATCTTATCTCTTGTGATTCTTCAGAATATGTTCGATTAGAGATAAGATTTGATTTGGATTGAGTGTTTATCCAATTTTTGAGAATTATCTAAAAATCAATTTTTCCCATCCTTAAATGATAATTTTCTCAAATTAAACTAGAACAAGTTTTGGATGAGGGCAGGTGAGTCCTCACTTCATTTTTCGGCCACCCCTCCAAATTTTGAAGATTCAATACTCAATTGACTCTTTTTCGTTTGTTTTGTCATGCTTGTTGTTTTTTAATTGTTTATAAAGTTTGCACAACCTTAAACAATCTTGCCCATAACACAGGCTCCCAATTGTGCCTTGTCCCTCGGAAAACATACATTAAGGGCAATATATGACTTCGATCTCGAAATACGATCGTGCCCATACGTATGAATTAGACATCAAATCCTCAATCTTGAGAAGTGGATTGCTGATTCCTGAATGGAATTTCAAGGTTTGCCATATGTATATAGGGACGACGGTTATTCTATAATATATTCATTTGCTAACCTAATCTCGGGGATGTTGTGAATAAAATCGGATTTTCGGGTGGGCAATATTGTTTATTTTTGTTCAAATTTTCTATGTTTTCGTGCTTAAATAAATTCCTAAAAAATCCCCAAAAAGTCCCATGCATTTCTTGAGTCTAATCACATTTCTCTTGACTTTAGGGTAGCTTTTATATTTCATTTTTCATAAATCCGAAAATAAACAAAAAAAATACAAAAAATGTCATTTGCATTGCATAGCATATAATTTAGCTTGCATTGTCATGTTTTCCACGTCATGCACTTTGCCACGTCATGCATTTTGCCATGTCATCTTGCCACGTCATTATGCCCTGTCATGCAACGTTGTCATGTCATATCATTTCACATGTCATATAGTTAGATTGCATTAGCATTGCATTTAATAAAAGAAAATCCTAAAAAATTCAATTCATCAAACTAAGGATTTTTCATGAAAATTGGGTACCGAAATGGCATTAATTTTTAATTAATGTCACCAAGTCCTCAAACTCATTTTCTCTGGTTCGTAGAGATAAAATAGTTCTCTCGCTATTTTATATAGGTTTCTAATCAACCTACCGTAAATGACTAGTGGCGGCTCCGATTGAATATTTTTTTCACGAACAAACCTAAGTTGTGATTTGGTAGGACTTGGGAGGGTCCGAGTTAGATTAGTTAATTTAATTAACCTAATAATCCATCCGCCTATATTTTTTAGGTCGCGGAAACGATATCAAATCGTATGTTCTGAAAATATTCAAAACTGCTCTCAAAACCCTCGAAACAAGCTTATATAAGGTGTTAACCTTAATTACAATAAAATCGCACAAATTACCCAAATACCATTAAAATAAAAGAAATTGCCTAGAAAACAAAAAAGGCATGAAAATCAATCTAAACGATCTCAGATCGCTAAAATCCATCGTCAATCTATACCAAAGGCATTGAGTATTGACCAGACGGTCGTTTCGCTACAACCGACCGAATTTGAGCCCAATCCGATGTCGTTGACTGATGAGTCTGCCGATTCGTCTAGTCGCAAAATGGGTCCGCTGGTCCCTTAGGTGCATCAATTGCGTTAACTATTTAATTTAGTCTTTCTGAGATAGTCTCTCCTGATAAATCAAAGGTAAAAAGCCACTAAAAATCCTAAACGATGTCCACTGTGACACATTTACTCCAAACTTTTTTAATGACACATAAAAACCCCAAACTTGTACCAATGTGACACCTTTACCCCAAAATCTTTCTTGTGACGGCAAAAACCCTAAATTTGTACCTATGTGACACATGTAAATCTGAGATTTTTTGTGTCACCAAAAAATAATTTGGAGTAAATGTTTCGCATGAGTATAAGTTTGAGGTTTTTTGTATTGCAAAATTTTTTTAAGGTAAATGTGTCACACGGGTATAAATTTAGATTCATGTTGTTACAATAAAAAGTGTAGGGTAAATGGGTCACAATTGGCATAATTTAGGATTTTTTTTTTAGGGGTGAGCGATTTCAAGTTCCGTACGGGTATCATCCGGAACCTACTCATCAGAAAAGATTCCTCGTTTTTTTGGATAAAACCTACTCTATATACCCTGAAATCTGGAACCTACCGTGTCACAAATTCCAGTGTCAATTATAGGGTTTACCCAAGTTCAATATATATTCCTAATGGAATGATTGTAGTGACTCATCATCTTTAATTACCACCATTTACTATATATTGATGCACTTAGAGTTGGTGAACTTGGAATGGGCTCAAATCGGTCGGCTGCACGGAAACAATACTCACCGCTATGTTATGACCAACGTTTTTTTTGCGTTTCAGAGTTGTCTAGATAGGTTTTTAGGTATTTTTTTTTTGTAATTTCAGTGGCGTTTTAATAAATTTTGTGTTTTCTATTGTAATTAGGGTTAACACCATACAAAAAGGTGTTAAGACTCCTAGGTTTCGACAGACTTTTGATAATATTATTCTATCGATTTTGAAAATCGAATTGAGAGAACAAATTGTTCCTCTTTTCAATCCCAAATTCACTTTTTAGCCAATTTATGTTGCATTTCGGCATTACATATTTAGACACACAAATGAATATGAAACGTTAACAATCTAAAAGTCTTAGTTATAAATATTAGCGAAAATGGAAGTTCAGACTAATGGTTTCAGAGTACACACTCATTATCAAACATCTTGAAATAGCGTAGGATCGCATGAAAATATATATCAAGATAAACACAAAAACTTGTAACAAACTCCAGGATCCACCTATCTGGAATCTACAACCTACTTGTCGGATTAGGTTCCCCAATTTTTGAAATTTGAAACCTATTCTGCATAACTTGGAACCTTAAATCAAACAAGGCTCCTCACCGATTCGTTTCCAAGTTTCAAGTTCTACTCTAGAATCATGCAAGCCTAATTTTTTTTCTCTAAATCAAACTAGAAAAGTTACATCTTTATATATATAAACACACACATACATACATACACACGTTTTAAGAAGATGCTATCTATGTTGGGTCGTCAGTTACTTTTATGGGATGCATTTCTTCACGACAAAATGACACAAGAAATGCCGAAACTTGTGTAAGGAAATCACTTTAGGGCCAAAAATTTTGGTCAGCTCACTTATGTGACGCCTCAAAAATTCTACATCCGTAAAATGACTGAATTCAATAAAATGTTTAATAATGAATCTCGGTTCGTTATAAAGATATTGGGTTTTAAGGATTGAAGCAACGACATTTGGATATTTTCGAGACGTCGATCGGATTAGATTAGGTTTTTCAATAGTTTAGTCGTCATACAATAGGATCGAAACACTCGTGCCTCAACCTAGCCATGACCGAACTCAAGTTGTGAAAGTATCGAAATAGCCTCCGTCGATTGAGTCAAATATCCAACCAGTCCCGAAATACCAGGTGACCAAAATGCCCTCACATATTTAGCATTAGAAGCCAAAATATTCAAAATTTGACTTGATCCCTTAGTGAACCCCACTAGTCAAATCCCACCCTCCAATCACCTCACTTCCCATCAACCTCTCTCCCTCTCTCTCTCCCTCCCCCCCCCCTTCCATGGTGGACGCTCCTCCCCTCTTTCTGGGGCAATTTTTCAAATTAATACACACACACACACACACATACACATACACATACACATACACATACACACACACCACATTGGGTGCCGCTCGGCAATTGGGCCGCCGAGCGAGGCCTAATATTTTTTTGATTTCATTTTTTTTTTAAATAACAAATTTAAAGATGGAACACGCTAGGAATGGAACCCATGACCACCAAAGCACTTCACCCGTACGATAACCAACAGGGCACAGCACAATTGACAACATTATTTACAGATTAATTGACCTATACACTCATTAAAAGAACTGATATTGATTTGGGCATGAAAAACTGTCTAGACCTCTTTCTCACTACAAAAGACATGATATAATGAGTCAGGCATGGAAACATTGGAGGAGGAAAGAGGAAAAGGACGGTTCATTCATGATCAAGATGTAGCGTCGGAGGGAGAAAATGCAAAATTGACAAGGAAAACGGCATTTTTTGAGGAAAAATCCCGGGAGTTTACCAATGGATTCGTCTCGAAAAATTACGTGAAATCACAAAAAAAAAAAATCGTCCCAAACGGACACCCGAGCAATGAGATATACCCTTTTCAAAGTTTTCTCATTTCTTTACTCGTTTCTACTCTTTTGCTGTGGTTTTCCATCTTTGCATGCGATTTTTAGCTATTTTGTTGCGATTTTTCATTTATCTATTACTGCAATTTTAATCTTTCGCTACAGTTTTAAATAATTACATGAATACAAATTATTTTTTAATTAATGAGTGTATAGATTAATTAATCTGCAAATAATATTATCAATTGTGCTATTTGCCTTGTTTCGTTCAGGTGAAGTGCTTTGGTGGTCGTGAGTTCCATTCCCAGCGTGTTCCATCTCTAAATTGTTTATTTCTTTTTTATTTTTTTAAATGAAATAATAAATAAATGGCAGCCCCACTCGGCAATTTGGCTGCCGAGTGGGGCCCAATTGACTCGATTGGGTGCCGTTTGGCGGCCCAATTACCGAGCGACGCCTAATTTGATATTTATTTATTTTTAATACTAATTTGGTAAATATTTTTTTAAAAAAATCATAATTTTGAAAATTGCCCTTCTTTCTGCTTCCTCATCCTCCTCCTTCTTCTTCTTCATATTTTGTTCTTCTTTTCCTGTTCGTTTTTGTCTGACGCTCCCTCCCTCAACGCCTTGCAACCGCCCTCGACCACACCTTGCCGTCGCGCCGCCACCTCCAGCCAATCTCGCCGTCATCTCACCCATGCCTGAGCTCCACCGTGCCCCCTTCCCCTCTGGGCCTCACCCCGGCGGAACCCCGAACTCCCCGAGCCTCGGCTTCCCCTTGTCACTTCGCCCTCCATCTCTCTCTCAACCACCCTCACTCCACCTCCTCCTCCCTTGGTTGTCGTCGCCCCGACCATCACAGCCCCACCGCATGCTCCCAACGCCAGCCTCAAGCTCTTCCGTTTTCCAACCCCCGAGCTCCTCTGCCCGTCCACCACCAGCCGGCGCCTCACCAAACCACAGCCGTCGCCGCGCCACCTCTCTGGCTCGAGGCCTCCCCACGAAGCCACGAGCCGCGTCTGGAACCACGGAATCGACATCAAGCACAAAGACATTCCTTGCTTCGATTTCAGCAAGAACGACAAGAAACAATACGTACCGATGGAGTTGTGCAAGTTGGTCGAGAGGCAGAGGTACCCGAAGGAGAAATTGGGGCGAGATGCCTCGACCTTGCTAAAGAATATCTCCATGCCTCCCCCACATATCAGAAAGAAGTCCATCTTTTGTTTTTTTTTTTTTTTGCTAGAAAGAAGTCCTTCTGCGACATGATGAGGTCGAACACCGGACCTTGCAGGTATGTAGCACTCGTTCTTTGCTCTATTATGTCATGTTCGAATAGACAAAATATTTGGATTCTATATTCTTTTTTCCTTTCATTGCTGTATAGATGTAAGCCGGAACTTTGGAATCGAAGAAGCGGACACAAACATGACGAAAGTGGTGGGACGTGTCATCGGACCTCCTTATTTAATGTTGACATCAGAGAGGCGCAGCTGTGATATCAAGTGTTGAATCTCAGAGACACACAGCTCTGATAACATTCACTCAAGATAAGCTCTCAAGGAAGGAGATGAATGAACTACTTTATTTGTTGAAATCTTCCTTATATCTCCTTACAGAAACGATTACACGACTCACCTATTTATAGGCTGGAAATTCGACTCTTGACATACTCTAGAAACGTGAAAAGACACGTCTAAATACATAGCTATAATTACACATCGGAATACTAAAAGATTCTCGAGACACACAATTAACGATGACTCTTGAAAAACAACAAAGCAATAATTATGCTAAACACGCTCTTCGATTAGACATTCATCGGGAACCGAACAATCTTTCGACAATAGCCAAAATACAAAAAGTCACACTATTGAAGATTCTATGGCATAAGTACTCTTTTAGTGCCAAAAGTTGTGTACGGAGATCACTTTAGTGCCAAAAGTTTCAAACGGACCACTTTGGTGCCAAAAGTTATGTACAGAGATCACTTTAGTGCCAAAAGTTTCAAACAGACAACTTTAGCGCCAACTTTGATGTGTCACGTCAGCTTAAAAAATAATAAAAATAACACATGTCGGATTTTCGGCGAGCCGCGTTAGCCCTAGCACTAAAAGTGATCGCTTACAAAAGAAGTTGGCACTAAAAATGATTGTTTTAAAAAAAAAGCTGGCACTAAAGTTGTCCGTTTGAAACTTTTGGCACTAAAGTAATCTCCGTACACAACTTTTGGTACTAAAAGTGAACTTTTGCCAGATTCTAGAGTAGGCAGTGATATCTTCAATACTCCCGCTCAGCGACTACTCTCTCTAAGGATAGTCCTCGCGACCATACCAAGCTGAGCTCGAAACTCTTCAAACTTTGTAGCTCCAAGACCTTTGGTGAAGATATCAGCAACTTGATCACATGTCTTAGTTTACTCCATCTTGATCTCGCCCTCCAACACTTTCTATCGCAGAGAGTGATAGTGGACTTCCACATGCTTAGCTCTAGCATGGAAAACTGGATTCTCTGCCAAGCTTATAGCGGATAGATTATCACAATACTATGTTGTCAAATAATCTATCGGTTGATGAAGATCATCCAATAACTGCACTAGCTACATGCTCTCTCGAGCTGCCACTGCTGCTTCTCTATATTCAGCCTCTATCGTAGACAACGATACTGTTGGATGTCTCTTGCTGGACCAAGATACCACTGCTGATCCAAGATTAAACGAATATCCGGTAGTCAATCGTCGTGTGTACAGATCTCCAGCAAAGTCGGTACCATAATGACCGACCAACTCACTCAATAATCATCTCTTATACAAAAGACCAAAATCATAAGTCTTCTTTACATACCTTAATGTGCTTGGCTGCATCCAAGTGAGGCCTTCGTGGCTTCTCCATAAATCGACTCACTACTCCCACTACAAAAGCAATATTAGTCCGAGTTATAGTAAGGTAAATTAGACTACCTACCAGTTGCATGTACATGGTTGAATCTTCTAGCTCTCGATTCATCAGCACATAGCTTTGCATTCCCATCCATCGGAGTAGATATAGGCTTGCAATCGAGCATCCCAAATTTTTTCAAGAGATCTTGTGTATACTTCTGTTGACATAGGAATAATCCTTCATTTGTCCGATCAACCTCGAGTCCCAGAAAGTATTTGAACTCTCCAAGCTCCTTCGATGTATCTCATTTCATCATCTCCAGTAATGATGAGATCATCCACATAAACTAGCACAGCTGCAATCTTTCCATATTCTGCTTTCACGAACAAGCTCAAGTCTGCTGGAGCTACAGAATAATTGTTCTTCAACAAGAATTATGCAACATTTCCATAACATGCTCTCAGGACTTGCTTCAAGCCATAGAGCACTTTCTTTGACTTGCAAACATACTCAGGATGAGTTTTGCTCTTGAAACCATCCAGCTGCTCCATGTATATATCTCGGTCAAGTTTTCCATGCAAGAAGGCATTATTCACATCCATTTTCCACAGATTCCACCACTTGCTTGCTTCAAGTGCTAACAGAACTTGAACCGCAGTAACCTTTGCCACAGGACTAAAGGTTTCTTCATAATCAACACCATACTTTTGCGAAAAACCTCGAGCTACTAGGTGTGCTTTATACATCTCTATCGACCCACCCTTGCCACTTCATTCTTGCCATGTCAAACTAGGTTGCATTTTAGCATAAATTGCATTTTAGAATTGCATGTCGAGGTTTTAATTAATTTACGTGTAACGTAGCTAATTTAATCATGGTCGCACTTGTACATTAGTAATATTTCTGAGGGGGAGCTGTTGCGGCAAATCTATATCAATCCATACTATTTCTTTTATCCTAACATTCTCGACACTTGTCTCTACATCGACGATCTCTTGCTAGGTATATTCCATGTGGGTCAGTTATCTGAACAACAAGGAAGTCCATCTTAGTTTCTTCAAAAATAAAGGGATGAGCACACAGCCCAGTAGGAAAAATAGTAGCTTTAAAATAGAGTAAAAATTCTAACATCTGATGTCGTGAATCACAAAGACATCCTGTAATTCATTACTCAAAATCATCAAGCACGACATTAGTTCATAATGTCAATCATAAACTTAATAAATATAGCAAATCTTTCTTTTCACTTTCGGGCTTTCTTTTCCCGAGCCTTCAATTACTCAAGATAACCATGTACAACATCTATCATAATGTCAAGTATAAACTCAATAAATACAACAGATATTCTGTCTTTTCACTTTTAGGCTTTTTTTTTTCTCGAGCCTCCCATTGAGATTTCTGGTACCAGGCGACATCGCCACTACAAGTGTATGACGGCAGAAACATTTCATATCATCATTAGGTAAATGACGTCCATGTCACCATTTGTTTTCTCACTAATGATGACAGCAGATAATTCCATTGTCTCGAGTAACGGTCGGAGATTACGTCGTTACCTCAAGCCCTTACACCATTGTTTTTCTCACTAATGATGGTAGAAATTGTCTTTCAAATGGAAATCACATGCTTGCAGACACATAATTCATTTCTTAATCTTGATTAGGATTATTATACCATCCTCACATTCTAAGAGACGTTATATACTATTTTCAATACATATTTATGCACACAAGAATGACATGTTTCAATCTCCCTTTAGCAAGTTTATACACATGTTCCGACACACATTTGATTCATATAAGGAGCAACCATGCATTCACTACATCACAATATTAAACTAACACCATATTTCAAATATAGTAATTTCCCTATCTTTTTCGGATAACACACGTGAAAGAACTTGTGTTGACACCTAAATTTTGATCAACCTTTTTGTTTCCTTTATTTTTTAAAAAATTCATAGAAAATCCATAAAAAAGCTGAAAAATTACAAAATCAACTTTGGTAACCTTGGCCAAGCTAAAGGGGCCATTTTGGATAAAAAAAAATATTTTTCATAATTTTCATATTTTTTATTATTATTATTTTCGAAAAATATAAAAATAAAATAAAAATCAAGAAAAGTAGTATTCGAGGTCGCAAAAATATAGAAAAATAGTCAG
Source organism: Rhodomyrtus psidioides (assembly GCA_021437785.1). Classification (NCBI taxonomy): domain Eukaryota; kingdom Viridiplantae; phylum Streptophyta; class Magnoliopsida; order Myrtales; family Myrtaceae; genus Rhodomyrtus; species Rhodomyrtus psidioides. Next base: position 21,722,488 of record JAILYB010000002.1, read on the forward strand.
TATTTTTATTTTTTATTTTCTTTACTTTTGGACCTCATAAAATAGTAAAATTCAGGTTCGATTTTGGGTGTTTTCTGATCACCATAAAATTGAATTTGGCAAAAATATTAGTAATGATTAAAAGGAAAAGGAGTGAAAACATCATCATTCAAAAGGAAAATGGAACTAATCATTTTGTCTTTACTTTTGATTATTTTATTATTATTCTTACTTTTTAATATTTTATTTTATTATTATTTTATTTTTTATTATTATTTACTCACCTTTCCCCCTCATCCGTCGCTGGCTTCTTCTTCCTCTTCGGCTCCTTCTTCTTCCCCTTCTTCTTCTCCTTCCTCTCCCGTAGCTTCTTCTTCCTTTTCTTTTCTTCTTCTTCGTGGACGTCTAAAATAGCATCCCCCCTTCCGCCGTCGTCGCTAGCCGTCGTACCTCAAAGCCACCGTGAACAACCCAAGACCTGCGGCCTCCACCCGTTTCGGAGTTTGGTTCGGGTTTGTTTCAGATCGGGCCAAATCCGTCACCGCCAAAGCGCGCTATCGCCTCCGACGACTGCCCCGGAGTCCTACCTCCTTCCTCAGAGCTTGTGGAGCCTACGCGCCACTGGTGGAGCTCAGAAACGGCCTCGGGTCACCGTCCCATCGTCGGAACGTGTCCGGGCGTGTCGGAGCGTGTCGGCGTGTCGGGCCGTGCCGGGCCGTGTCGGAGCGTGTCGGCGTGTCGGAGCGTGTAGCCGTGTCGGAGCGTGTCGACGTGTAGGAGCGTGTAGCCGTGTCGGAGCGTGTCGGCGTGTCGGAGCGTGTCGGCGTGTCGGAGCGTGTCGGAGCCGTGTCGAAGCCATGTCCGAGCCGTGTCGAAGCCGTGTCCGAACGTGTCGGAACAGTGCCGGAACAGTGTCTGAACAGTGTCCGATTTTGATTTTTTTTTTAAATCATTTTAGTCTTAATTTGTGAAATTGACTATTGACATTCTAATGGCGATCGACAGGTAACGGGCATGGAGATGGTTGCAGGCTGGGGCTGGGCGATTGAAGGTCGGTGCCCAATCCGGTATATTTTACGTACCCGATCCGTATATCAGAGTTATTTTTCTAAAATATTGCCATTATAGACTTGATTTGCATGTATTTATTTCAATCTAGTAGTTAGCTTGTTTATTTGGTTAAGTGTGGTATGTTGTCAAAGAAAATATTTTCAAAAAATATTGATAATAAAAAAAATAGAAAAAAATAGAAAAAATAGAAAAATCTAAAAAAAAAATGGAAAATCAAAAGAAAAAAATTAAAAAAATTGAGAAAAATTGCAGAAAATTCCTTAAAAATTTTTAAAAATTTTTCAAGGCTGAAAATGACAAAAAATTGATTTGTTTTCATTTTTGGGATTTTCTCCCCTTTAATCCAAAATGACGATTTCACCCCTCAAAGGGTAAATCGTCTTTGATATTCCAATGAATTGTGGAAATTGCTTAGAATTTGGCGATGGGCCAGATAGGTGGCTAAACCTTATGTCTAAGATTTCCACGTTTCATTCCCATTTTTAGAAAATGACGATTTTACCCTTCGAATGGTAAATCGGTTTCTAAAATTCCAGAAAATCATGAAAATTGCAAAAAAAAAAAAAGGAAATTGGTCAATTGAGTGACCAAACCTATTTTTGACTTTGTTTTCCTCCGGATTCATTCCGAAACGATGATTTTGTCCTTTTTGGGCAAATTGTCCCCTTTGTCTCAAAATTACGATTTTGCCACTGATGGGTAAAATCATGTCTAAATCATTCCTAAGCCTGATTGATGCTTCTCTAGGCCAATATGGCCTTATTAGGAATGCCATGTGATTTATTTGTACATTTGAATTCATTGATTTGTGCACTTTATTATTGATTGTGATTGCTAGGATAATCATTCCTATCTGCATGAACTCCTAGATTTTGGACTCGTACCCCACTCATCTGCATGAAATCTTAAGTCAGAAAAACTCAGTCAACTTAGGTACCGAAAGGGCGTCAACTCTGATAGTTGACGTAACTAAGTCCCCGAACCCATTTCTCTGGTTATCGCAGAATTGAATAGAAACTCCCGACTATTCAATAGGGTGGTCCAATCATACCCTCCAAAAAATGATTGGTGGCGACTCCATGGCATGCACACTTAGCACATGTCACCAGACCACACTGAAGGTCGACTACGCATACCTCCGTTGCGATTTGGGTAACGGACCTTGGGAAAGGCCCGCGTCCGACCAGACTGGACGGCCCATTAGCCCTCGAGAGCCCACGGCGAATCTCGATAGGGTCGCGACAACTTGAAGATGAGCTTGCAGCAGAAAATCGAGAATGAGATCGTGCGTACGTGCGTACGTACGTACGTGCGTGCGTGCATGTGTGTGTGTGTGTGTGTGAGAGAGAGAGAGAGAGAGAGAGAGAGAGAGGGAGGGAGCACATGAAGGAGAGGGGGAGAGAGAGAGGGTTGGTGGATGTCGGAAATAAAGAAACCATGCTCCTATTTATAGTAGTTTTCTAGCTTCTCTCATAAGTTACTCCATTAATAACCTTATTTTAGTGCCTTAATCCTATTGGTCCATTTAAAAGCCTATCTTTCTTAGGTTTCTAGACTAACTACTTATCAGTATTTGATTGGTCCACTTAAAAGTCTATCTTTCTTAGATTTCTAGACTATGGGTGTCTTTGTTTTTGGGAAAATCATTTTCGGGAAAGTGTTTTCCGGACTTTCGTCTGTTTGGTTTGCCGAAAATAATCCGTTCAACGGAAAACACTTTCAAGTCAACAAAAACTTTACTTGGCAGATTAGGAAAGTGAATTCCCCAAAATAAAAAAGGTGAAAACACTTTCTCAAATCTCACTCTCTAGCTTTCCATCAAGATATAAAGCTCTTTCATTCATCCATTTATCCTTTCTTCACTTCTTCTTCACCGACCTCGCCTTCATTGTCGTGCAAGCCATCGCCGGCGGTGTCGCGGCCAAGGCCAAAGCCGAAGCTCGCGATCTTGCGCCTCGCGACGTAGGAGCAGCAAGGAGGAGGGTCCATGTGAAGAGGTTCGAGGCGGTGTGCCCCGAAATGTCGGCGTCGACGCCAGCGAACGAGTGTGGTTGCTATTATTGTGTGTGCCTGTGCCGGTTCGAAGCGGATGAGGAGGTGAGTGAGCTCAGTTGCAAGCATTTCTTCTCACAGAGAGTGACTAGAGAGGTGGTTTGAGAACAACCACAAGACTTGCCCTCTCTGCCGCTCCCTTCTATGAGAAACGAAGATGGAGCAATCCTTGCAAGGTAGACACAGAAAGGGAATTCTTGAGGAACGACATAGGTACTTTTCGACTTTTTCCCCGCGTAAGAATAGAGCAGAGCTGGGGATACAGTTCTTTCTTCCTTTCCACCATTTACATCAGAGTCGTATTGTGGCCAGAGAAAATTCAAGCTTTCACCTACTATTATAAGTGGTCGCCCAAGACCGGTGAGCTTGAGCTCGTGTGGCTAGACGCTAGTCATCGCCGAGGCCCGGCGAGGAGAATAAAATAAATAATTAACAATTAATAAAAGAATAATATAACCTAAAAATAGCGTAAACATTTGGTGCTAATAACATCGTGTTTTTTTTACCAGAGATTCATGAGATTAAAATCGTTTTCTAAATGAGAACCAAACGTCGAAAAATATTTTTTCTAATATATTACCAAACAAATGAAAACAAATCATTTTCGGGGAAAACGGTTTCAGGGAAATCACTTTTTAAAAAACGAATTCCCGAAAATCACTTTTCTTGAAACAAACACACCATAGGTACTTATCAATATTTGATTGGTTCGCTTGTTTAGGCTATTAATCTTAGGTTTGAGTAGCTATATATCCTCATTTGATTGGTGTTGACACATAATTTTGGATCAGCCTTTTTTAAGCTTATTCTTAGAAAATTCATAAAAAAATCCATAAAAAATAAAATAAAAATTACAAAATCAACTTTGGTGGCCTTAGCCAAGCCTAAGGAACCATTTTTGACCAAAAAATAATTTTTCATATTTTTCGCATTTTTTAGTATTTTTAGAAAATAGGAAAATACTTGAAAAAATCAAGAAAAATAGCATTCGAGGTCACAAAAATATGGAAAAATAGTCAATATTTTTCTTTAAATCCTTTTTATTTTTGACCTCATAAAAAGTCCCAATTAAAATTCAATTTTATGTGTTCCTTTGTTACGCATATGATTGAATTTGACAAAAAAATGTCAATTGAGTCTTTTAATTTGCAACTTTGGCATTTTTTAGGATCTTGACATTCAATGTATGCGTCCCTCATTGTAATTTAGCCCAATTGTCTGCACAAATTACTCAATTGCATGAATTAAAGAAAATTGCATACTTAATTGTATTTTAGTCCTTGAAATTGGACATATTTGAAATTACTTTCAATTCAGGGACCACCATTGCAAATTGAAGTCACTGCCCAATGCTTTTCATCATTTTGAATCGATTGGCATAGGTGGTTTTGTCCAATTTGATCATTTGAGCCTTCAATTTCACGATTTACCGAATTACAATTAAGGACAAATTTGGGGCTTTTATAGAAATTGACATGAACTTTTGGGCAAAATCACATTTTTAGATAAAATTCATGCCCTAAGTTTGATTCTGAGGTTTAATTACAAAACTTTCCCACCGATTTGGGTTAATTTTGAAAATTTTAAGCCGGAACCTGTTCGAACCGGTCAGACCGCCCGGTCAGACCGGTCGAACCGATCTGAAGCAGTCTGACGGGTCGAACCGGTCTGAAACAGTGTCTTCTTCCCCAAAGCTTCCCGCGCCAATTGCAGATTTGGAAGGTGAGTTTTGATTGCAAAATTGGACCATCAATCGGCTTCAATTGGTAAAATTGATGGAGGCGTTTTGTTGGCCATGAAGTTCTCCGTCGATCGAGACCGGTCCGACGATCTGGGTCCGTCGAAGCAGCGCCGGCGAAGGTCAAATATCCACCGGCCGTTTTCAAACCAAACACAGAACCAAATGCAGGTGGAATTCGAGCGAAATTAGCATTACCAGGTGACCAGAATTAGTGGCCAATTCGTCCCGGACGTTCACCGGTGTCCGGTGACCATTTCGCACGTGATTGTACGTGCGAAGGTCACCGGCTCACCCCCCCCTTCCCCCCCGAACGGCCAAATTTTAGAAGATGGGGAATAAAAGAGAAACATAGGGGATTCTTGGAAGAGGAGAGGGATTGGTTCTGCTGAGGAAGGAGAACAGAATCGAGAGAGGGAGAGAACGAGAGAGGAAGAGCTCATTTTCTGATCCCCACCGTCGAGAGTTCGAGCTCGAAACCAAGGCACTGGTTGGGCAGTCTCTGGCCAAACCGAAGCCAGACAAAGCCCTCAGAAGCACACCTGAAGCAGCAGGAGTCGATCGCCATCGGCCACGCGACCTCCTACTCCGAAATAGATGAGTTCAGTCTTCAAGCTTTCATACTGTGCGTTAATGGCGGAACTCGATTCCGATCTTGATTCTTCGAGTTAGAGTAGGCGTTTTACTCTTCAAGCATCACTGACCATCGTCGCACTTTCATTTTGCAATGGCCTTGTCTGAATACCTCAAATTGAGTCTCTAAATTCAACCTCCATTGCCGAGCCCTATTCACTTTTGCCTAGCCAAATCTAGGCCGTGCGAGCTCGATCGGAGCTCGAGGTAAGTGTTCCGAACCTCTTTTGATGCTCTCTTGTAATCCAATTGCCATGATTTGGTGTAAATTGTGCAATCGAACCTCCATGGCCGTACTCGGCACTTTGCATGATACTCGTGATTCAGTGAATGAGATGCCATGATTCTTAGATATGTTAAACTAGAGATTGCTGCGAGTCGATTGGCGTTGGTTTCGTACGATTCCATTAAGATTTCATCGTCGGATTGTCGCCGGAGAATCGTAGCCGTCCGTTCAGAGGCAGTCGCGAGGTTGAAGACGAAGCTGATGTGGCAGGTCAACGAGTCAGCATTCCTAGGTGGCAATCTGTCATTGGTCCACGTGTTCGTCCAGTCAGCGTGGCCATTGGAGTTTGTTATTCGAGCGGGCTGATCGGACGGTCCAGATTAATCGAGTCTAATTTTTAATGGCCATCCGATTGGTAATTAGGAATATCCGAAAATGGTTTTATAATTAGAAAATCAAAACAAGTCGAAACGGTGCCGTTTAGGTAAAGGGTCGAGCGGCGTCGTTTAGGATAGTGAAGATGGACGGCTCAGATCGAGTCTTGGCTTTTAATCGTGGCCGTAGGTTTAGGTAATCAGATCTGACAGCTAAGGAATAGTTGGCTTTTGATCTGAGCCGTTAGTTTTGGTCGACTGATCCAGTGGCCGTGGAATAGCCGTGTGGTTCAATAAAAACCATCGGATTAAATCCGAAAAACAGAAAAATAAAAAACGCAGGACGGCGTCGTTTTGATGGCTGAGTCCGCGCGGGTCCGGGTCTGGGCCGGGTTCCGACCCGAGTGGGTCAGGTCAACCCGGTCCGAATCATATTTTAATAAAAATATATATATATATTCGAAAAATGATTTAAAAAAATACAAAAAAAAAGCCGAAAAAATTCTAGAAAATCCTAGAAAATTCCAAAAAAAATGTAGGAAAATTGTGGGAAATTCCTAGACACTCCAGAAATCCCCAAAAATTGAGGATTGATCATAGACAACTGGTCAATCCTATTTTTGGGATTTCTTATCCGTTCTTCTAAGAATTGATGACTTTACCCTTTAGGGGTAAGTTGCCTCAGCCTTGCGTACAAGATGGGTCGATGACGCTAAGATAAGGATTAGGGTCAGCTAGGTGGCCAATCCTTCTACTTAGGTTCTCGAGTTTCGCCTTTTCTTCAAAATTACGACTTTGCCCCTCAAAGGGTAAATCGTCTTTCCTTTTCTGATAAGGCGTGAAAATTGCTTAAAATTAGGGTTTGAGTCAGGTGGTCGACCAATCCTAATGTTTCAGATTTTCATCTCCCGTCTTCGCCCAAAATGACGATTTTACCCCTCTAAGGGTAAAATCACTTTTAAATTCCACAAAAATTCTAAAATTTTCAAAAAATAGGAAATAGATTGGCTGGTTGGCCAATCCCATTTCTGTCATCTTTTGACTTTACATTTCATATGAAATGACAATTTTTCCCTTCTTGGGCAAATTGTCCCAAAATTTCTCACAATTACGATTTTGCCCCTTATGGGTGGATCATGTCAAAATCACTCCTGAGCCTTGATTGATACTTCTCTAGGCTAATATGGCCTCATTAGGGATGCCATGTTGCTTTCATGTGATTTATCCGCACGTTTTGAATCCTTGATTTGCGCATTTATTTTTGCTGATTGTGAGTGATAGGGTAGCCATTCCTATTTGCATGAACTCCTAGATTTATGATCTGTCCCCCACTCATCTACATAAATCGTAGGATTAGATAAATCGTTCAACTTATGTGCCGAAAGGGCGTCAACTCTGACAGTTGGCGTAACAAAGTCCCCAATTCAATTTCTCTGGTTTTCGCAGAATCAAATAGAACGCTCCCGACTATTCGATAGGGTTTCCAATCGTACCCTCCACGAAACGATTGGTGGCGACTCCTTAGCATGTACACATATCACATGTCACCAGACCGCACCGAAGGTCAACCACGTATATCCAGCCATTGTGATTTGGGTAATGGACCTTGGGAGAGGCCCACGTCCGATCCAGCGACATCGAGCGGCCCATTAGCCCCCTCCCCGAGAGAGAGGGTCGCGACAATTGGTCCATTTGTATGGTTATTAATGAACTTTATTTTAACATTTGATACTTGAAAATGACATTCATTTTATGCTATCATTAAATGTTTGAAAATAACATTGATATTATCCTTATTCAATTGACTTACCACTGACTTGTGCATTCTCATCCAATTGACCCACTATTGACTTACCGTTTTATCAATGACTAAAGACTATGAAACATCGAAATGAAGACGGAAGCCCCAACGACGCGATCGGGCGGTTGGCACTAGCCAACCAAAAGGGCGCCGTGAGCCACCCGAGCTGGGCAATCCTGGTGCTACGCCGAGTGGGCGCGACCATCCTGGTTGAGCATGCGCCCAGCATCGGCCGAGCTTGCTCGACGAAGCCGAGCAGTGGTCGGCAGTTCCCACTTAGATTGTCTCGTCCTTGCCTGGTTAATCGTCGATCAATTCGTCATCTTATCCGTTCTACAATTTCCTTACCATCGATCTTCAATATTTTCTTTTGTAGCTAGCATCCAAGAAAACTTCTTAACCAAGCAAGGCAGTGGCTCCTTCGAGAAGCTTTGAAGTAGCTTCCTCGAGAGGTTACCTGATAGCTTCCTCGAGAAGTTATCGAATAGCTTCCTCAAGAAGTTGCGGTCCTCGAGAAGTTTCGAATAGCTTTCTCGAGAAGCTTTGAAATAGCTCCCTTGAGAAGTTTCAGATAGCATCCTTGAGAAGCTTCGGAATAGCTTCCTCGAGAAGTTGCAGCCTTCGAGAAGTTTCGAATAGCTTTCTCGAGAAGCTTCGAAATAACTCCCATGAGAAGTTTCAGACAGCATCCTTGAGAAGCTCCGGAATAGCTTCCTCGAGAAGTTATCAGATAACTTCTTTGAGAAGTTTCAGATAGCTTCCTTGGTAAGTCAAAAGGGTTAAATTCTTCTAGAAGCTTTAAAATTCATTCTTTATTAAGAAATAGTTTTAGCTTCTTCTAGAATATTTTAGATAGTATTATAAATAACTAATATAAAAAAGGATATTTCTTGGCTTGTTCCTTAAGTTACCTAAAATATTCTAGAAGAAGCTAAATAATTTCTTAATCGGCAAGTGGCGAGGCTCAGCGGCCGTTCGCTGTGGCCAATGGTTGTCACATGAAGAAAAAAGGAAAAAGAAAAAAATAAAAGAATTTAAAAAATAAAAGAGAAAAAAGATCAAAGATGATAGTTAAAAATTTAATTTTAAAAAATAAAAAAAAAGTATTGAAATAAGTATAAGGTGAAAATTTATTTTCTTTACCAAGCGGTGGAAATTTTTCAATTTGTTTTGAGATTTTAGCTAAATGTAAGAAAATATCCTCTTTTTTTCTTAAAAAACAACTTCCTAAAAAATATTTTCCGAGAAAGCTACTTGTAAACCGTTTTTATCAAATCCGTGTTCTCAATATTTTTTTCCCGAAAGAAAGATCTTCATTTCATATGAGAGATACATCACTTCAAAATAAGCAAGGAAATCTTGAAAAGTGAATCAACTTGATCCAGCCAGTAGAAACTCGCTCATTCTTCAAGGACGGATTTGTGATTACATCCAGGCATAGCGGGCAACCAATCATCGAATCTCGCATCATCATCAATGACGAGCACTCACACCAATTAATCTCTCTCCATTAGCTACGGTTTTGCTAAAAGTGCAACACCTTGGTTACGGCTATCACTCCTCTTCGCTTGCACTTGATGATACTTGACTTGAGTAGAGTGAACAGTGGATTTGATTTGTTCGTATGATTCAACAAAAGAAGTGAAAAAATACTAATCGATGAACTCGCCATTTCGGCTCCACCTATTGCTTGTAATACGTAAGCATTGAGAATCTTTGGGTAATGGCAATGCGATGTAACTATATGTGAAGAAACGGATGGGTGAGTGACTGCTCAATGGAAGTTGAAGGAAGGAGGATTTTGATGAAAGGAAGATGATGAAATTAATAGCTTATTTTAATTGTGCTATTTCCCTACGTATATTATCAAATAAACTCAAATGTCATTTTAGCCTTGAACTTTCATCAATGCATCACTCTCCGCTTGTTAAAATGAATGATTTGAAAAATATTTTTCTTAAAAATGATCGCTTGAAGTTATTAGCTAATGAACAATTTTTTCAGCAACATGGGTAGGTTCTCCTAAATACAACACGTCGTTGGGATTTTCACTTTAATTCGGTTAATTCCATTAGAATTCTACGTGAGGAGTCGCCACGAAACTTTTTTTGATCGGCTAGAAACTGAGGTATGAGAGAATACCTTGCTTCCTACGCAACTAGAGATCTAGGTTGGGGACTTGATTACGCCAATTTATTCGACTAATGCCCTTTTAGTTCTTTGATTGTTTTGTGAACTAGTGACACCCGCACCGTCTTTTCATCCTATTATGATTCTTATCCACTAAATGTCCATGCGCTACGTTTGTATTTATTATTTGTAGCCTAACCCATGATGATCAAGTGTTCTTAGCTGTTGACACTTGATTTTTAACCAAGTCTTTTTTAGCTTTATTTTGAAAAAATCACAAAAAAATCCATAAAAAGTCAAAAAAATTACAAAATCAACTTTGGTGGCCTTGGCCAAGCCCAAGGAACCATTCTTGACCAAAAAATAATTTTTCGTATTTTTCACATTTTTTAGTATTTTTAGAAAATAGGAAAATACTCAAAAAAATCAAGAAAAATAACATTTGAAGGTCACAAAAATATAAAAAAAAAATAGCCAATATTTTTCTTTTTAATCTCTTGCATTTTTGACCTCACAAAAAATCCAAAATCAGATTCAATTATAGGTGTTCCTTTGTAACCCGTACTATTGAATCTGAGAAAAAAATATCAATTGAGTCTTTTAATTTGCAATTTTAGCATTTTCTAGGATCTTGACATTCAATCTAATTGTCCCCTATTTTAATTTGACCTAATTGTTCAAACAAATTGCTCAATTGCAAAATTAATTGCATTTTAGTCCTTGAAATTGGAGCATAATTGAAATTACTTTCAATTCAAAGGCTATCATTGCAAATTAAACATGCTGCCCAATGTTTTTCATCATCTTAAATCAATTGGCATAGGTAATTTGGCCCAATTTGATCATTTGAGCCTTCAATTGCACAATCCCCAAATTTGTAATTAAATAAAATTTGGGGTTTTCGTTGAAATTGACATAAACTTTTGGGCAAAACCACATTTCTAGATAAAATCCATGCCCTAGATTCGATTCTGAGGTCCAATTGCAAGAATTTCCTGCTAATTTGGAAAATTACAAGTCGGGACCGGTTCAGACCGGTCAGACCGCCGGTCGGACCAGTCGAACCGGTCCAGAACAGTATCTTCTTCCTCCTTAAGCCTGCGCGCAGATGAACAGTTCTGAGGGTAATTTCGATCCTCAAATTGAAGACCAATTCGTCGATAATCGAGCACGCAATGGTGGGCGTATTGTTGCCTATACTCCTACCTATTAATTAACACCGGCGGCGCCGCTCGACGTCACCGGAGTAAAAGGCGATTGGCCGGTCAAGTTCTGAAGCTGCAAAAAGTCAACAAAAGCAAACACAGCTCAAATCCATGCCAAATTCGTGCGAAATGAGACTCGTCGATGGACCTAATGAAACTGAACGGAATACCCAGCTTCTCCGTCGTCGTTAGCATGCCATTTGGCACGTGATGGCACGTGAGTTCAAGTGGGCAGAGGATTCCCCGTTCGGCGCCAAAATTTCAAAGAACGATATAAGCCAACAGACCTTCGCGAAGTAGGCAGTTAGTGGATTCAGTTCGAAGAGAAGAAACTGAATCAAGAGAGAGAGAGCTCACCTTCCCTCGCGGTAGTCGAAGATTTGAGCTCGGATTTGCAGAGCGCTGGTTGGGCCTTCTCAGGCTAAACCGAAGCTCCACGAGGTCGTCAAGAGGTCGCCCAAACTCCCAGGAGTCGATCTCCGTCGGCTGCGCACGTTGAAACCATGGGAATAGGTGAGTTCGACCTTCAAGCTTTCTTACTGAGCATCAATGGCGGAAAACGATTCCGGTCTTGATTCTTCGAGTTAGAGTGTGCGTTTTCTTCCCCGAGCATCACTAACCATCATCGCATATCTATTTTGCATTGACTTCGCTTGAACATCCCGAATTGAGTCTCCTAATCCAACCTTCATTGCCGAACACTGTTCGTTCCTGCCTAGCCCAATCTAGGCCGAGCGAGCTCAGTCGGAGCTCGAGGTAAGTCTCCTGAACATTGATTGATGTTACCCTGTGATTGAATTGCAATGATCTGAGGTAAATCGAGCGATTGAATCCCCATGGCCGTACTCGGCACTTTGCATGATACGCGTGATTTAGTGATCGAGGTGCTTCAATTCTCATATATGTGAGATTGGATGATAAGGCGAGTCGATTGACGTTGGTTTCGAACGATTTAGTCTAGGTTTCACCATTAGATCATCGTCGGAAGCTCCTGGTCGTTCATCCTGTCACCGTCGCGAGGTTGAAGATGAAGTTGACGTGGCAAAGTCAACAAGTCAACTGTCTAGGTGGCATCTCGTGATTGGTCCACGCTGTGCTGACGTGGTTCGACCGTTAGTCTGTTAGGCCGAGTCAGCCTGGATCGGACGGCCTAGATTAATCGAGTCCAAATGATAGTAACCGTCCGATCAGTAATTAGGAATATCAAAAATCATTTTTAAAATTGGAAATTCGAGATGAACAGAAATGGTGTCGTTTGGCTAAATGAATAGGCGACGTCGTTTAGGTTTGTGAGAGTGAACGGTTTAGATCAAGTCTTAGGTTTTAATCGTGGCCGTAGGTTTAAGTAGTCTGATCAGACGGCCCTGATCGAGTCTACAGTTCAATCTGAGCCGTGGGTTTTAGTAATTAGATCTGACGGGCGCGGATTAACCACGCGGTTCGATACGAACCGTCGGATCAAGTCCGATAATCCGGAAAAAAAAAAAAAAGGTGTCGTTTCGGCGTAGGGGTCGTGCGGGTCCGGGTCTGGGCCGGGTTCCGACCCGAGTGGGTCGGGTCGACCCGGCCCGAATAACATTTTTTTAATAATAAAAAAATCAAAAAATGATTAAAAAAATCAGAAAAATCCTAGAAAATAAAAAAATAATAAAAAATGCTAGAAAATTCCAGAAAATTCCCAAAAAAAATTGTGGAAAAATCCTAGACATTCTAGAAATCCCCAAAAATCGAGGATTGACCACAGACAACTGGTCAACCCTATTTTTTGGGTTTCTTATCCGTTCCTCCGAGACTTGACGATATTACCCTTTAGGGGTAAGTCGCCTCTGCTATATATGCGAGATAAGGCCGATAATGCCGAGGTAAGAATTAGGGTCAGGTAGGCGACCAATTCTTAGGCTTGGGTTTTCGAGTCCCGCCTCTATTCTCAAAATGACGATTTTGCCCTTTAAATGGGAAAATCGTCTTTCTTGTCCCCAATCAAGTCCTGAAAATTTCTTAAAATTAGGGTTTGGGTCAAGTGGGCGACCCACCCTAATATTTGAGATTTTCGGTTATCATCTTTGTCCAAAATGACGATTTTACCCCTCCGAGGGTAAAATCACTTTTAAATTCCAGAAAAATCCTGAAAATTCTCAAAAAATGAAAAATGAATTGGATTGATAGCCAATCTTATTTCCCCCATCTTTTGACTTCCCAATTCATCTAAAATGACAAATTTGCCCTTTTCAAGGCGAATTGTCCCTGAATAGTTCAAAATTACGATTCTGCCCCTCATGGGCGAATCATGTCCAAATCACTCTTAATCCTTGATTGACATTTCTCTAGGCTAATAGGACCTCATTAGGGATGTCATGCTGCTTTCATATGTTTTATCCGCATGTATTGGATCCTTGATTTGCGCATTTATTTCTAATGATTGTGAGTGATAGGGTAGCTATTCCCATCTGCATGAACTCCTAGATTTAGGATCTGTACCCCACTCGTCTGTATGAAATCCAAGGATCAGATAAACCATTCAACTTAGGTACCGAAAGGGCGTCAACTCTGATAGTTGGCGTAACTAAGTCCCCAAATCCACTTCTCTGGTTTCCGCAGAATCAAATAGACAACTCCCAACTATTCGATAGGGTTTCCAATCGTACCCTCCACGAAACGATTGGTGGCGACTCCTTGGCATGTATACTTATCACATGTCACTAGACCACACTGAAGGTCGACCACGTATATCCAGCAGTTGCGATTTGGGTAATGAACCTTGGGAGAGGCCCGCGTCCGATCATGCAACATCGGACGGCCCATTAACCCCCGCTAGCCCGATAGCGCACGAGAGGGTCGCGACAGTCGCAGATCGTCTTTTCATCCTATTATGATTCTTATCCACTAAATGTCCATGCGCTACGTTTGTGTTTATTATTTGTAGCCTAACATGAAAACAGGAACAGAGGGGGCGACGGGAGGAGACACGAGAGACAGAACAGAGGGGGAGAGCAGAGTAGGTGGGGCCCATTTTTGACACTTGTCGAAAAATAAATGGTTCTTTGGACCACGTCAGCTCTACTTGGTCTGCACGCAATAGTGTAAACCTTTTTTATCCGAGAACCGCCCAGGCCCCACGTCTTTCTTTTGAACCTCCCACGTCTTCCTTCCCTCTGGGCTAAGCTTTGTTGCTCGCCTGTCTTCGTCTTTCTCTATATATAGGAGAAAATATTGGCTCTGAAAACACAAGCATTCCGCATTCAAGAGAGAGAGACGTCATGGACAGAAGTGGAAACCGAGGGAGTGGACGCGACAGGTACAGCGAGAGGAATGATGAGAGGTACCACAGCAAGGATCGTCACCACCGCAGCTATGGACGAGGCCACGGACGTGCAAGGGGTGGTCGTGGAGATGGGAGTTCGTCCTCACTGTATCGAGAGACTGTTGCAGAGTTTAATCCCGTGCCCGAGTTCGATCAGGTTTCCCTGGGAAATGGGGATAAGGCTTGCCCCGTCCGACGCCACGAGAAAGGTGGCTCGTTGGCTGCTCGGCATGTCAATCTTCTGGTCAACCACTTTCGCGTCACCTTCAACCCCGAAACCATGATATGGCACTACGATGTCGACATCAAGCTCGAGGCACCTGTGAGGCACCGCCATCCGGCGACACTATCAAAAGCCACCCTATCTCAGATCAAGCATAAGTTATTCTCTGACAACCCCGCACAATTCCCTTTATCCAAGACCGCTTACGATGGGGAGAAGAACATCTTTAGCGTGGTTCAGCTGCCTTGCGGGACGTACAACGTGAAGATAGGTTCTGGCGAAGATGACAGCGAGGACTCCTCGTTCCAATGCTCCATCACGCTCGTGAAAGAGTTCAACCTCCTCAAGTTGAGAGATTACTTGGCGGGAGACTTTACGTCGAACCCAAGGGAGATATTGCAGGTCATGGATCTGGTGATGAAGGAGAACCCTGCGAGGCACATGATGTCGGTCGGACGGCACTTCTATCCCCTTGAGTATAGCGAGACGGACGACCTAAAGTGTGGCGTTGCGGCGTTCAGGGGGTACCAACACAGCTTGAAGCCGACCTGCCAGGGCCTCGCGTTGTCTCTCGATTGCTCGGTCATGCCCTTCCGAAAGAGGATGCCGGTCATCGATTTCCTCGAGGAGAATATAAGTGGATTCAGCATCCGCCAGTTTACGAGGTACTGGAGGGAAGTCGAGCAGGCATTGAAGCGAGTGAAGGTCACAGTGAACCACCGGAGGACCAAGCAAAAGTACACGGTCCAGGGGTTGACCAAGGAGACTACGCGCACGATATCTTTCAGCAGCGAGAGCCCCGAGGGAAAGACGAGTGAGGTCAATCTGGTGAACTACTTCCGGGAGAAGTACGGAATCGACATCAAGCACAAGGACATTCCTTGCTTGGATTTCAGCAAGAACAACAAGAAGCAGTACGTGCCGATGGAGTTGTGCGAGGTGGTCGAGGGGCAGAGGTACCCGAAGGAGAAATTGGGGCGAGATGCCTCGACCTCGCTGAAGAATATCTCCATGCCTTCCCCACATATCAGAAAGAAGTCCATCTGCGACATGATGAGGTCGAACACCGGACCGTGTGGGTATGTAACACTTGTTCTTTGCTCTACTATGCCATGTTCGAATAGAGAAAATACTTGGATTCTATTTTCTTTTTTGTCTTTGATATTTTCTTTTTTCTCTAGTTAATATGTTCCTTTCATTGCTGCAGAGACGTCAGCCGGAACTTCGGAATCGAAGTCGACATGAACATGACAAAAGTGGTGGGACGTGTCATCGAACCTCCTGAGTTAAAGCTGGGGACTCCGGATGGCAAGATGATGAAGATCAAGGTTGATAAAGAAAAATGCCAATGGAATCTGATGGGGAGAGCAGTCGTGGATGGGAAGCCGATCGAACGGTGGGTCATTGTCGGCTTCAGCGCGTCGGACCGAAATCGGCAGCTCAACCCTAAGCCGTTTATCCAAAAGCTTATTAGCAAATGCAGAAACTTGAGGATTCCGATGGAAGAACCACTCTTTTATCAACCTGCGGAAATGAACATGCTCTCCAACGTGGCTAAATTGACTGAGCTGCTAGAGGGTGTCAACCGTCGCGCTTGTGTTGGCGGCAGGCGTCCTCCTCAATTCCTCCTTTGCGTCATGTCTAAGAAGGACCCCGGCTACAAGCTCCTCAAATGGATCTGCGAGACTCAAATCGGGTTCGTCACTCAGTGTTGCCTTTCTGCGAATGCCAACAATGCGAAAGATCAATTTCTAGCAAATCTGGCCCTCAAGATCAATGCCAAGCTTGAGGGCAGCAACGTGGAGCTATCCAATCCATTGCCGCACATCAATGACGAGGGACACGTGATGTGTTGGGGAAAAACGGGCAGCACTTCGGCACAAATATAGCCAATCCAGGATCAAATAATAACCCCCGACACTACTCCAATATAATCCAGCAACAACCAACAATTATATCCAGCAAAATATCAACCTCGCAGCAAGGAATATAATACCGGAACGATAAAGAAATATAACACCAAGATTTACGTGGAAAACCCGAATCGGGAAAAACCACGGACGACCCAAAAATTCCACTAATCACCAAGAATAGCAGAATACACCAAGTATTTCGCTCTAGTCACACACTAGAGCTCAACAACAATATTCCAGGAGCAATTCCTCAAAATGGGGCTAGAAAACCCTAACCACAATAGGAGAACCGGAGACAAATCTCAACAAACGAAACCTATCAATTTGTAGATCTCAGTCTCACGAACAACATACTGAAATTTGAGACGATTCCGGTAATGTTTGGCCGCCGAAATCACACCGGAGGCCGCTGCTCTCTTCCTTCTCCCCTGCGCGAAACACTCTCGGTCTCTCTTCTGTTCTCACTTCCGCTCCCTCTTCTCTCTCTTCTTCACGGTTGCCTTCTCTCTCTCTCTCTCTTTTACACACACACACCGACAAGAAAGCATGGCACCCACTTTCCTCTCTCTTTTTCTTCTTTCTTTATTCTTTCTTCTTTTGTCTTTTGTTTATCTTTTAAAACAAATAAAATATAAATACTGGGCCCCACAAAAGGAGGCGTACCAGCCA
This sequence comes from Rhodomyrtus psidioides, assembly GCA_021437785.1. Classification (NCBI taxonomy): domain Eukaryota; kingdom Viridiplantae; phylum Streptophyta; class Magnoliopsida; order Myrtales; family Myrtaceae; genus Rhodomyrtus; species Rhodomyrtus psidioides. The sequence goes on from JAILYB010000002.1 coordinate 21,739,803, forward strand.
ACAAATCTCCCCCTACGCCTCATGTGGGGAGTTCCATCATACCTGCTTTGCTTCTACAAGAGTCAAGTTTCACCATGGGTAAGGCTTTGGTCATCATGTCAGATCCGTTGTCGTCAGTACGGACCTTCTCAAGAAGAAAAGACTTTTCTTCTAACTTCTCTCGAACCCAATGATACTTCACATCGATATGCTTCGATCTTGAATGCAAAACTGGATTCTTGCTAAGATAAATAGCACTCATGCTATCGTAAAATAGAACGAACTTTTCTTGCTTCAAACCCAACTCTTGTAAGAATTTCTGCATCCACAAGAGTTCCTTGCTTCCTTCTGTGATAGCTATATACTCCGCTTCAGTCGTAGACAAAACAATGCATTTTTGTAATCTCGACTGCCATGAAACTGCTCCCCCTGCAAAAATCATCATATAACCCGAAGTAGACTTTCGGGAATCACTATCTCCGGCATAATCAGAATCTGAGTAGCCGCTCAATTCAGGCTTTCCATTTCCATAACATAGGCAAAATCTGGAAGTGCCTCTAAGATACCTCAAAATCCATTTCACACCATTCCAATGCTCTTTACCTGGATTTGAGAGAAATCTACTCACAACACCAACTGCATGAGCAATATCTGGTCTTGTGCAAACCATGGCATACATCAAACTACCCACGGCAGATGCATAAGGAACTTTCATCATATCTTCCTTCTCTTTCTCACTTGTAGGACATTCATTGCTACTCAATTTAAAGTGACCAGCAAGTGGAGTACTTACCGGTTTACATGTGCTCATGTTGAATCTTTCAAGCACCTTTTCAATATACTTCTCCTGAGATAGCCATAGTTTTCTATTCTTCCTATCACGAGTGATTCTCATGCCAAGTATTTGTTTAGCTGACCCTAGATCCTTCATCGCAAAAGCCTTACTCAACTCACTTTTCAAGCTTTTGATTTTGTTAGCATCATGCCCAACTATCAACATATCATCCACATAAAGCAGGAGGATAATAAAATCATCATCTGAGAATCTTTTCATAAAGACACAAGAGTCTGAAATGGTCTTACCATATCCATGAGCTTCCATGAATGAATCAAACTTCAAGTACCACTGTCTTGGCGCTTGCTTGAGACCATATAGACTTTTTCTCAATCTACATACAAGATGCTCCTTGCCTTTAACCTTAAAACCCTCTGGTTGCTCCATGTATATCTCTTCTTCTAGGTCTCCATGAAGAAAAGCTGTCTTTACATCAAGTTGTTCGATTTCTAAATTCAAACTGGCGGCCAAACCAAGAACAACTCTAATAGAAGACATTTTCACTACCGGTGAAAAAATCTCTTCAAAGTCGATTCCCTTCTTCTGACGAAAACCCTTCACAACAAGCCTAGCCTTGTATCGTGGCTTCAAACTACTTTCGTCTGTCTTTAACTTATACACCCACTTATTTGTGAGTGTCCTCTTGCCCTTAGGCAACTTCACCAACTCAAATGTATGGTTGTCATGCAAAGATTTGAACTCATCTTGCATAGCTTCGTGCCACTTATTCTTTTGATCGCATGACATAGCTTCTTCATAAGTTTCAGGCTCTCCTGCATCAGTAAGTAGCACATACTCATGTGGCTGATATCTTTGTGAAGGTCTACGCTCTCTATCCGATCTTCTAACTTGAGGTTGGACTGCTTCTTCTTGTTCAACTGTTTGCTCTTGCTCAACCGATTGTTCTGTCTCAACTGTTTCACCTGTCTCAGCTGAAGAACTAACATTCTGTGACGATTCATCTACTTCATGATTTCCCTGCACTTCTCCCCCGTGATTTTCACCCAATACGGTAGGAGGATTTGGGTTGAAACTGACACTGTGTTGAGCTGCATTCTTTGGCTTCTCTGACTTGTCTATGTCTTCAATGGTCTGATGCTCAAAGAATACCACATCTCGGCTTCTAATGACTTTCTTTGTAGCTGGATCCCATAATCTGTAGCCAAACTCTTCATGTCCATAACCCAAGAAGATACACTGTTTAGACCTGTTGTCAAGCTTGGACCTTTCATCTCTTGGAACATGCACAAATGCCCGGCATCCAAACACCCTCAGATAACTGTAGGAGACATCTTTCCCACTCCATACTCTTTGTGGAACATCTCCCTTAAGAGGAACTGATGGAGATAGGTTTATCAAGTCAACTGCCATTCTCATCGCTTCGCCCCAGAATGGCTTAGGTAATTTCGCATGAGACAGCATACACCGAATCCGATCATTAATCGTCCGGTTCATTCTCTCTGCTACTCCATTATGCTGTGGTGTTTTCGGAACAGTCTTCTCAAGCTTGATACCATAGTCCCTGCAGTAATGTTCAAACGGTCCTCTATATTCACCACCATTGTCAGCCCGAACACATTTCAGCTTTTTCCCTGTTTCCCTTTCAACACTGATATGAAATTGTTTGAAGGCTGCAAGCACCTGGTCTTTTGATTTCAAAGCAAAAGCCCACACTTTTCTAGAGCAGTCATCAATAAATGTGACAAAATACAATGCACCACCAAGTGTTCTAGCATCCATGCAGCAAACATCAGTGTGAACTAAATCAAGTACATCAGATTTTGTGTGTGGAGACGAACTATGAAATGAGAATCGATGTTGCTTACCCGTGAGGCAATGAGTACACTCCGTCAGATTTTTCTCCTTTAACGATAGAAGATTCTTCCTAGCAAGAGTTTCAAGTCCCTTCTCGCTAAGATGACCAAGTCTCATATGCCATAGATCAACTGAGGAATCCTCCACTGCATTTACCTCTTGTCGCATCAAATTTGCTTGCATGATATAAAGACTACATGTCTTCTTGCCTTTTGCCATCACCATAGAGCCTTTAGTCAATTTCCATTTGCCATCGTAGAAGGAGTTGCAATAACCGTCGTCATCTAAGGCACCTGTGGAGATCAAGTGAAGTCGAATATCTGGAACATGTCTCACATTTTTCAAAAGTAAAGTACATCCCATATCAGTCTCTAGATAAACATCTCCCATGCCAATAACCTTGGAAACACCACTGTTTCCCATCCTAACACAACCGAAATCACCGCTGCAATAGGATGTAAAGAAGTCACGACGTGAAGTGACATGATAAGAAGCTGCAGAATCAACAACCCAGCTAGAAACTTGGCATGTGAGATTTACATAACCGTCATCACAAATGAACACAATATCACCGTCAGCTGCAACTGCTGTTGTAGGCTGATTTTCTTCTTTCTTTTTATCTCCATTTCTATCATGGGATTTATCTCTCTTCGGTTGCCAACACTCTTTGGCATAATGTCCCATTTTGCCACAGTTGAAGCACTTCACACTTCTTCTTGGCCTTGACTTCGATCTTCCTCTTGACTTGCCCCTGTCATTACTTTGAAACTTTCTTGACTGACTTCTGCCTCTATGTTCTATGACAAGCGCTTCCGATTTGGAAGCATAATTCAAACTTTTCCTCCTTGTTTCTTCATTGAACAAGCTTTCTTTAACCATGCTCATAGAAAGCACACCATAAGGAGCAGAATTATTTAACGCCACAACCAAGGTGTCCCAGCTATCAGGAAGTGTACCAAGCAATAAACAAGATTGCAATTCATCACCAAGGTCAATCTCAAGATTTGTCAATTGATTTACAACATCTTGAAATTCACTCAAATGCTCCGTCATGCTACTCCCTTCCTTGTATCTCAAGTTCACAAGTCTTTTCACTAGAAGAGCTTTATTTTGTGGAGTTCTCCTCTCATAGAGATCTTGCAATTTCTTCCACAAAGTATCCGCCTTCGTTTCTTGAGCAACATGATGAAACACACTATCATCAATCCATTGTCGGATAAACCCAACCGTCTTCCGATTCATTCGCTCCCACTCTTTATCTTCCGTATCTCCTTTAGCTTCATCGCCTTCGACCGTATCATACAAATCTTTGCAATATAATACGTCTTCCATCCGAGGCTTCCATATAGAGTAATTCGAGGCATTTAACTTAAACATAGTGCCACTCGTATTCTCCATCTAATACTAGAATCTCAACTCTAGCTCTGATACCACTTTGTTGGGGAAAAACGGGCAGCACTTCGGCACAAATATAGCCAATCCAGGATCAAATAATAACCCCCGACACTACTCCAATATAATCCAGCAACAACCAACAATTATATCCAGCAAAATATCAACCTCGCAGCAACGAATATAATACCGGAACGATAAAGAAATATAACACCAAGATTTACGTGGAAAACCCGAATCGGGAAAAACCACGGACAACCCAAAAATTCCACTAATCACCAAGAATAGCAGAATACACCAAGTATTTCGCTCTAGTCACACACTAGAGCTCAACAACAATATTCCAGGAGCAATTCCTCAAAATGGGGCTAGAAAACCCTAACCACAATAGGAGAACCGGAGACAAATCTCAACAAACGAAACCTATCAATTTGTAGATCTCAATCTCACGAACAACATACTGAAATTTGAGACGATTCCGGTAATGTTTGGCCGCCGAAATCACACCGGAGGCCGCTGCTCTCTTCCTTCTCCCCTGCGCGAAACACTCTCGGTCTCTCTTCTGTTCTCACTTCCGCTCCCTCTTCTCTCTCTTCTTCACGGTTGCCTTCTCTCTCTCTCTCTCTTTTACACACACACCGACAAGAAAGCATGGCACCCACTTTCCTCTCTCTTTTTCTTCTTTCTTTATTCTTTCTTCTTTTGTCTTTTGTTTATCTTTTAAAACAAATAAAATATAAATACTGGGCCCCACAAAAGGAGGCGTACCAGCCAACATGATGTTCCTTGGTGCCGACGTCAACCATCCTGCATCTCGCGATATGAAGAGCCCGTCATTTGCTGCTGTAGTCGGAACCGTCAACTGGCCAGCTGCCAATCGCTATGCTGCAAGGGTGCGACCTCAGCTCCACCGGCAAGAAAAGATTGTGGACTTCGGGGAGATGTGTCTGGAGCTCGTCGAGACATACGCCCGTCTGAATGGAGTTAGGCCCGGGAAGCTCATATTGTTCCGCGATGGGGTGAGCGAAAGCCAATTCGATATGGTTCTGAATGAAGAATTTCAGGATCTGAAGAAGGCTTTCGCCGAGAAAGATTACAACCCGACCATCACGGTCATCGTGGCACAGAAGCGGCATCAAACTCGTCTTTTCCTGGAGAAAGATGCAGTTAATGGTCCAGGCAACGTGCCGCCAGGGACGGTGGTGGACACAACAGTTGTTCATCCTTCCGAATTCGGCTTCTATCTATGCAGCCATTACGGCAGCCTCGGAACGAGCAAGCCAACCTATTACCGGGTGCTCGCGGACGAGCACGGCTTCAGCTATGACCACTTGGAGGAGTTGACTTACAGCTTATGCTTTACCTCTGCTCGATGCACCAAATCAGTGTCTCTGGTCATGCCGGTGTACTATGCGGATCTCGCCGCCTTCAGAGGAAGGTTGTATTATGAAGCGGTGACTGAGCATCTTCCTAGTTCAACTGAAGAGCGATTCTACTACAAGCTGCACGCTGATGTGGAGAACAAGATGTTCTTCCTTTGAAGGCCTTACCCTCCTGTGTCTGGAAGAAGTCCGAATCCTCCACCTCCAGACGAGACTTTCGGCAACGGTCTTCAGTATACTTAGTGCTTTCATTAGGAATTTCAGTTCTTTTCTTTGTGATCCTGGCGTGTAATAAAGGAACATTTGGATCTAGTTCTTGTCTTTCTGAATTGTCTTTGGTATCAAATCTGTGTTCTTAGTGTTTTTTTTTTCTTTTCTTTTTCGAAAGAAAGATCTTCATTTCATATCAGAGAGATACATAATAAGCAAGTAAATTTGAAAAGTGAATCGACTTGATCTAGCCAGTAGAAACTCGCTCATTCTTCAAGGACAGATCTGTGATTGCATCCAAGCACAGCGGGCAGCCAATCACCGAATCTCGCATCATCATAAGTGACGAGCACACACCAAGAAATCTCTCTCAAGTTGCTATGGTTTTGCTATAAGTGTGACACCTTCGTTACAGCCATTACTCCTCTTCACTTGCACTTGATGATGCTTAAAAGTAGAGTGATCAGCAGATTTGATTTGTTCGTATGATTCAACAAAAGAAGTGAAAATACTAATCGATGAACTCGCCATTTCGGCTCCACCTGTTGCTTGTGATACATAAGCATTGAGAATCTGCGTGTAATGGCGACGCGATGTAACTATATGTGAAGAAACGGATGGGTGAGTGAATGCTTAATGGAAGTTGAAGGAAGGAGGATTTTGATGAAAGGAAAATGATGAAATTGATAGCTTATTTTAATTGTGCTATTTCCCTACGTATATTATCAAATAAACTCAAAATGTCATTTTAGCCTTGAACTTTCATCAATACATCACTCTCCGCCTGTTAAAATGAATTATTTGAAAAAAAAAAAATCTTAAAAATGATCGCTTGAAGTTATTAGTTAATGAGCAACGTTTCCAGCAACAGGCGCAGGTTCTCCCAAACACAGCACGTCGTTGGGATTTCCACTTTGATTCGGTTAATTCCATTAGAATTCTACGTGAGGAGCCGCTACTAAACTTTTTTTGGTCGGCTAGAAACTAAGTGAGGCATGAGAGAATACCTTGCTTCCTACGTAATCAGAGTTCATCTAGGTTGACACTAATTTATTCGGCTAATGCCTTTTTAGTTCCTTAACTTGTCCATGCGGTACTTTTGTATTTTATTATTTGTAGCCTAACCCACCAACTAAGAAAACGAATCAACAGACAAGAAGCAAAAGGTCAGGTAACGAATGTTGCTGGGCCTCTCGTTGTTATTAAGCCCTTGGACAACAATCCCCATGAACTAATTTCACATCGAATTCAATTTATTGTCTTGAAGGTTAACCTATATACCTAAACCTAAGCTAATTGTCAAAATCCCTATGCTATACGTTTATTGACTAAAAAGAAACTAAGCTCTAATGCTAAAATAAAACCACCTAATCAAGGCCTATTTTTCATTTTTTTTATTCTTTCTAGATACTTTTTTTCTCATGACTAGGTTATCATTTCAAATAACATTTATCGAGGTTAAATGTGGGGCGCACTCTTGATTTAAGACTAATGCTTGCCTCCTATTTTTTATCTCCTTTTTCCCCCCTTTCTTTCTCCCTTTGCGACAAAATCGGTGTACCTCTTTTCCAAAATTAGTATTATTTGGTAGATAGCTAACTAGTTGTTGTGTTTCTGAAAAAAAAAATTCTATTAATGAGTTGTTTATTTTTTTTTTGTTTGATTTTGTACTAGGAAACTATTATTGAAGAAATAACTTAAGCACAAGAGAATGATCTATACGTAAATTGTGTATATGCATACAATAAGTATAATATATTATTGTTGAGTAAATTCTCGTAAGTTGGATCCACAAATCAAATTCGAAAAATTTGCGATCATGAGGATGATATAAAAAAAATAAAGCAAACAATTTGCAGATAAAAATAACATTTTCTACTCTAATATATGGTTAGTTCTTGCATAAATTATAATAATGGAGAATAAGTTCAGAAGAAGAAGAAGGTAACGTCGAAATGTAATGGGTGCGGAAGAAGCCACTAGGGTGAAAATATATGGGAGTGGAGAAGCGGCTAGGGTAAAAAAAAAATTATTTTGAAGTAATGTGAATAAATTTACCCTTTAGTAAAATTGAAAAAAGAACGAAGGAAAAAGGTAAGAAATAATTTTAAATCACAAAAGGAACTCACGAGAGATAATGCAATCAATTCAATGTGGTGAGGTGTCAGGAGCCGATAAGGGATGGAAAATTGGAAATAGCGCGAGCCTTTTTTTATTTTTTATTCTTATTTATAATTTGTTACTTACTATAATTTATTAAAGGGTTAATACCACCAAAACCTCAAACTGGTATACCTATGACGATTTTATCCCAAATTATTTTTTTGACCATGAAAAACCCCAAACTTGTGTACCTATGACAAATTTATCCCAAACTGGTACAGTTGTGCAAATTTACCATTTGTTAGTTTTTCTTAAATTTTACCGTCGAATTGCTGAATTGGATAACACATGGCAATTGTCGCGTATAGATATTACCCTATATTTGCTACTGGAGCGTCAATTTAAAATTTTTCGTGGTATTAACTCAATTTAACGAACACTAACAAAGGGTAAATTTGTCATATGTGTACCGATTATGGATTTTTTTGGGTAAAAAAATTAGTTTGGGGTAAAGTTATCATAATTGTACTAGTTTAGGATTTTTGGTGGTCAAAAAAATAGTTTAAAGTAAATTTATCACAAGTGTACCAGTTTGAGGTGTTTGGTGGTCAAAAAAATAATTTGGGGTAAATTTGTCACAGGTGTACCAATTTGGGGATTTTCACGGTATTAACCCTTTATTAAATGGGGGCACGGACTGACATTGAACTTAATCCGAGCATGGACCATACATGTTAGACTTGAAAGCGAAGCACAGACATGAAGCGGGTCGCCAAGGAAAGAAATTTCCATACGAATCCTTCCATGCATACTGAGTTCTCAACTTTGATCACCGAGCAGCGACGATCGACGGCAACAAGTGGTCCTCATCTCATCACAGGGCGCTCATAGGGCCACACTCGCCATGGCTGGGCCTTCGCCACCATATTTTACCACATCCTCCCCTTCCTCCATGGTCGGGTCTTGGCCGCTAGTAATCGTTTCATCCTTGAGCTGGTTGGTCTTCACCGCTCTTCTCTGTTCATATTGCTCGATAAAGAAGATGAACATGGAACAAGAAAAAGAAAAAAAAAATAAGAAATTCTTTTTTTTTTTGTCTTCGGACGAAAAAGTCCTTGACCGGCTGTTGACACCTGATTTTTTACCATCTATTATTGTGATTTTTATTCTTTAAAATTAATTAAAAATATCAAAAAAGGTAATAAAATCACAAAATCAACTTGAGAAGCCTTGGCTTGGCCTTAGGAACCAATTTTGAACAAAAAATATTTTTTGGTATTTTTTAATATTTTTCGAATTTATTTAATTATTAAAAATACCCAAAAAATCAGAAAAATACCATTCATGGTCAGAAAAATACACAAAAGTATTCAATAATTTTTTTTTTAATTTCCTCTTCAAGTGTGTCACTTTAAATCTTGAAAATTAGGCTTGGGTCACTATGTTCCTTCACAAACATAAACCAGAATCGGGCATAAAAAATCCTTTTCGAGAATTTTAATTTTCAATTCTCACTTTTTATAAGCTATGACATTTGATTCTAAAGTATTGAAGTGCAATTGGGTCAATTTTCCCTCCAATTTGATCAATTTTAGCCAAAAGGGCTTAATTGCATAATTTTCTTTCAATTTAGTCCCCGGTTTCACAGTTTTCGAAATTAAATCTCGCACGGGCATACCCATTGAAATCAAGCACCTCTAACCTATAGTTTTCATCATGATGAATGCATTGGTGGCTTCAATTCGGGCTAATTTGGTCGTTTAGGCCCTCGATTAGACGAAATTCAATTTCGGATCCTAGGGACAATTTGGGGTTTTCACTAAATTTCAATCAATTGATCCACGAAAATACCCATATTTTATAGAAAACATGTCAAGGAGTCCGATTTTTCCATCAATTTCATAAAAAGAGGTCAATTTGGGGCCCAATTTTGGTGAATTGATCGAACCGGGCCGGTCGGGTCAGACCCGACCCGACCCGGTCCGACCGGGTCTGCAACTAAGTTGCAGACCCACCGGCCAGCGAAGCGCACCGAGCAGGGGAAAACAAGGGGGAGCCACGCCGCGACATTTCTTTAAGGAAAAGCGACGCCCGATCGATGGTGGACATTGGGTGGAGGTTCCACGACCTAAAGGCGGTCGGCCATGGACAAAAAAGAGAGGGGATTCTCGGTTTTAATGGAGTTCGGCCGAGGGAGAAAAAAAAAAGAAAATTTTGTGCGAGTTTGAGCGAAACTAGAGACGACGGGGCATCCTCAGACCTTGAAAAACCTTCACCGATCGTCACAAAAGAATTCGTGGTCGCCGGCGACCCTCGGACAGGTCGGTTCTCTCTCCCGACCTCTGTTTCGTAAATGCATGCCAAGTGTTCGATAAAATGCCCGAATGGATGTTTTGATTTTTGGCTCCCGGCCGCGCCTCTCCAAGCCATATTCAATGAGATTATGGCCTTAAGACTTCACTAGGACTATCTCTAACCCCGTCTTACCTATTATTTTGCATTGAAACGCGCCGGAACACCGTGGCCGGAGCTCCCCGACGCATACCCGAGCCGATGAGCTCGGTCCGGCGAAGCCAGCGGTCTCCGAGGTCCAAGCGACCTCAGGTAAGCTTCTAGACTACCATTTGATGCTTTGTGAACGACTGAAACTGAGCTTGGTCGATAAAAAAATTTCTGCAAATATCCTCGCCGGCGCCGGTTCGGTGGTCGGCCGTTCGGCCTCTTTCCAGCGTGTCTCATGCCATGTTTTTTATGTATGTTGATTTGGAGTTAGTGAGGAGTCGATTAGGCTTGAAATTGCGCTTCGAAACCGACGTTTTTACGTCGGTTTGGCAGCTCCGGCGAGGCGCCGGCGAGAATGGCCGGCGCCGGTCGTCTTCTCCGGCGGGGTCTGGACCGGTCAACGGTCAATGGCTGACGTGGCTTGCCACGTCATCAGCCACGTCAGCCGGGTGGAGGCCGCGGTGATAAAAAACAAAACCCAGATCGGACGGCCATGGCTTCGCCACGTGTCGCGATCTGGGATTTTTGGAAAATAAAAAAAAAGATTTTCAAAATTTAATAATTGATTTTCCTGATAATTAATTAAAATAATCCAACGGGTGAGATTGTGCCAAGTGGCACTCTGTGGGACGTCTGATCTACGGCTAGATCGGACGGGCCATGAGAGGCCACGTGGCGCCCTCAGAACCATCCGATCCGTAGATTTTCGGATAATAAAAGAAAATGTATAAAAAAAATCAAACAAATTGATAAAAAATAGAAAAACTTTTTAAAAAATCAAAACGGCGTCGTTTTAGGCCGGTTTCGATCCGTAGAGTCGGGCCGGGCGCCCGAGAGGCGTGGGCCGGGTCCAACCCGGCCCGGAAAATATTTTTAAATAAATAAAAAATCAGAAAATAATAAAAATAATAAAAAAAACTCAAAAATTCAATAAAAAATAGAAAATCATAAAAAACTTAAAAAAATTCAGAAAATTCTAAAAAATTCTAAAAAATTCCAGAAAATAGGAAATGACCACATTCAATTGTCCAAGACCTATTTCGGGTCTTTCGACCCCCGAACCTTCCAGAAATGACGATTTTGCCCTTCCGGCAAACTGTCTTCCAAAAAAAATTCTAAAAAAATCCAGGAAAATCCCAAAAAAATAGGAAATGGCCACAAACAACAGGCCAAGACTCATTCCGGGTGTTTTGAACCCCGACCCTTCTTAAAATGACGATTTTGCCCTTTGGGCGAATCGTCTTCCAAAAATTGAAGAAAAATCAAGAAATTCCAAAAATGGGAAATGGCCACAATCAACTGGTCATGGAATATTTTGGGTGATTCGGTATCCAAGTCTTCCAAAAATTGACGATTTTTCCCTTCGGGCTAAATCGCCTCCAAATCCTCTCATTTTACCCCGATCCGAAATTACACCTTCCCTAAGCCCTTATGGCTATGCTAGGAAGCCATTGACTTGAATTGATGTGCATCGATGAGATTTATTTATGCACTTGATTGCGCTTTCATTTAAATTGAATGTGATTGATAGGAATAGTCTTCCAATCTGCATGAAACCCTGAATCAAGCCTACCGCACCTAAAATTGCGCCTACATGAAATCTTAATTAGGAAAATCACTCGCGTTAGGTACCGAAAGGGCGTTGGTAATGTCACCGACGTAACCAAGTCCCCGAACCCAAAATCTCTAGTTCTGCAGAACTGATCGATCTCTCCCAATCGATCAGTAAGGTTTCCGTTCTACCCTCCAAGAAAGACCGGTGGCGACTCCAAATGCATGCACAATTTGCACATGCCACCACGACCACACTGAAGGTCGAAAGCGATCGACTCTTATCGTCGAATCCTTTGAAAAATACTCCCGCCGCGATTTGGTATGGGCCTGGGAGGGCTCGCGCCAATCCAAGACCCGCGATCGGTAATCCATTAGCCGCGTCCATTTCGGATGGGTCGCGACCGCTTGGCGACTCCACTGGGGACTCATATTCTTGAACCTATGGTTCTAGACCTCAAGTGGACTTAGGCCGTAATTAAAACGTTGAGTGATTTTTCTAACCATGCAGGCGCTCTCGAAGGTGAGGTAAGTCCGCTTACTATAGGTGTTATATATTTTTGCATATTGGAGTGATAAGGGGGTTAGTCTGTGATTAACATTGTTTTATGCAGGTTGGGCGTAGGAATGAATGATTGTGTGTATGTTTTATATTGAAGCGGTGATTGTTAAATAAGATGCATGTTTATCGCTTTAGCACGACACCGAAAACACACACAACTGCGCCTAACACCCCGGGCGCCGCCTATAGGAAAATATAGAAGGGATTGAAAATGGAATCTCCGTGAGGAAAAACACGGGGTAATCCACTTTTCAATTCCGCTCATTTTGAACTATGGATCGAGCCCCAATGCAACGATAGTTGTGCAATGGAATCTGCTCTTTCTAGAACTCGAGATGGGAGCCTTGGCCTTAGGTTCCAAACCCTTTTGATTTTTAGAGTCAAGCCTCACTTGTCTCATGCGCATGTATATGGATGGTTGGTATACCTAAAACCAAAAGAAAATCATTGGGTACCTCTCATGGTAAGGTCCTGCCGTTTCTATTTAAATTCACTTGCAGCCTTTTATTTTTGCACGACATGCTGCATTCATCAAGTTCGATAGTTGAGTCTAATTCCATTTTAGAGTACGGATAGAAGAGATGTTCTCTCCAAGTCAGCCCCACATCCCGGACGTATTCATATAAGAGCGACGCGTCATCCGCCATTGGACTGTCGGGACATTCAACGGAGTTTACCCTCTTCGAGCTGTCCAAGGAATGATCCAGTAACCATACCGATAGTTGAAGGACATGCGATAACAGCAAATCTGAGACACCTGCCGGACATTATCAAAAGGGCATTTGACGAAAACAAAGAGCCGAAATAGCCGGACCAAAAATACCAAGTGTCGTCCCTCGAAGACCCGGCTTGGGGCATCTCTTTAGGTTCTTAAGGCCACGTTCCAATCGTCCGTTTTCTTTTATCAGGATCATCGAGTCTGTAAGGAGCACCCGCCTGTGGGTCTCCCATCTATCTTCTGCACCTCGATTTCTAATTCTTGTCTAAGTGTATTGACATTGGAACGCGACACTGAAATTTCTCTCAACCATTCGAATTTTTCGGTTCAATTGCATGTCATACCGAGATGAAATTTTCGTTAGAACTCATACTGGGCATGTTTAACCCAAGTACGAGAATCTAACCTTCATTTCATGGTGCGCTGGACATGGAATTGAACCGGTCTATAGCATGCATCATTGGTAATCCTTGGTAATTAACTTAAGTCGTCCATGTTTCCTGAATTCAAGAGGAGACCTGATATCCAAATTACCTTCGGGAAATAATTTTAATTTGGATGTCCTATCTCTCACCGAATTTAAGACACATTGAAATTGCATTTTTATCTTCTTGGACATTCCACAGATTTTCTGGGAATTTGCCAAAAGTAATAACCATGGATTACACTCCTTTTAGTTTTATGTTTTCTCTTGAAAAACATCGATAAGAACTTCTCACATAAGGCTAAGGCTTGTGTAAAAGTGATTATCTTCGTTATTCGTAAGAAAGCATAAAATTGAAAGGATTTATGCTTTACTCCCCTTTCTAACATAGTCCTGTCATTTGAACAGGTAATCTCCGGAATCAAAATCCAAAGACTTGTGTGAAGAATCAGTCGCAAGTTAAAATAAACCAGGATGGCATAGAAAAGCGCTGAACCACCCTGGAGAGTCAACTGATGAGGGCGAATTTCTTATCTATTAAGACGTGGAACGACATGCCATCAAAGGAGCCACATGCGGAAGAGAATTAGTTGTAATCTAATCTCTTTAAATTTGAAAATTTGCTGACTATGTTTTATTGATCCTCAAGAGTGGTGCTTCAAGATGATTGAAACTGGCCGACAACTCGAGCCACTAGGATGGATGTTTGAAGACAGACAAAGGAGTCGACTTCTCACCAAGATGGTACACTGGGGCAAAAGCCCACCAAGATGAAAAGAGACGGGAAACTCCAAACAGCAGATATCCCCAAATTGAAATGAGAATTGCAAAAATTATGAAGTGGATCAAAGGAGTCAATTGGAGCAGATCCCACTCAACTAGGGCAAACGCCACGTGACCGGGGCAGCCGGGTCAAGTGTAAAGACGTGTCGTTCCTAATTGATTTTCAATCAGATATCGGCATAATATTTCCTATCTTTTCCTCTCAGGTGAAAAACAGGATAAGATGGTCAAAGACAAACGAAGAAAAATTTGTCTTCCCTATAAGACGGAAAGAAATGTGCCTTCAGCAGATGTCACCCATTGGGATTGCAATGACAAAATGAATCCAATTATGAAGAAGGAGCAACCTAATTAGGATTGGCTCTCCCTAAGTCGAAAAAGTTGTATCCGTTCCAAATCGGATTGACTGGTTCACGAGTTGATATGGTTTCTCATTCTTGCAGGTGATGACGAGAATGAACGGGCCCATTGAAAAATTTCCAGCATCTTGGATGCCAGAAGTGACCAGAGCGGGGATAGTAAATCTGTAGTCGTTTCAATTAAAGCTCCTTATGCAGCAATCGAGTCATTCATTCATTTCATCGCACAGGTGGAATAAAAGATTGTTAAAGCATAATGTGAATGCGACAGGACACAATGAAGAAAATTGTTGCCTGTGAAGTAACACTTCAGGGTGTTGGAGTACTCAGCCACGATTAAACCCGTGCTTGCTGATGTCAAATAGCAAGATGCTCGAGGGACGTCGTGAAACGATGACAAGGCAAAAGATGCATGAAAAAACTGAAATGCATTGGTGAGACCAAGAAGTGTAAAACGTCGCGGAACATCAAATGCCGAATATCGCACGATTATATCATCTGGTGTTACAAAAGAAAATACAAAGTAGATACCAGACATCAAAGAAATTGGAAATGTGCGAAGTGCCAAAATCACCTGACATGGAGTGGACCGACTCCAACTAAGCAGGAATACACCAACACGGTATGATCAAACTACCTGCAACTAAATCAGCCAGCCCAGGCGAATCATTCAGTGGCTGGGGGCAAATCGCTCCTCTACTCGGAAAGGGTACCGAATGTCGGATGCACCAAATTCACCATAGGGAAACGTAGGGGAAGTCCTTGAAGCAATTATCACCCACGAAGTGTGATGGAGTGGAGTAACCACCAAAGACGAAACGCACTAAGCCCTCCTAGATGAGGAAGAGAGCGATGCGGGGCCATTCATTAGGGTAAAATGACGTATCGTTCCAAAATGATTATTTTCTTGATGTGAGAATAATGCTTCCTTTCATTTCCCTCTCAGGTGATGATCGAAAGCAGAGGGACTCAGGAGGCAGTGCTTTCAAATGACAAAACAAGGAGTACCCCTTTTCATGGCATCTCAGACATGCACTCTAATTAAATATTTTCAAGAGCGTTCTAATGGCTCAATTTATGAACAAAACCTTTGAGGAAACCTGAAGAAGCTTTTCATCATTTAGAAATCTTTGTGAAAAGAACACTTAAAAAGAAAAATTCAAGTTTTGTAGATTGACACATCTGATAAAAATGCTTTCTCTGAATAGAGTGAAAAGCACGAACTCATTTTTCGTTGCAAGCATACCTAACATGCATCATGCATATCATGCACATATCCTGCATACAGAGAACCCAAAGGGAGAAATGCCGGTTCCTGCAGGATAATTTTCAAGGGTAAATTGTATCGACTCCAATAGTCAATTATACATGCCCTTCACTTATGAGGTTTTTTCTCTTTAACAGGGAAACATCAAGTACCTCAAAAGGCAACTGTGATCGAGAGAATCACTGAACCACCACATAACAAGTCCCAAGACTGTCGAGCTGTCTAGAAACAGATGATCAAAGATTCTGGCAATCGAGATAGATGACCAGAATCGACAAAAATCCGTGGGATCAAGTTCCTCCAATTTTCTTCAAGAAGCCGAGCCGGGGGAAAATTCTCATGAACCCCATGAAAGCACGGTGGACAAGGGTTATCAGATCCAAATATGACAAACGTCAAGACAAGCCTCACTGGGGCAAACTACTTGAAAAACACCATTCCTTCAAATGTCGGAAGGACAAAGCCTCAAAGGGAGTATCTCCTTCCTGAAATTCCAAATGAAGTCAAATAAGGACCTACACCTGTTTCTTCATGTGCAGGTGCATGGACGTTGTCAAAATTGAATTGAAAATTGACAACAAACACGGAAAGTGCTAAGGCATGTTGCCAAGACGAACACCGCCCAACTGAGGCAAAACAATTTTTGACTTGATCGAGGATCATCTCATGAACAACACCCACCCACAAATGCAGACGAGATGAAGCAACATTCATCGTCCACATCAGTATACGATATTGAAACGACCCCCATCAAATGTGGCGCGTCAACTATCGATGAAAGAGATGAATACGTTAGTAAGACGCCACCATGGATCCCATGAGAGAAGACATTCCCGAAGAGGATAAGGATTGCAACAAAATACAAAAATGAAGTTAGCTGGGCCAAGCGTCACCTAGCTATGACAAATCACGCCTAACTAGGGCGAGTGAATCATTTATACGCTGGACAAAGAAAGATGTGTCTTCTCCGGCAAAGTCAATGGACGCAATTGCAGAGTCGTCCACATCAGAATTAAACCCTGGGATACCAACCTGGGTGAACGGTAATTTTGTATCGTTCCAATTTGATCTCCGAAGATCCCATGTTTAACATGAGTTTTTCCTCATTTAACAGGAAGTCGTTGGCGCCGAAAGCCACAAAAGAGAATAACTCGCCAACAGGAATGCGCAAAGAAACATTAGTTTCAGGAGGGGCAGGTTGCCAAGAAATGAAACCCTGGAAAATGACATAGAATACGTCCAAAAGCATGAATTGATCTAATCCAGTGCAAATCCTTGAGAAGGATACGTCGCCCAGCCAGATGGATAGATCATGGCCACAAGCTAGATGGCCAACTTCTGTGAACCTCACGTCTTTAACGCGAAGCGAGAGTAAAGCAGTATCGTTTCGATTTATCTTGAATTTCGGAACTCAAACTAACCCTTAATGTTTATCGTTGACAGGGATTCGCCATCTAGATGGACAGGAAATTACTGGAGCCAAAAAGCCACAAAAGAAAAGAACTCGCCGATAGGGAAGCAAACAGAATTATCGGCCTTGGAAGTCAGGACTCCAAGAAATGATCTTTGATTATAAAACCCAGTGGAGGGTAAAAAAAAAAAGTATCGCTTCCACACTGCATGCTTTGACATGCATTCTGATAAAAATTTCCTTTTTCCATGAATAAAAGGAACTATGAAGAGTGGCGCTGGAATGCGTCCAAAATCACAAATGGATCTCCTCTAGGGCAAATCCTTGAGAAGGATTTATCGCCAACCAAACGGAGGGGTCAAGGCCACAAGATAGAGGACCAAATTCTGCAAGCCGCGCGTTTGTGTTCAAATGGAAACACAAAGCAAGAACAAGGCTGTATCGTTCCAATTTGCCTTGAATTTTGGAACGCAAACTGACACCTAATTCCCGTCTTTGACAGGGGCTCGCTATCAAGGCGAAACAGGTTTTCACATCCCATGTATTACCCATTGGAACACATGACCAAGGGTAAGATGTATCGTTCTAATTTTTTGAAAAATTCGTGAACGTACAATAACATGTTTCTTCCGCATTTTCAGGGATCTCCAGCCGCGGGGGACAGGTAAGTATCCTTTTCCCCAATCCATTGAAGATGTTGAATAAAAAACAGAGAAGAAAAGAAAAGTTTTCAGAATCTGATGTCTAGAAAAGACATAGAATTCTAACTTCATTGGCATTCATGTTTTGAAACATGAGGTTGTCTGAACATGAATAAGAACATGCATTGTGCATCATAAAATCCCCTTGACGGTTAAAATTTTTGGAGAAAACGAAAGAGATTTTTCCAATCAAAAGTTGTTCAAAACTTTCAAAAGGACGTTTTCTCAAAAGACGAGAGGCAAAGCCTAATCCAAACACGTCCTATACACACTTGAGAGAGAAGTGGAGCGAATCAGACTACAAAATCTGGACCTACGGAAGTAGGGACCATTCGCAGCAATTACATGGATTGGGACGACGGAGGCATTCGTTTCATATCCCCAAACACTACAGGTGACCATTGACAACCCCTTTGAACGGCGGTTTTCATTCTCAACCCTGTCAAGAACCACTCCACATCGGGGCAAAATGGAGATGAATCCAGCAGCATCAGGAGAAAATGGTTAGAAATTTTCTTGCTCGGACTAACATCAATCTTTGTGTGTTGTTTATATGGTAATCCAAGTGCCATAGGATGACGAGAAGCATTCATTTCTCTATCCCACACACCATAATCGTTTGCACAGCCAACTTGAGCCTGCAAATTCATTTCATGAACCCATTGGTGATCATTCCAAGACAGATGCAGCATCACTTTAAAAATGGAAGAGTTCAAGACTCGGGGATTACGAAAAGGATTCCCGGGCTTATATTTAAAGCATGTTTAGACTTTCAGACATATGTCTAACATGATCCCATCGAGGATGAGAAGAATCGGGTTTCAAAGAAAAAAATAATAATAATCCCTAGCATCAAGAAAAAGCAAAGTGCCTGGTAAAAGCAAGACCGATGCTCGTGAAAATTGTTTGATTGATCCCCAATAAAGCCTAGTTGGGAAGAGAGAAAAACCTCTAAAGGAGTCAGATCAAGAAGACTGCTCCCCAAATGATGTCAGCCGTGGTGCAAAAACACAGACAGAATTGGCAATCTCTTAATACCACAAGAGACGTTCTCTAAAGGACTTGTGCACACCTCAAAAGCGGTTGCACACCTCAAAAATTGAAGATGCAGAATGGAAAAGACACGTGACAAGTTTGCAATGATCACCAATGTCAATCCCCTCATAAATTTTGGGCCAAAAATAAGCCTTTTTCGGTCCCCAATCCTACCAACATCATAACCCTGAAACAGCCTTCTCTGACTAAGACACTTGGGTTAACATATAGCTTAGCTCGAAGAAGTACGAGCAAGACTATTTCTTTTTCATTTTGCAGGGTTCTTGACTTGTAAACCCGAAGCAGATGGTGAAAACTTTCATTCAATGACCTTGACTCAAAAGTGAGTCCCCCTTGAAGATCAATAACCAAGCCCAACATTACGGTCCCGTGAAAGACCTCCCGACCGATCAAAATGTATGCGCTGCGAATGAGCCTAAAACCTAGACACAGGTTAGTAGGGAATTGAGTGCATCCCCTATAAAAACCACTATCTCAAAACAGGTGAGAAGACCTCCTTGTCGAGAAATATTCCAATTGATGTTCTGAACAAACTCTTTTTGGAATTTTCAAACTGTTGATCCAGATTTTCCATGCAAGGAATTTGTGATCACATTTGCATGTTTTAAGAATGCTTTGGATAGCCTCTGGCATCAAAATGCACATTTCATGATTAAAACTTAAGTCATACGGTTTTGTCAAATGGACAGCCGTGATTTTCCCAAAGATTACTAACGTTTTCTTGGTGAAGAAAAATCTTTCAGGCTCAAATTTCTGCAGGATTCTTGGAAACCCCAAATCCCAGAAAAACATTTGCTCCGTGGAGTGGAGCACGCAGGTTTGAACTTTCTGCAGGATACCTGGAGAACCCAGTTCCCAGAATGTCGCCTCAACAGACCCAAGTGAAGCTTTGTCAAAATAAAATCTTTCACTGCGTCAAAACTGAATTCCCGACGAATTTCGGGATCTCTAAAAAAGGGGGGGAAGAAGAACCCTTTTAAAAGAAAAAGTCCTATCAGACGTGGAGAATCCTCGTCCTAGGACACATTTTTCAAAAAATCAGGTAATCCCATCGGACTTAGAGAACCCTCGTCTCGGGAGCCCTTTTTAAAAAAAAAAAATCAGGTAATCCCATCGGACATGGAGAACCCTCGTTTTGGGAACCCTTTTAAAAAAAAACATGTAATCCCATCAGACGTGAAAAACCTCCGTCTTGGGAACCCTTTTCAAAAGATTAAGCAGTCCTAGCTTGACGTGGAGAACCCTCGTCCTATGACACTCTTTTCAAAAATCAATCAAGCAATCCCATCTGACGTGGAAAACCTCCATCATGGAAAACCATTTTCAAAAAACAGGTAATCCCATCGGACGTGGAAAACCTCCGTCTTGGGAACCCTTTTTAAAAGATTAAGCAGTCCTATCAGACGTGGAGAACCCTCGTCTCGGGACCCCTCTTTCAAAAAATCAGGTAATCCCATCAGACTTGGAGAATCCTCGTCTCGAGACCTCTTTTCAAAAATCAGGCAGTCTCGTCAGACGTGGAGAACCCTCGTCATGAGACTCCTTTTCAAAACAAACAAATGGTAAATACCACCTGAAGGGTCAACACAAGGTAGAAACCGTCTGAAGGGTCAAATCAATGTAGAAACCGCCTGAAGGGTCAAACCAAGGTAGAAACCGCCTGAAGGGTCAACACAAGGTAGAAACCGCCTGAAGGGTCAAACCATGGTAGATACCGTCTGAAGGGTCAACACAAGGTAGAAACCGCCTGAAGGGTCAAATCAAGGTAGAAACCTCATGAAGGGTCAAACCAAGGTAGAAACCGCCTGAAGGGTCAACTCAAGGTAGAAATCGCCTGAAGGGTCAAACCATGGTAGATACCGCCTGAAGGGTCAACTCAAGGTAGAAACCGCCTGAAGGATCAACTCATGGTAGAAACCGCTATAAGGGTCAACACGAGGTAGATACCGCCTTAAGGATCAACACAAAGGTCCGATCCACCATACGGATCAAAATCCTTGGCAAATCCCAAAGCGTAGGATGCGTCTTCCTTAGGTTCCTACCAGTTAGGAATTCCATAATGGTATGACCTACCATACAGGTCAAAGCTTAATCTCCCAAGGATATTCTGAATGACGAGTCCTAGGCATCTTCTTGAAAGTCGTCGCAACCGGCAGCATCCGACAGGTGAGCTTCAGGTAAGTCTCTCTCATCCTGGCCCATGTTCAAGTTGTTGGAGTAAACCGGGGATTAATTTGAGCTTTTATCGAGAGCCTTAAGGATTCAATGTCATAGCATTTCTTCTCTCATTTTCCCAGTTGAGTCGGTTAGGAATCAGGTGCCATATTATCTTTGAGAGAAACCTCTAACGAGATTCCTCTCAAAGAGGGGCAGCTGTTGACACCTAATTTTTGACCATCTATTATTGTGATTTTTATTCTTTAAAATTAATTAAAAATATCAAAAAATGTCATAAAATCACAAAATTAACTTGGGAAGCCTTGGCTTGGCCTTAGGAACCAATTTTGAACAAAAAATATTTTTTGGTATTTTTTAATATTTTTCGAATTTATTTAATTATTAAAAATACCCAAAATATCAGAAAAATACCATTCGTGGTCAGAAAAATACACAAAAATATTCAATAATTTTTTTTAATTTCCTCTTCAAGTGTGTCACTTTAAATCTTGAAAATTAGGCTTGGGTCATTATGTTCCTTCACAAACACAAACCCGAATCGGGCATAAAAAATCCTTTTCGAGTATTTTAATTTTCAATTCTCACTTTTTATAAGCTATGACATTTTATTCTAAAGTATTGAAGTGCAATTGGGTCAATTTTCCCTCCAATTTGATCAATTTTAGCCAAAAGGGCTTAATTGCATAATTTTCTTTCAATTTAGTCCCCGGTTTCACAGTTTTCGAAATTAAATCTCGCACGGGCATACCCATTGAAATCAAGCATCTCTAACCTATAGTTTTCATCATGATGAATGCATTGGTGGCTTCAATTCGGGCTAATTTGGTCGTTTAGGCCCTCGATTAGACGAAATTCAATTTCGGATCCTATGGACAATTTGGGGTTTTCACTAAATTTCAATCAATTGATCCACGAAAATACCCATATTTTATAGAAAACATGTCAAGGAGTTCGATTTTTCCATCAATTTCATAAAAAGAGGTCAATTTGGGGCCCAATTTTGGTGAATTGATCGAACCGGGCCGGTCGGGTCAGACCCGACCGGGTCTGCAACTAAGTTGCAGACCCACCGGCCAGCGAAGCGCACCGAGCAGGGGAAAACAAGGGGGAGCCACGCCGCGACATTTCTTTAAGGAAAAGCGACGCCCGATCGATGGTGGACATTGGGTGGAGGTTCCACGACCTAAAGGCGGTCGGCCATGGACAAAAAAGAGAGGGGATTCTCGGTTTTAATGGAGTTCGGCCGAGGGAGAAAAAAAAAAAGAAAATTTTGTGCGAGTTTGAGCGAAACCAGAGACGACGGGGCATCCTCAGACCTTGAAAAACCTTCACCGATCGTCACAAAAGAATTCGTGGTCGCCGGCGACCCTCGGACAGGTCGGTTCTCTCTCCCGACCTCTGTTTCGTAAATGCATGCCAAGTGTTCGATAAAATGCCCGAATGGATGTTTTGATTTTTGGCTCCCGGCCGCGCCTCTCCAAGCCATATTCAATGAGATTATGGCCTTAAGACTTCACTAGGACTATCTCTAACCCCGTCTTACCTATTATTTTGCATTGAAACGCGCCGAAACACCGTGGCCGGAGCTCCCCGACGCATACCCGAGCCGATGAGCTCGGTCCGGCGAAGCCAGCGGTCTCCGAGGTCCAAGCGACCTCAAGTAAGCTTCTAGACTACCATTTGATGCTTTGTGAACGACTGAAACTGAGCTTGGTCGATAAAAAATTTTCTGCAAATATCCTCGCCGGCGCCGGTTCGGTGGTCGGCCGTTCGGCCTCTTTCCAGCGTGTCTCATGCCATGTTTTTTATGTATGTTGATTTGGAGTTAGTGAGGAGTCGATTAGGCTTGAAATTGCGCTTCGAAACCGACGTTTTTACGTCGGTTTGGCAGCTCCGGCGAGGCGCCGGCGAGAATGGCCGGCGCCGGTCGTCTTCTCCGGCGGGGTCTGGACCGGTCAACGGTCAATGGCTGACGTGGCTTGCCACGTCATCAGCCACGTCAGCCGGGTGGGGGCCGCGGTGATAAAAAACAAAACCCAGATCGGACGGCCGTGGCTTCGCCACGTGTCGCGATCTGGAATTTTTGGAAAATAAAAAAAAAGATTTTCAAAATTTAATAATTGATTTTCCGGATAATTAATTAAAATAATCCAACGGGTGAGATTGTGCCAAGTGGCACTCTGTGGGACGTCTGATCTACGGCTAGATCGGACGCGCCATGAGAGGCCACGTGGCGCTCTCAGAACCATCCGATCCGTAGATTTTCGGATAATAAAAGAAAATGTATAAAAAAAATCAAACAAATTGATAAAAAATAGAAAAACTTTTTAAAAAATCAAAACGGCGTCGTTTTAGGCCGGTTTCGACCCGTAGAGTCGGGCCGGGCGCCCGAGAGGCGTGGGCCGGGTCCAACCCGGCCCGGAAAATATTTTTAAATAAATAAAAAATCAGAAAATAATAAAAATAATAAAAAAAACTCAAAAATTCAATAAAAAATAGAAAATCATAAAAAACTTAACAAAAATTCAGAAAATTCTAAAAAATTCTAAAAAATTCCAGAAAATAGGAAATGACCACATTCAATTCTCCACGACCTATTTCGGGTCTTTCGACCCCCGGACCTTCCATAAATGACGATTTTGCCCTTCCGGCAAATTGTCTTCCAAAAAAAATTCTAAAAAAATCCAGGAAAATCCCAAAAAAATAGGAAATGGCCACAAACAACAGGCCAAGACTCATTCCGGGTATTTTGAACCCTGACCCTTCTTAAAATGACGATTTTGCCCTTTGGGCGAATCTTCTTCCAAAAATTGAAGAAAAATCAAGAAATTCCAAAAATGAGAAATGGCCACAATCAACTGGCCATGGAATATTTTGGGTGATTCGGTATCCAAGTCTTCCAAAAATTGACGATTTTTCCCTTCGGGCTAAATCGCCTCCAAATCCTCTCATTTTACCCCGATCCGAAATCACACCTTCCCTAAGCCCTTATGGCTATGCTATGAAGCCATTGACTTGAATTGATGTGCATCGATGAGATTTATTTATGCACTTGATTGCGCTTTCATTTAAATTGAATGTGATTGATAGGAATAGTCTTCCAATCTGCATGAAACCCTGAATCAAGCCTACCGCACCTAAAATTGCGCCTACATGAAATCTTAATTAGGAAAATCACTCGCGTTAGGTACCGAAAGGGCGTTGGTAATGACACCGACGTAACCAAGTCCCCGAACCCAAAATCTCTGGTTCTGCAGAACTGATCGATCTCTCCCAATCGATCATTAAGGTTTCCGGTCTACCCTCCAAGAAAGACCGGTGGCGACTCCAAATGCATGCACAATTTGCACATGCCACCACGACCACACTGAAGGTCGAAAGCGATCGACTCTTATCGTCGAATCCTTTGAAAAATACTCCCGCCGCGATTTGGTATGGGCCTGGGAGGGCTCGCGCCGATCCAAGACCCGCGATCGGTAATCCATTAGCCGCGTCCATTTCGGACGGGTCGCGACACCGGCCTAAAGATTTGGACAGCTGTCGAGAAGATCAGGGAAAAGGATCCTCTGTAGGGGGATGATCTGATGGTTGAGGAGCCTCTGTCTTAAAAAAAAAAAAAAGACAGGGGATCCAGATTCGAAGATCAGACCTTATTCAAAATAATGCCTACTTACTTTGAGTCCTCTTTTGAGGAAACAATAACTCTTTAGGTTATTTTGTTTCGCAAAAAAATGAATGATTAGATAATATTTTCTTCAAAATAATTACTTATATCACTTATAAAAGTGAATGAACAATAAATATTTTCATCGTTTACGAAAATATTTAGACATAAATTGTTATTGATAATAAAAACATTTTCTATTAACTAATTTTTTTCCAACGATACAAGCAATCTTTTTTAGGAAAATATGTTTTGAAATCATTCATATTTCGTGAAACAAACGGAGCCTAGGCTCTTCTTGGGTAAAATTAGAAAAATTTTCAATTAAGGGCCCGAAATATCATCATTTTCTCAAATAAGGATCTAAAGTGGACATTGTTTCAAATAAGAATATAAAATGCTAAAATTATTTCAAAAAAGGTTTGATTGAAGGACATTTTTCGTCCTTTACTTTTTTTTTTCTTTTTTTTTTCTTTTCAATTTTTTTGCCTTTTTTTTCTCTCATTTCCCTTCCTAGGCTATCCCCGAAGGCTGGCGAGAACCGCCTTGAATGAGCTTGCATCTGGCGATGGCGAGGGCAGCCCTTGCTCGATATCGGCACAAGGGCATCCCTCGCTTGGACTCGCCAACCTAGGCGAGGGCTTCCCTCGGACGATGCTGGCGAGGGGCACCTCGCCCGACACTGGCCCAAGCGGGGGCGGCCCTCGCCGGCGAGCAATGGCCTGGGGAGGAGAGGAGAGAAAAAAGAAAAGAAATGCAAAAAAGAAAAAGAAAAAAATAAATGGCAAAAAGAAAATAGAAAAGAGAAGGCAAAAATAATAAAAAAACGAAAATGTCCTTCGGTCGACCCCTTCTTTGATATTCTTTGATACAGTTTGAGCACTTCAAGCTCTTTTTTAAAACAGAAGACAGATGGTACATGGCACTTGATCGAAATTTCCCCGTAAAATTATGCTGTTCGAGGGGTTTTATGTAATTTTATCAAAAAGAAACGGAAAGAGAGAGTGAACGCAGGTGGGGAAGAGGGATAGAGGGTTTTCCGCCGTTGAAGCACAGTTGATCCAACGGCGGACAGGCGTCTACTTCATGGATGAATACCGATATGGTACGAGCTTCCGCAGTTCGCATTATCTAATCAGGCGATGGAATGGAAGCTAGAAGAACCCTAATTACCTGATTGTGGCGGGCTTATCGCCTCGGAATCTCAAGGTGATTTTCTTTCTATGGTGCACTCTTTATCTTCCGATGCTGTTGAAAAATCTTTCGGCCTGTGTTAATGGTGCTCGGTAGATGCTTGAAGTTCGCTCTCTGTCGTGTTCAAATCTGTTGTTTTTCCTTTCCTTGCTTGTTCGAGCCTTGACAATCGCTTTCTTCCAAGTGTATGAATTGGTTTTGCTTCCTTCTAGGTGTTCGATTTAGTTTTGTGTTTTGAGGTACAATCTCTGATTAAGTCTGCTTGAGCCTCCGTTGGCTGACCATTTCCGGGAAACTGAGATATCCGTATTGTGTTGGTGACGCATTGTGCTGTTCTTTTGATTCTCCACATTTTGGTGGGTCAAGTTTCCTTTGAATCTATGGCGACTTGGTAAGTTTCAATTTTAAAGCTCCAACAGAGAATTCACTTTTGGGTCATTGGGAGGAAAAGCGAGCATGAGCTCATCCGTGATTCAATGAGTTGAGTTCAAGTATCTCGATTACTTTTTCAGATCCAGCTCGAGCTTAAAAAATAATGCTTGATCGTTCTCTTATTGGGTTTTGAGCAATGAACTTATGAACTGGGTCAAAGTTTAGCACTCTGTCAGCTATTTGCACCCAACAGCCGTAATTATCACGGTCGAGAGGCTGGAAGAGCTTTAGGGGTTTGCTGGGAAGTTGTCTTGCCATCTGCATTTGAAGCCTAGCTAGTCGTTGGAATTGTCAAAGACTTTGGAGTTGGCTCTTGATGAGCAATCTTATTGAGTGGAAAAGAGTTCATGTCTAGAAGCTTTCCGCAAATCCCTGCAAAATTTCTCGTCCCCTGCTTTGTCTGTGATGAAGTTGCTCGGGATTAGCTACTTTTTCCAGTTAATGCCACGCAGCGTGGCATACTGAAATGTTGCATTGTTTCGCATTTATCTTCTGACATGTACACAAATTAATTTTCCTGATTGACTATATGACTTCCCAACAAAGTTGTTCTATTATTCTGTCATGAGAAGAAAGTTCTGTTCTCTAGTAATAACCCTTGCTCTGCCTGCACTTTCTCTATAAACCGTTCTTTCTTAGTAATACCGGTTCCTTTTCAGGTATCCGACTATGTTATTAAGTGGATGCACCTCACTCTTGGGGTGTGGGGTCACAAATCCTGCCTCTAAGCCCACAGTGCCTAGTAACTCGGTTATTTCTCGTAGTCCTGCCTTGCATACCAAGGCCACTTTCTTGAGCATCAGGAGTTCATGGAGACCTCATCTGGAGTTTAAGCAATGGTCCAACAAATGTACGTGAATAATGCTGTCATTTAGTATGCGTATGGAAGGTTGTTGCTTTTCGAATCATGCTGAAATTTGTCAAGGATATGTAAGTTGATTATTTTTTTCTTCTGCTTAGGTTTGCTGCACCAGAACATATCCTCGGCATCCACCACTCTCGTTAGAGGAGACAATGATGGCCTGTCATTCTCACTCCCAATTATTCCCCGGCGGAGACCTTGCAGGGCCCCGCGAGCATCCAAGGATGTACCATACAGTTTCCGGTACCCTCCTATGACCAAAAAGCCAAGCTGGTGGTGGAGAACCTTAGCGTGTCTCCCTTACTTGATGCCTCTCCATGAGACCTGGATGTATGCCGAGACGGCTTATCATCTTCACCCCTTCTTAGAAGACTTTGAGTTTTTGACGTACCCGTTCCTTGGTGCCATCGGGAGGCTGCCGAGCTGGTTTCTAATGGCTTACTTTTTCGTTGCCTACTTGGGGGTAGTGAGGCGGAAGGAGTGGCCACACTTCTTCAGGTTCCATGTGGTGATGGGCATGCTCTTGGAGATAGCCCTGCAGGTGATAGGGACAGTGAGCCGTTGGATGCCGCTCGCGGTGTACTGGGGAAAAGTGGGGATGCATTTCTGGACGGCCGTGGCGTTCGCCTACCTGTTTACCGTGTTGGAGTGCATAAGATGCGCCCTTGCAGGAATGTACGCGGACGTCCCCTTTGTGTGCGATGCTGCATATATCCAGATTCCATATGACTAAGGCATGTTGATCCGCAAGATGAGGTGGTTTCGAGGGAGTTGCGCACCAGATTGAGTGACCAAGATTTTGATCTAATATCCAATCCCTCTTGGTACAGAGATCACTTCCTCTGCCTGTGGATGAGCTGATTTTGCTCTGCTCTCTCGTTCTCTGTGTTGGTTCACCAACAACAATTTAGCTTGAAGTTTGCATAATCTTAATAGATCGGCCTTTTTCTTTGCGCCTTATCCATTTTTCGCTCTTGGGTTGTCATTAATGGAAAATTTTGTTAAGTCCATCAGAAATCGTGGGTACGTAATCAGTTTACAGTTAGAGAACTCTAAGTCTTGATTTTTGCTCTCTAGCCAACATCACCCAAACTTTCTTCACTCCAATTGCTGCGACGTTTCGACCAAAAAAAAAAAAACAGAAAAAGAAAAGAGAATTTGCTGCTACATCATAATCTTTCCCAGAAGGGCATCTGATTTGGAACTTTCGTCAGACTTTCTTGCCTTTTGATGCGTTCCCAAACTTAGTATTGACATGGTTCCAAGCTTGAAAATGCCCCAGCCCACGATAACAATATAACTAGAATGACAGCCCCACATGGACGCCGGGCTAAATGGATTCAACAATCTCAAAATTGTCAATTTTTCCCTTACGCTACAAATATGTATCGTTTTCTAATTTTTCAACGTCTGTGAATTTTGAAGTAAAGTTTAGACCTGACCAGAAAAAAAGTGAAGTCTAGACAATTTTGGGACATTTGAAGGAATTTCTATCAATCAATGAATAATTGACTCAAAGCTCACCTTCGTATGTAAGAGTACGTGTCAAATTTAGACTTGAGAGATTTATCAAAATGGTTAAGTTTTGGGGCCATCCATTTTTATTTTTATTTTTGGGTAAAGATGGGGCCATCCATTTTTTGTCACGAGAAAACTAATTATTTTCATTCTTCATTGTAATTCTTTTCTAAACTGTGGTTTATAATCTATTAATTTGAAAAATTGACATGATCATAATTCTGGTTAAATTGTAAAATTGAAAATGCAAAAGAGACAACTGCAAAATTTGCGCCGTATGGATATGGCAATTTGTGCGTTCCTTATTCTTTTTTCTTTTTTCTTCCCGTCACACCACTCTTCCATCTTTTCAGTAGAGGTGGCAAATGGATGGGTTGGGTCGGGTCGAATATGGTCCGACCCTTATTGACCCTCTGACTCATATTTAGGTTGGGTTTGGTTCAGTATTCTCAATGACCTTTCAGCCCGCATAGCCCATTGAGAGAATGCATAAGCATTTGGTTCAACATTAAGCCAGCATTTGAACAAATATTGGCCTTGAGAAAGCTAAAAGCCCAATGCTGGTGGGGACCAGCATTGAGCTTTTAGCATTTGGCCAAACGCTAATAGATTTTTTTCTTTTCAAAACTAACCTCATCAAATATTTTATATTTTCGATTTTGCCCCACTTTTTATTATTTATCTTCTTCTCCGGTCCGACAAAAGGTAATTTTGTAATTAAAAATTAAAAAAATTACATTGAAAGCTCATTTGCAATGTTGTTTTTACCAAACATCATTCAATTCAAAGCCCATTTTCAAATAAGATTTTACCAAACATCGTTAGCATTTTTCTAAATTCCTTTAGGTTAAAGGCATTTGCATTTTCGCAAAGCGCATTTCAAATGCTGAACCAAACCCACCCTTAATGACTCAAACCCGACTCGACCCATTTTGACCCATATTATCAAAGCACAACAATATTTTAATAAAATAATATTACTAAAATACTTCCTGACCCCGGTCCCTACACCGGCCCCGTCCCTGGCTCTTGCCCCGGCCCCGTCCTTGATCCCCGGCCTCGGCACCGGCACTGACCCCGAACCTGACGCCCGCATAGGTCCCGACCCCGACCTTGGTCTCGGCCCCGGCCGCAGCCCGAGTCTCGGCCCCGAATCCGACCCCGATCCATCGGCCCCGGCACCGGTCCCGACCCCGACCTCGATCTCAGCCCCGGCCGCGGCTCTGGTCTCGGACCCCATCCTGGCCTCGGCCACGAGACCCGGCCTCGGGACCCAGCCCCGAGATCCGGCCCCGAGTCTTGACCCCCAACCCCAGCCCCGACCTCAGTCTCGGCCTGGTCGCGGCCCCGGGTCTCGGCCCCGGTCCCTGCCCCGGCCCCAGATCCCGGTCCCGACCCCCCGACCCTGGCCCAAGGACCCAGCCCCGGCCCCCGGTCCTGGCCCCGAGAACCGGCTCCGGTCCTGGTCCTGGTCCCGGCCTCGGGTCTTGACCCCCTACACCAGCCCTTGGACTAGGAGACCGGGTCTTGACCCCCGACCCCGGCCTTGAGACCCGGCCCCGGCCCCAGCCCCAGCCCCGACCCCGGCTCCGGACCCGGCCTCGGGACCCTGCCCTGGGACCCGACCCCGACCTTGGCTCTTCCGCGAGATCATTTGTAACTTGTGAAAGGATGTTGTTCTTATGGATCGAAAATGGGTCCAATATGGATCGAAAATTGATTTAAGTGTGACCAATTTTTAGTGAACCATTTAAATGTTAATTATCCATATTTGACCAATTTTATACAAATATAGATCAAATATGGATTTGTGACCATATTTGCCACCTCTACTTTTCAGCCCACACTGCGACCTCAGGCAGCCGCATCCGAAGTGTTAAAGACCATTTTCAAAAGAAGAGCGGATCGAAGGCCGTCCAATGTCCGCCGCCGCCGCTCACAGGTTCGGCGATGAAGCATCACTATTCCTCATCTTAATTTGTGAACTAAAGTCGTCGTTCTTAGTCAGTTGAAATGTGTAGTATAGCCTGATTGAGTGTGATGATGGACAGACAACTTCTCTACTGCAATCCGAGCAGCTTCTTGGCCAAACTACTGCCGACTCGTCAACTTCAAGCGTTCACTTCCCCGGTGGTTATCAAGGGTTGTCGGCGAAATTGCTACGTAGCGAGTACTATTCTTACTTTGTTGATTGCTTCGATTCTATGTGTTCAGCAGTTCGCTACTTTATTCGTCTTTCTGCTGTTCGAACCGTCTCCGATTAGTTCATTTAAGGTTTCTCTTAACTAAGGCCTTTGAATGCATCCTGATGTGTTCGTAGGATCGAGATTAAGTTGTTCTATGCAGTCTTACAAGTTGTCAGAGCTTACTCATGCCGAGGTCAATAGTCTGATGGCCCGGCCGCGTATTGATTTCTCAAAAATATTTAACGTGGTGAGTCATGGGGCTCGTTCGATTCACGACACTGATCATGGGTTATTCTTAATTATGGTCACCTATTAGCTTTTGAACCCCGCACTGATTGCTTTGTCGCGTTGTTTGTGTCAGGTCAATCCGATTGTCGATGACATCCACAGTAGAGGCGATGCTGCAGTCAGAGAGTTTGTGTTCTCTCCGATTTCTTATTTAACACAATTTTCTTTTAATTCTGTCTAGTTTTCTCTCAACAGTGCAGGATTTTTGAAGTTAGAAGAAGTACATTATGATTATGTCAACACTCTTTTGGAATATGATGTATAGCTTGTTTGCTTTAATAGGTACACTGCAAGATTTGACAAAGTTGAGCTGGAGAAGATGGTTGATAATGTGTCTGACCTTCCCGATCCAGAGGTGTCGTAAGATCACATGTGCTTTTCAGATGCTCTTCTTTGTTGGCCAGCGCAAAACTATGATCTCATCAGTTTAAGGGATATGAAGTTTTGACCTAATGTTAGCCAATCTTGCAGCTTGATGCAACTGTAAGAGAAGCATTTGATGTGGCATATGATAATATATATGCCTTCCATTTGGCTCAAAAATCACCTGAAATGAGCATCGAGAACATGAAAGTAAGAAGAAATGCTGCCTGATTATTCCCCTTTCAATTTAGTAATCTCATTTAGGCTAATGGATATTGTGATCCTTTAGGGTGTTAGATGCAAAAGGGTGGCCAGGAGCATTGGCTCTGTAGGCCTTTATGTTCCTGGGGGTACTGCAGTTCTACCGTCAACAGCACTTATGCTTGCAGTTGTAAGTACAGAAATTTGCCTCTTCTGTTAATTTTTTGCCACTACAACTAATAAGATGATTTCCACATATCGAAAAGCGGAGTACTTGACATGTGGTTTGTTGTATGCTTCAGCCTGCACAGATTGCTGGTTGTCGTACTGTCGTCCTTGCAACTCCCCCAAGTCAGGATGGCAGCATCTGCAAGGTAAATTTCACTCCAAGAAGATTTCTGTATAGATGATAAACAAAATGAGCTGATTACACCTTTGTAATTTTTATTGCCTGAAGGAAGTACTATACTGTGCCAAGAAAGCTGGTGTGAGTCACATCCTTAAAGCTGGAGGAGCTCAGGTTTGAAACATGACACAGACTACTAATTTTCCTTATAAATAGCTTCTTTCGCATGGTTAGGTTTTCTTAATTTTTGGTATTTGTCTGCTATGCAGGCCATAGCTGCCATGGCATGGGGAACTGAATCCTGCCCGAAGGTACTTTTTATCAGTATCAATGAAATCCTTTGTCATCATGAATTTTTGCTGAAACGCCTTAATCTTTTCTCCAACAATTGTTTGGGATTGCGAAGTGCAGCCACATAGTTATTGTAATCAGTGAAAATCCTGGATAAAGTTGTAGCTTAAGGCCATGAAAAGAGAAGAAAGTAGTAAAGCGCATATGAGGTCTGTGGGCAATGACATGATTCACCCATTTCTTGCCCTACTTGACCTAAAAAGGATGTGGCAAATCTTATAACAGGGAGGCCAACATTTTATTGATCTGCCATAGTGAATAGAGAAGTTTTTGGTTTAAAGTCTTCTCTTGGAAACATGAATTTGAGAATATAATCGGATATGTTTTCTTCATTGCTTGAAAGAGATATAACTGGGCTTCCTAGGGGATCTAATAACAGTTATGTGAATGGTTGGTTTTATTTCGGGTTACAAATGTATGTGGATGCATTTAATTGGACTTCTTGACTCTTTCTGCCAATGGCTTTATGGGCTTGGTTTAGTTTTTCCAAAGAAATCTTTGTGCTTGAGTATTTAGATGACAAAAAACGACAAGAAGGGGAAAGGGCGGATGAACACTTAATGCTGTACTTAAATTTCATTCAAATGTTAAAGAACTTGCTCCCTCTTGTTCGTCATTATGAAAAGAACTGTCATGTGTGCATCTAATGATTATCATATTGGTTGGCTCCTTTTTTTTTTTTTTTCTGTAGGTTGAGAAGATATTTGGTCCCGGAAATCAGTATGTCACCGCTGCAAAAATGATTCTCCAAGTATAAATGAGCACTTTTCAATCCTTTCCATAAATAAATGGCTGGAACCAGATACCACTTGCTGAATTTTTTTATCACCAATTAACATTTCTTCTGTAATCTCAACTCCTTAACAGAACAGTGAAGCAATGGTTTCCATTGACATGCCGGCAGGTCCTTCAGAAGTTCTTGTCATTGCAGACAATTATGCTAGTCCAGTTCACATAGCAGCTGATCTGCTATCCCAGGTGCTTTTACTTTGTGCAGTGATTTGATATATCTAATGAATATAGCAACTTCTACAAAAGGTGCTTCACTAGATTTGTATTCAACATATTCCAAACCAATGACTTTGGATATATTGTGTAGACATCTGCATTGATACAATGAGTTTGCCTTGCCTTCTTGCTTAGAAATGGGCTGAAAGTCTTCTGCCCATTATTTGGTAATCGAATATGTTGGTGTTTGTTTCTCTATAGTTTTACTGCTTGTAGAAGATCAGACAAACAAAAAGGAAAAATTGAGTATTTTGTAGTTTGTCTCGCTTTTGGTCATGTTTTTAGATGTTACAGAAGTTATAAATGATCTAATTGCATGTAGCTTAAGACTTTCACTGTAGGGGTAGTAACTAATAAGGCAAGTGAGTTTCATATTGCATCTTAAAAAAAAAAATGATCTGCTATGAAAAACTTTCTGAGGAGAAGGGAGTTAGGATATGTTCTCAAGGGGAGGAGTTCTATCCTCATGGAATTCAAAACACATCTTATGTAGTAGCAGAGTGGTTTGAATTGCTTGCCTTTCAATATCTATCCAGGAAAGGAGGAAAAAGATCAAAATGCTAATATAGAGGACAGAAGGACGAAATGTATCTTGACCATGCGTTTTGTTTGACGGAAACTTTCTAATGCCATCTGCACTTCCTTGATTTTAATATGTCGTGCCTGTGGCGAGATTGTGCTGGTATGATTGGCTTGTTTCCTTGCTTCTTCCATGTGGCTTTCTTATGAGGCATTATATGGTCATTTGATGTTAATGAATTTAAGGTGCGTTGTCTAAACAAAAGTTCTATTCTATGGATTCTTAAGACGTCAACACTCTGAAGAATGTGTGGCTCTCTATTCTAGATGCAGGCTTAGTAAATGGGCTTTGAATACAATGTTTAGCACAAAATCAGACGCCACAATTTGTGCAGTGAACTACTTTGGGGGGCTTAGTAATTGTTTGTTATAGGTTAAAAGCTCTGAAGGTTACTTTCAGCTTTCTTCATTGCTGTATCTTATTTAGGAACCTCGAGCACTGTGTGGTATGTGAGAGGGATGCCTGCACAATCATTTATAGTGGGGGGATTATATCAATGGTAACACAATGTGATGCTATTATCTTTCTTCAATTCCTTGCTGCACTTCAGCAAATAACAAATAAATAAGTAAATAAAACGAGAAGTAACACCCTTCCGGCTATTGGACATCCTGTAATGGTATCAAACATGGTTCAGTCATGCTTCTAGTCTTTTCTTGTAAAGTGTTTCCTTTGCTGTTTCATCTCTATGGCAATTACAAGTTTCAACTTATTGGAGTGTGAGGGTAGTGGTTTCTTTCACTTAGATTTGTCATTCAGTCTCATTCCTCTCTCCCCAACCTTATAATGGGAGAAAAGAGAAGTACTCTACCTAGTATTATGTTGGTTTTTGTATCCTTTTCCTAGTGCCTGTTGTCTTAGATATTGGAGAGTTTTGTTGCTTTCTTTAATGTTTGTCCAAATGTATAGAATTGTGAAACAAATTGCATTATGGATAGGTATTCGGGCTCTGCTCTTTTCCTTTGATTAAGTGTTCTCTGCTCTTTTCCTGAGTGAAAAACAGGTGCCTAATTTGTGGACTGGCCTGAATTAGTAAGACCTATTAAATCCTAGTTCTCTGCAGCAATAGTTCAAAATTTCAATGCAGTAGACCCACTAGTGTGATGCTTAAGAAGCTTTGGATATGATGCCCAAGAACTTTTACTGTTCCTTTCTAAAACTCGTTTATTCTATTTACGATACTGTCCTGCTATAGTACTGCCACTCTTGATTTGCATCTGATCAGGCGTTGTACATCAGAAAGAAAGCAAGGCATACTAAAAAATCAACTTGTGAGTGTTGTTTTTTACCTTGTTTTCTCAGGTATACTTTTCTTGGGGAATTATTTGCATTTCTCAGGAGCTTTGTACCTCAAATCCAAGTTCTTGCAATCAATGGTGGATGAAGGATTTTTTTTTTCTCCTTTAATTTGTTGACTTGATGCTTGATCTTTCTAAAATGACTCCATGATGTGTGAATTTCTTTCAGCCATCATCTGCTTATGTTATGCTCCTGAGATCATTGCCCACACATGACGCACATGGTTTCTGTCTGTTATATTCCCTGTTCATATTGTCTAATTTGTCGACACATTATTTCGTCATTACCAGGCTGAACATGGTCCTGACAGTCAAGTTGTTCTTGTCATAGCTGGGGATGGAGTGGATATAAAGGCTATTGACGAAGAAATAATGAAGCAGTGTGGGAGTCTTCCTAGGGGAGAGTTTGCTTCAAAAGCTCTGAGCCACAGCTTCATTGTGTTTGCTCGTGATATGGTTGAGGTTACGTCGTTAACTTCTCACTATTCAAAATTTCTGTCTTATTTTGTATCTTTGCACAGAAGAATTCTAGACCTAAACTTTGGAGAGAATCCATGCTCTAAATTAGATGTTTTCCTGAATTTGATAATAGTCTATTTGATCCCCTAATACCGGAGGAAATAAAGAATGAACATTTGGGTGCTTCATATGGTTGCATGCAACAACACATCCTGTGTGATGGCTAGAACTATTTTTAGTTCTTTAAAGTCCAGAACGGATAGCATTTGGCTTATCTTGAGGAGCCTGCAATTCCTTTCTGCAAAAAAATTCTCATGTGTTGCTTTGCAACTTCATTCCATATTGGAGTTTAGTTGGAGTCATTTTTTTTTCTTGTTCAATCTCAAATGTGCATATCTTCTATTTTCATGTTTTTACATATGCACCAGTTCAGGCATTCAGTTGCTATTGATATTAACAAAACTATGTGTATCTGCAGGCAGTTTCCTTCTCAAATTTGTATGCCCCTGAACATCTGATCATCAATGTAAAGGATGCTGAGAAGTGGGAGAGCTTTATTGAGAATGCAGGTATAACTTGTGGATTGCAAAATCGCTGACTTTGTAGCTTTTTCCTTTGCCATCTATCATTCCCCTAATAGCATGTCTTGTAATGTGTTGCTCCTGATTGTGATTTTTGAATCGCTGTTATGAAGTCATTTTACCGTGATGAAAACTAAATGATATTTCCAATATGGCTTTGAGCTTGCCCAAGTTTGGTTGAAACCCCCATAAAGTCTTTTGACTTTTGAAAGTCCATGGCTTGGTTGCATTTTCGAGATCTACCTTTTTTCCATCTATTTTGGATTTACATACAAGTTTGCTACATTGAATTCCAGTTTAACCTCATTTGAGTTAGCCTTCCTCCTATGATGAATTTTTAAAATCCATTGTGAGCTTCTTTAGATTTTTTGGAAGTAGATATGTTAATGGAAAGTTCCTAATAATCAATTTTCACAGTTTGTGCTTATTCATGATTGCAACCTGTTTCAATATCTAAGTGGCTAGTCTATTTTGGGTAATGAAAAACTTGCTATTCTTTACTCCTAGGCTCAAGAATTCTTATATAACTTTACCACATTTCCATGCTCAATATCCTGACATATGTATACAGTAGAGTATGAACAGTATCTAAACATCTCCAATTGTGTTTTAATCAGTCGAGGTATGGAACCATTTGTGACCAAGCAGCTAGGGAGACTAAGAGTAAACTGATCGAGAGAGTAGTCAGCACTATGGATGGAGCCCGATAACTTCAGTATGTAGCTCTCGCTAGAAAAAGAAAATCTATGAAGCATAGTGTCGTGACTGCTGAGAAATTTTTTAATATTAAATTGGTAATTTTCGCAGAAAAGTTGTTCTTTATTTTGGCTTCCTATTGACCGGCCATCCCATATTTACCACCTATAATCAGATCCTGAAGAATTGTTCAGGTATTTGGAAAGGGGTCGGGATAAAATCTGCATTACTATAACTTTGAGAGCAGATCTTGGTGTATTGTAGTCATAAAAGTTCCTCTGTTGTGCACTTGTGCTAGTGCTTTGGATAGAGGATATTTGTGGTTGAGAATGAGTGTGCTAAATCAACAGCATCAAATTTCACTGCCAGCAAGTGCGAGCTCAGATGAACGAAGAAAGAAAGTATTAAATGTTTATCTTTCCTTTATCCTGCAGGCTCTGTATTTTTAGGCCAGTGGACGCCAGAGAGTGTTGGAGACTATGCCAGTGGGACAAATCATGTCCTTCCAACTTATGGGTATGCACGAATGTATGGCGGAGTGTCTCTCGACTCCTTTCATAAGTACATGACGGTTCAGTCTCTGACAGAGGAAGGATTGAGAAACCTAGGCCCATATGTGGCCGTTATGGCCGAAGTCGAGGGATTGGAAGCACACAAGAGAGCTGTTACCCTTCGGCTTGAAGACATCGAAGCGAAGCGAGCTTCAAATGTCCGGTGAGTCCGATGTCCTCTTGGGTCTCTTTGAATTATGCTCTAGATAAAAACTATTGTCTTCTGGGCATCCGAACATGGACTCCAGTATTTTGTACCCAAGCTCAAGCTTGAAGAGATTGTGAGTACTATACCCACAATTGGTATGTAGTTTTCTGAAACAAGTACTTTACAGTCTTGAGTTTTTTTTTTTTGGTAAGGACTTTACAGTCTGAGTTTATGGCTAATAATGCAGTAGTTGTTGGATGTTATTGATTTACCTTTGGGTCTTATTCAGTGTGAAGGTCACACCTAATTTCTTGTAGGTTTTGAGGCAGTGGATAGAAACAATCAGGTTGAGCATTTGGGATATCTTTTATTAAGTCTTGGAATATACCCGAGTATGCAGAGCTTCTACCCAAGAATTTCATGTCTTTGATCGAAATTGCATGTTTCATTATAAAACTGGATATGTGCTCATGCTATCTGTGCGTCCTTTGTTAAGTGTTCTACTTGTCTGGGAAGATTCTGCATGCAAAAGTTGTGCTAATGTCCTCTGCTGATTACATTTTGCTAGATTAGCACACAACACATGCATAAACGAGATTCACCAAAACCACCTTGTCTTTCGGTTTTCCCCTTGGCTAAATCTAGGAAGGCCATCCATGCTGTGGCAGAAATCATCCTGATCGCTTGAATATGTTCTTTTGATGCATGGTCTATTACTTAGTAGTTGCATCATGCCTTCATTGGATTTTTTAAGTGCTTATGGACGGTCTTGTGCTGAATTAGTATTGCACCTTCAGCACATAACATTATCGTAAGCTACAATTAAATGCCGCTGTTTCTAGAATAACTTTCTCTTTCTGCTATGACAGAGAATGCTATCTAAATTGCGCCAGAGTGGATAAAAACATTCTCTTTATTCATTTACCTCTTGTTCATGGCATGATGGTGCATGTAAGATTAAAGGCCGTTTTCTTATAACAGCTGCCTGGGCATCTTTTTTCAAATGCTAGAGGACGTATATTAGTAAAAGTGCATCAAGTTAATCAGTTGGGAGTCGTGTGCTGGTTTGTATGGCCATGCTCTTGTGCAGTGTTTTTCGTTTGATTGTTTGATTCATGATAAAAAGAGTTACCTTGGATGATCTTTTAGTTTGGTCACTCGATGAAGTCTCCAAATCTTTCCTCTCTCTTTTTTCTTCCTTTTTTGGCGTTCTATTTCTACTCAGGCATTTTGCAGATGATCCAGATTCGACCTTATGGATACCACATTCACAAGATTCAAGAGCTTATCTTTTTGGCGATAGTAATGACTGGTCATTTTGCTAGTGAGGTATAAGCTTCAACTTGGTTTTGCGGTCTTGGAGGTTTTACAGATTTTGAGGGAGTTCCAAATTGCCAGTCTGTTCTAACTCCAACCCTTCAATCTTCACAGATTCTCACACTAGAGGAATCCTTCCTCCTCCTAGCACTAGCCCCAGCAGTAAATATAGGATAAAATCCCCATCAAATTGTAGATCTTCTTTTAACAGTCTTATGTAGGTCCAGGAAATACTCTTATCAGCATCCATAATGTCTCTTTTGTATGTGAGTGTGGCTTCATTGAGAAGGTCGCGTACTCGTCCACTGTCGGTAGAGTAGCCAAGCAATGAGCTTCATTAACGTACCGGTGGTAACTGGTCCGGTCACTGTAGGAAGGAGGGTTATCTCGGACGATTTTAATGAAGCATTGCTGACTAAAGTTTTTTTGGGAAAAAAAAAATTTGGGGACATTGGTCGGTACTGCCGACCGCCTTATTTTGGAAGATTTTAACAGTGCCCAGGAAGCTATCTATAGGAAGTATTTGAGAGGAAACAGACCTCGCCGTCCTA
Organism: Rhodomyrtus psidioides; assembly: GCA_021437785.1. Lineage (NCBI taxonomy): Eukaryota > Viridiplantae > Streptophyta > Magnoliopsida > Myrtales > Myrtaceae > Rhodomyrtus > Rhodomyrtus psidioides. The sequence goes on from JAILYB010000002.1 coordinate 21,779,625, forward strand.
AATTAAATGCCTCCTGGTTAAGGAAGGGCATCGAAGCAACAAAGTCTTAACAAATGCTATGTGGTCCGTGGAATTCCTTTGAACCAGGATTTCAAACCTGAACTGCTACCGGAAGTTGATGCTGATCGGCTCATTTTCAGCAACAAGAAGCTTCACGCGTCTGAGGCGTTCTATGATGGAACTGTGATGGATCGATATCGTTTTTCTCCCTGGAAACAGTAAAATACCTGCAAATTCATCTAATATGATAGGGATGGCTTGCAGATACGTGGACAACAGAAGTGTTGTCCATTACCTAAAGAGGCGAGTATCGCTTGCAACAGGAAATTCGGTCTTACTTGCACGTCTAGCACGATTAGCTGCCTCACCTCTCTTAACTATCGTTAAAGACCGCAAAAGGGTATGCAAGACGCCACAATAATTTTTTATAGTCAAGACCGAAATGCTGCGAAACATTGCTGGGAGTATCACGAAGAATGATCAAGGAGGAATGCTAATTGCTAAACTTTGTGATCCTTATTCGAGAATTCTCTAGATTTTCTAGAGATTTACTTCTCTAAACAGCTTATCTCCAATGATATTACGAATGATTCAAGCAAATCGTAACTAAAGATAACCGTCATTTTTCCAAGCGAAGTGAAGAACATCACTTTTCCAATTGACTGAAATATCGAATTCATGCTTTCGCTTGATCTTGTTGATGAAGTCAACCGATGTTAAGCGCCCCCAATGGATCAGAGAATAAAGGTCAGTGACAAAACCTTAAATCAAATGCATGTGTGATAAATGGAGCACTTCAACATCACTTGGGGATCACTGATCGAGGTTTTCAGACTACTTCCCCGTCAAATTATTTGGGGGATCATTAGTAAAAGCTCATGCATTGGAGAAATTCGACGCGGGTGTCGTTGGAAGAGATGAGGACATTTCAAGAGAAATTAATGAGTTGAAAGTTTGAAAATTCATAATTCTGCCGTCTTGATGCATTGACATCAATGAATTCACCTGCTGTGAGTATGTCTTAATCTGTTGATTTTGTAAGTCGCGATGTCATCACCAAGGAATGTACCTTGAGTGAGTTTGTATAACCATGTCTAATACTTTGCTTTATTGACATCTATGACTGTACAGTGGTTTAGTGTACATTGGCGGGATACTGGTGATACGGTTTGATAAAGCTACTGGTCGCATGTTTGAAGAAAACATGGCAGAACCATCTGACGCCTTCTTTTGCCCCCAACTTTACCATCTTGCCTGGGATACTATCTCAAAGCACCTCCTTCATGAGTTTCATGTTGTAGATTGCTCAAGCAGATTTGCCGGATCCTTAGAGGATTGCCGCAGTGTTTGTCATGTTGAGGACAACCAGTATAGCCAAAGACCTGAGCAGGGTCTGTGCATGGGAAGAGAATTTCTGCTTTAGAAGTGCTTCTGAAGCAGAAATTCGTTTGGTAAAGACACTTCAGAAGTGTTTCGGAAGCTGAAAGTCGTTTGGTAAAAATATTGAGATTTTCTACTTCTGGAAGAGATTTCTACTTCTGGTTGGATTTTTGGCCAATTTTGATAAGCTAAAAATTGTAGCTTCTCAGCTTCAGAAATCACTTCTTCAACTACACTGGTTTTCGCCGACCAACGCCTGCCTGCCGCCGCCCCCCCCGACCGCCGGCCGCCTCCGGTCGCCGGTCGGCCGCCTCCGGTCGCCGGTCGGCCGCCAGTCCGCCGCCGGCCGCCGGTCCGCCGTCGAAGATTTTGTTAATAATGTTTCAAAAGTAGAAATTTCATAAGTAGAAATTTTATCAAACACCTTTCTTTGATCAGAAATCAACTTTTGATGGAGAAGTTGAAAAATCAATTTCTGCTTTTGATGGAGAAGTTGAAAAATCAACTTCTTCTTCTGATGGTATTTCTGAAGCAGAAGTGTTGCCATGCGCGCCCTAATAGGCTAAGCCTAATAGGCTAAGTACTGCTTCTAACTGCATGGGACTTTTTGTTCATATGTTGTGTATCCTTCGCAGGTAGGTGTTGATTCAGTACATGATCCAAAGGATGGTGTTGAGTATGACCCTCAGTCCTTGATTGGGGCGCTTGCTAATTTGATGAGCGGATAATGAGCAGAATCGCGACAATGGGTTAGCTCAAGTTCATCATCGCTATGCTCTCAGAGCTGAAGAACTGTGTATCTGCCGATGGCTACTTCCCTTGTTTGTCGATTAGGACTCGGATGCCATATACTTGGATGAGGAAAATTTATGACCAGACCACCAGGTAGTCAGTGTCGAGAAAACCTTCCTCTGAGTATTTTGATCTGACAAAACTATTCTTTTTTGGAAAGAATCTGGTTAATGTCTAAAATGTTTTTATTGGAGGAATGAACACATGAATAAAAGCTTATGTTATTCTAAATCTGGCGTTCAAATTCAAAGTATAGCTGTCGTGTATTTGCTTTTGAGATAGTGGAGTTTTTTATTTAGATGGAGGTCGATGTTACCTCTGAAGACAGAGGGCCTACATGACAACGATTCTGGTTCTCTGATTATGTTCCCTAAAACAGAAAATGATGAGAATAATACTTGGTAATGTAAATGATTCTGATTCTGACTTAGTTCGCGAGAACAGTTTTGAAGCAAAAATAAGAACTACAAAAAAGTTGGTTTTGGAAAAAAAAAATCACTTTTGAGAATCACAAAACAGAATAAAGTCACACATCTTCCACTTTTCCGTTTCAGTTCTCTCGTCAGTTTTTACTCGACCTAAAACATAATGAGATATCATTTTCAAAGAAAAATACATAATATAATTAAAAAAAATTTGAAAAAAATTATAAAAAAAAAAAAAACAGAAAATCCCTATAAATAGAAGAAGCTTAGATTAGGCCAATTTGACCCCATTTTCTAATTTTGGGCCTAGATTCCCTAGATTTTATAGATTCTATTTTTTTAGAAAAATCATAAACACTTTTGAAATTAGATTCGAACTACATTTCTCTAAGTCTTTAGGGATTCATTAGGATTTTATGATGTGATTTATCAATGTTATGATCCCTTGATTGCGCACTTGATTTCATTGAGTGTGATTTGCCTAGGTTTAAGTACTTTAGACTTAGTCTAGTTTTAGAAAATTTGGAAAAAGACAAAAACAACCTGCGTGAACACTGAGCACTGGCTTACCTCATAGGCCTAAAAATGAATTAAAAATTTGCATGAAACATGTTTAGAAAACACTCAACTTCGATGACGAAAGGGTGTCGGTAGACCCCGGACTCTAGATTTCTCTAGATGCGTAGGATCGAATGGTTTCTCCCAATCGTTCAATAAGGTTCTCGATCTTCTCCCTCAAAGACTAGTAGAAACTACATTCGCGTGTACACATGCCATCGATCACATTAAGATTGAATTTGATATTGCTTTGTTACGATTTGATATAAACTTGCGAGGGCCAAAGCTAATCTGAAATCACACACCAACCCAATACGGTCTATCCTTTTTAAGCTTAAAATGGCTCGTTATGACACAATAATTAGACAGAATCGCACAAAAAAGTATTATATGTAATATATTATATAAGAGAATCAATAAGAATTAATCTTCAATCAATTCGAAATGTAGAATGAAATTTCAAAAAGTAACTACGTTGTTATTTGACTTAAATGACAAAAAATGAGGAGAGAAATTATTTTCGGGAACAAAAATTTTGTGCAATGAATAGAAATTTTGTGCAGTTACAGAAAACATTCTGATTCTCTAAAACTCATCCAGGAACATAATAAGATAAAACAATTCTAATCAGAATCACTTTTTCTTGCTTTCTCCTTCTTCCTTCGCCAACCGCAAGTCTCAGCTGTTGTTTCTAGCAATATCACCTAGAGGGGGGTGAATAGGTGATTTTGAATATTTTTAAAACTTAATGCGAAATTAGGAATAGTTTCAAAACACAATCTAATAGTATCAATAAGAAAGCATACGAAAGAACTAAACACAATAATAAGAGTTTAGGGAAAGAAGATTGCACGTAGTGTTTTATAGTGGTTCGGGCTATTAAGCCTACGTCCACTCTTTCACGATGACAGTCGATTGGCTGGATTCTACTAGAATGAATCAATGGAGATTACAAGAGATATCACTCTCAATCACTCTTACAGAGGCTCACAATGATAATACTTTTAACTCTTGAAATGTGAATATGAATAACTCAAGCACTTTTGAATTGTATATTCTTAAACTCACTCCGCTGGTCACCATGGTTCTTCTTTTATACTCATTTGCTTCCAAACTAGCCGTTGGACAACACTTCAAAGGATCGCTCTTCAATCGCTAATTGGACGTCATCAATTGTGATTGAACGAGACTGTATTTGAGAAAATATAGCGGCTGTTGGAGTAGAGTCTAAACTCTTCAGATTCAATCGCCCATACAACCAAATCTGTAGTTTTCAAAAGTAGAGTTGATTCAAATATTATTCCTGGAAGGTAATTTTCAATCATAGATATTCTCATAATCTGATTGGAAAATAATCTCGTCAATCAAAGATTATAAACTTCTATAGAAGATATTGCCAATATCGAAAACCTGTCAAACATGGGCCTTCAGAATCTGTCTAAAAGTTATCGCAGAATCTGAACATTATTCAGAAGCAGTCTTCACAAATAGAGACTCTTTGAATCTGAACATACTTTGAACAGTGACTCTGAGCTTCAATATAATCCTTGCTGACGTATCATATAAATCTTTAGAAGAATAAGTCTTTAGAGGGAGTAACCTTCTCCATCTGAACGACTTTCAGAACCAAATATATGACGACTACACTTTGAGTTTGAATGTCAGGTTTGAAAAAAATATAAGCTTTTATTCACGTGTTAATCTTGCAATAAAACATTTATAAACATCAAAAAAATTCTAACTGAATAAGGATAGTTTTTTTTCAGAATCAAAATATTCAGAAGAAATGTTTTCTCAACATTAATGATGGTCGGGAGCCAGGCTTCCGGCCATGACGCGGCCCGACGAGCTCGACCTCACCTGCGGCCCGTCACTAGCGACTAGATGAGGAAGAATGAAAAAAAAAAGCAAAAAGAATAAAAAATTCATTTTTAAAGAAAATAAAAAGTAAAAAAAATTTGTTAAAAGAAGTGAACGGAGGAAAATAAAATACTATTTTTTGTACCAAACGACGAAAAATATTTTTCGAGTCTTTTTCATATTTGAGCAGAACACAGGAAAATATTTTCATTTTCTCGGAAAATAATTTCGTGAAAAATGTTTTCTAGAGAAACATTACAATTTTTGTGAAACGAATAGAGCTTAAGGTACAAATTCCAAGTTTAACCAATCGAGTTGATTAAACCGGAGCCACACCCTGTGGAGTCCATAAGGGCCCTCGTGATGATCTGATCAACTCGAATTGTATGAACTCGATTTCGGATCAATGTAATGCTGCATCGACTTCAATTGCCAAATAGGATGTGGGTTTATAATTCGATGGACACGAAAATGAAATACTATCACCTTCGTGGAGGTGGGAAATCAAACCTGTTTCGTGATACTGATCCCCCCTCAATTTCAATGCTTCTGAATAGTTTTGTCATATTCTTCACATAATTGACATGGCGTTTAGCAAGAATCAACTACAACACTAATAATGATGATCGGCAACCGGCTCACTCTTTATAATCTCCCCACCGTCCGGATGCCAGTGGCGGCGGAAGCGGCAGCGATGGCCAGAGCGGAGAAGGAGGTGGAACTGCGGCCGCCGCTGGTGGGGACCTCTCCTTTCGGAACTTGAAGAGAAAAACCAGTCCGGAAGCGAACAACAGAGCGACGCCGGTGATTCCGCACACTATGCTCGCCATCAAGAGCGCGCCTCTCACGTGACCTCTCCTCCCTCTTCCTCCTTCCCCACCTCCGTATCCGACTCCTCGCCACCAAGAGTCGTTGCTCGAATTCATTGCATCAGGAAGCGCCATTGCCGGAGACGACAGGGACGAATTAGAAGAGGAACGCGACGGCGGCGAGGCCCCAAAGTAGGACGCCATCTCCGGGGGCAGCTTCGCTCCAGCCGGCGGCGGATCCTGGTATTGCAGCCCGTGATCAGAGGGTCGCAATTCTCTCGCTTCCGATCGAGTAACATCGGTGGAGAAGAGGGCGGCCAGAGAGAGAAGTGCGGATACTCCTCTGGACGACGCCATCTCCTTTCCCTTCTCTCTCTATATCTAAAAAACTAGATGTGGAGTCTTGGAGTTTAGTCTGTACTGAGACTTTGGAGCGTGTCGACCTGTGAGGATAAGATGACACCTGTTCTTTGCATAAAGTGATGAGAATTAGATTCAGCTACAATAAAAAGATTTAATGCTAAAATCATCTTATTTTGCAAACAATCCAATGTTAAATCTAGTCTTTAAGTTTTTAACCTCGCTAAAAACAATAGACGAGTGTGGCTTTTATTTCTTTTTTACTACAGTGATTTCACGGAGTAGTTTTTTTTTTTTTTAAATAAATTGACCGTGAGGAGAAACCCTGCCGCCGTCGTGGGGCTAGGAGAACGTCAACTCGCAGCACATGAACGGGATCAAAATAGAAAAAGTTGAAGTCAAGAGAAGATGCTTTTGGCCACAAGACAACATGGAGAATTCCAATCCTTAACCCCCAAGAGAACACAAGAACATGAAGAAGGCACGCCTCATAGATCTATTACGTTTTTTTGGATTACAGTTTCGAGACCAGTAGCTTCGGCGCTCGACTCGCTTCGTGACATAAGAAGTCCAATGGGACCATAGCAGATGTATTAAGAGATTTTATATTATGACTCGCTAGGTAAATGTGGCAAGTTTTTTTTATTGGATATTGAGACAAGCCGGACTCATGAATTGAACTAAACCGTGAACACTTTTTTGGAATATTTATATCATTTTTTGCTTTTTTTTTTCTGCACTTATGGCTGGGAGGGTGGCCAACCTACCCTTGCCGACTGCAAGCAAGGTCAGGACACCCTCGTAGGCACCAGGCAAGAGCGTCGCAACCCTTACTGACTATAGACGAGGGCCACAACGGCCTTGCCCACTAGGGCCACAATAGCCTCGCCCACTAAGGCCAAGGCACTCGTTGAGGGGGAAAAAAAAAGAAAAAAAGGAAAGTGAAAAATTAATTAAAAATATATATCAAAATATTATATAAATTATTCACGTCAATGCCACAATGCTAGGTATGACGGTTGGAGTCCACATAAGTGATTTTCGGCCAATATGAATCAATTGGAAAAAAGTAAAAAAGATTTAGCACTAGATTAACAAAAATAAAAAGGTTTCGAATTGAATTGACAAAAATGTAATAAGTTCAAAGTGTTTAGGACAATTTTCTCATTAGTAGACCATGAATTTAAGATTACTAACCCCAAAAAAAATAAAGTTTCCTCATTTGTTGAAAACCAGTGCAACGCGGCGCGATTTCCTCAAAATTTTGAATCTAAATGATGAATGCTGGCGATGATTATGTTTGGGACACATCAATCAAAGCACCAATCAAAGAAAACGAAAAGAACGAAGGAAAAAAAAAAACAAGATCACTTTGCAGAGAGTAATGACACGTGGAATTCCGTAAGAATTACTTCATGCGAGTAGCAGTCCACGTAGGCTTACGTAAGTAGTAAGTTTTTGCAACACGAGGACATCGAGAGGAGTGCTGACCACGTCACGCCTTGAAATTTACCGCACAAGCGGTCGGAGCGGGGTGAAATATGGATTTCATCTACAGAAAACTGCCTCGTTAATACTTCAACTTGCGAAAGAGTTTCGAGCAACGGAATCCGATTAATTATGAATTTCGAGTTGACTGGATCGAGTTCACCGAGCACAAGCAACCTTTGATCCCGCTGACTCCTCAAAGACAATGTATCGAGGTTTTACACCCCACTGACTTTTTCGTCTGTCTTCACAGGGGAGAGCTAGGAACCTGTAAAGACAGACGAAGACTCACCTACCGTGTGGAAGCCTCCGAAACCTCCAGATTTGAAGCTAAACGTTGACGCTTCCGTCGGTGGTGTAATGGATCGAGAGGGAGCGATCACGGGTGTTATTCGTGACTCGCGTGGCGCCTTGGTAGATGGATTCGTGGAAAGCATATTCTCGAGCATCCCTTTGATAACCGAAGCTCAAGCCCTAGTTGTGAGGTTGAAGTTTCTGGAGAGAATGAGAGAGATAAAGGAAGAACTAATTTCAGTTCGTGGGGAAACAGACTCCCTAACTTTAGTTCATGCGGTCAACGAGGATGTGAAAGCCAGCTGGGAAGCATACCCACTAATTTTTCAAGCCCGACAGATCCTTGCTTGCCTTCCAAAGGTTTCTGTCTCACATTGTATGAGAAGTGCGAACCAAGAGGCTGATCATGTGGCAAAATTACACCGATCGAAACGGCTCCCGGCCCAATGGGCCTCTGACCCACCCATCCCTATATGGAATTTACTTTGTGTTGATGCCCCTTCTACGGGCCTAGCTGTACGAACTTTTCATCATGAATAATAAAAGTTTTGCTTGTTCCGACCAAAAAAAAAAAACTATGTTATGTAGACTCGATTTCATACGAATTACTTTGGACTTCAATTGCCAAATGAGCCGTGAATTATTAGTTTGGTGGGCATGAAAATAGAATTTATCGCATTCGAGGAATTGGAAAATTGGACCTATGACTGTGAGTATCTTAGCTCACAATCTTGTAATTCAAGGTTTTTTTTTTTTATATGATCGAAGTGTCCTGACCAGAATTTAAGGCTCTTTTGCATACTGCTAAACCCTAAATGCGGAAATTGAAATTAATAATAATAATAATAATAATAATAATAATAATAATAATAATGACGGCGGAGAAACCAAAGTCCAGAGGAAACGGTACACGCGTCATGAGAACGGCATTTGCTTTTTTTTCTTTGGGAGTAATGAATAATTTCGCGATGTCGTTCACATAATTCACATGGCTTTTGGCAAGGATCAACTACAACACTGCATCAATTCAACGGTAATGACGCTCGCGAACCGGTTCGCCTTTTATAATCTCCCGACCGTCTGGATGCGCAAGCGGAAGCGGCGGCCGGAGCGGAGGACGAGGTGGAGCCGCCGCGGACCTCTCCTTACGGAACTTGAAGAGAAAAACCAGACCCGAAGCGAACAACAGAGCGACGCCGGTGATTCCGCAAACGATGCTCGCCACCAGGAGCGCGCCTCTCACGTGACCTCTCCTCCCTCCTCCTCCTCCTTCCCCGCCGCCGTATCCTCCTCCTCGCCACAACGGGTCGTTGCTCGAGTTCATCGCATTCGGGAGCGCCATCCCCGGGGACGATGCGGACGAATCGGAAGAGGAAGGCGGTGGCGGCAAGGCCCCAAAGAAGGACGCCATCTCCGGGGGCGGCTTCGCTCCCTGTGGCGGCGGATCCTGGTACTGCAGCCCGTGATCGGAGGGTCGCCATTCTCTCGCTTCCGACGGGGTAAAATCGGTGGAGAAGAGGACGCACAGAGTGAGGAGTGCGGATGTTCTTCCTCTGGAGGACGCCATCTCTTCGCTCTCTCTCTCTCTCTCTCACACACACACACACACACACACACACACACACACACACAAAACAATTATATATGGAGTCTTGGAGTTTAGTCTGCACTGTACTTTGGAGCATGTCCACCAATGATGCTACGATGATATATATATATTTTAAATTAAATGTTCTTTGCTTAAAGTGATGAACATTTTAACTAAATTAAAAAGTACATATATTAAATGTTAAGTTATCTAATTTCATTAACAATCTAACTTGCCGGTGTGACCACTAATGGACTGGGGCCCCACTATTTAGGAATCAGGTTTTCATCAACCATAAAAAGTATACGCCAAGACTTTTATGCCCAATCTGCCGCGGGTTTGTTCCTGTCCTTTTGCGGTTGAACCGAAGTCAAAGTGTGCCATCCATCACGGGTCGGTTGAAAGACAAGACAAGAACCTCCTCCTTGGGTGGGTAGTTCGCTCGCTTCAATCCTCTTATTTCCCACGATTATTACCTTTCAACTCCCCCAACCATAGCAATCCTTTTGGTCAGAAGAGAAAATACTTACAAATTTGGTGGACAAAGTTCGAAACCCTACTGAAATTTCCTCTCTCTTTTTTTGGGTGTCTTTCGAAAGCACATTTTATTCAATCAACACTAGAGTTCCACATGATAGGAGAACAATATTCAAAACGTGGCGTATCCCATGTGGTTTGGGGGGGCTTAGTGAGCCAATTCGAAGGGAGAGTCCCTATCCGGTGGGTTTTCACAAATCACAAACCAATCCGTAACTTGATTGGCTTCTCTGGGGCAATGTTGGATGAGGACATTTTGTTCTTGGGCTTGAAGGTTCTTGAATCCCACAAATGGGCCTTGGATAGCACATGGGCTTTGTGAGATATCTTCGATACACTTGCATACAAAAATCAGATTTAGAACAAGACGACGTCATTTTCGACTTATTTGTCATGTCTTAGCTACGTCATCACCACGTAGGAGAGAGAAATATATATATATATATAGTCAAGTTGAATGGAGTTAAATGGATGAACTCGACCATCACCAACTAAACAAGTTTTTAGAATTTAAGTCCACTTTCTGCAAGTTTTAAGATTCAATTATACTTTCGTGATAAGTTGTAGGATTTCCAATGTACTAATCCTTAATTGATTGTGTACTTTTCCATGGTAACACTAAGATGAAGATACACTTTATCACATATCAATCTCAACCCAAGGCAATTTACCATAGTACTGTATGAAACAAGAGATTTCCAAAATAAAAACTTATCGATTAAACCGCAGAATTTAGTAAAATCATATCACCATTTCAAAGATAATCACTTAAGATTGAATGTCTATGACTTTCTACATCACCAAGACAATAACTTATCTAGTTTTCATTAAATTAAATGGATCTCAAGTCTTGAACTCGATGGAGTCATCACTTAGAACTTAGCATTTCTTAAATCAATGACTTAAATACTCGGCTTGCATTATTATTTTAAAGAAAACTACAGCTGAAATGGTTTATATTCTCAAGTTTCGAAAAACTCTTTAAAATAAGATCATAACCTATTATTCAGAAGTTCACAACCTACTATTATAAAGATCACACATATTACTCCGACTTTAAACCAACAAGTAAATCTACATGTCACGTGACGATGTATGCTTATAAATTCTAAGATCGATCCTTATCATACGAAAAATCGCCGAGTAACGGATTAATATTTGCAATATAAGATTCTCCATTTCTATTTAGAAAATAATAACCTATCTCAACCAATCATCACGAAGTTCTCGAAATTACAATTTACTATCTAGATATTAGAATTTATCATAACAAATGCACTTAAACATTATAAGTTGATTGAATACAAATATGTGATAAGTGTGTATATGTATATGTATATGTGCATGTGTATGTGTGTAACTAACATAAAGGACATGACTGAAAAGTTTTGTATTTTCCATCCTAATTTTACCAATTCTTTTCTTCTAACATTTGTATTTTGAGTTTAATAAAACCTTAAACACATGAACCGTCTAGAAAATGCACATGTGAATATCTAAAACCGATTGGGTTGAATAATCTTCAAAGTTCAGTATATTTGCTTCATGGTGTCAGATACTTTTTCGACCTAAAAACAAATAGACATTACTTTAACAAGTTTTTTAAGACACTCATTGATTAAACCCCACATGATGTTAATTAAAGTACAATCCTACTTTAGAAACAGAACACATTGTCATAAGAAGGAAAAAAAAAAGATATAAGTTGATCCTAATTTTGATGGTACGAAGGATTATCTTTGTACATTATAAGTTTAATTAAGATGAATGATTTTGGAACCGATTGCCTAAATATTTATGCCCTACAATTTAAATTCTTGTGGCCGCAAAGGTCCGTCACTTGCACAGTATAGGATGATTCGTCAGCTTCGGACTTCCATGACCAAAAGACATTTTTCTCTCTTCTTTTTTATGTTAATGATTTCTTCTTTTTTTTCCTTCCCAAATGGACCATCTGCAGATGCACTCTCTTTTGTCCTGTAAAAGATTAACGATGTTGAAATTAAAAGGATTAATACCACGAAAAATCTCAAACTGGACCTGTGACAAAGTCATCTCAAAATATATATTTTTATCACAAAAAGTCCAAAATTGGTATACTTATGACAATTTCACCCCAAATTGGTACACGTGATAAATTTATCTTTCGCTAATTTTTGTTAAATTTAATTGTCAAATTGCTGAGCTGGATAACACTTGGCAGTTGACGGGTATATCAATTTGGGGATTTTACCCCTTGTTTGTCATATATTTATCAATTTGAGATTTTTCGTAATATTAATTCAATTTAACGGAAGGTAAATTTGTCTATGATTAGCACTCTCAATCCCTGGACTGAACATGGGATTAATTAAAAATTAGGGAGAATTAATACTTGAGCAGAGAGGACACGCTTTGATGGCGGGGATGGGAGAAAAGCTAATAGTAATAGGGCTCCACGTCCACGGCACGTATTCACCCCTCCCTCCCTCTCACTTTTCCTCCCCATATTTGGTTCCTTTCCCTTCACTCATGGAACAACTTGAATGTCCCCGCCATGTGAAATTACGTCAATGCCCATGTATTCTCACCCAAAAAACAGAAAAAGAAAAAAGAAAAAAAAGAAACAAGAATGTTATTCAAGATTTGAGGCTCTAACATAGTCTAAACCTCCAGATCGGCAGCCATAGGCTCATAGCTGAACCTTCCTAGGACTACGGTACAGAGTGAAAAAATGTCCAAAAGTGGATGGTGGCCGTCCTATTTGGCATGGCCAGCTTTGACGAAAATAATTTTCAATCTAGTCATTTTTTTTCATTTTTTTTCTTTTCTTATGTTTTTCTTCTTTAAAAAATTTCAAAAAAATCCACGTGTCATCAAAATATAAATAAAATTATAATAAAAATTCCACGTATGAAAAACAATATATAAAAATATGATAATATGATAATAAATAAAAATAAGACAAATTCCAGAAAATATTTAAAATTAAAAAAAAAACCTCGTGTCATTAAAAAATAGATAAAATAATAATAAAAGTTTCACGTAGGATAATTTGCGGAAAGTAGCACTCAAGTGAACTATTTTCATCGAAAATGGCACGTACACAAATGATCGCCGTAGAAAAATTATGCCATTCAAGTGAGTTAAAAAAAAGTTATGGTACTCAAGTGAACGTCGTACAAAAGTTATGGCACTTGGATTGTACTTACCTCGAAAGAAAGGTTATAGAGTACTTTTTGGGATATTTGATTATCACGTGACACGAGTGCAACGATGGAAAATGTGGTAGCACAAGGTGGGCACGTTGCTTTGATATAGAATCTCTTATCCCAATGCTTAGATAATTATCAAGATATTAATTTAAGAATACGCGATTCCATAACATTTTCAGTTACCTAAATACACTTTACAAAGAGAAAAACGTAGAACACAAGACAAGTTCCGATACAATCAGGTCCAAGTCATATAATTTTACTAGGGAAATAATTATCTGCTTGTTATTAATCCATTTTGAGATTTTTTTTTTCTTTGTCAAATCCACTATGAGATTAACAGCCTATTCTGAGGTAAAAATAATAATGCGTGGGTTTCACGTCATCAAGAATTTATTACAACGTGTTACCTCTCACAGTCTCGTATACGTGGCGGGTGACATACATCATTGCTACAAGAAAACCTTGAGGGCAAAACTGGGTACCGGAAGAGGGCGAAGGAAACTTCGAAGCCAGTGGAAGAAGAAAAAAAAAAGAAAAGGACTTGGTATGGAGCGCAATGCGTACCAGTGAAGCACACGGGAAGCAGAATCTCCTTTTCCCAAACCTCCTCTGCACCTTCTTCGTCCTAACCCAACAAGCGCTGTGCATCTTTTCCATTTATGCTTTTCTTAAATGACCAGAACAAACGCGGTTTGTCATCGAATGAGTATTAAATACATTGCCCTGACAAAAAACCAGAGCCCAGAAGACCAGCTTGTGAAAGCAAAACAAGACTGAGAGCCCAGAGCTTCTCTCTCCCCCTCTCTCTTACACAAAGAAGAAGACCGTTTGCTCCCACTTCATCAAAGATGAGCTCCGCCGCCGCCGTGGACGGCGGTTTCCGGAAGTGGAACTCGCCCGTTGCGTGCCTGTTTGGAGGATTGACTCTCGTGCTGGGACTCATCGCGGTCGCCCTGGCGGTCGTCGCTTGCTCCTACCGGAAGTCCTCGGCGTCGTCCGGCCCGAGTCGCGATCCTGAAGATCGAACCGGAGCGAGGAACCACGATCGCGAGCCATCAAAGATCGAAGTAGAGGACAGTGTGCCCAAGATCGCGGTCATAATGCCCGGGCATGAGAATCCCACGTTCTTGGCGAAGCTTGCTTCTAGTTCAACCACGATCGGCAACGCATGCCAACGAGTTTGAGAGATCGTCATCACCGATCAATCTTCATTTGCTTGTACTGTTATATGGAGAGGGGGCTGGATTTTGAGATCCATTCTTTCCATTTTTGGTTCTTCCATCGTCTTCTATAGATCACATCTATTCTTTCATTTTCCCGAATATGTAAATAGACGGATTATTTTTACTTATATACATGTGATATGCTTCTTCTACATATTCGTCTCGGACCATATTGCATCTTTAAGACGTGACTTGTTTGTTTCAAAATTTCCATAAACTGTAAAGAAATTTTGTGCAGCTCTACACTAGGAATATTTGCAATATGTGAAAGTTTCAAATGTCTCCTTAGAAAAATAAATCAAAGTACATGCGTCATGGGATTTCGATTAAGCGAGAAACGAAAAATAAAAGTCAATCCAGCAAAATCGAAGTACATGCGTCGTGGAATTTTGACATAAGTATAGATAATGAGATGAGAGTTTATCATAGTTCCTTGGTAAATGGTGGGCTACATACGAAGTTTATTATTTTGGCATTGGCACTATTGCCATCTATGCTGTTTTGCTTTTTTTAAAGGATTTCTAGTAAGCCCGTCCTTTTTTCAGGGACAAAGAGTTCTATATGTCATTTTTGCATTGCTTTCAGTACCCGGTAGATAAATACGGCAACAGAGGTTACTCAAATATGAAACGACGTTGTTTTTTTGGTGCCCCATCAAAAAATAAATAGAACATTGAAAGAACCCTGGGAATTCGAAAAAAAAAATAAAAAAAAAATAGGATTGCGAGTGTCGGTAGACACTGGACGCCTTGATCCCCTTATCCCAACATTCAAGCTCAAGCAAGAGCCCAGCCATACTCATGAAGATCTTATTAGCAAAGCACTCTAATCAAATAAAAATTGTCATTGCTTTCGGTACACCGACAAAACTCGAGATACGCACAATCAAACGAACTCCGTCGATTTGAGTGATCCGAATGATGTAAACGAAACTCGTCTCCATCGGCTAACTCAGCCGGTCGGAATAAAAGAAACCTCCGGTCCGTTTGTAGGCGCACCTCTTTCTTCCTCCTTTCAGTTTGCTTGATACGATTGATGGACAAAACTTTCTTAAACAGTAAATGGCAAAGCGTCTGTTGTCGCCTGTGTCCGCACATTCTGTACAGTTCCAAGAGTCGAGCTCAGGTTGATGCTGGAAAGGAACTAGCAAGTAGCAACTACCCATTGTCACAGAAAAATGTATTCGCCCAGTTATCATAGGAAATTAATTTTTTTCATATCTCACCCAAATTTTTATCACTTCTGACGGTTCAGATTAAATTTAATATATGTGCTAGATTCTTTTGAAATTTTATTTGATTAATTTACAAAAAAGAAAAAAGAAAAAAAGAGATGCGACGACAATTGAAGAAGATTTGAGCTTGGTTTTTGTGATAGGTTTTATTTGATTAAGCTTGAATTTGAGATATCAGATTCAAACTCAACTCATATGCTCACTCTTAAATGTTCCCTCCCCACCCAAAAGATGAGATATCACCTTTTTGCGGTTAGTTTTTCAAGTTAAGCAGCTCTGGGCTTCGCATGTTGGTCATCTAGTGTTAAAATTATGTCTCGAGTTTGAGTTTCGCGAGCGAAGCCCCAATCCGAGATGAATTATAATTAGTTGGCGTTGAAATATGTGGCACGAAATTCCATGTTATTTGTTCAGTATTAGAGTTCGAAAGTTAAATTACGTGGACATTGGATATAATGAGCAAAGGCTGATCCTGCAACTTTGTATGAGGATTTGGACGCATCTAAAGAAAATGAAAGAAAATAAAATCCAAAGGGTGTAGTTGGCATGCAAAAGGAAAGTAAAATATTAGCTTTCCTCTTTGGTTTGACGTTAGGCACGCATTCTTTATTTCTGACGGTGGTTACTTGGAGAGGACGACATGCTTGACTCTTGTGTCCATCCTGCATATATATATATATACACAATTGACGACGTGATAAAAGGATTATTGGGGGGAAGTCGTCATTGAGCAGAACAGAGTCCTTGAAGCGCCATCACGAGTGCTTGGTAGAGGGACCTCTTGAAGCGCCGTTCATCAAGTGCTTGATATTGGGTCTTCGTTTATCCATGGAATTACATCAACAATTCAAGTGTCGAAGCCGGGTAAATCTTGTTATTAGATTTGTGTTTTAATTCCTTTATGAGATTGAGAAATATTTCGCTAGGAATTTGGGGCTAAACACTGTGTGTGTTCTTGGATGTAATTGGGGCTGGGAAACACCAAGAGTGTGTTTGTGTAACTCGAGTGATCTGTAATCTCCGTTGTATCGCTCGTTCTATAGTGAAATCCGTTGCTACTCTCCCCATGGACGTAGGTCTTTACGACCGAACCACGTACATCTGGTGTCCATTTTACTTTGCACGTTCTGTCTATTTATTGTTCGATCGCTTGTTCCGTGCAACAATTGGTATCAGAGCTAGGCTTGCTTGAGTTGAAGCGATTCGATGGCGACAGAAGAAGCTAAAGGGAAAATCGACAAGTTTGAGGGGAAGGACTTTGGTTTCTGGAAGATGCAGATAGAAGATTATTTATATCAGATGAAGCTGCATGAGCCCCTGTCAGGGAAGAAACCAGAAACGATGAAGCAACCCGATTGGGAATTGCTGGATAGGCGAGCGATGGGTGTTATTTGGCTGACATTGGCTCGTAACGTCGCATTTAATATCGTCAAAGAGAATACCACTGTGACATTCCGAATTCCGGCCCCTCTCGAGGCTATTGGAAGGAAAGATATCGATCAAGGTATTTCAGTTGTATCTCGCTTGGAGCAGACCACTCTCGAGTTAACTGACCGAAAGGGAAAGACTAACGCAAGGTAAGGTACGTGGACCTGAGGAATTTGAATGAGGAATGGCACTTTGACCATAAGGATTGTCGATGGAATATTTTGGGCCAGCAGAGAACGATCTAGGAATGATCATGGAATGCCTTGCTAGCGTTATACGTTCGGACGCGGGTGATTCCGCTTAACCAATGTGTAATTTGCGAGAATTTCCTAAATCGGATTCCGATGATCATGACCGTAGGAACTAGTGATAAACCCTCGCAATCACATGACAACCAAAGCCGCTACGACTTGAGAAATCCTAAGGTCGATACGCGTAGCGCCTGCAAGAGTCGCCCGTCAGTTTAAAATAAACTGGAATTACAGTCGACGAGAACTCGAAATGAATTTGGCCTCAGAATTGAGTATCAGACATTGAAGAATTCCAACATTTGGAATAATTGGACGTCGCCTCATCAAGAGACCTTAAGGTTATGATTCGCTTCATATTGATTGGAAAAGCGAAATTCGGATCGACGATTGAGAAATTACATTTATACCCTTAGATTGATATCCTTTTCTTTAGAAACAAGTAAGGGCAATTTGGACTTTTGCCATCCCCCACTCTTGGCCGAATTATGAGGGGTAATTTAGTCTTTTGGACTCTTGAATTATTAGATGTAAGGATTGACAAGTTGACTTGATGGATTGACTACCCCATGAACCACTCTTGTCATTCCATGCTACTATTTGTACTTTTCCCTCCAACCACTCCCCAATCAATCACTCTCTCTCTCTCTCTCTCTCTCTCTCTCTCTCTCTCTCTCTCTTCTTTGGCTTGCTAGGGAAGCCATCTCCTTCTTCTTTCTTCACTTTGGCCGAAAACCTCTCTCTCCTTTCCATTTTCCCTCAATCTCTCTCAAACTCCCTCTCTTTCTCGCTGCTCGCCCAAAATCCTGCACTGGCGCTCTTCACTGTTTCGGCCATAACTTCCTCGTCCGTCATCCAATGGAGACGATCCACCCATCATTAGAAATCTCTTTCTCTGGCCGTTCCAAAAATGTATTATAAGCCAAAATCCACCCATCCGTCTGTCCCGTAGAGCCGTTTGAATGGACAAAGGTCTGGACGAGGCAGATTCTGATCGGTTTTGGAGAGAGTCCGTTTTTTAGGGCTTCAAGGTTTCAAATGGCTCCAAATCTTCAGTGAGACTCTCTTGACTCTTAGTATTAGAGTTGGATGATATGTGGTTGTAATTTTAGATGCATTAAGATGGGTTTCCATGTCTAATTTGAGATGGTTTTCTTGAGGCGAAACTGACCGCTTGCACACCGAAGGGAATCGGCCCAATTGGAAGGCCTAGAAGGATTTTCCTGCTTCAAAATTGTTGGTGAGCCTTCTAGACTTGTTGATTGATGTTTTAACAAGATGGTTTGGTAGAGAATTTAAGTTTAGGATTGATTTATGGGCTGATTAGTGTGATTAAGAGCAGAACCGATTCTGCCTTAAGTTGTGACTATGTAAACCGAACCACTTGAGGGATGAGGAAGGTGTTGCCTTGTTATAAATTCATCGTTAAGGCACCTTGGGACATTAATTGATGTGTTGACGAAGTGTTTACTCGATGGAATGGAGATTGGTAGAGTTTTATTGATGGAATCGTGAAATTTCTCGTAGGACCGTGCCATGCCTTGCTCTGGCTGTGAGTGGATTGAGATTGGTGACTCAATTGGATTGGAATTGCTAACTCAATTAAAGAAGTAAGTTATCCCTAACCCTTTATTAGGATGTTAGGTTACTAATAGATGTTTTATGGTTGGATTGGTAGAGTTTAAGGGCTGTTTTTGGTGAGAAAAACGTTGATACCCGAGAGCCCGTGTAATCCCGTTTTCAGCGCGCGTCGAAAATAGAATGGGTCGTTCTAAGTCGTCCGGAGTCCAAATCGAGCTCCGTTTTCGCCCACGCGACCGTAAGCTCATGAGGAACGAGGCTATAAAGTTAGATTGCTAAAAAATTAAATATATTTATGTCAATTTTTCTGAGAGTAAGCCTGGTCATGGAAAGAACCGAACCTGCCATGAAATGGATGAACTGCACTTGGTCGTTTCTTGGATTAAAAATGGAGAAATTGAGTTTATATGATGAAGTCCTATTCTGGTCATGAATGACCTTAGGGTCTTGAGCATGTGTTGAAGTCATTTTAACTTAATTTGAGCAAGTGAAGTGGTATAATAGACTAAACCGGAGTTTGAATGGGAAGTGTAAAATAATCGAATGCTCATGGATGACCTATGATCGTGGCTATGTGTCTTGATGGTTAATTGCTTGACTGAGTGATCTTGAGTGCAATTGGCCGTTGGAATGAGATGTATAGGTACTAAATCACATATTAACCTATTAAGGTTAAAGCATGACCCAAGAGCCATTTTTACGGGGGGTCCTGGTAAACATATAATAGCCTGGGCGTTATGACGAGGGCGTTTACCAAATGCAAGCATGATCCGAGAGCCGTTTTTACAGGGGATCCTGGTAAACATATAATAGCCCGGACGTTACGACGAGGGCGTTTACCAAATGCAAGTATGACCTAAGAGCCGTTTCTACGGGGGGTCCGGGCAGATGAATTTATTAGACCTGGACATTATGACGAGGGTCTTGCCTAATACAATGTGATTATTAAGCTATGTCCCGGGCGCTACGGCGAGGGCTGGATAGCTAGAATCGAGTTATTAATGGAATGCCTCATTCAAGTAGTTGATTGTTTAAATGCCTAAAGTACGAAGCTTAGCTTAAATCATGAAATCTCATCTTGAATTGGCTTGAATGGAGTGTCTGTTTGTGGTACTCCTATTTATTGTCTTAAATGCCATGATTATGCTTTCTATCAGAATTGTTTATTTTCAGGTGTTAGGAGGTACTAATGGCCTAATTTAGGGTTAGGAATGACTTACTGAGATTTTATATCTCACCCCATCGTGGGACCAACATTTTCAGGTCTCAGACAAAGGAAACCCGAGCTTGCTATGGATTGGCATTTGAGGAAGTCATTGGAGGCAATAGAGATTAATCTGATTAAAACCTTAGGGATTGAATATATTCTTTGGAGTTAGAATTGTACCTGACTTTGATATTAATGAGAAGAATACCCTTTTGTCTCAAGTCATCTTGTGTCGTTTTGTTGTATGGTGTTGTTTCACGTTTCTGCATGCATCTCATTTAGAAGCCTTGAGTTCGTTGTTGGCCGTTGGATCCTGGGTAATATCTTGATGAAAAGAACGGCCTGGTGGGATGTTCGTGTGCTCGCCGGGTTCGGGGCGTGACATCCCCGTTTAAGTGGTATCAGAGCAAGGTCAGCTCGATCCAATTTGATTGAGACTTAGAGTGATAAGGAGTGATGATTTGAGGACGATTAAATAGTGAGACCCTTAGGATTAAGTATTGATTACTGAATCGTGGGGACTATAGGCTTGAACTTGCGTTACATTTTAATGGTTATAGTATCAATTTCGATTGATGATTTTGGGTGGAAATATGATTGAAGTTCATAAGGGAGTAAGCAGAAATTGAGGAGCCATAAGTATGGATTTGAGGTTGTGAATGTGCTTGAGGTTAATAGAGGATTGCTTATGAGTAAAGGGGTCAATTGGATTTTGTAATCGTGACTGTGGTTACCCACGACCGAACTTGAGGTATATGGCTGGACATAAGTAATTGATCTGCGAGATAGTCATTTGTGGAATTATAAACTTCAATGGATAGGGAATTGATTTGAGAACGAATGTGATGTGGCGAGTATTGAGGATGATCATTCCGTACATGTGTTTCTGGCATTAAAATGAAAGTTGAGGAAGGTGAATGCATGAGCTTATCATTATTAGACTTGATAAACCGTCGCTTGGTATGGGACGAGCTGATGGGATACCTACAAACCGTAATGAAGCATGTTATGGGACGTGTGGAATGGGACTCTCTTCGTAGATGTATGTCTTGAGACAACCTGCAATGACCAGGTCTAACGAGGGCGGGGAGTGTACGTCGGGACAGAGAGGTTCGGACAAGGAGCCGCTCCTGGCAGGCTTCTAAGATAGCAAGGAGGCAGGAATGACCCAAATCATAAATTGAAAGAGAGAGTCTAGGTACCGAATTGAGTCTAATTCTGGTTAAGAGATGTATTGCACCAAGGTGATCCTCATAGTGAATTTTCAAAACTGCATGGCATTTGTAATGCGCATGTGATTGGCATGGTTAGAAGCTTCGTACATGGCAATGGGTGTTGTTTGAAAAAGAAAAATTGACGCGTGTGTTTGGCCTGTATGGTGAGTTTTGGCATTGAATGCCGTTTGATTAGTATCTTGTGAATTGAGTTAGCCTGTTGAGTTATTTCTAAGTCATAGATATGTCTGGACATATGGTGCAAGCACTTGATCCAATGAATTATGACTAGAGAGTTTGCCTGGTAGATGGCGATTAGTTGAGAAATTGCCTAGTTGAGGCTGGCTTGATGAGTAGTTACTGATGAAGGATGATCTGAAATCCCTAGATGATTGGTGATTGATTGAGGATTCGCGCGGAACCACTGGATGATTGATTACTTGTGATAGATGATAAGATGAGCAACTTAAGACTGGTAGACCTGGATGAATGACTTAGTTCTTTAATTCCTAGAGGGAATTGTAGTGGCTTGAATGTCACGAGAATCTAGTAAGGTTGGGCCAACAGAATAAGGGCATTTAAAGAGCTTTTGGCTCAAGTTTGTGAATTATATGAGACCCAAGGGCTAATGGGGTCAAGAGAACCTTGATTGGAAATATGAATCTAAAAGGTGTGAGCAGACTCGAGAAGAAACTGTCATTGTTACCCAAGTCGCTGAGACTGTTGTTGCTAATGCTAGCAAAGTAAATGGTAGAGATCATGGGAAAGACGCTGGAAAATGGGAAATGTGGAAAAGAACCACAAAGCTTTGAATAGCTTGTGAAGTGGATCGTGAGGTTGAGATCGACGGAGGTTCGATGGAAAGATGATCGTGAAACTGCTTTTCTCTGGATTGAGAACTTGGAAAGGAAACCTTAGAAGTTTTGGGTACACAAAAAAAAGAAAAAAAAAAAGAGTGACCTTGACAGTTCCTAGTCCTAAGAGGCTATTCATGATTGGTGAAAGTGCACCAAAGGAACGGTTTTCTTTGAAGGTATGGTACCTATTTGGATTACCTTCGTTAAGTTGTGTAATGGAGGGTACCTTTCCGAGGTTACTCGAGAGCGAGGATTTGCTTGAATTATAATAGTTTTGTGAGAAGTTGAGGACAGTCGACCTCTGTGAGACAGAGTTCTCAAGGTCATTTAGGCAATACCAAAGGTGGTCAGGAACCTATTGGTCAAGACGGTGAGGTTTAAGAATGGATTGAAATCTCAAGCTTTGTAGTAAGTGAGCACCATTGAATCTGAAGGATTATGATTAACCTCGTCTCGAATGACTTAATGATATGGAGGAAAAGAAAGTTAATGGATTTGATAGCTTAGCCATTCGTGAATCCTAATGACTGGTTGAGTAAGCGAACATGGTGCTTGGATTATGACTGTAAGGTGACTTGATTTAAATTGATTCGAATATCCAAGGTGTGGATTTTGAAGACCGAGGAGGAACCTCGACCCTTGGATTCTTGTCACTTGAGGTGACTGAGTTATTGAAAGAAACATGTCAGGTATAGTGACATTTGAATCCTGGAGTAAAGGAACTGATGTTGGCGAGACTCCAAGATTGACGTTCTATGAAACAAGAAGGACAAGTGGATTTGAAGTAAGAAAATGCCACATAAGAGTATAGTTTCCTTTATTGGATGAGAGACCCTAGCATGGAAAGGAGGAAGAAATCCTACTTGACGTGGTGTTAAGAATAAGTGCCTGGACTAAGGAAGGAAGTCGCATTGGCTGGTTATGGAATCCAGTGGTTTAAACGCTAATGCTTCCTGAGGAAAGAGTGACGAAAATGAACAAAATGGTGCATGATTTAATGAAGGATCCATGGAAGCAGAGAGAGAATCGAATCATAGACTTCCAAATGGATGGTACGAAAAGTAGTTAGAACGATTCGACATTTGGTAGTAGAAAAACTGAAAACGATCGAATTGAGCATTGAAGGAGTAATTGGATCGATTGTTACTGTCTTTAGCAACGATGATCAAAATTATTCGAAGAGTCATGAGGGATATGAACACTTGCTGTATGCGAAGAGTAATAAATGCGAGTTTCGGCTTGATAAGATGCCGTTTCTTAGGACGTAAAGTCTTTGAGAAATAGAATTCCCGTGGAACCCTTTGAGGGTAGGAGATGATAGTAGATTGGTAAGGCCGATGCAAGGTACTGAGACTTGAGGTTTTTCTAAACATGATGGATTATTGTGGATGATGCGTGAGAAGAATCCCCCGCAATAGTTACTCTGGTGATAAGACTGACTAAGAATGAAACACATCGTGAATGGATGGGTGAACACGAAGGAGTTTTAAGGACTTAAGTCAAGTTGGTGATCACGTCGACAACGGCGTTTCCGTTTGGAATTGGAAGAATCCTTAGAACGTAATGACGTGTCGTAGAAAAGAGATATGAAGCGTAATAAGGCGATCTGAAGTGGACATTGGGTGTATGTCGCGATAGTAAGACCCTACGAGTTGGAGTGCCGAATGCATGAGTGGAGTTGGCTCGTAATCGTCCTTGTGATAAAGCTTGAGAAACATTACTTGCGTGAAGAAAGGATGTGAGTTCGCACAGACCGTGAGGGCTTAAAGTATTTGGTTGCCTAAGAGAAATGAACGAGGAGCAATGTGGATGAATGAAATTGCTTAAGGACGAAGGAAGATATTTTATATCGCTATGGATAGGCAAATAAAGTAGCAGATGTGTATAGTAGGAAATTGAGCATCGTGTGCTTGGCAATTGGAGGGCAGACCTTACCTCACGAAGTAAAAGATTCAACTTCTAAATTGGAAGTTTGCCAATTGACTGGTATAATGACTACCTCAAGTATTGGACCCGATGGTCAGGAAGAGAGTAAGGTATGATAATCCACGGACCTTAATGTCCAAGGGATAGTGTGAATAAATGTATTAAGGAGAAAATCCATATTTTCGAGTACCTGGAGAAAGAACCATGGAATTGAGAATGAAAGCCTTGAAAGTTCATGGATGAATGGAAAGGAGGATTCAGACGCTCTAGGAAAGATGATAAGTGTTCAACTTTAAAGGAAACTAGGAAAGGTAAATACCTTTAGTGGAGCTCGCCTGAAATGGCGATCATTATCCATGGAATGCTAGGCTCAAGGTTGCCCATGCCAAGGAAATACGAACCGAACCTGATTCAGATCATAAATAGTGAAGATATAAAGGTGGGCGACAAGATGTCATTAAGAGAAAGGTAAGTGCAGATTAAGGGCAAATGGAAATAAGTCTTGGAGGAGGAGAGCTTTTGTCAGATAAGACGAATGGGAATGTCAAGTAACGAAAGAAGCTACTTTGGAAAGTGAAGAGGTGATGAGTCGTTAATACCCCCATAAGATTGAATGATGTGGAAGGTTGTAAATTTCGAGGACGAAATTTTTTTAAGGGGGGAAGAGTTGTGACATTCCGAATTCCGGCCCCTCTCGAGGCTATTAGAAGGAAAGATATCGATCGAGGTATTTCAGTTGTATCTCGCTTGGAGCAGACCACTCTCGAGTTAACTGACCGAAAGGGAAAGACTAACGCAAGGTAGGGTACGTGGACCTGAGGAATTTGAATGAGGAATGACACTTTGACCATAAGGATTGTCGAGGGAATATTTTGGGCCAGCAGAAAACGATCTAGGAATGATCATGGAATGCCTTGCTAGCGTTATACGTTCGGACGCGGGTGATTCCGCTTAACCAATGTGTAATTTGCGAGAATTTCCTAAATCGGATTCCGATGATCAGGACCGTAGGAACTAGTGATAAACCCTCGCAATCACATGACAACCAAAGCCGCTACGACTTGAGAAATCCTAAGGTCGATACGTGTAGCGCCTGCAAGAGTCGCCCGTTAGTTTAAAATAAACTGGAATTCAGTCGACGAGAACTCGAAATGAATTTGGCCACAGAATTGAGTATCAGACATTGAGGAATTCCAACATTTGGAATAATTGGACGTCGCCTCATCAAGAGACCTTAAGGTTATGATTCGCTTCATATTGATTGGAAAAGCGAAATTCGGATCGACGATTGAGAAATTACATTTATACCCTTAGATTGATACACTTTTCTTTAGAAACAAGTAAGGGCAATTTGGACTTTTGCCATTCCCCACTCTTGGCCGAATTATGAGGGGTAATTTAGTCTTTTGGACTCTTGAATTATTAGATGTAAGGATTGACAAGTTGACTTGATGGATTAACTACCCCATGAACCACCCTTGTCATTCCATGCTACTATTTGTACTTTCCCCTCCAACCACTCCCCAATCAATCACACACACTCTCTCTCTCTCTCTCTCTCTCTCTCTCTCTCTTCTTTGGCTTGCTAGGGAAGCCATCTCCTTCTTCTTTCTTCAATTTGGCCAAAAACCTCTCTCTCCTTTCCATTTTCCCTCAATCTCTCTCAAACTCCCTCTCTTTCTCGTTGCTCGCCCAAAATCCTACACTGGCGCCCTTCACTGTTTCGGCCATAACTTCCTCGTCCGTCATCCAATGGAGACGATCCACCCATCATTAGAAATCTCTTTCTCTGGCCGTTCCAAAAATGTATTATAAGCCAAAATCCACCCATCCGTCTGTCCCGTAGAGCCGTTTGAATGGACAAAGGTCTGGACGAGGCAGATTCTGATCGGTTTTGGAGAGAGTCCGTTTTTTAGGGCTTCAAGGTTTCAAATGGCTCCAAATCTTCAGTGAGACTCTCTTGACTCTTAGTATTAGAGTTGGATGAGATGTGGTTGTAATTTTAGATGCATTAAGATGGGTTTCCATGTCTAATTTAAGATGGTTTTCTTGAGGCGAAACTAACCGCTTGCACACCGAAGGGAATCGGCCCAATTGGAAGGCCTAGAAGGATTTTCTTGCTTCGAAATTGTTGGTGAGCCTTCTAGACTTGTTGATTGATGTTTTAACAAGATGGTTTGGTAGAGAATTTAAGTTTATGATTGATTTATGGGCTGATTAGTGTGATTAAGAGCAGAACCGATTCTGCCCTAAGTTGTGACTATGTAAACCGAACCACTTGAGGGATGAGGAAGGTGTTGCCTTGTTATAAATTCATCGTTAAGGCACCTTGGGACATTAATTGATGTGTTGACGAAGTGTTTACTCGATGGAATGGAGATTGGTAGAGTTTTATTGATGGAATCGTGAAATTTCTCGTAGGACCGTGCCATGCCTTGCTCTGGCTGTGAGTGGATTGAGATTGGTGACTCAATTGGATTGGAATTGCTAGCTCAATTAAAGAAGTAAGTTATCCCTAACTCTTTATTAGGATGTTAGGTTACTAATAGATGTTTTATGGTTGGATTGGTAGAGTTTAAGGGCTGTTTTTGATGAGAAAAACGTTGATACCCGAGAGCCCGTGTAATCCCGTTTTCAGCGCGCGTCGAAAATAGAATGGGTCGTTCTAAGTCGTCCGGAGTCCAAATCGAGCTCCGTTTTCGCCCACGCGACCGTAAGCTCATGAGGAACGAGGCTATAAAGTTAGATTTCTAAAAAATTAAACAGATTTATGTCAATTTTTCTGAGAGTAAGCCTGGTCATGGAAAGAACCGAACCTGCCATGAAATGGATGAACTGCACTTGGTCGTTTCTTGGATTAAAAATGGAGAAATTGAGTTTATATGATGAAGTCCTATTCTGGTCATGAATGACCTTAGGGTCTTGAGCATGTGTTGAAGTCATTTTAACTTAATTTGAGCAAGTGAAGTGGTATAATAGACTAAACCGGAGTTTGAATGGGAAGTGTAAAATAATCGAATGCTCATGGATGACCTATGATCGTGGCTATGTGTCTTGATGGTTAATTTCTTGACTGAGTGATCTTGAGTGCAATTGGCCGTTGGAATGAGATGTATAGGTACTAAATCACATATTAACATATTAAGGTTAAAGCATGACCCGAGAGCCATTTTTACGGGGGGTCCTGGTAAACATATAATAGCCTGGGCGTTATGACGAGGGCGTTTACCAAATGCAAGCATGACCCGAGAGCCGTTTTTACGGGGGATCCTGGTAAACATATAATAGCATGGGCGTTACGACGAGGGCGTTTACCAAATGCAAGTATGACCTAAGAGCCGTTTCTACGGGGGGTCCGGGCAGATGAATTTATTAGACCTGGACGTTATGACGAGGGTCATGCCTAATACAATATGATTATTAAGCTATGTCCCGGGCGCTACGGCGAGGGCTGGATAGCTAGAATCGAGTTATTAATGGAATGCCTCATTCGAGTAGTTGATTGTTTAAATGCCTAAAGTACGAAACTTAGCTTAAATCATGAAATCGCATCTTGAATTGGCTTGAATGGAGTGTCTGTTTGTGGTACTCCTATTTATTGTCTTAAATGCCATGATTATGCTTTCTATCAGAATTGTTTATTTTCAGGTGTTAGGAGGTACTAAAGGCCTAATTTCGGGTTAGGAATGACTTACTGAGATTATATATCTCACCCCGTCGTGGGACCAACATTTTCAGGTCTCAGACAAAGGAAACCCGAGCTTGCTATGGATTGGTATTTGAGGAAGTCATTGGAGGCAATAGAGATTAATCTGATTAAAACCTTAGGGATTGAATATATTCTTTGGAGTTAGAATTGTACCTGACTTTGATATTAATGAGAAGAATACCCTTTTGTCTCAAGTCATCTTGTGTCGTTTTGTTGTATGATGTTGTTTCACGTTTCTGCATGCATCTCATTTAGAAGCCTTGAGTTCGTTGTTGGCCATTGGATCCTAGGTAATATCTTGATGAAAAGAACGGCCTGGTGGGATGTTCGTGTGCTCGCCGAGTTCGGGGCGTGACAACCACTGCGGGTTTGATTAAAGCCTCGTCGGACATGTACGAGAAGCCCTCTGCGATCAACAAGGTCTATTTGATGCGACGTCTGTTTAACTTGAAGATGAGCGAAGGTACATCAGTTACTAATCATATCATTGAATTCAATGTAATCGTTAGTCAATTGAGTTCAGTTGAGATTGACTTTGAAGATGAGGTACGTGCTTTAATCATATTATCCTCATTGCCTGATAGTTGGAATACTACTGTTACTGCTGTTAGCAATTCTTCTGGGTCAACTAGTTTGACGTTTGATGGGATTCGTGATTTAATTCTGAGTGAGGACATCCGAAGAAGAGAATCTGGCGAATCTGTATCTACTGCTTTAGTAGGTGAAAGAGGAAGAGCTAGTTCTCGTGTTAGCAGAAGTAGTATGAACATGAATAGACGCAATCAGTCTAGGACTGGCGGTGATGTCTGTTGGAACTGTGGCAAGAGGGGGCATATTAGAAGAAATTATTTTAAGCTGAAAAATGAAAGAGCTAGGGGAATTGGAGTTGAATCTGCGGATGATGTTGCAGCTGTAGCTGAAAATTCTGATGTTGTCGATTGTGCCTTGTCTGTCACTAAGAATTCATCGTTTGACGGATGTATTATGGATTCTGGTTGTTCTTTACATGCTACACCAAACAGGAACTAGTTTACTTCTTATCAATGCATGGATAGTAGTAAAGTGCAGTTGGGAAACAACGCTGAATGCGATGTTGTGGGTATTGGTGATGTTAAAATCAGAATGCATGATGGTATTGTGAGGACAATGACTGGAGTACGATATGTTCCAGAATTTGTCGCGACCCGTCCGAAAGCGGACGCGGCTAATGGATTACCGATCGCGGGCCTTGGATCGGCGCGAGCCCTCCCAGGCCCATACCAAATCGCGGCGGGAGTATTTTTCAGGAGGATTCGACGATAAGAGTCGATCGCTTTCGACCTTAGTGTAGTCGTGGTGGCATGTGCAACTTGTGCATGCATTTGGAGTCGCCAACGGTCTTTCTTGGAGGGTAGACCGGAAACCTTATTGACCGATTGGGAGAGATCGATCAATTCTGCGGAACCAGAGATTTTGGGTTCGGGGACTTGGTTACGCTGGTGTCATTACCAACGCCCTTTCGGTACCTAACGCGAGTGATTTTCCTGGCTAAGAGTTCATGCAGGCGCAATTTTAGGAGGGGTAGGTTTGATTCAGGGTTTCATGCAGATTTGGAAGACTATTCCTATCAATCACAATCAATTTAAATGAAAGCGCAATCAAGTGCATAAATAAATCACATCAATGCACGTCAATTCACATCACATGGCCTCCTAGTATAGCCATAAGGGCTTAGGGAAGACGTGATTTAGGACCGGGGTAAAATGGGAAGATTTGGAGGCGATTTAGCCCGAAGGGCAAAATCATCAATATTTGGAAGACTTGGATACCGAATTACCCAAAATATTCCATGGCCAGTTGTTTGTGGCCATTTCCCATTTTTGAGAATTTTTTGAAATTTTTTTGATTTTTCTTCAATTTTTGGAAGACAATTCGCCCAAAGGGCGAAATCATCATTTTAAGAAGGGTCGGGGTTCAAAACACCCGGAATGAGTCCTGGCCAGTTGTTTGTGGCCATTTCCTATTTTTTGGGATTTTCCTGGATTTTTTAGAATTTTTTTTTGGAAGACGGTTTGCCGGAAGGGCAAAACCATCATTTCTGGAAAAGATCGGGGGTCAAAAGACCCGAAACAGGTCGTGGCCAGTTGAATGTGGCCATTTCCTATTTTCTGGGATTTTTTTGGATTTTTTAGAATTTTTTTTGGAAGACGGTTTGCCGGAAGGGCAAAACCGTCATTTCTGGAAAAGATCGGGGGTCAAAAGACCCGAAACAGGTCGTGGCCAGTTGAATGTGGCCATTTCCTATTTTCTGGAATTTTTTTAGAATCTTTTCTGAATTTTTCGAATTTGTTTGAATTTTTTCCTTAATTTTCCATTTTTGGGAATTTTTCTAATTTTTTTTTTTAAAATTCGAAAATGGTAATCTGATTTGGACCTCTAAACCCAACCCCTTTAACAACTACATGCCCAACCCAAAAAACCCAAATAAAATCTAAAACAAGAAAGGCCCATTCTTTTACAAAGGCCAATTTGACTTAAATTTATACATGGCCCAATTTATTTCAATTCTTTCCACTAGAGGCCCAAACCAAAAAAGTCCATTAACTAGCCCAATGTGGAAAACAAAACCACGTGCAAAACACCAAAAAGAAATGCCGTGATCCCCCCACTTTCCCTAGCTGCCCTCAGCTTTTCATTTGTTTATTATTTTCTCCATCCTTCATTATTTTATTTTTTTTGGTCTGTCATTTGCATCATCTTCTCCCCAAACTCACATAAACCTACCGAAATAGCCATTGTTAATCACACTCGCACGCATCAAACACCTTGGCCGCCGATTGTTCGATTTCTTGTTCGACTTTCCAACTCCGAGCACGCAACAAATACTAATGAAGATCGGGAAGCTTACCTGGGTAACCTCTAACCACGGGCCGCAATTTGGCGATGACTGTCGTGCCGCGGACAAGCTTGAATTCGGAGAAGCTCGAGCAAGTTCTCTTTACTACTATATTCAGCTACAGCGATGGTGTCGACGACGACGAGTTAAGCTTCCGCGGTGGCCTTGAGCGACAACCTCATGAAAACTCCATCTAGCTTTCGATCCTGTACAGATTCGAATCACTCACTCGAGCTACGGCTTCAGCGAGGCTCGGGTGAGGGTCGCGGTCTAGCGGAGAAGCTACTGATGGTTAGAGTCGACTGAGGGCGGTCTTAGGGGGTTCGGACGAAGGCACGGGGTCGGCGCGAATGGTCACGATGGACTGGGCTCGCGCGGCAAAACTCGCATTGGCTTTCAATCTGACGGGGGCGGGGAACGACGGTTGGTGAAGACTCGCGGGTGGCTGAGCAGAGAAGAGGGGAAGTCACGAGTTCCAGATCTGGGGTCGTCGGGTTCGCAGCTCGGGCTTGGAGTCTCGGACCGGTTGGGACGGACCTATGACAGGTCGGACTCAAGTTGGCGTCGAGGGTCGGCAGCTAGGATGATTCTCGGCTCACCGGCGAAATAAGGATGGAGAGGGAAACTCGGGGATGTCGTGTATGATAATCTTGCTGATGTGCAGCGTGATACACCCACCGCCCACGATGTGGACGCTCGCCCCGCGGCCGTCGACCGTCTTGTAGCTGTTGAAGATGGGCTCCTGCGACAGCTTTATCGGCATGTTGGCCGGGAAGACGATCCACAGCGGCCCCTCCTGGATCACCGCGCACCACAGCGTGCCCGGTTTCAGGTCGTCAACTGGGTTGCCGGTCAGGCATGAGTCATTCTAGCTCTAGGTTGTTCCCAGCGTTTGCCTTCTAGCCGTGGAAGCATTCGCTCTTCATGTCGCTTGTGGGAAGCAACCTCATGCCCCACACCCCCAGGAGGAAGCTGCCAATCTCCCCTTTTTGTAGACGTGCCGAGCTCCCTCTATGAGGAAGACCATGCTATTCTTTTTTTTTTTTTTGCCTTGGATCCACCTGCACCATCTCTTGTCTTTCTCTTTTTTTTTATATATTATTCCTTTTGGTTCTTGAGGCGCCGCTCCCCCCACTTTTGCTCAACGGATAGTCTGTCCTCCACTCCTCCTCTTTTTCATTTTTTTAAATCCTTTATAGTCCCCTCACGAAGAAGAAAAACGATGGGCATTTGTTGCAAATGGTGGTTGGTCTAATTGAATGTCAAGACTAAAAAAATACAAAAATCTATAAATTAAAAGACTCGATTGGCATTTTTTTTAGGCTCGGTTCGGGTTTATGTTTGTGAAGAAACATAGCGACCTGAGCCGAATTTTTGAGATTTAAAATGACACACTTGAAGAGGAAATTAAAACAAAATTATTGAATATTTTTGTGTATTTTTCTGACCACGAATGGTATTTTTCTTATTTTTTGGGTATTTTTAATAATTAAATAAATTCGAAAAATATTATAAAATACCAAAAAATATTTTTTGTTCAAAATTGGTCCCCGAGGCTAGGCCAAGGCTTCCAAAGTTGATTTTGTGATTTTAAGACATTTTTTTTATATTTTTAATTTATTTAAAAAATAAAAATCACAATGATAGATGGTCAAAAATCAGGTGTCAACAGCTGCCCCTCTTTGAGAGCGAGCTCGTCAGAGGTTGCTTTCAAAGACAAAATGACACTTGAATCTTAACTGACTCGACTGGGGAAAAGAAATGCTATGACATCGGACCCTTAAGTCTTTTGATGAATGATCAAATTAATCACCGGTTTACCCTTGCAATTCGAACATGGGCCGGAGTGAGAGATGCTTACCTGAAGCTCACCTGTCGGATGCTGCCGGTTGCGATAACTTTCAAGAAGATGCCTAGGACTTGTCACAGAAAATCCTAGGGAGATTAAGCTCTGACCTGTATGGTAGGTCATACCATTATGAGATTCCTAATTGGTAGGAACCTAAGGAAGGCGCATCCCCACGCTTTGGAATTTGCCAGAGATTTTAATCCGTATGGTGGATCGGACCTTCGTGTTGATCCTTATGGCGGTATCTACCAATAAGTTGACCCTTGAGGCGGTATCTACCTTGTTTTGACCCTTCAGGCGGTTTCTACCTTGGCTGACCCTTCAGGCGGTATCTACCTTTGAGTTGACCCTTCAGGCGATTTCTACCTTTGATTGACCCTTCAGGCGGTTTCTACCTTGTTTTGACCCTTCAGGCGGTTTCTACCTTGAGTTGACCCTTCAGGCGGTTTCTACCTTTGATTGACCCTTCAGGCGGTTTCTACCTTGTTTTGACCCTTCAGGCGGTTTCTACCTTGAGTTGACCCTTCAGGCGGTTTCTACCTTGTTTTGACCCTTCAGGCGGTTTCTACCTTGAGCTGACCCTTCAGGCGGTTTCTACCTTTTGTTTTGACTTTGAAAATGGGTCTCATGACGAGGGTTCTCCACGTCCGATGAGACTGTTTGAATTATGAAAAGGGGTCTCATGACGAGGGTTCTCCACGTCCGATGAGACTACCTGAATTTTGAAAGGGGGTCTCATGACGAGGGTTCTCCACGTCCGATGAGACTACCTGAATTTTGAAAAGGGGTCTCATGACGAGGGTTCTCCACGTCCGATGAGACTGTTTGATATTTGAAAAGGGGTCTCATGACGAGGGTTCTCCACGTCCGATGAGACTATTTGATATTTTGAAAAGAGGTCCTAGGACGAGGGTTCTCCACGTCAAGCTAGGACTGCTTGATTTTGAAAAAGGGTCCCGGAACGAGGGTTCTCCACGTCTGCTGGGACAGTTTGCCGACTTCTTTTGAAAAAGGGTGTTATCCTCATACTTTCTTTTGAAAGATCCCGAAATTCGTCGGGAATTCAGTTTTGAAGCAGTGAAAAATTTTATCTTGACAAAGTTTCACTTGGGTCTGTTGAGGCGACATTCTGGGAGCTGGGTTCTCCAGGTATCCTGCAGAAGTTTGAGCCTGAAAGATTTTTCTTCACCAAGAAAACGTTAGTAATCTTTGGGAAGACCACGGCTGTCCATTTTGACAAAACCGTATGATTTACGTTTTAATCATGAAATGTGCATTTTGATGCTGGAGATTATCCAAAGTATTCTTGCAACAAGCAAATGTGATCACAAATCCCTTGCGCGGAAAATCTGGATCCAACAATTTGAAACTTCCAAAAAGAGTTTGTTCAAAACATCAATTGGAATATTTCTCGACAAGGATGTCTTCTCACCCGTTTTGCGATAGTGGTTTTTTTTTATAGGGGATGCACTCAATTCCCTACTAACCTGTGCCTAGGTTTTGGGCTCATTCGCAGCGCATACATTTTGATCGGTCGGGAGGTCTTCCACGGGACCGTAATGTTAGGCTTGGATATTGGTTTTCAAAGGGGACCCGCTTTGGAGTCGAGGCCATTGAATGAAAGTCTTCACCATCTGCTCCGGGTTTACAAGTCAAGAACCCTGCAAAATGAGAAAGAAATAGTCTTGCTCGTACTTCTTCGAGCTAAGCAATATGTTAACCCAAGTGTCTTAGTCAGAGAAGACTGTTTCAGGGTTGTAACATTGGTAGGATTGGGGACCGAAAAAGGCTTGTTTTTGGCCCAGAAATTATGAAGGGTTTGACATTGGTGATCATTGCAAATTTACCACCTGCCCTTTTCCTCTCTGCGCCTTCAGTTTTTTTTTTGGATGCGCAACCGATTTTGAGGTGTGCACCGGCTCTTCAGAGAGCGTTTCGTCGCATTAAGAGACTGATGACTCTGTCTGCGTCTCCGCTCCACGCTTGACACCATTTGGGGAGTAGTCTTTTTGATCTGACTCCTTTAGGGATTTCTTCTTTTCCCATCCGGCTTCATTGCGGATCAATCAAACCGTTTTCACGAGCATCGGCCTTGCTTTTACCAGGCACTTTGCTTTTTCTTGATGCTGGGGATTTTTTGTTGAAGTCCCGCCTTTTCTTTTCCTTTGGAACTACGATGTTCAGGAAATTGTGCTAGATATATAACTTGAATCATAGCACATTTAAACGCCGATATGAGATTTTTCTATAAATCCCATCTCTTGATTTCTTCCGTTCTTGGAGTGATGCAGTTTCTATCTTGAAACATCCCATGATCACCAACATGGGTTTATGAAATGAATTCGCAGGCTCAACTTGGCTGTACAAAGGATATGGTGTGTGGGATAGAGACTGAATGCTTCTCGTCATCCTATGGCACTTGGATTACCATATAAACAACACACAAAGATTAATGTTAGTCCGAGCAAGAAAATTTCTAACCATTTTCTCCTGATGCTGCTGGACTTACTTCCTTTTTGCCCCGGTGTGGGGTGGTTCTTGACAGGGTCAAGAATGAAAACCGCCGTTCAAGTGGGTTGTCAACGGTCACCTGTAGTGTTTATGATATGAAACGAACGCCTCCGTCGTCCCAATGCATGTAATCGCTGCGAATGGTCCCTACCTCCGTAGGTCCAGATTTTACTATTTGATTCGCTCCACTCATCTCTCAAGTGTATGTAGGATGTGCTTGGATTTGAGCTCGCCTCTCTTTTGAGGAAACATCCTTTTGAGAGTTTTGAACAACTTTTGATTGGAAAAATCTCTTTCGTTTTCCCAAAAATTTTACCCGTCAAGGGGATTTTATGGTGCACAATGCATGTTC
This sequence comes from Rhodomyrtus psidioides, assembly GCA_021437785.1. Taxonomy (NCBI): domain Eukaryota; kingdom Viridiplantae; phylum Streptophyta; class Magnoliopsida; order Myrtales; family Myrtaceae; genus Rhodomyrtus; species Rhodomyrtus psidioides. The sequence continues at coordinate 21,815,127 of JAILYB010000002.1, forward strand.
AGACAACCTCATGTTTCAAAACATGAATGCCAATGAAGTTAGAATTCCATGTCTTTTCTAGACATCAGATTTTGAAAGCTTTTTTCTTTTTCTCTCTGTGTTTTTGGTTTAACATCTTCAATGGATTGGGGGAAAGGGATACTTACCTGTCCCCCGCGGCTGGAGATCCTGAAAATGCGGAAGAAACATGTTATTGTACGTTCACGAATTTTTCAAAAAATTAGAACGATACAATTTACCCTTGGTCATGTATTCTAACGGGTAATACATGGGATGTGAAAACCTGTTCGTCTGTAAGGCGATTCCCCTGTCAAGGATAAATAACGAGTATCAATTCATATTCTCAAATTCAAGACAAATTGGAACGATACAACTTTACTCTTGGTTCTCATCCCGTTCTGATATTGCGTATTGATATGAACAACATCTATCAAATCCGCATATCCGTTCTTGGGGTGTTTGTAACATCAATGGTTCATCTGCTCCCAGCTGGGCAGCGTCTGTTCTGCTATTTGAACGCATGACTCCTTAAGTGATTTATCCATGTTTATCATCTGAGAAGGAAAAGAAAGAAGACATTATTTCGGTATCCGATTGGAGATCGTTTAGGAACGATACATCGTTTTACCAAATGGGTGGCTTCGCGGCCAGATGCATTTTGCATTGAAGGGATGGATTCCATTATGCTCTGCGAACGATGATCATTGCTTGGGGAGCTCGCCCCTGAGCTTAAAGATGCTCAAAAGGTAAGGCGGATCTTCGTACGACTAGTTTTAAGCGTAAATGAGAAATGCCCCCAAGGGAGCTTTACAATGGGATTGCCAATACATTCATTCAGGCTATTCAACCTCTTTTCTCCGAACATTTTTTTACAATCGCGCCTTGAATCAAACACCTGATCGTCGGCTTTGTATCACTATTGCAAGAGTCCGCCAGCTTCAGACTGATCGAGCCAGAAATTGAGTTCCTCTCCAAGGAAATCGCTCGAATCTCCGAGCCATTGATGCTCAAGTCGAGTATCACCGACCGCTGGCGATAGATCACTCTCGCCTTGGATGATTTGATTCCTCGAGCTGGAACCTCCCTTGTTGACCGGCAAATATGTAGACATGTCCCATGTAAATGTTGGATTTGCCATGGGAAGAGCACTAGCAACAGGTTGGTACTCAAATTGGGGAGTTCCTATTTGCGGGAACTGCGGTATATACACTTGAGGGGTATTGAGACTGCTTGGTGGAGCGTTCTGATTTGGGTTAGAGGAGTCGGTGACATGGTTACTGGTCCCGTCAACACCGAAACATGGTTGGGTGTTCCCGGCTCTACAATCATCGTGATTGCAGTCATGACCAACATTTAAGTTCGAACCAGCTCCATCCGAACTTAGTGTCACCCGTCCCTCTTTTAGCAACCTCTTGAAATATCCAAGGTGGCTCGCAACGTTAACTTTAGAGAGTCCCGGCACGTTCAGGATTTCGTGTATGCGCGTTGATCGTGCCGTGTCGATCCCCAACTGTCGAACTGTATCAACAAATTTCTGATGGAGTCCAGCGGTCCAAGAAAATCGCGCTTTCTTGTCAACAAGAACAGCTTGCCGACTAATCTCTATGAGATCTGATTGTGTTGGAAACTGCTCTTGTAAGCCTTCGACGGTATCTGACTGCACCGGAAGACATTGCGAAAGGCATTGCAACATATGAGCACTACCAGTCTCTAGAAGTGGCTCTTCGGAGAATATTTCACTGATGAAAATATGGTTATTGCAATCAAGGCAAGTGGCACTGCTCAGCGCTTCCTCATACCTAGCGCTTTCTGTTCGAAGCTTTTCATTTTCTTCCTTCAGAATCGCTAGCTCTTGCTGTCTATGTAGATTCCCCCGCCGGGCTCGTTTGTTACGAAACCAATTATTGACCTCCCCAGGCTCCCACCCTAACTCTTGACCTAGCTCAGCCCTCTGCTTCTCATCTGGATGGGAGCATTCCTCGAAGAAAAAATCAAGCTCCCGGTCTCGACTTGAAGTACGGTGAAGGGGATGTTCTCCTTTCTGACGCTGATCACTGCTATGGGCATTGTTTTCATTACCACAACCTTGAGTTTCATCGTTGGCAGTGTCCATCTCCATGACCATTATGCCGGATTCAGTCCCGTGATCTTCAAATTCTTCCAACAGTTCGAGCTCGGAGACTTCTAAGTCGGGCGTTTCCAACAAATGACGGTATCCTTGGAACATTTTGGATCGAAGTATCACTGACTGATCATCGCAGAAGTCATCTGACCCTTCGAAATATTGATGTATGGGTTGGGTAGTATCGCCCGACTGGTTCTTCGAACTGGAACCTCCATCCCTTCTCGAGAACATGAGAGGGGAGTTGACTGATTGATCCCCATAAGCATCTTCTACTTGGGAATTAGGGAAACAAAAATGCTCAACGCATTCCTTTGTTAGATCCTTTGAAACCACATGCCCTAGTTCGGCAAGTCCTTGAGCACTAAGCGTAGAAAGCTCATTAGTAAGCGGAAAAACAGCGACGGATGGGTGCTGCACCTGCTGCATCTGTGGTACACACTCTTGAAGAAAATTGGGATGACTCAGATGGATATTCTGATCAATTTCCCAATAAGTGTTGGATTTGCAACCGAGGTTAGTATGACGCTGTCTTAGCGCTCTTCTGTAACAACCGAGGTGATTTGAGACCATAGCCTTGGTAAGTTCTGGTGCATTCAGGGCCTCCATTACTTTCTTCGGGCGTGCACAGTCGACCCCTATTCGCCGAACCACATCTAAGAACTTGCGGTGAAGCTCAAGGGGCCACGCGAAAATCTTCTTCTCTTGGTTCAAAATAGCGTTGACAGCTTGACGGCTGATCTTTAACCCTTCTCGAGCAGGATCTGATCCTGCCCGAAGCCGTTGTGGAGAAGACTCTTGGGCTCTGACGTGGTGACTCTCATCATAGTGGCATATATTCCCTCCTTCAGAAGGCACTGGCACTATCTTTGTGGGATTGATTTGTTCATGCACATCACCAGTATTTTCGATCCTAGCAGAAGGCTTAACGGGAAACAATCTACTGAGAGTGGTAGGGCCACCGCAGTTAGGGCAGACAATAGTGCTAAGAACTTCTTCATACCTCACGTTCTTTGTTCGAAGCTTTTCGTTCTGTTCCTTTAGAAATGCGGTCTCCCGTCGTTTGTACTGCTTACTCCGCTTGGTTCGTTTATTTTGAAACCAATTCAAGATCCTCAAAGGGCTCGTCCCTAGTTTTTGACCCAACTTCTTCCTCTGTTCTGTGTCCGGGAAAGGGCATCCCCTGAAGATAGCTTCAAGTACATGGACCTCATCCGGAGTGTAGAACTGGCGATGCTTTCTTTTCTAGCGCGGATCATCGTCGCTGGCGCCTTGGTCGCTGAGGGCTTGAGTCTCCTGGATGGTCGAGTCGATTTCCATATCCTTCATGACGAATTCGTTTCCGAGGTCTTCAAATTCCTCTAGCCGTTCAAGTTCGGAAACATTTAGGTCAGGCGTTTCCAACAAATAACGGTACCCCTTGAACATTTTGGGTCGAAATGTCTTTTCCTGGTCTTCGTTCGCTCGATCTTCTCCACCCCTTCTCAGATGTTCGTCCTTTCTGTAATTATCAGAGATTAGGCGCGTTCCAAGAAGCGTCCCTTTGAAATCGAGTAACGAGCGTCTGACGGGCGTTCCTTTCGAGACTTCGTGATTCCCCCCGTCCGTTCTTACTCTCTCTTGCCTGAGTGGAGCGTGCAGATTTCCCGTGTCGACTTTTGCTTTATCGAGCATTACGCCTGTCCCCCTAGCTCGGTCTCCAAAGTAATAGGTCCGCCGGCCTTTAGGTGTTGTTACCTTTTCTAAGCCCGAAATCACGGGACAGAGGTGGATCTGTGACTCACCAGGGATGCATTAATGAGGCTTGATTAGCCCTGCTGCGTATAGAAAAATTATTGCAGCTTTCCCTTTCTCGTTCGAGCGTTAAAGGGCGAGAGGTTGACATCGAGGAGATTAACATGTCGATCTAACCTCTCAAACACTCCTCCATCATTCCTTCTTTTCTCTGTCGTTGAATCGCAGATGGCTTCCTCTCCTGTACCCGCTGCCTCAGCCGAAGCTTCAACCCAATGGGAGAGGTTTTATCACCTCTTGGGTAGAGGTTATGGCTACATAAACAGTCATCCTGAAGCTGAGGTTGAAGTTCGTACTCTGATTCCGGCCCTGGATACTGTGTGTATTGAAGGTACGAAACTGCAGAGGGAGTTTGTGATCTTCCCAACTCTCTTCAACAATTTCCTGCAGGCTTACGAAGTTGCTAGCCGGGAGGTCACTTTGGCTGGTATCGTGCGAGCCCGTTATCAGGACCGAACTGAGTCCCTGATGTTGGCCATGCTGACGGCCGATAACCATAAAAGGGCTGTTGAATACGCCCACGCCCAGGTTTCGATGTTGGTCCGTGAGAGGGACAACTTGGTGGAGCGTCTGGCTCTTTTTGACACCGCCTTTGAGCAAGATCAGCACAACCTCGTGCTGAGGTTCCAGTGTGCCTGGTTGGAGGAAAGGCTTGAAGACCTGAGCATGGATATAGCTCGCGGGAGGGTGCTGGCTCAGGACTTAGAGCTTGAGTTCGAGTACTATGAGGCCAAGGTGAACGAACTTAAGGAGAAATGTCGTCTCCTTTTCTTCAAGCTCGTAGACCTCGATTCCCAGAGTGTGGGTTGTAAGCAAGGCATGGATAGCATGGAGAATCAATTGAGCTCATTTGTGATGCTCATTAGAACTCACTTTGGATTTACGGTTCCTCCTCAGTAGTCTGTTTGTAAAGTCCCCTGTTAAGTGCTATAAATGAGAGTGTATGTACATTTCCGCTTATCCTTCGCAAGATTCAATATTGCCCTTGGTTTCGCAATCATAGTGTTTGAGGCAACTGACGATCTTTCCGCTTTCGAGCCCGTTTACGTTATGTTTGTAACCTATGCTGTCACGTTTGCCTTCGTGCGCTTGGTCGATTTACCTCGAACCCATTGTGACAAAAGATTGTTGTAGCTAAACATGATGATGTTAGCAAGCATCATTGTGTGAAATCAACCCTAGGCCTTAGAGAAGAAAGGAACTGCTCCGATCGAAACTTTACAATGCGCAAATAAGAAATAAGTTCTACTTGTGTACAAGCCCCCCCTTTCTCTGGGTATGTTCGATCACCCCCCATCATGTCTGGGTTCAGGTGCGCGGTCATCGACTCCAGATCATGGCCGTGAATGTTTGCTAGCCTCCTCCTGATGGATTCTTCGAACTGTGACCACCATCTTTGTTTGAGAAGAAAAGAGGAGGGTCGACCCCTTTCCTATCAAAAGCGTGTCTCACTCAGAGATCAGGGAAGCAAAATTGTTCGAAGTGTTCCCCCACTGGATCATCTGAGATCATATGCCCTAGTTGGGCGAACTCCTGAACATTAGACGTCGTGGGTGGATCAGCAGCAGGAAGAGCGCCGGTGGACGGCTGCTGCTCGAGCGGAGAAGTGTATATTTGTTGCACCGGTGGCACGTATTCTTGAGGAACATTAAGATGACTGATAGGGCTATATTGACCAATTCTCCAACAGTTGGTGGTAGAGCTACCGGCTTGGTTGGTATCGAGACTCGGCAGGGCTCTTCTTGAGGCATGGCTGTTGCGTTCGTAGCCGTACCTAATGTTCAAGTTCGAGTCGGGCTCTTCTAGGCGCCGTGCGGCATGACGCCGTCGTAGCTTCCTGCGGTAACCATTAAGGTGGTTTGCGACTAACCTTCTAGCGAGCCCCGGTTCATTCATGACCTCATGTACGCGTGTTGGACATAATGAGTCATTCCCTATTTGGTGAACCGCATCAAGGAATTTTCTGTGAAGCTCTGGAGACCATATGAACTTCTTTTGGCGATTCAGGATAGCATCCGTGACTCGGCGATCATTCCTCGATTCACTCTCGGCGGGGTCTGGTTGCAGGGGAAGCTGGTTGACTTCGAACTGGTCTGTGGTGATAGTAAGCCCATTGTCAGGGAAATTGTAGTAACGCGCCTCCCCTCTTTCAAAAGATGGTTTGAGGGAGTGGGGTGGCGGACGACCACCTGCGATTCTCATAGAAAACTTATCACGGAACGTTTCGCGAGTGTCGATAGAACCACCGCAGTTAAGGCAAGCGGCGTTGATGAGGACTTCCTTATACCACATGTTTTCTGCTCGAAGCTTGGCGTATTCTTCTTTTAGAGTTTCGAGCTCTTGACACTTTTCCCGAACCACTGATCTGGCCCGTCTGTTTTGAAACCAGTGCTTGACCCTTAAGGGTTCCATCTCTAATTTCCGGGCTAATTTTCTTCTTCGTCTCGTATTCGGGTAACGGCACTTATTGAAGGCGGCTTCGAGTATCTGGATTTCCTTCTCAGTATAGAGCCGGCGACGTCTTCTTCCACGAGATGGGACACCGCCGCTGCCGTCGTTGTTGCTGCTATTGTCGTCGTCGCCACCACTGTCATCGTCGCTGCCCTGATCCTGAACCTCGTTGCCAGCAGGGTTGGGTAGCATGGTTTCGACATCTGGCTCGATCCCAAAGACTTCGAGGTCTCCCAACTGCACATTACCTAGGACATTTGGGTCAGTCATCTCCAACAAATGACTATGACTGTTAAACGTACTGGATCAAGAAGAGGTTTGTTCCTCTCTTTTTTTTTTATTCACTCAAGGTCTTGTAATCCTCTTCGTATGTTTACTCTCTCTAAACTTTCTTTTGAGTGACTTTGCGTACTCAGGAGTCGCTCTTCTAGCATGGAAGACGATCACTAGGCGAGCGCTCTTCTAGAGATTTTGAGTTTCTCATCTTGTCGTCTTCCTTCCTTTTCATGGTGGAGAGATCACGGATCGCTTTTCTTTCCTCGATAGCCGAACCTGTCCCCCACTATCTCTCAAAAGACTAAATTACGTCCACCACCCGCTCAGCTTTTCATCATGACAAAGCTATCAACCCTATCGCGGCTCCTTCGATATCTGCGCTCGACTCCCGCTCCATCTCAATAATGGTGAAATAGACAACTCTTTTACAACTTTTCAAACTCGTCAGGCCTGAAATCGCGGATCGAGACATGTCTGATGCTTCACGGGAGGAGCAGCCCCTGCTTTACATTAACTACCCCGGCTCCACAAGCATTATTGCTGTAACGTTTCTCCATTTTTGAGCTACTATGAAACGAGGAGAAGGTTAGTGCTCTCATTTGCCCAGCTTTCACTTTCATTCATTCCATCGCACTCGTCTTCCTCTCCATCCTTCCAACAAGAAATGGCTTCGTCTTCTGCTTCTTCCTCTGACTCTTCCCATGCTTGCGTCTTTTCAATCGCAGTCCCGGCCCGATGGGAAAAACTCTATAATCTCTTGGGTCGGGGCTATGCTTACATAGCTGATCATCCGGAGATCGAGGCTGAGATCCGCGTTCTATTTGCGGCCACAGACACTACTTCCATCGAGGGTACTGAGTTGGAGAAGGAGTATAAAACATTCCCAGCCCTCTTTGCAAACTTTCTAGAGGCTTACCGCGTTGCTCACCGTGAAGTTCTCGTGGCTCGTGTCTTGCGAGCCCGCTACGAAGACCGCTGTGACTGCCTGACGTTGACTAACTTCGTGGCTGACAGCCACAACAAGGTTATGGAAACTGCCAACGAGCGGGTCTTGACGATGCTTCGTGAACGTGGACACTTAGTGGAGCGTTTGGCCTTGTGCCTGATCACTTATGAGCACGATCGTCGTAACATCATGTTGAAGTTTCAGAGCGATTGGCTGGAAGAGCGACTCGATACTGTTACGGCGGATGTATCCCGTGGGAGGGAATTGGTCCGGGACTTGGAACTTGCTGCTGAAGATCACAGGGCCAAGGTTGCTGACCTTAAGAATGAGTGCAAGCGCCTTCTTCTCCAGCTCGCGGATCATGATATACGGAGCGGTGAGTGTAGGCAGGGAATCAACCATATGGAGGGCCAATTGAGCTCCTTCGTGCTGCTGATTAGGGCTCAGTTCGGCTTTACTTTTCCGCCTCGCTAATCTGTATTAATCTGCTTTGAAAGTCTTTCGATTGAGCGAAAGTGAATGAAAGCTCATGTGTGTGTGTTTTAGCTTTTTATATGGTCCATTTCTTCGAGCATCCGAACATCTTCAACTTGGGTGAGCTGAACTATAATATCAATAAGTTGAGCAAATATGTCCTGATTTTCTAACTTGCTCATGATCAGATGAAAGAATAGCCTCAGATTCATCCAGGAGAAGATTTCTCTCTATTACCTATTTTTCACCTGCAAATGAAACGACTGAATCAGAAGAAATAATTTGAAAAAGAAAGCATAAACCCCTTTCAATCTTATGCTTGCTCGTGATTAATAAGGACAAAAACTTTTACAAGGGTTTTAATCTTGCGCAAAAGTTTTTTATCAGTATTCTTCGAAGGAGAGCATATTATTGAAAGGAATGTAATTCACGATAATCGCTTTTGATCAATTTCGAGAAGAACGACCTAGTCAAAAGTACAAAGCATAACGACGTGTTTTAAATTTAATTGAAGATACGGCATCCAAATCAAGGCCGTTTTGTAAGAACGAGGGCAATTTGGACATCTATCTCGTCATTAAATTCGAAACAATGCCGATACTCTTGATCAATTATCGTGGATTACCAATGATGTACGACATGCATGAATCAATTCAAGTGTATAATTCCTTCTAGCGAAATTGGGGTTGGATTACCCTATACGACCAAAAAGGTCATGCAAGATTTCCAATTTTGATTTCCTCTAAAGGAATTATAAACTTGACTTGGGAGTATTCGGATGATTAGAGAAAATGCCACTATCACATTCCCATGACCCGTCAAAAGAAATACAACCAAGCTCCATCTGAATGTATACACCAATAGATCCCTAATACAATCACTCTAAGGGGTGAGATAGAGAAAACCTCAGTAAAAATAAACCCTATACAAGAGGACTAGTAATGGAAAATGAAATAAAGGAATGTGATCCTAACGTTTAAGGATGCCCCAGTTTTGATCTGTGCCTTCAGGATCACTTGCCCCAACTCGTCATCTTCATTGGATGATACCTCAATAATGTCCATAGTATGCTCCTTATCGCACACTCGGTGTTTGTCATGGGATATCATCCTCTTCGTCTTCTATCAAGGACGTTTGGGAAAAACACACACATCTATCCTTGAAATGGCATTTAATCTAATCACCAGAATGCAATGAATGAAATGCCTATATTTATATGAACTGTAATAGATTTGAGGGATAGAGAGTCTTACCAACCAAACTCGTCGACTTATGTGCGGTTTTAGGTGTACCAACCGCCCAGAGACATGCGCATGAGACAAGTGATGGTGAACTTCTAAAAATCAGAGGGTTTGGCACCTAAGGTTAAGGTTCCCACTTCGAGTTCTAGAAAGAGCCGATTCCATTGCACAGCTATCGTTGCATTGGGACTCGATCCATAGTTCGAAGCGAGCGGAATTGAAAAGTGGATTACCCCGCGTTTTTCCTCACGGAGATTCCATTCTCAATTCCTTCTATTGTGTTCCTAAAGGCGACGCCCGGGGTTTTAGGCGCGGTTGTGTGTGTCCACGTGTTGTGATCATCATAATGCAATTCATGCACAGCAGTTTATCAATCAGCACTTCAAATCATCCACACAACATACATTCCTACGCCCAACCTGCATAAGACAATGTTAATCACGGACTACACCCCTTATTACTCCAATCTGCAAAAACATATAACACTTATTATAAGCGGACTTACCTCACCTTCAAGAGCGCCTGCAGGGTTAGAAAAATCACTCAGCGTTTTAATTACGGCCTAAGTCCACTTGAGGTCTAGAACCATAGGTTCTAGAACAGTCCCCAGCGGAGTCGCCAGCTGTCGCGACCCGTCCGAAAGCGGACGCGGCTAATGGATTACCGATCGCGGGCCTTGGATCGGCGCGAGCCCTCCCAGGCCCATACCAAATCGCGGCGGGAGTATTTTTCAGGAGGATTCGACGATAAGAGTCGATCGCTTTCGACCTTAGTGTAGTCGTGGTGGCATGTGCAACTTGTGCATGCATTTGGAGTTACCACCGGTCTTTCTTGGAGGGTAGACCGGAAACCTTATTGACCGATTGGGAGAGATCGATCAATTCTGCGGAACCAGAGATTTTGGGTTCGGGGACTTGGTTACGCTGGTGTCATTACCAACGCACTTTCGGTACCTAACGCGAGTGATTTTCCTGGCTAAGAGTTCATGCAGGCGCAATTTTAGGAGGGGTAGGTTTGATTCAGGGTTTCATGCAGATTTGGAAGACTATTCCTATCAATCACAATCAATTTAAATGAAAGCGCAATCAAGTGCATAAATAAATCACATCAATGCACGTCAATTCACATCACATGGCCTCCTAGTATAGCCATAAGGGCTTAGGGAAGACGTGATTTAGGACCGGGGTAAAATGGGAAGATTTGGAGGCGATTTAGCCCGAAGGGCAAAATCATCAATATTTGGAAGACTTGGATACCGAATTACCCAAAATATTCCATGGCCAGTTGTTTGTGGCCATTTCCCATTTTTAAGAATTTTTTGAAATTTTTTTGATTTTTCTTCAATTTTTGGAAGACAATTCGCCCAAATGGCGAAATCATCATTTTAAGAAGGGTCGGGGTTCAAAACACCCGGAATGAGTCCTGGCCAGTTGTTTGTGGCCATTTCCTATTTTTTGGGATTTTCCTGGATTTTTTAGAATTTTTTTTTGGAAGACGGTTTGCCGGAAGGGCAAAACCGTCATTTCTGGAAAAGATCGGGGGTCAAAAGACCCGAAACAGGTCGTGGCCAGTTGAATGTGGCCATTTCCTATTTTCTGGGATTTTTTTGGATTTTTTAGAATTTGTTTTGGAAGACGGTTTGCCGGAAGGGCAAAACCGTCATTTCTGGAAAAGATCGGGGGTCAAAAGACCCGAAACAGGTCGTGGCCAGTTGAATGTGGCCATTTCCTATTTTCTGGAATTTTTTTAGAATTTTTTCTGAATTTTTCGAATTTGTTTGAATTTTTTCCTTAATTTTCCATTTTTGGGAATTTTTCTAATTTTTTTTTTAAAAAATTCGAAAATGGTAATCTGATTTGGACCTCTAAACCCAACCCCTTTAACAACTACATGCCCAACCCAAAAAACCCAAATAAAATCTAAAACAAGAAAGGCCCATTCTTTTACAAAGGCCAATTTGACTTAAATTTATACATGGCCCAATTTATTTCAATTCTTTCCACTAGAGGCCCAAACCAAAAAAGTCCATTAACTAGCCCAATGTTGAAAACAAAACCACGTGCAAAACACCAAAAAGAAATGCCGTGATCCCCCCACTTTCCCTAGTTGCCCTCAGCTTTTCATTTGTTTATTATTTTCTCCATCCTTCATTATTTTATTTTTTTTGGTCTGTCATTTGCATCATCTTCTCCCCAAACTCACAGAAACCTACCGAAATACCCATTGTTAATCACACTCGCACGCATCAAACACCTTGGCCGCCGATTGTTCGATTTCTTGTTCGACTTTCCAACTCCGAGCACGCAACAAATACTAATGAAGATCGGGAAGCTTACCTGGGTAACCTCTAACCACGGGCCGCAATTTGGCGATGACTGTCGTGCCGCGGACAAGCTTGAATTCGGAGAAGCTCGAGCAAGTTCTCTTTACTACTATATTCAGCTACAGCGATGGTGTCGACGACGACGAGTTAAGCTTCCGCGGTGGCCTTGAGCGACAACCTCATGAAAACTCCATCTAGCTTTCGATCCTGTACAGATTCGAATCACTCACTCGAGCTACGGCTTCAGCGAGGCTCGGGTGAGGGTCGCGGTCTAGCGGAGAAGCTACTGATGGTTAGAGTCGACTGAGGGCGGTCTTAGGGGGTTCGGACGAAGGCACGGGGTCGGCGCGAATGGTCACGATGGACTGGGCTCGCGCGGCAAAACTCGCATTGGCTTTCAATCTGACGGGGGCGGGGAACGACGGTTGGTGAAGACTCGCGGGTGGCTGAGCAGAGAAGAGGGGAAGTCACGAGTTCCAGATCTGGGGTCGTCGGGTTCGCAGCTCGGGCTTGGAGTCTCGGACCGGTTGGGACGGACCTATGACAGGTCGGACTCAAGTTGGCGTCGAGGGTCGGCAGCTAGGATGATTCTCGGCTCACCGGCGAAATAAGGATGGAGAGGGAAACTCGGGGATGTCGTGTATGATAATCTTGCTGATGTGCAGCGTGATACACCCACCGCCCACGATGTGGACGCTCGCCCCGCGGCCGTCGACCGTCTTGTAGCTGTTGAAGATGGGCTCCTGCGACAGCTTTATCGGCATGTTGGCCGGGAAGACGATCCACAGCGGCCCCTCCTGGATCACCGCGCACCACAGCGTGCCCGGTTTCAGGTCGTCAACTGGGTTGCCGGTCAGGCATGAGTCATTCTAGCTCTAGGTTGTTCCCAGCGTTTGCCTTCTAGCCGTGGAAGCATTCGCTCTTCATGTCGCTCGTGGGAAGCAACCTCATGCCCCACACCCCCAGGAGGAAGCTGCCAATCTCCCCTTTTTGTAGACGTGCCGAGCTCCCTCTATGAGGAAGACCATGCTATTCTTTTTTTTGTTTTTTGCCTTGGATCCACCTGCACCATCTCTTGTCTTTCTCTTTTTTTTTTATATTATTCCTTTTGGTTCTTGAGGCGCCGCTCCCCCCACTTTTGCTCAACGGATAGTCTGTCCTCCACTCCTCCTCTTTTTCATTTTTTTAAATCCTTTCTAGTCCCCTCACGAAGAAGAAAAACGATGGGCATTTGTTGCAAATGGTGGTTGGTCTAATTGAATGTCAAGACTAAAAAAATACAAAAATCTATAAATTAAAAGACTCGATTGGCATTTTTTTTAGGCTCGGTTCGGGTTTATGTTTGTGAAGAAACATAGCGACCTGAGCCGAATTTTTGAGATTTAAAATGACACACTTGAAGAGGAAATTAAAACAAAATTATTGAATATTTTTGTGTATTTTTCTGACCACGAATGGTATTTTTCTGATTTTTTTGGGTATTTTTAATAATTAAATAAATTCGAAAAATATTATAAAATACCAAAAAATATTTTTTGTTCAAAATTGGTCCCCGAGGCTAGGCCAAGGCTTCCAAAGTTGATTTTGTGATTTTAAGACATTTTTTTTATATTTTTAATTTATTTAAAAAATAAAAATCACAATGATAGATGGTCAAAAATCAGGTGTCAACAGAATTGAAAAAAAAAACTTAATTTCCTTGGGTGCCCTAGATTCAGCTGGATGCAGGTATTCTTCAAGAGGTGGAGTCCTGAAAATTATTCGAGGTGCTCTGGTGATAATGAAGGGAATCAAGCATGGCGGCCTGTATAAACTTCAAGGTGAGACATTGATAAGTTTCACTCCTGAGACGTCGACATCTGTTCGAGAGTCTAATGGCTACTCGAGAAAGGCCTGGGTGTTTGTGCGGAAGCACAAGTTTGATGCTGTTGTCAGGAATACGCAGTTGAGAGCTTTGATCGGAACGGAGACTGGTAAGTTGATCAAGCATGTGCGAACTGACAGTAGCATGGAGTTCTGCTCGAAGCTGGTAAATAAATTCTGCATGAAAAAGGGCGTAGTGAAACATCGCACTAGTGCCAGTAAACCACAACAGTGTGCAGAATTGATGAGCAGAGAGTTACTAGAGACGGCCCGTGAAAAGATCTCTAGTGCTGGTATAGCTGGGAGAATTCCAGCGGATGCGCTTAGTATGGCGAGCTACCTGGTGAATAGATCCCCATCGACTGCGATTGGATATCAGACTCCCGAAGAAGTGTGGTCAGGTAATGTTGCTGATAATTCTATTTTTAGAATGTTTAGTTGCCCATGTTATTATCGAGTTAGTTATGGTAATCTCGATGTGAGGGCAAGGTGCATATTCCATGGTTATGCACAAGGTGAGTGTGGCGATCAGTTGTGGTGCCCGAGTATAAATTCACCTGTTTGCAACAGAGAAGTTACCTTTGACGAGTCTCCAGTACTTCTAGCTATGAGTGATTATGGCAGTGTTAATACGGATCTGGACGGTGTTCAGCTTGAGGTGGAGTTACAACCAGAAACTCCTGAGGTAACAAATACTAGCGTAGTAATCGACACAGATGGTGTTTATAGTGAGGTTGAGCCTATAGAGCCAACGGTTGCTATAACTACTGATATTGACGAGGTACGTATTCGATCTCCTGACATATATGGATGCAACAGTGGTTTTTCTTTATCTGTGGTTGAGGAGCTTGTGTCAGATAGCCCTTGTGGATCAGTTAAAAGTGCATGTTCAGTTGGTGTTCTGATGAAGTCCTCGGTTATGGCGAAGTTCAAGCGCGGCTTAGACTTGGATGATGTCTGTGGCGGTTGAGTCCATTGGGGCTGTTGGGAGAGTAGCAGATGATGTCCGGATTATCAGTGAAGCGATTGTGACATGGCTCAAACGTCGAGCCAAGGTGGAGATTGTTAAAATTATGTCTCGAGTTTGAGTTTCGCGAGCGAAGCCCCAATCCGAGATGAATTATAATTAGTTGGCGTTGAAATATGTGGCACGAAAGTCCATGTTATTTGTTTAGTATTAGAGTCCGAAAGTTAAATTACGTGGACATTGGATATAATGAGCAAAGGATGGTCCTGCAACTTTGTATGAGGATTTGGACGCATCTAAAGAAAAGGAAAGAAAATAAAATCCAAAGGGTGTAGTTGGCATGCAAAAGGAAAGTAAAATATTAGCTTTCCTCTTTGGTTTGACGTTAGGCACGCATTCTTTATTACTGACGGTGGTTACTTGGAGAGGACAACATGCTTGACTCTTGTGTCCATCCTGCATATATATATATACACAATTGACGACGTGATAAAATGATTATTGGGGGGAAGCCGTCGTTGAGCAGAACAGAGTCCTTGAAGCGCCATCACGAGTGCTTGGTAGAGGGACCTCTTGAAGCGCCGTTCATCGAGTGCTTGATATTGGGTCTTCGTTTATCCGTGGAATTACATCAACAATTCAAGTGTCGAAGCCGGGTAAATCTTGTTATTAGATTTGTGTTTTAATTCCTTTGTGAGATTGAGAAATATTTCGCTAGGAATTGGGGGCTAAACACTGTGTGCGCTCTTGGATATAATTGGGGCTGGGAAACACCAAGAGTGTGTTTGTGTAACTCGAGTGATCTGTAATCTCCGTTGTATCGCTCGTTCTATAGTGAAATCTGTTGCTACTCTCCCCGTGGACGTAGGTCTTTACGACCGAACCACGTACATCTGGTGTCCATTTTACTTTACTCGTTGTGTCTATTTATTGTTCGATCGCTTGTTCCGTGCAACATCTAGTATGCTTGCTTGTGCATGCAAATACGTGTTGGGAAAAACAGCGGATAATTTTCCTTCTTTGACTAAACCTCTGAGAAACCAAATCGAGCACAACCAATGGAAATATAGGAACTTAAAGAAAATATAACACTGGAATTTTTACGTGAAAAACTCTTTCAATTCGAAGGATAAAAACCACGAGACTAATCACGGAGTCTACCCGAATCTCTATTGGTGGTTTGTTTGTAAAAACAAACTAAGAGGTGTCTTGTCCCACATCGAAAAGATGTGAGTGCACATGTGGACTAGATTTGACATAAATCAATAATTACCATTATTTTCTAGTGAAACAATGCGACTGTTCACGAAGGATTCTGACGACCTTTGAAAGGTTGCGTCTATTCAATCAACGGTTATTTTCTAAGACACTCTTACAACCTTTCGAATGTTTGTGTCTCTTCGAAAATAACTAGCAATTCATACATGAAAAGGTATGATTGAATAAACTGTTTGGACACGAAGAGTTGCATGACAATTAACTACTTTTCGGACGCAAAAAGGTGTGTTCATTCTCATTATATATTCAAGTGTTCTGTTCATTTTTAGTATCATTCTTCGACTTCATTCTTCCAATTTTCGTTCTTTCAAAACAAGAGAAATTCAGCCACTCTTCCAATTGTTTCCTAGAGATACCCTGGAGAAATATCAGAATTGCTATCTGCTATTCTCACCGAGACTTTGTTGTATCCTGGAGGAAATTTACGGAAACCATTAGTAACGTTGTGGGGTGAATAAATCCTTAAAGAAAGTTATTACACGCCTCAAAGTCTGATTCCATTGTTCATCTCATTTACGATGAAATTTCCCAACAATTTTAAGGATTTATTTTGTTCAACAATGGAGTCAGAATCAATGAGAAAAATGAGGATCACAGACTCTCGGATTAGGAGGCTAATTTGTGGAGCGAAAGATGATGTCAGCAGTTATTATGCGGTGCATAAGGGATGGGTGTCCACGTACTTCAAAGGTGATGTATTTATTTGTGATATTGTGATCGATGACATTTTTTTTATACTATGGCTCATTACCATTAAAATTACCTGTCATCGCTTCATGTTTTCTGGAAGAAAGCAAAGGAAATTAGATCAAACAAAACATTTTGCGCATCATTAATCCCTTTCCAGTTTTTGGGTCCTACAAAACAGAGAGAAGTGAAGGAATTCAATGGAAATGATAGTTCTGAATGGCTTTCCATTCGAACGAGATCTGAAATTTTTTCCATTTTGTCAAATAAGATCATCAGTTACTCTATGTAATATGTTGGATCGGATCTCGCTCATCTCACGCTAACAATCTCTTGGAGAGGCCAAGAGTATATGAGATTATGTGATTCGTACTTGTTCAGAACCAGTATATGACGTAGATCTCTCCACACAATATGGGGTGGTGGACGTGGCCTGGACTCTTGAGTGTGAACTAGAAAAATTGTGATATGGATTCTGAACACTCAACCATGACAAATGTTTCATGTGTCCGTATGTGAAGACTGAGGAAAACTGGACGCGAAGCATCACGTCAATATCGTTCCTTGTCAACCATGTCCATTGAGGCAATTGAAAAATGTGAGAGGAAGATAAGATGGTGCACCATTGTAATGGAAACTTACTTCAATTTTTTTTTCTTTTCTTAATTGTGCACATTCCCTGCTTAAGAATTCAAGCCCAAATGATAGTATCTATTGCTCTCACACCCAGTTTTAACGAGAAAAAGAAAATAGATAACATGTTTTTAGATTGGAATAGAATCCGATCTACTCGAGTTTGTCTCAGTGATTGTTCACATATGTAACTGATTTTCTTTATCAATGCCTAGTTTTATTCCTCGACTAATGTATACAAAATATTTGATGAAATCCCTCTGAGACATGATTGTGAAATAGTTCATGATCATATTCAATATGAGGACGTGTTGAACTTGATGACATGTTATCAATTGCTTTGTTAGCATTATATTTTCTTACTCTGGAAGAGCTTTGTGGGAAGGAAATTTTTGGGGAGTTATGTTGAGTAAATATCGATTGCTCTACAAATAGTAGCATTGTGAAGTTTTGGTTTTGAATGGAGAGTTTAATGTTGCGATGGAATTGTTCCATGAGATGCGGAAGAGTTTTGCGCCTGATGGGTACAACTTGCGGAGCATGTGGAATGTTTTTCTTGGTGCCGCTCGGCTTAATGGGGACGGTTAAGCGGGATTTTTTTTTTTTAAGGATCCAAAGCCTCTCACATTCGTGCCCGAAGTCGAGGATGATACAATTTCGGTGATAAAGTGAGAAACCCGAGTCAGGCTCATGCTCCACCGGAGTTGAACTTAGAAAAAATTTGGTGGCCGGTACAATTGCAATTTCGACTGGACGTAATAAAGATCCAAGTCTTCTTGCAAATGGTACTGTGCAATGCACCCCGTTGGGTCTCCTATCTGTGCTTTGTTGGTATGAGAACGTGCAAGATGCGGAACACATGCACATGCTCTTATGTGATAAGAGTATATTTTCATCACATGATTTTTGTTTGTGGGGGAAACTGCAGACAAGTGTAGTGCGAAATTGTTATGTGACATGGCACAAGTCAATGGTTTTCTTGCACCTAAGGAATGTATACATCTGCTAAGAAAATGGGAATAGACTACAAAGAGATTACTTTGCATGGTGGAAAGTCTCGAAAACAAAGAGAGATAAGTTTCATTCGAAGGTTAGTAAAAGTTTCTGATTGATGATGTGTTTATCTTTGGAACTATTATTACTTGAATCATTGTGATTGAGAAGTATCTACCTTTCATTTTGAATATGAAATATTTTAATAATGTAGATACTATATTATGAATTGAAGTTTAAAAAAATAGTGGGAGTTACTCTTTGAGCCAATGTGATTATATTAAGAAGATGTTAAATAAATTCAAACATCTTGGCTTCAGAGAAATAAGTATTCATTTGATACCGGTATGAAATTAAATTAAAATATTAGTAGAGTGATAGCACAATCTGAATGTGTGAGTGCTATTGGGTTTTTAATGTATGCGATGCATTGTACTAGATTTGAGATTACATTTTTTGTGTGTAAGTTGAGTAGATATAGTAGTAATCCAAATATAGAACATTGTAATGTCGTCACAGAATTTTGGTTAAGAGAACTAAAAGATTTGTGATTGTTCTATAATAATTATTCGGCTGTATTAGAAGGATACACCGATGCTAGTTGGATTACAAGAAATTGGATGGACGTATTGTATCTTGGGCGAGCAAGAAACAAACATGCATAACTCACTCAACGACAGAATGAACTAAAACATTGCTTTAGTAGCAATTGAAAAAGAGGCCGAGTGGATTAGAAATTTACTGTTAGATATTAAATTATTGCCTAGTCCTATGCCTCCTTTTTGTTCATTGTGATAATCAGACTACTTTGGAAAGAGCTTATAGTAGCGCGTATAATGAAAAGTCTAGACTTATTAGCCTAAGACATAAGTGTGTGAGACAATTGATTCAAGAGGGTACCATAACAATTGTCTATCTAAGATCAAACAAAAATATGAATGATCTCTTTACAAAGGCTTTATCAAGAGATGTGGTAAAGGTGACTTTAAAAGAAATTGGGCTGAAACCCTTTAATTAAAATCGCCAGTAATGATAACCCGACCTGATACTAGCACATCACTAGTTATAAGGTTTAATGGGTAAAAACAAGTTACTGATAATGATTGTTTGATGCTGGCACTAGCCCGGACATGAGAAGTCAGTATCGTCTGTTACGTTTAGAGGTTGAATTATACTCTTAATGAAGTATAATACGTTTTAGTAGCGTGTTCATTAATAACAGAAACACGTGAAAATACTTCACCTATATGGGCTTAGAAGTGGTGCCGCTTCTTACGAAAGTTAGGGTTGCTTTCTAAAGAGCTAATGAAACGGGTACAAGCACAAGGCCATAATAGTGCTGAGTAAATATGAACTTCTTGCTGAAACAAGAGGTTAGTATATGTGCGGTATGTCCGATTCTATTACATAGAGTAACAAGTTTAAAGCCAAGCTACTTGTAATTTTGATAGAGTTTTGAGATACTTGCACTAAATAAAGGTTTAACTCGAAAGAGACCTTTATGTATGTATATTAATCTCATGGAAATGTTGGCTGTATCTTTTGAGAAATTTTATTTTGTAATTTTGTTTTCACAAACAAAGTAGGGGATTGTTGGTGGTTTGTTTGTAAAAATAAACTAAGAGGTGTCTTGTCCCACATCGAAAAAATGTGAGTGCACACGTGGACTAGATTTGACATAAATCAACAATTACCATTATTTTCTAGTGAAACAATGTGATTGTTCACGAAGGATTCTGACGACCTTTGAAAGGTTGCGTCTATTCAATCAACGGTTATTTTCTAAGATACTCTTACAACCTTTCGAATGTTTGTGTCTCTTCGAAAATAACTAGCAATTCATACATGAAAAGGTATGATTGAATAAACTGTTTGGACACGAAGAGTTGAATGACAATTAACTACTTTTTGGACGCGAAAATGTGTGTTCATTCTCATTATATATTCAAGTGTTCTGTTCATTTTCAGTATCATTCTTCGATTTCATTCTTCCAATTTTCGTTCTTTCAAAACAAGAGAAATTCAGCCACTCTTCCAATTGTTTCCTAGAGATACCCTGGAGAAATATCAGAATTGCTATCTGCTATTCTCACCGAGACTTTGTTGTATCCTGGAGGAAACTTGCCGGAAACCATTAGTAACGTTGTGGGGCGAATAAATCCTTAAAGAAAGTTATTACACGCTTCAAAGTCTGATTCCATTGTTCATCCCATTTACGACGAAATTTCCCAACAATCTCCACTATATGTTAATCGTTTAGGTACAAAACCTCGTTAAATTCAATAACAATGAAATCCCAAAACTATAAGTGTAGATCAAGCAACAACATCACCTTAAATGAGAGAAGCGGATGAAAAAATTACTCCCAAAATTGTAGTCTTGAAATAACCACGAACAGTTACAGTAAATACCTTCAACTGCTGGACAGATTGATTTTCCCAGAAAAATCTGCTGCTGCCCCCCTCTTTTTCCTGCGTTTTTTCTCTCTCGGTAGCTACTGTTCTCATGTTTTTTCTCTCTAATAATGTTGCTAAAGTATTGTCCTAGGTTTAGCAACTAAACCAAGGGATAAATGGGCTGGACCAAGGCCAAAAAGCCCAACAAATCTCCCCCTCCAGCCCATTGAGGGAGATCCCGACACAAAAGAACTCAAAAGAAATCCACGTCGGCCCGACGCCAACAAAACTCACACTTCTCTCTAGTGAGAGCTTTTGTCATCATATCTGAAGCATTATCTTCTGTATGTACTTTCTCAAGTTACAACCCTTTGGATTCCAAAATTTCTCGTATCTAGTGATACATCACATCAATATGCTTTGACCTGGCATGAAAAGTGAAATTCTTTGCAAGATGTATAGCACTTTGATTATCACAAAGTAAAACATACATTTCTTGAGTGAAACCAAGTTCTTGTGTAAACTCTTTCATCCAAAGCAATTCCTTGCATGCTTCGGTTGTTGCGATGAGTTCTGCCTCTATCGTCGACAAGGCAACACATTTCTGCAACCTTGACTACCAAGCCA
Organism: Rhodomyrtus psidioides; assembly: GCA_021437785.1. Taxonomy (NCBI): domain Eukaryota; kingdom Viridiplantae; phylum Streptophyta; class Magnoliopsida; order Myrtales; family Myrtaceae; genus Rhodomyrtus; species Rhodomyrtus psidioides. The sequence goes on from JAILYB010000002.1 coordinate 21,836,198, forward strand.
CAGCTCCCCCTAAGAAAGTAATCAGATAACCTGAAGTAGATTTCCTTATGTCAATATCTCCTACCATGTCTGAATCAGTATATCCGACAAGAATCGGCTTATCTCTCCCAAATGAAAGTCTCAAACTAGAAGTGCCTTGGAGATATCTAAGGATCCACTTCAATGCATTCCAATGCTCTCTACCTGGATTTGACATAAAACGGCTAACCACTCCAACTACATGAGATATATCTGGTCTTATACAAACCATTGCATACATCAGACCACCCACTACAGAAGCATAAGGAACTTTTTCCATCTCTTTCAAATCTTTCTCATTAGACGGACATTGTGTATGACTAAGCTTAAAGTGTGTAACAAGAGGCGTACTCGCCACTTTAGCTTTATCCATTTTGAACCTTTGAAGTACTTTCTCTATGTACTTCTCTTGAGATAACCATAACCTATTCGCCTGTCTGTCACGAGTGATCCTCATACCAAGAATCTGCTTAGCTAGCCCCAAGTCATTCATCGAAAAAGACTTGCTCAAATCTCGCTTTAACTTGTTAATCCTTGAAGCATTCTGACCAACTATGAGCAAGTCATCCACATAGAGCAATAAAATAATAAAGTCGCATTCGGAGAATTTCTGCACAAATACACAATGATTAGAAATAGTCTTTTTATAGGCTTGCTCCCCCATAAAAGACTTGAATTTTCTATACCATTGCCTTGGTGTCTGCTTTAAGCCATATAAGCTTTTCTTCAATTTACAAACATAATTCTCTTTACTTTTTACCTAGAAAATGCTGCTCCATGTTTATATCTTCCTCCAAATCACCGTGAAGAACAGCGGTCTTTACGTCCATCTACTCAACCTTGAGATCAAGACTAGCTACTAGACTCAAAACAACTCGAATTGAAGACATTTTCACAACTAGTGAGAAGATCTCATCATAGTCAATTCCCTTTTTCTGATTGAAGCCTTTAACAACCAATCTGGCTTTATATCGAGGACGCGAAGTCGTCTCATCTTGCTTCAATCTATACACCCATTAATTCTTCAAAGTTCTTTTACCGTTAGGTAATGCCACCAACTCAAAAGTATGATTGTCATGCAATGACTTCATCTCATCATGCATTGCATCAAGCCATTCCTTCTTATTCTTGTCTTCTACAGCTTCTTCAAAAGTTTCAGATTCACTTGCATCTGTCGATAGAACATACTCACTAGAAGAGTATCTAGTAGATGGGGTGCGGTCTCTGGTAGACCTCCTCAAAGCAGTGGTTGGTGGAGCTAATGGTGCCATCTCTTGAGCATCAATGTCATCTGAATGCTGTCGATCACCCTGAGTCTGATCTTGAACCCATTGATCATTCTGAGTTTGACCCTGAATCTGCTGATCTGGAGTCTAACCTTGATCACCATCTTCAACTTGATCATGCAATTGTTCCTGCAACTCAAAAAGCGAGACTGAACTATATCAACTAACATATCAGAATCACGAGAATTTGTCTTCTTCATATTCTCAATATCCCAAATTGTCTCATTCTCAAAGAATATCACATCTCGACTTCTGACAATTTTCTTTACAACTGGATCATAAAGTCTATAACCAAATTCATCAGAACCATAACCAAGGAAGATGCACTCTTTTGTCTTGACATCTAACTTGGACATCTCATCCTTTGGAATATGAACAAAAACTTTGCAGTCAAATATCTTTAGATGATTATTTGAAATTTCATTTCCAAACCAAACTCTATCTGGAACATTACCTTCTAAAGCAGTAATGGGAGAAATATTGAGAACATGTACCACTGTACTCAAAGCCTCGCCCCAAAAATATTTTGGTAATTTTGCATCTGAAATTAAACATCCGACTCTCTCAATCAATGTTCTGTTCATTCTTTCCGCTACACCATTTAACTGAGGTGTTTTAAGAGGTGTCTTCTGATGTCAAATCCCATGTTGCCTGCAATATTCATCAAATGGTCCGATATAATCACCACCATTGTCTGAACGAATACATTTCAACTTCTTTCTAGTTTGTCTTTCAACTGATACCTGAAACTGCTTGAATGTATCTAACACTTGATCATTCATCTTCAAGAAATAAACCCATAATTTTCTTCAATGGTCATCAATGAAGGTCACAAAGTATTTTGCACCACCAAGTGTTAGTAGTTTTATTGGACTACAAACATCTTAATGCACTAGTTCTAGCAACTCTGATTTTCTTGAAAGCGGATGACTCTTGAAAGAAACTCTTCGTTATTTTCCTGCTAAACAATGTACACACTTCTCAAGTCTTGCACTCTTTACTCTATAGAGTAAACCATTTTTAGCTAACAAGCCAATTCCTTTCTCACTTATGTGATTAAGCCTCTTGTGCCATAATGCAGTTGCATTCTCATCTTCCACAACATTACACATGTCCTTGGAAATCTTAGCCTGAAACAAATACAAGGAAGATTGTTTCATACCTCTAGCCATAATAACCAGTGATCACTGCTAACAGGTAACCATACAGAAATGTAGATTCGAAATAAGAAAAGAAGACACGGCTTTAGCAAATTAAGTTTCTTGACACTCATTAAACCTACAAAACTATCTTGTCACATCTCATAGAGCATAAAAAAAGTGAACCTCCAAACTCCAAAAACGCATCTTAAGTTCACCAACAAGCAACCAAGTATTACCTTCTTTGCTCTCTCTTGTCCAATCACAAACTTGTCAAGCCCCTTGCAAATCTCCTTTGGAGTGGGAAAATTGCTCCCCCAATTTGAACCACCCACTCACTTTCCAAAACTGATGACCCACCTCCTCTCGTTACGACGTTCCTTGACTTGAATGCAGGGCCCGCGTTTACGCCCCTGCCCGCACATCTAGAGTTGGTGTCGTCGATGGCTATTCTGCGGCTGAGGCGCCCTCAACTTGAATGCAGGGCCCGCGTTCACGCCCCTACCCACGCCTCTGGATTTGGTGTCTTCGACGGCGATTCCGCGACTGAGGCGTCCTCGACTTGAATGCAGGGCTCGTGTTCATGCCCTTGCCCACGCCTCTGGATTTGGTGTCGTCGATGACAGTGCCGCGGAGGCTGCCGTCGAAGGGGTCCGTCACCGGAGCGAGAGGAGGGGGGACGAAATTTGACACGAAGGAGGAGGAGGAGGGACGATACCAAATGTGAGAGAGCGGATGAAGGGACGGAAATGGTGGATCTGAAAATTTTATCTGAATTTTTTTTTGTTAGATTTCACTTTCCCGCTCAACTAAAATGCAGGCCTTTTTTTCGTTTTGGGCAGAATTAAATCCCAACAGTCCGATGCGAACAGACGACTGGGATTTATAGGTGGTCAGGCCTGACCATCTTGAGGATGGTCAGGCGATCCCGATCTTGTAAGCAAACTCTTTCAGATCTCCAAACTTACTTCATTGATGATTGAAAGGCTTGGAAGCTCACTTTTGGGCAGCCATTAACTTCCCCTATGTCACCATGTTGTCTAGTACTGCAATTTCCCTTCCGGACCAGAGGTGCCCTAATCTTCTACAAAGAGCGGCCATACGCCTATTTGGACCACACCACCATCCATTGCGGAAGACCTATACAGGTTAGTCCAAATACTCACATAATTATTAAAGGCTTCACGGAATCCAGCTGAATCATGCATGGAAGATCGTGAATGCAAGACCTAATTAATGCCTATTCGATGTTTACCACTACCAGCGCAAGGAAGGAGCAATAAATAGACCACCATAAAAAGATCGGATTCGAATTCCCTACCCTAATGGGATCAGGGCAGGGGTGCCCAAATCCTTGAAATAGGGGGGGATTTTTTTTGGATTTAAAAAAAAATGATCCGGGCCGTCCATTTTTTGAATGGACAGCCCAGATCATCAGGGCACCCCTGCCAGCCCTTGGATCCCCTAGGGCAAGGGATCCGTTTACAAAAGGGGCTAGTTTCCAACCAGAGGATGCATGATTCTGCATGCAGGATTAGGGTTTTATAGAAGGAATTTTATATGCAGAAACACAAATTGCAAGGTGCCAGGGAACCACGGGGACGACCAAGGAATAGAGGAAAATTTCGACGGCATGAGCTAGGGTTTTAGTTTGGGTTTTGAAAAGAGAAACCCTCCATGCTTTCCAACTTCAACATGTAAATTGACAATCCACAAGTATTAGATCTAATTGACCGTGCATATACGCCGTCGAACTGTGATGGAAAGGTTAAAGCTGAAAGACAAGAAAAGAGGAAGCAAATACAAACTTCCTTCTCCTTTACTTATGTACGCATGACGTCAAAACAAACAGCTGTTTTGGATCTTCATTAGACTAAGTCTAAGATTGTTGCAAACTCAGCAACCTAAGTTTGACAAAAGGGCATTTTTATCTGAGAATACTCAGTCGCTGGATTGGACTCGGGTCGACAGACGTGGGGACTCGGGAATGCGTCTTGGCTGTCTCTTTACCGACACTGTTGCTATTTGGAGACTTGGAAAATACTGGCTCTTGCAACAGACACAGGAGACCAAGAGAGAGAGCGAAAACAGAAGGGTGGATAATAAATAAAATCGTTTTTCTGACCATTCTTTTTCCCAAAAAGAAAGTGCCCTCCACGCCAGCATACCACTGGGGAGAGACACAAGTAATTATCATCTTGTCTTGATCTTTTTTTTTTTCTGCATATTGTCCACTTGGGAGAACGTGACCGGAGCACATCTTTGGCTGCTCCGTCGAAGTCGTCCACAATTTTTGCGCCTAAGCTGGCAAAGAAGTCTCCAGCCAACGACAGCGGTCCGAGCGGGACATTACTTGCGTTGTACTCACGATGGGGGAATTGCACTCGGCTCATCGTTGGGAAAGGCTATGTTTGAAAGAAAATAGAAAAAAAAAATGCTTCGTATTTTTTTATTTTTCTCTTCCCGTCTTTCTCACAAATATTTTAGACATTTCAAAACTTTATACTCTATTTCATTCCGCTCCGTCTCTCAAACATGGCCTAAAGGGTGAAAGTTTCAGTAAGTAGATAAACATGACCACAGTGCTCATCAACCCTGTGTTGACTTAAAAGAGATTTGATGTAATTTATGAGCAGCTGAAGTCGCCAAAGGAGTTTCCTTCTTCTTTCCTAAGCATGCCCCTCGACGAACAGGTGCATTGAAGATGGAATTAAACCGCTTAATCCCCATTTTTTACTAGCTTTCTTCACTGCTAAAATAGTCTAAGGAGGCTAATCAGTTACAGCCCTTCTCCATCACTTCAACATTACAACAATTTAATCGACTAAAGTTGAACTTGCAGGAATCTTCCTTTGTAGATCCGTCCGCACTTAGTCAACACCTTTAATCATATACATCGTAACTTATTTCACTCTCTAGTCAGGCATACTTTTAAGTTTAACCATGAAACATGTTAGTCACTAACTTCCTACAGTGTTATCTTCAACTTTTTTCCTCAACTAAACCATGTAATTCCTACTTTTAAATCCCACACTTCACATACCTTTTTGTTTTTTAATGAACAAATGTCATGTCATCTTTTCATAGGTTTTGGATTTTGAAATTGAATGGTGCAAAGAAAAAGAGAAGTTATTATGATGGCTTCTATCATATTCATTCATCCCATAAAGAACTACACTCCTTGTAATGAAGACTCAAAACAAGTTCTACAAGATTATGTTCTCCAACATAGTTTTTCATGATCAGTCTGAATTGCACTTGTGAACAACAAAATTAAGGAGATGGGTTATGGAGAACCACTGATATAGAGAATTCTCATCATGTATAAGGATGAAATTATGGCCATGTTCATGCTGTTTAAAACCTAGAACAGTAAAAGTTCTAAGGCAGGGAATAATCAACTCTAGCTATGGCTTGATTAACTCATAACCTTTGCTGCAGCAACTAATGTAGAACACACAAAAGTCATCATTGCCAAAAGATTACAATTTTTGAATGACTTCATAAAGTGCTTCGACTCACCAACACATCTAGTACCTTTTCACATCTTAATAAATGGGCAGAAGCGAATCTACGAAGGAACAAAGAATCTTCTCCTAGGACCAAATGGCAATAGCGTAAATACCCATCTTGTCCCACCTCCAGAGCAGTTCAAGTTTCACCCTATAAATACACTGAGCACCTTCTCTCTTCTTATCCCAGAAGCCCACAGAAACTCTCACCAACTCCATCATCCTAAAACAACCCCCCCACCCCACAAAGAAAAAAAAAATCAGAGGGAAGAGAGAGAGAGAGAGATGAGAGCTGCAAGTTCTGCATCAAACACCCACATATGGAGCTCTCCAATACTATATCTCTTTGGGGGGCTTGCTGTAATGCTGATCTTCATAGCCGTGGCACTGGTAATATTGGCGTGCTCATACCGGAAACGCGCTTCCAATGCCTCGGGCGACACCGATGCAAAGCCAGAGAAGCCCTCGATCCTGCCCTTGGATCTGGAGCCGAGGATTGTGGTGATCATGGCCGGAGACGATAAGCCAAAATATCTGGCGAAGCCGGTCACTTCGCTGCCCTCCTACTGTAACCATGTTTAAATAAAAACTTATGTTCCCATTTTAGCCATTAAAATTTGCTAAAAGGGCGAGATTTTGTAGTGCTTTTCATCTTCCTACTTTAGTTCAGTCCACCGGCACACCCGCCACTTGTTTCCCTTTTGGCTTTACGGGAATATTATGTAAATTGGTGAGCAATAAAATCAAGAGATGTTTTTTCATTTTTCTCTGATCATCACTGCTAGTTTTCGATCTTGGACTTGTAGATGGCAGTTTTCATCTACATGCATGGAGTTCTCTGGAACATATGAGAGAACCAACATAGAACCACTAGCACTAATGTGAATCTTTCCAAATGAAAGGACATGCGGCGATTTCATACGACCGAACTCTACGTTCCCAAAGATTTCCAGTTGAAACTCGAAGAAATTTCAATTAAAAAAGATTGATTAAAAAAACAAAAAAGAAGCTTCAAAATGAGGCATCCGGATTACTTCGCCACATATTAAAGGCCTCTTTCCTGGATAATTAGTGGATGGTATTTGCTATTATCAGCAAGCGAATCTAATGCGAATGCTCATTTGTTTTCTAGTTTTCTGGGACGGGGAGCTCCTCAAGTTTAGAATTTATTAGAGGAAAAGAGAAGAAAGAAGCGCAAAAGGTGGCGTGTATTCCCTTCCGATGGACAAGAAAGGATCTGTTTTCGGCGAAAGGGATTGTTTATTGATTTGGCTGATGTTAGTGGGACGCGGCGGCCAGAAATTGTAAAGGGTTCAATGATGACCCACTTGAAAACAGAGGAGAGAGAGAGAGAGAGAGAGAGAGAGAGAGAGAGAGAAAAGCTCGTTTTCTACTGTGAGTAATGGGGGGACATGGCTGACAATAATTCTCAGTTGCCCATGTATACTTTAGCTCAAGCGTGGATATGTTCTGAGCATATTCCAGGTCATGTTCTGCCCTTTAAGAATACTGTGGGGAACGACAAGTTCCGAGTCAACTTCTGCTGGTGCGAGCAGCACACGGCGCACCACCTCCCGTTTTTTGAAAGATTTGGTGAAATCACAATCAACTGCCGAAGGAAATGGAAGAATTAGCTTCATAATCACCTTTGAAAGCCGTCTGTCTGAGTGATCTAGCACTTATTTTGAGTACTGAAGATTGATTCTTTATTCAAGTCCAAAATTCAGTCCACGCGACTCTAGTCTTCTGGGTTGTGTTTTGCTTGATGTATTATTTGCTTCGAAGAAAGCATTCATATGATAAACACACAATGCAATAGTGATAACGTTGTGGGTGCAACTGCAACCACGTATACTACATAGATAATGTCCAATTAAGTGGGTTAGTTAGCATTTTCCCTTTCATTTACAAAGCACATTGAAAAAATAAATCTAGTAGATTGAAGCTGGATGTACATAAAAGAGAAAGCACCATTCCAATCATATTCTCAACTATTTCATTTCTTATGGGCTAATGCAGTAAAAAAAAAAAATCTCCAATTGGTACATGAGTGATCAATTGATCACAAAACAATTGGCAAAAGGACATGTGTAAGGCACTCACTTTGATGTAAGTATTTTTTTTTAATCTCTTAGGTGCCAAATTGAAAAAAAAAAACCATCACTTAAGTGCCAACAGAGAAAATCCGACCAACAAATTACGTTTCATTAATTATTAATTATTTAACATTACGTGAAATTTTAAAAAAAAAATCAAGTCATGTGGCATCCACATGGACTTTTAAATTTAAAAATATATTAAAATTTTTAATATATTAAAATTAAATAGAAAAAACTTGTAAAAGAAAAAAAGTTGCAGTGGCAGGGCTTGTGCAACCCTCGTCGCCGTTGCCGCCGCCCCACCATCGCCTGCAATGACTAATAAGGGTGAGAATTAATAGCCGAGGAGGGTTGCTGAGGCCTCACAGACCAAAGGCGAGGCCGACCTCCCAGATCTGTGTGAGGTCGAACATCATCGTGGCCGGTGCGAACAAAATTCAAAATCTAACTTTCACGTCCGGTGCGTCTGATTTAGATCCGCAAGAGGGTTGGAGATCTCTGGGGCCTTTCTTCAACAGACGAATAGCTCCACAAGAAGTTCCTGAGCTTCCACCATGTCCTTATCATTGTCATGATCAGTCTCGATAGTTACACACAAGGGGCCTCGTTCACATTCTCTATGGCCTTGGAGGGTCCGTCCCCGAGCGGAGGACATTAGTTTTCCACAATAATGCTTGTCGTGAAGATCTATCTCATTGGAAAGGTGAGAAAGTGTTAAGAGTCATTAGCAGTAAGGGGCACTATTGCCCTTCTGCGTGTGGAACGTGTCTCCATCCGTGGATCTCTTCTTCTGTTTGGAGATGGAAAATTGTTAGAATTCGGCGCACACAATCGCAACGAAGCAAAGCGTAAAAGCGAGAAAGAGAAATCAAGACACGGGATTTTATCCCGGTTCACTATTAAACTAGGGCTACGTCTAGCAAGAAATTCTATTATAATTAGCAAATCGCACCTCTCGTTACATCACTCAATTACAAATAGCAGTAGCAACTCATGAGCTCAAGCCTAAACTACTAATGAAAAATTATGGGCTTAAATCGCAAAAGTCCTCTGATGTCCAGGGAGAATATGAATCACACCGCAACAAAAATTAGCGTGTTAGTTGAAGTGTCGCTTTCACTTCTCCTAAAAACCCTAAAAAAAAAAAAAACAAAGTGGATCTACATGCAAGATGCAACTTCCCCAAGCAATTCGAGAGAATACGCGCCAGTCTTATCATGGATAAACTTTGCATGAACAACGCATCATGTTACAGTTATTGTCATTAAAGATTTTGTGGTTAACTTATTGTCATTCCGTTGACTTTTATTGAGAACGTGTGTCCAGTCCATTAACTTCTATTGAAATGTTCCTCACTTAATGACGCCGACGATGAAATTTTGATTATTAGTCTTCCGAAGAGGGGGCATCTCTGCTTTCGAAGGAGGTAGATTGGTTCAGTCCACCTAGCTCGGCCTCGAAGGGAGCATCGATGGTTCAGACTGTCTATTACGACGAGCATCTTCGACGGTGGATTTCGATTCTCGTCGCAAAAGATCATGATCTTCATAGGCCTAAACTGAGACAAATTTAATTACGCAGATGATATCTTCTGAAACACGGACCAAAGAGACAGTAGAATGATTTCGATTCTGTTTCTCGCTAATCCGCTCATCGCTAGTGCCGAACCGCGTTTGCCATTATAGCTCGCTACTGCTCGGCAAGGTGCTGATCACAGCATTCGAGGGCCCGATTCGGGGAAGACTGATTCGAGATCATGACATCTCCAATGTGGGTCGGGCTCACCCCGGCCTGGATGATCTCCTCGACCCGCTAGTGCTGGCATAGCTTGTGCTCCTAGAGCCCCTAAGGTAACGTTTATGTTCCTCAGAACAAAAAAAAATAAAAAAACGTTTTTAATAACGCCAAAGATTCTGATTCTGATTCTGATTCTGCTCCCGGAAACACTTTTGAATAAAAAATAAGAACAAAAAAATTTGATTCTCTAAAAAAAGGAACACTTTTGAGAATCAAAAAAGGCAAAGATAGCTTCTCTCACTTTTGTCGAGCGCCCGCGAGGCATGGGCCGGGTCAACCCAACCGGTTTGGATAATTTTTTTAATAAAAATTTTAAAAATTAAATAAAAAAATAAAAAATGAAAATGATTTAAAAATCCAAAAAAATGGAAAATTCATAAAAATTCTAAAAAAAAAGAAAAATTCAGAAAAATTCTAAAAATCTCAAAAATTAGGAGATGAGTCATTTCAATTGATCATCCTATCTTTGATGATTTTGCCTTCTAATTTCTCTCAAATGACGATTTTTCCCCTCATGAGCAAAACTTTCCGAAAAATTTCAAAAATTCCAAAAAAGTCTCAAAAACTAGGAAATTGGTCCATTCAACTAGCCAATCTAGTTTTTGGTGGTTTTTCAGTTCGAATTTTTCTAAGATCTACTTGATTTGTTGTCAGAGTACCATACTGTATTAATGACCATCCGCACATTATCCAAGGATAAAACGGAACTACCTATGCTTGCAGAGATGGATTTTATTCATTTTGAGTAATAAAAAATAATCAGAGTCACTTCTTTCATCCTTGCATATGCATAACTTCAAGAGAAGCATGAAAGGATAACAAATTTAGCATATTGTCCTTCCAAGAAACAAATCTAAAGTATCCCTATTCTGATAAAAAAAAATGTCATGGTACAAAAGGATCGCAATTGTAGGGTCTAAGGAAAGTCATCAAATGTGATTATGTAATTATTTGATCCAAATGACAAATTGAGAAGAGAACTTCTTTTCCAGAACAGAAATTTTGTGCAGTTACCAAACGCGTTTCTGTTCCGGGAACAAACATTTTATGCAGTTACCAAATGCATTCTGATTCTCTAAAACTCATTGAGAGAACAAAATAAAAAAAAATGATTCTAATCAGAATTACTTTTTTAGAACAAAAACGTTACTAAATACGCTCTAAGTAACTGCTCGCCAGACCCTAGGGCAGAGAAATCACATAAGGGGAAGTGCATGTCACATATCGACTCGATCCCGACCCTAGGATTTTGATTATCATTACCGAATAATATCATCTCTTCAAGATTCGCTTGATGTTGATTGTGGAATCATTAACAGTGTTAGGAACATGAAATCATTAACCAATCAATGTTATTCATATTGGAGAATTATTTACTTTAAATATGTGTTTGATACATGAAACATTATTACTCACTAAAATAGTGAATGTGAAGTGGATTTTATAATTTAATTACTGAAAGCACCGGCTTTATACATATTTTGTCGATGTTCTGAATGTTCTTTTTGGCTTCCTCCAAAGTTGTTTCTCGAGTCAATAATCGACTCGGTTATTCAAACATTTTTAATGTTTCTATCATTGTTCTCCAACCTTTATTTTGATTAAAGCAAAAGATATTAACAATGCTAAATATAATTCAATTCCCCAAAGGTTTCAAATCGAAATCCTCATATTCCTTTTTCATTTACATATTTTCATCCTCATATTTCTCGAAGCTTTTGCAAATTCTTTAACTTTCACATTTTGAGTGTATTTATGTTGAATTCAAAACTTTCAAATTAGATTCATCACTTTTATCTTTCCTTCATATAAGAATTTTCATTGGGAAAATTACCAAAATAGTCCTAAACATATTGCAAATTTACCAATTCAATCACAAGTCTTAAACATTTTTGCAATTGTGTCAATTCAATCCATCCTACCCCAATTTGGCCGCCCGGCGCTGACGTGGAGGTCAGCTGGCTTCGGCCTTCCAGTGAAATAAAATTTTAACTTTTTTAAAAAATTTGTTGAATTTTTTTACTTTTTTTACTTTTTTTTCTTTTTCTTCCCTCTTCGACCTTGTCCGGTCACTAGAGGTGAGGTCAAGCCTCACCGTCGCTAGGAGAGATAGGCCTCACCGTCTCTGGGCGGGGCTCCACATCTCCAGCCTAGATCTGGCAATGGCGAGGCTCGGCCTCGCAGGCCCAAGGAAGGAGAGGGGAAGAAAAAAAAAAGAAAAGAAAAAAAGGAAAAAGTTTAAAAATTAAAAAAAAATATATTAAAATATTATGTCGCCAGCCTTCCAAATATTTTGCTAGATGGGCTGAATTGGCAAAATTACAAAAGATTTAGGTCTGAATCAGCAAAAAAAAATATTTAGAACTAAATTGGCACTATTGCAATGGGTTTATGACTTTTTTGGTAATTTTTCCTTAATTCTTCATATGACTCGAACGATATAAAAATATTTTGATAGGCATATGTTGGATCCGCAAACTTCTAGTTTCTATCGTAATCTACCAACCTTTAAAGGAAACGATACTGGCATATAAAATGCAATATACATTACTTTTCAATAGCTTAAACTTTTAAAGTCAACAACAACTCACTAAGATACACCTAAATTTTGATTTTTATTTAATTATTTATTTTGCATTAAAATTAGAACTAACTTTATTTCTTCCAAAAAAATAAGTAATTCATCGTTCATATTTAATTTTCTAGCTCATACATTGCATTTGCATTATTTTGCACAGACGACAAGGATTAAAGCTTAAATTGACAAGCGATTTGGGCTTGACATGGCTTGAAAAATTCGACTAAGGCATGGGTGGTGTGCCAAAAATTCTAAGAGGGTTTAGACCAATTTTCAAATTTAATTCAGCCCGTTTATGCTCATTTAAATGTTAAAGGCTTTCAATTAATTATCTGTTTAATCAATTAAAGCCTAAATTGAACCCGAGATTATGCAAGGAAGCCCATACTAGCCCATGTACTTGTCTGTCTGAATTTTAGAACCTGCGGTCCAACATGTGCATCAGGACACGCCAAGGGAGTGAGACTTGTCTGTCTACATAGATTGGGCCAATCAAAGCCGTTGACCATATGGTGTCTCACGAGAAACCCGAATGAATCTCACAAATATTAATGATTCCGATAGTCAACAGTCCATGGTCATTCAAATAGTACATGCGAATTAAACAGTTACAACACGTAGATTTCAAACATAGATAATCAAAAATCCAAACGGTATTGTACATGTGAATGAGGCACATCACGTAGATTCGATTTTTGTGAATCAAGTGTGAATAATTCCATACCTAGGCATCCACTTAAATTTTAATTCGCGCATGACGCACGTGACCCTGTCTATAAGGTCCATGGAGTATTTCCCTGGTTTTATCAATCTAAAATAGCTTCCTTGTTTTTACTTTGGTCCGCATCCGGCTCGATCTCAGAGTTTTTCATGCTTAAGTTGATGGAGGATCGGTCTTGTTTCCAATGAGATACTACTCTTGTTAATAAAATAATCATCTGTTCATGTACGTGCGCAAACTTATTCGGGCAGTTGTATGACTAGGATAGGAATCAAATGCAAATCACATGCAGAAGCAGGAGATGTGGATGTTGTTGAAGTAAAAAAACTAGGGGGTAACCTTAGTCCTTAACAAAAATACTCATATTAGTTTGTATTTAGCAGCGTTCATGTAGTTTTGAAATATTGCATATAGTTTAGTTAACATAACATGCATTCGCATTATGATCGGACCGGTGGCGACAAGCGGACTTGAAACAAACTTGTGGACCGAGTCAATTTTAATCAGAAGAATCGGCCAGGATGGGGGTTTGCAAATAGTTTAGTCGACATAGCATGCGCTCCAATTTATAATCAGACCGGCGGCGACAATGAGACTCGAGACAGACGTGTGGACCGAGCAAATTTTAATCAGAAGATTCGGCCAGCATGGGGATAATGCCGAAAATTATAAAGGCCTCGGGGCTCATTTCAATTTGATTCAGCCCACTGAGGATTACTTAGGAAATGACCTTCAATTATAAATGTTCATTAATTGATTGAGAAAAAAATATTTTTCAGTTCATCACCAGGTACACCCGAAAATATTGTCATTTTCCTAAAAATGACTTCCTGAAAAATATTTTACAAAAGCATCCCGTTTTTTGCGAAACGAGCCTAAGTAAAATGTGACATATTGAAGTATTGACTTTATTTGAAAATTTTCCTATAGATTTTGGTAAAATTTATATTTGAACCCACTATTCATAAAATCCGTTGGACAAGTGAGGGATGAAGGAATTTTTTTTTTTTTGTGTCTAAAATACGAGTACTTCCATTCACTCAATAAAGTTTGAGAAAAAACCCGAACAAACATCAGAACATAACAGATCCCGAAGGATGGAGGGAGCATAGACAGCCAATTAGAATATGGAAAACCTAATTTATGAGCCGTTGCCAACCAATCCGCACGAGAGTTGGCTTCGCGAGGAGAGAAAATAATACGGACTTCATTCAGTTGGTCCAACATCTCTCTACAGTCATCAAGTTCAAAATGGGCCATGGACCAGGGGATGGATGAACTTGATCTACCAAAAGCTCCACAAAATTATCACTAATTATATCCCACTGAAGATCAAAACACCCCACGTGCAAAACACTTGGAAGACTTCGCCTTCCACGGGAGAGAAGACTTTTCCAATTCAAGTAAAGTCTGCAGCCCCGGCTTCAGAGCTAGGGTTTCCGCCGTGAGCGGAGAATCGGCTCGGGTTGTCTTCCTGATAATAGACATGAACCTTCCATGCTTTCCGGCGCGATTGCAACCGTTGATCGTGTTAGTTCATACCCCTCTCCTCCAGACGACGAACCTTATCTATCGTTAAGGCCTCAGGCTGCGTTTGGTGATCAGAACAAAAAGCATGATATGATAAAAGTTATCATATCATGTGTTTGGCTATCATCCAGGAGTGGATAAAGTGAGATATAGCCTGGATAAAATTATTCCATGGGAATGGGGATAAAAGCGGATATGATTTCTTTTATTCATAGTATAAAAGCTATTTTTGCCTCGAATAACAAACTTCTTAAAAAAAAAAAAAAAAATAAGAATTATATATGAATTTTAATATTTAAAAATAAAATTATAAATTATAAACAATTTTTTTATTTATTCTTCGATATATTTATACATTTTAGTTTCTTTCTACTTTACAATATATATTATATGCACATACTTACACACACTTCATATCCATATCATTACGAAATGAATGATTTTTTTTTGGTAAGTTCAAAAAAGGATTTTTTGTAGTCTCCATATATATGCACATACCAAACAATGAACATATTATGATATAAATATATCCGGCTTTATTACTGTGATTCATCAAACTGTGGACAAGATATGGCAAAATCCATAGATTTCATTTCCTATCCTATCAAATTTTATCATGCTTAGAAATCCGAACTACCAAACGCAGCCTCAAGTAGGGTGTCAAAATGGCCTGCGCCGGCCCGAAAATTCAGTTTATTTTCGGGCCGGGCCATCCCGATGGCCGACTTTTTTTAACACTCATATTTTTTTAATTTTTTTTTTTAAAAAAAATCTTTTGATATTCTTTCATTTGATAGATTTGTTAATTGACTTTGATTAAAAAAAATAAAAACTAATGAAAAATAAAAATAATCCGGCCCAGCCCGGTCCGAACTCAATACTGTTCAGCTTCGGCCCGCCCCGGCCCGTTGACACCTCTAGGGATGAAGGAAAAAGTTGACAAGGAAGAATTCCATCAGTAAATCGTTGGACGAGAGAGAGAGTCGTGGGACCCGCTATATACGACGGCACGTGTGAATTACTTCATGTGGAGTCCAGTGGGCCCAATCAAACATTAGTTCGCAGCAGTCCACGTAGGGCTTACGTAAGTCGGGAGCTTCACAACGTGAGGAGTGCAGGCCACGTCATTCCCCGAAATTGACCGAAATTGACCGGACATGCCCAATTTCACCGACGGAAAACCGTCTCGTTACGCAAAGGTACGAACACTACTTTATATTATGAAGCGTGTCGATCAACGGAATCTAATTGAGATATAAATCTCGAGTGTTAAGCCCGAGCCTCGCACTGTGGAGTTCACAGGAGATAATCAATGGCTGTGATGAATTCGGGTTATATAAACTCGATTCCAGAATGTTTTTTCTCTGAATGAATGGAATGTTGTACCGATTTCAATCGGTTGATATGAAAATAAAATTTATCATATTTCGAAAAAATGGAAAAATCGTGTCCGTGCGTAGTGCTAATCCCACGCAATTTTAATTGAAAATTTTTAATTCAATGATTTTGGTGTACAGCTGAACTTAGTTCCGAAAATTATAATTTAAGGAAAAAAATTAAGACGGAGAAAACCAAAGGCCAGAAGAAAGGGAGATGCGTTATCATAGTATCATTGCTTTTTCTTTGGTGTAATGAATAATTTTGTGATATTCCTCACACAATCTACATGGCGTTTGGCAAGAATAGACTAAAACGCTACATCAACATTCAACAGTAATGATAACCGCGAACCGGTTCACTTCCTATTATCTCCGGACCGTTCGGATGCAAGTGGCGGCAGAAGCGGCAGCGGCGGCCGGAGCAGAGAAGGAGGTGGAGTTGCCGCCGCCGCCGTCGCCGCCTCGGACCTGTCCTTTCGGAACTTGAACAGAAAAAGCAGCCCGGAAGCGAACAACAGAGCGACGCCCGTGATTCCGCACGCGATGCTTGCCATCAAGAGCGCGCCTCTCACGTGACTCCTCCTCCCTCTTCCTCCTTCCCCGCCACCGTCGCCGCCCGAGTTCGTCGCGGTCGGGACCGTCATCGCCGGAGACAACGAGGATGAATTAGAAGAGGAAGGCGGCGGCGGTGAGGCCCCAAAGAAGGATGCCATCTCCAGGGGCGGCTTCGCTCCGGCCGGCGGCGGATCCTGGTACTGCAGCCCGTGATCGGAGGGTCGCAGTTCTCTCGCTTCCGATTGAGTAAAACCGGTGGACAAGAGGACGCACAGAGCGAGAAGGGCGGATATTCCTCTGGAGGACGCCATCTCTCTCTCTCTCTCTCTCTCTCTCTCTCTCTAAAATCATACATGGGAGTCTTGGAGTTTTAGTCTGTACTGTACTTATGGAGCGTGTCGACTAAGGAAGAACAATGATACCGTTCTCTGCCTGAAGAGATTAACATTTAATTAAATCTTTTCTATATGTACCAAGTTTAGTTGAAAGCTTTTATTCATGCTCCCCAGCGAAAAAGATAATATTTACGGATTTACCGGTGCTTGTTTTTCTTTTATACCAGTGTTTTACCCGGTAATAAATAATAAAAAATTGAGATATTTTTATAACTACGAGGAAAAGTCGTGGGGTTTGAAGTAAAAGATTAAGTCGAGCCGGGGAGTCATACTTTGGGAAAATTACCAAAAAAGTCCTAAACCTTTTGCATTAGTGCTAATTCAGTACTTCCGGCTAATTTTAACTGGAAATCACTGACGTTGCGCGATCGACACTGACGTGGCCAAATTTTAATATTATTTTAATATGTCTTCTCGAATTTATTGTTGTTTATTATTTTTTTTCTTTTTTCTGTTTACTTTTTTCCGCTTCGTCTTCCTTCTCGAGTTTTACGTTACCTTCTTCATCCACCACATGAACCGTATACTGATTACTGAGTTCCAAATATATATATACTGCGTTGCAACAGTACCTCCGGCGCGGCGCGGCGAGGCGGGCGAGGTCGATGAGGACTCAATATCTCCGGCGGGACAAGGCATGGAGAGGACGGCAGGCGCGACCTCATTGTCGCTTGGCGAGGTCAGCCTTGCCCAGATCTAGCGAGGAACGACGTCGCCCGGCCATGGCGAGGCCGCGCCTCGCCGTCCCTTGCCCAGCGATGGTGGTGCTTCGCTGTCCTCGCCCTGCCCTGCCGTCGCTCAACCCGCCTCGCCGCACCTAGCCTCGACGAGGTCGCGCCTTACCCAGATCTGGCGAGGCACAACCTCGTATGGCCATGGCAAGGTCGCGCCTTGCCTTCCTCGCGCCGCCTTGCCGCACCTCGCCATTCCTCCTTAGCCTCGACGAGGTCGCGCCTCGCACAGATCTGGCAAGGCACGACCTCGCCCGACCTTCGCCGTCATCGCCCCGCCTCGCTGCATTGTTCGCACCACGTCAGCATTTTTCGTTCAAAATTAATCGGAATGACTGGATTGGCATAAATACAAAAGGTTTATGACTCAATTGGCAAAAAGACAAAATTTAAGACTGAATTGGTATAATTGCAATAGGTTTAGGACTTTTTTGGTAATTTTCCCGTGATACTTTTGGCCAAAAGAGAATGAGGAGAATCTCAATCTTAAACCCCAAGAAAACTGAGGGGGGGAAAAAAACCCTATCAAGAAGGCACGCCTCATGGGTCTACCTCATCCGTGGACTACGGAAAAATAGCAGATGCATCAAGGAACTTTATTACAACTTACTCGCTAAGTAACGTGGCAAGTTTTAATTGGTTTTGCGAAGCAAGTGAGGCCCATGAATTGAATTTGTTTGGGTACCCAACAAGAAATTGTCCCTCCTTCCAATGTATGCAGGGAAGACTACATTTATTTACTTATTATTTTGACTTATTTTCAACTTTTGTTAATATAAAATTCAAGGTCCACTGTTTAAACTAGGTGAAATACTATAATAATGAATCTTGTGTGCTTCGGAAAACGGCAAACTTCCTCAAAAGATTTCACTAATATTATACAGTGCGCTATAGTCCTTGTGTTTCACTCAAAAAAAAATCAGAGACAAATTTATTCCATCTACTACTTATTGGTAAAGCAAGACCTAAAGTTAATGGCCGTTTCATAAAAATGAAAATGTCGAAAATTTAAAATTTCGGACAATAAGTGATGGCAACTGTGAGCACCGAGATTGAAAATGAAAATGAAAAGTTCGCTTTGTAAAAAGACTAGTTGTCGTGCGGGCGCATACACCGTGTTTATGACGAGAGAAAGTCTATGATAACTTTTTTAGTGTCTTTAGGAATTGATACGTTATGATTACCATTTTGGACTACTCTTATTGCAATCATAAAAATGTTGGTGGTACTTTAGTGGACTTGGAGTGCACAGCGGCTCTAATTTTAGAAGTTCCCTTTGTTAATAGCATAGATGAAAGGAAAAATTCCAAATAATAACCTAAAGTGCTCTCATTTTCTCAAATAAGGGTCTCAAGTGGATTTTGTTTTTAAAAAAAAAGGGTCTGAAAGCGGCGAAGTTGCGAGAAAAAATATCGGAATAAAGTTTGGGCAATTGAGGTCGGGGTTGCGAAGACGGAAGGGGAAATGGAGCGATCCTCACAAGCCCAGATCGTTGCACGCCCTCCTCGCCCTTCTCATCGTCGTACGTCCTCCTTGCATTCTTTCATTTCCATGCTTCTCTGAGTTTTGCTTGTTTCCTCACTGGCTGCAGGTGGGGTGCGTGGGGCGGGGCAAGGGAGGGGAGGAGAGGGGAAAGGAAAAAAAAAAAGGAAAAGGAAAAAAAAATAATTAAAATTTTAAAAAATAATATTAAAATATTCGATCTCTGGTCGGTCGACGTCCACGTCAGCACCGGCCGACCAAAGTTCGCTGGATTGACTGAAATGACACAATTGAAAAAGGTTTAGGACTGAATCAAAAAAATAAAAATTTAGGACTAAATCGACACAATTGCAATAGGTTTAGACTTTTTTGGTCATTTTCCTATGATCTTTCTACTATGGTGGGTGATGCACGTCCTCAGTTTCTTGGGGCTTGAAGTTCAAAATCTCACTAATTGTCGATAGGACTTTCGCCTATTCTTCTTTAGATCGTGCGGGTTTTGGTAACTCTTGTTTCTTTCATTAATGTTCTTTTGTTCCCAGGAATAGAAATGGAAAACCTTAGTTAATTTTTCTATTCCCAAAAAAAATCAGTGGTCAGATTTAGAACATAAACAAGAAGAAAAAACATCTATTTTTCTGTTCTCGAAAACATAATTAGAAAAAATTATTTCTGTTCAGAAATTGTTCCCGGGAACATGATTGTTACCAAACAATACCCTTAGTAACTTCTCTCTCAACTCGATGTCTCTCTCGTCTACTTTTTCACACCTATTCTTTTCAAGTCTAAACTATTCTTCTCTTCGAGTCGTAACACCGATTTCTCAAAATCTAGATGCACGAATCAATCAAAGAGAAACCTATCATACACTCAGATTAAAAACAAGAGATTGCAAGAAAAAAAAATCAAATTATTTTGAGAACAAACTTTTTCTAATGGAGCGAACATGATTGATTTGATCGATCACACTCAAGCTGAACTTGGCGTTTCTGGTCCACCCGATCAGCAACGTTGCAGAGTCAGCCATAGCAAGGTAGAGCGACAAATGGCCCGTGGCAATCCCCTTGGGGAAAATCAGAATTCCCCAGCTCAAAAAGGATCCGGACGACGCAAGAATCACTTGGCAACACGATGAACAAGCGATCAACAAGAAACAACGCAGAAACAGAAAGATAGGATTTTTGAAATACCATTCACAGCCAGAAACTGTAAATGCTTCAGAGTAGAGCTTCTTCCCATCCTGCTCACGGAAGTTGCTGATTTTCCACGCGAATTCTCCCCGATTCACATCATTTAATTTGTGCATCCATCTTTTTTGGCTGAGCTGCTACTTCTGCACGATCAGATTTTGTAAATGGTCGGGAGTGGTTTATTCAGGTTTAGAGGAAAAAGGCGTCTCTCTTAATCTCGCGAGTTTTATTCGAGTGAAAAAAAATCTAATAGGATACTTTAATGCAACTCTAAAAAGAGGTCGAGATAAGAATAAAACGAAAAAGAAAATTGTTAGTCGATGACTATCGAAATCCACAATCAAAAGAGTATATGAAGAACCTCGTGGATATATATGCACACATGAAAGATATGAAAAATCTAGAGAAGTAGTATAATTATGTCTAATCAAAGAGAAATATCATAATAACTATTAACTTCTAACAAAGTTGAGATGTTTGGGTTGAGAGTGATCATGCCCAAGTCAATTTCATGTCGACCTCAAGATAAGATATATTGATGATGTTTCAATGGCTATGAGCATATCTATCAATTTGATTTGATGATATTTTGTTGACCGATTATTGCAATTTCTAGATAGATTTTATGAAAAGTTGAGGATATTTTGTATCGCGTCGGTGGGTTGATTTCATACGAGCGAGTCATGTACTCGTGTTGACTTGTCAATTTCATACTTAATCATGTTTCCCAGATCGTGTTATGTCCGCTACTTAATTTTCGCGTCAAGTAGACTCACATGACAATCTAATTTTACTACATTCGAGTTGACTTGTTTTGTAGTACACCCTTTTCTCGACACAACGCGAACATGACCCGCGCACACGAATAGCCGCCCTAGTACGCTATTAGCACTCCTTTTCTCAATTTCCTCTTTGCTCCTCATCTCTACATTTCTCTATGCATTCTGTTCTTCTTACTCTCTTAAGTCCTCACATTTTGTGGTTTAGGCTTTTGATTGTTCAGCGGTATAGGACAGATTTTTGGGGCTTGTTTATTTTAAGGTTAATACCACAATAAACTCCAAAATGAAACACATGCACCATATTTACTCTCAAACTAATTTTTTGAACATAAAAAATCCTGAACTGACATATCTGTGACAAGTTTATCCTAACTAATCTTTTAACCACCAAAAATTTCAAACTAGTGCACTTTTGACAAATTAGTGCACTTGTGACAAAATATATCCGCCGTTTTTTTTTTCCGTTAAATTAGGTTAATACCATAAAAACCTCATACTAGTATATCCATGCAAAAGGGTGGTAAAAAAACTCAATTTGACATATTAGTCAACTACCACATGTTTCAACCAAAAAAAAAAAACTAGCACGTGTGACAAATATGGAGTGATGAAAACTCAAAACATTTCCAAAAATATATATGTATTAAAAGTGTTACTTTGAAAATCGTTATATGGCGATGTTCCAATGTTATCTCACTGATCTAATCCAACCAAAAGGGGATGGATTGGTCTTTCGGGTTTTTCATCTACCATAGAATAAGTGGGAAAATTTCAATTAAGGGCCCAAAGTGCCCTCATTTTCTCATGTAAAGGTTTGAAGTGAATTTTATTTCAAATAAGGGCCTATCTTTATTTCAAAGAAGAGCCTAACTGAAGGGTATTTTTATCATTTACTCTTTTATGCAATTTTGTCTTTTTTTTGTTTTCCTTTTCTTTTCTTTTCTTTTCTTTTCTTTTCTTTTTTCTTTCTTTTTCCCCTCCCCTCCCCTAGCCATGGTCCACCATTGACGTCCACCTGCGCAGCTCCATCCTCCCAAAAAAAAAAAAGAGGCACTCTCCATCTTTCCCGGAACGATGGCTTGAACGTCATCCCCTCTCGATCCGTCACCTACATGCCCTAACCTGGCAACAGGGCGCTGCATCACCCTCATCTCCGGCAACGGAAGTGGCTCCCACGTCATCGCTTCCGTCGAGGAGGTCATATCCGCAATGCACTCGCCAGTCTACTCCATTTTCCCCAAGAACCAATTGTCCCGGTAGATGGCGGCAGATCTCCATATACCAGGCTGCGTGGCCTCGCCGGCCACAAGCGAGAGGGCCGGCGTCGCGGCCGCCATCGAGGGAAAGGTGTGACAGTGACTAGAACTTGGCCACAAATCGCAGCTCAAACGCACTTAAAACAACGCAGAAGTTTCAAGGACAAAGGAGTGGCATCTAGGTTGCTTTATCTGCACAAAGGTTGAGAGCAAATGGCGATCCACATGGACGTAAGGGCAAGTAACATCTTGCTAGATGGTGACTTAAATGGAAGACCTGGAGACTTTGGGTTTGCGAAATTATACGACCAGGAAACCGACCCTCAAACGACTCACGTGGTGGGAACGCTCAGTTATCTCGCACCTGAGCACACACGAACCGGCAAGGCCACCCACGAGCACCAACGTGTTTGCCTTCGGAGCATTTTTGCTCGAGGTCGCTAGCAGGAGAAGACCGATGGAGCTCCGGGACGCAGAGAATGTGATATTGGTGGACTGGGTATTTTCTGGCTGGGACCGAGGTGCAATTCTTTTTGGGAGGATTGAGCTGCGCAGGTCAACCTCAATGGTGAACCGTGGCTGGGGTGGGAAGGGGAAAAAGAAAAAGAGAAAGGAAAATGAAAATGAAAAAAATTGTAAAAAATTGTAAAAGATAAAAATACCCTTCAAGCAAGCCCTTATTTAAAACAAAAAAAGGCACTTCAGACCTTTATTTGAAACAAAGTCTATTCCGAGCCCTTATTTGAGAAAATGAGGGAACTTGAGGCCCTTAATTGAAATTTTCCCTAGTTCTATGTCATTTATGCTCCCATATTTTGCTCTCGATAGAAAACCAATCAAAGTATTTTAGATTCACTTCCTTTTTATCTATTTGCATACCATTGTTCTTGAAAACCTTTCTTTTTTGTGGAATGCATGTTTCTGCAAGTCATTTTCTTTTTCCCTCATTTTTTGTTAAAAAATATATATTTTTCTAGCTTTTGTGAAATGTATATGTTCATTTGGAAATCTAAGTGTCAATTTCGACTTAAGTACACCCCAAGTGCTATAAGTTGTGTACGACATTCGCTTTAGTGCCAAAACTTTCAAGTCGATCACTTTAGTGCTAAGTTTTTGTAACTTCAATCACTTAAGTGCCAACTTCTTTTAAAAACGACCACTTTAGTGTCAACTCCGATTTAAGCTAACGAGACTCACCGAAAATTCGACATATGTATTTTTTATTATTATTTGAGCTGACGTGCCTCATTAGACTTGGCACTAAAGTGATCGTTTTTAAAAGAAGTTTGCACTTAAGTGATTGAAATTACAAAAACTTAGCACTACAGTGATCGATTTGAAATTTTTAGCACTGAAGTGATCGAAGTTATAAAAACTTAACACTAAAGTGAACGATTTGAAAGTTTTGGCACTAAAATGAGTGTTGTACACAACTTATGGCACTAAAGGTGTACTTAACCCGTCAATTTCAATCTTTATTAAGGATTTTCAAGCAATTTGGACTAATCATGTATGTATATAATTGAATTTCCTTTCTTTATGATCATTCTACATTCCTTCTGAAGGCAATTGGAAGTATCCCAATTTTCCTACGATGAGATTGTTTTTTCATGATTAATTGCCTATTTTTTCCTAAATCAAAAGGTTCCTCTTTCCTTGTATGCATGGCTTACATCAGTACGTGCTATATTCCAATTTTCTAAACTTTTTCGTTAGCAGGTGCAAATGCACATGATTTTTAAGGGGCAAAATGTTCTTTTTCTCTTTCTTTCTTTTTTATGAAATCTCACTTTTACTCTTAATTGTTATAAAAAATGAAAAAAAAATAGACTATGGGAGAAAAAAATTTAAGTTAAAGCCCCATTTATTTCGCAGAAAATGTGACATTTGTTGAAATATTTTTCGAAAAGTTATTTTCCAGGAAAATGACAATATTTTTTTATGTTTTTGGCTGAGACTTGGAAAAAGAAGTGAAAACTATCTTCCTTCATTTGGTAAGGAAAATCTCTTTTGGTTTTCTGCATGATACTGCATCGTCGTTTGATCGAAAATTACTGACATGGACCTATTCATCCTATATGACATGATCGGCGCTAGTATGGACAATTTTTATAACTTTTTTTAACAAATTGAGTTTTTAAGAATTTTTTAATTAATTAGTATTTTCTATCTTTTTCCTTTTCTTCTTCCTCAACTGGTCACTAGGACTCGGTGACAGCTGGCGATAAGCCATAGATGAGGGCCGACCTCGCCAGTCGTCGGCCGTCACCGAGTCTCAGTGACCGGTTGAGGAAGAGCAAGCAAAGTAATAGTTTTTGGTTGTAGATAAACATGGCGATACTAGTTTGGAGGTGTCGGCAATACAAAAAATATGTTTAGGATATTGATATTATAGTGAGCATAATTAAAGGTTTTGGTTGTATTTTCCCGTTAGAACATGAGACTGATAGCAACATAAAACATGCACACAACATGACATAACCTCCGATTACACAGCGGATTATATTTTAGCTCTAAACTAATTATAGTTAATGATAGTTAAGTAGACGAATTTGTCGTGACAAGTTAAAAGATCTTTAATTTGGGGAAACCCCCGACGTTCGGTGGATTTTGCCAATGTCATGTTTTGTTTTATATGACTACGCAAAAAGACTGATTTTAACTCTTGTTTTTGGCTTCTCTCGTTATACATGAATATAGGGAAAAATGTAAAAAAAAAAATCATAAATTTACTGTCTTGATGCCAATTTAGTCTTAAACGTTTTTTTTATATCAATTTAGTTCTAAACCTTTTAAATTTATGTCAATTCAATCCTAAACTTTTTACATTCGTGTCAATTCAGTCCTAAATCTTTTGCATTTATGTCAATTGAGTCAACTCGGTCAATTTTGGCCGAACAAGGAAATCGCTGACGTGGGTAGCAATTTTCCTACATGGCACAGGTAGCACTAACGTGCTAAGATAAATTGATGATATTTCAATGGCTATGACCATTTTTTTCAATTTGAATTGATGGTAGTTTTTTGACCGATTATTGCAATTTCTAGATATATTTTATGAACAGTTGAGGATATTTTGTATCGTGGCGGTGGGTTGATTTCGTATGAGAGAGTCATGTACTCGTGTTGACTTGTCAATTTGATACTTAATCATGTTACCCAGCTCGTATTGTGTCCGCTGCTTAATTTTTGGGTTAATTTCATGCCAATTTGTGTCGACTAGATTCACATGATAAGCTAAGTTGACTATATTCGAGTTGACTTGTTTTGTAGTACACCCTTATCTCGACACAATGCGAACATGACCCGCGGACACGAATTACCGCCCTACTACGTTATTAGCACTCCTTTTTTCTCAATTTCCTCTCTTCTCCTCATCTCTATATTTCTCTATGCATTCTGTTCTCCTTCTTAATCTCTTAAGTCCTCAAATTTTGTGGTTTAGGCTTTTGATTGTTCAGCGGCATACGACTGATTTTTAGGGCTTTTGAATTTAGGGTTAATACTACGATAAACTCCAAACCGATACACATGTACCATATTTACCCAAACTAATTTTTTACCACCCAAAACCATGAACTGGTACACTTGTAACAAATCTATCCCTAACTAATTTTTTAACCACAAAAAAATCTCAAACTTGTACACTTTTGACAAATTAATGCATTTGTGACAAAATTTGCCCTTCATTTTTTTCGTTAAATTGGGTTAATATTACAAAAATCTCAAACTAGTATACTCGCAAACGGGTGGTAAAAAACCCAACTTGACACACCAGTCAACTACCACGTGTTTCAACCAAAAAAAAAAAAACTACTACGTGTGACAAACATGGAGTGATGAAAACTCAAAACATTTCCAAATATATATATGTACTAACAAATAAATCAATGGTCTTAAATTATGTCTTCAAAAATATTACTTTGAAAATCGTTATAAGGCGATGCTCCAAATGTTATCTCCCTGTCCTAATCTAACCAAAAGAGGATGGATTGGTCTTTTGGGTTTTTCATCTATCGTAGTATAAGTTGCGTGATGAATTTCTATGTTATTTATGCTTCCATATTTTGCTCTAGTTAGAAAACCAATCAAAAGTATTTTGGATCCACTTTCTTTTTCTCTATTTCTGCATAACATTGTTCTTGAAAACCTTTCTTTTTCGTGGAATGCATGTTTTTGCAAATCATTTTCTTTTCCCTCATTCTTTTGTTAAAAATATTTTTTTTTTCTAGCTTTGTTGGTCTACTTCGAAGGAAATATACATGTTCATTTGGAAATCTAAGTGCTCAATTTCAATCTTTCTTGGGATTTTAAAGCAATTTGGAATTCTTTGTGACCATTCTACATTCCTTTTGAAAGAAATTGGAAGTTTCCCAATTTTCCTACGATGAGATTGTTTTTTCATGATTAATTGCCTAATTTTTCCTAAATCAAAAGGTTCCTCTTTCCTTGTATGCATGGCTTACATCAGTACGTGCTATATTTCAATTTTCTAAACTTTTTCCTTAGCAGTTGCAATTGCACATGATTTTGAAGGGGTAAAATGTGCTTTTTTCTCATTTATTTTAGGAAATCTCACTTTTACTCTTATTTGTTATAAAAATTCCAAAAAAAAAAAGATATGGGAGGAAAAAAAAATCAAGTTAAGGCCCCATTTATTTTGCAGAAAATCTGACATTTTTGGAAATATTTTTTGAAAAGTTATTTTTGGGGAAAATGACAGCATTTTTTTATTTTTGTTTGGCTGAGACTTGAAAAAGAAGAAAATATCTTCCTTCGTTTGATAAGAAAAATCTCTTTTGATTTTTTTTTTGCGTCATCTTTTGGTTGAAAATTGATGACATGGACTGAGCCATCCTACATGGCACGTCCGGCACAAACATAGACAATTTTTACAAAAAAAAAAAAATCAAGTTTTTAAGAATTTTTTTCTTTTTTTTTTCTTTTCTTCTTCCTCAACCGGCCACTGGGACCTGGTGATTGCCGGCAACAGGCCACATATGGGGGCTAATCTCGCCAGTAGTTGACCTTCGTCGAGTCCCAATGACCAATTGAGGAAGAATAAGCGAAGTAACGGTTCTTGGTAATAGATAGAGGGCATTTTTAACAAGGCGGTACAAGTTTGGAGGTGTAGGTGATACAAAAAAAAATGTTTAGGATATTGATATTGCAGTGAGCATAATTACAGGTTCTTGGTGGTATTTTCCCTTTAGAAGATGAGATTGGGGAAAAATACGCTTTTAGTATCAAAAGCTATGTATGGAGATCACTTTGTGCCAAAAGTTTCAATCGGATCACTTTAGGGCTAAGTTTTTTGAAAAACAATCACTTTGATGCCAAGTTCGATTTGCTCCGCCGGAATTCTGACGTGGCACTTTTTTATTAATATTTTCAGCTAACATGGCTTGCCGGCAGTCCACCATGGCAATTTTTTAAAATTTGAATTTAAAATAATTTAAGAAATAAGCTAACAAATAAAAAAAAACTAAAAAAAATAAATAATTTAAAAAAAGATTGCAGGCTGCGAGGGTTGCTCTAACCCTCGCTGCCGTCGCCTCCCGGCGAGGGCCCTCGCCTGATCTGGTTGAGGGCCGCTAGGCTCCCTCCTAAGGCCGGCAGGGGTCACTAGCCCCTGGCCGAGGCTCGGCGACCCCCTTGCTGGCGAAGGTGGAGCAGCGACGGCAAGGGTTAGCGTAACCCTCACCGCCTAACATTCTTTTTATTATTGTTTTTTTAGTTTTTTTGATTTTTTTCAGCTTATTCTAATTTATTTTAAATAGAATTTTTATTTTAAAATTTTTCTTTTATTTTTTTATTTTTTAAAAATCTTATTTTATTATTTTTATTTTTTCCTGAATTTTGAAGTCCACGTGAAATCAACATGGACTTCATTTAAAAAAAATGCCAATTAAAAATTTCACGTTGCAATTTTTGCAGGAATTTTTTGCCAGAGGCACCAAAGTGATCTTTTTTTCTTCGATTTGGCACTAAAGTGATTCGATTGAAACTTTTGGCACTAAAGTGATATTCGTACACAACTTTGGCCACTAAAAACGTACTTTTGCCCATGAGACTGGTAGCAACATCAAACAAGCAAACAACACAGACACGCAACATGACATGACCACCGGTTACACAGCCAATTATATTTTAGCTCTAACTAATTATAGTTCAGTAGACGAATTTGTCGGGGCCAAGATAAAATATCTTTAATTTGGGGAAACCCCCAACGTTCGGTTGTATATGACTACGCAAAGAGACTGATTTTAACTCTTGTTTTTGGCTTTTCTCATTATACATGAATATAAGGCCCCATTCAAACTCCATAGAGGAGCCATGTGAGATGCTCTCATACTTTTACTTATTATTTTTTTTTATATTTTTCTCTTTGACTATACTTAAGTGCTACCGCTCTTGTGAATGGTTGCAGAAAACCAACTCTATGGTATTCGCATTTCACATCGATCTCTCGTGTCTGATTGACCTATTTAATTAACGAGAAGAGAGAAGACACTCGCATTTCTAATGTACATACGGCGTTGGATTTGTCATTTTTAATCAAAACTCAGAACTGTCAAATGACGGGTGCATGAGACATATCAATCAAGCAACACTTTCTGTGGCGTGGAAGACAAATTTCATGTTTGCTCAACAGCTTCTCTTGAACTTGGGGGGGAATAGCAAGTGTACGCACAGGTTTTGTTGGGCCTTGGCATGTCTACGAACCACTGCAATTTCCTGCTCTTGTTTCAGTGACTGGTGATCCCTCGATTCATAGATCAGGCCCATCCACTTTGTTCGGCCGGATTAGGCCTAACATCTATCGCTCTGGCTTGAAATACCAATTTAATGGAGCAACTGTTTATTTTGTTTGGCCCAAATGGCCTCAAGGACAAGCGGCCCAAAACTCCAGAAGACACATACACACCCAAAAAAAAAAAAAGGGATAAGTGCATTCCTAAATTTTATCATGCAAGTGCAATTGAATCCTAAAAATTTCAAAAAACGCAATCAAATTTTAAAATTACGGGTGATCGGTCTCAGGATGAATAATCGGACCCAGGGTAGGTGGTTCTCATCCTAAAATTGCAAACTGCCCGCTAGGAATTGATTTCGTAAAATGGGAACTGTGAACTCCCACTTGTTCCGTGGACTCACTCGAGAATCAAACTGCATGTCTAATTCGATTTCTAAGTGGATCCATGGAACAAGTCCTACCGAATATCGAGCATCAACATAAATTAAAATGCAAAATCCCATTCGAGACAATTCATGCTTCCTTGCTAACGACGATCAATCGAAGTACCCACAAGGCAGCGACCCATAAAGGGACGGATAGATCCAAGGAAGAAGGCTTAAGAAGCAAGAATCAATAGACATAGGCCATCCACCAAGCAAAATCTCAATTCCAAGGGGCCAAAGGGGTGACAACCATGTGCACGAAGTGACTAGACCTGTCAATTGATCCGAATGGGTGGTTCCTATCTGGAACCAAGAACCGGACTAGATCTCATTGATTTCAACAAATTGAAATTGGAAATCGAATCGGTATATGGTAAGAATCACCCAAAATCAATCGTTTCGGTCCAGTTCGGATGGATCCCAATTTTTTTCCTCATTCCTAACAACAATCCTTTAAATAATACCAGAACTAGGTGTTCAATTTCGATCTTTCCTGGGGATTTTAAAGAAATTTGGACTAATCCTACACGTAAATAATTGAATTTCCTCTCTTTGTTCATTTTGAAAGCAATTGGAAGTTTCCCAATTTTACTTTGGATATGAGGAAAATACAGTATTATAAATTCTCGGTTTTTTATCTCTGCATTTTTTTGATATTCAATCTTTTAAATTTGTACTCCTATAAGACTCGAACTTTATATACTTTAAAACACAAAATATTGCATAAATAGAACATGCGAACGATGTAAATTGCAATGTATAAAAAATTGAGACAAATCATCACAATTTAGAATTGACTTTATTTAATAAAGTACCGCATTATACAAGTGATAAATGATTAAAGCGTAAGAAATGATTCTTTTTAGCCGATAAATATTTTCGTCGGTCAAAAAGAAAGAAGAAGTTCATGGCAAAAATGATTTTTTGGCTAGCGAGTTTAAAATCAAAGTTATGATGAATCATTCAATCTTTCCAAAGAGAAGGAATAACTCCCCTTAGTACGAGCATTTGTGATCATATGAATAATTCTTTTTTCTTTATTTTCAAAAATTGAGGTAATTTTGTCACGTTCATCATTCGTGAATCTATCTGTTATTATAGAATGAACATGTGAACTTTTCCAGACATTTATAATCTCACTCAATTGGAATATATAGAGACATCTTTGATAATTTGAACTATATGAGTACGTGAAACAGCATTTTCAATTGTCTTTATTTCGCTTGATTTAAAAGTACTATTGAATAAATAATTAGTATTGAATCTAACAAGAGAAAAGAAACGTGCTTGCATAAGTTTGTTCCTCGTAAAATTTCGTGATAAAGAAAAATGTGTTCCGTGAAAATCATTTCCAAGTAAAAGTAGGTGGTTTCTATACTAAAGAAGTGTAGTTAAAAATGTACATGGGTACTTGAATCTCATTTGAATAATGGATATGAAAAAAATGTGAAAAAGCGGACGTTGTCGATATATCTGGGGAAATTTAAAAAAAAAAAACGTCCCGAAGTGCCTTGATTTTCTCAAACAAAGGCTTGAAATTGACCTTGTTTCAAATAAGAGCCTAAAATGCCTTTGTTGTCTCAAATAAGGGTCTGCGGTGGACATTATTTCAAATAAGGGTACAAAGTGACCTTATCAATCTTAAAAAAAGGCATGGCTCTATGGGTGTTTTTGTCATTTCGTATTTTATTGACTTTTTTTACTTATTTTTTTCCTTTTTTTCAAAAATAAGAAAACTAAAAAGAAAAATCGCCGCCCCAGCGCCGATGGGATAGGCAGCGAAGGTCAACAAGGTCTAATCCTGCCAACCAGAGAGTAGGGAGAAGGTCCGGACCCTTTCTCACGCTAGAGACGCCGCCGGCCTTCGCCACTGCCCCCACAAGGGTTGGGGCAGCGTTTGTTTGTTTGTTGTTTTTTTCTTTTAATTTTAGCTTTTTAAATTTTTCACTTAATTTAATAAAAAAATTAGGTTAAAGTTATATTTTGACGTTTTTATATAGTTTTAAATGCGAGTGCAATATTCAATTATTAAATATTTTTCGATGATTAATTATTTTTTAAATTTCAAAAAAAGCTTGGAATTCCGGAAAATTAATTTGCGAAGATCTATTTAATTATTTGACCACTATATCTATCTATATGTTAATGTGAATTTTAGAGAAGTGAGATTGCGGACTCGAGGCCACCGTATTCTTGGGTTGCGTTGTGCTCCTCCCTCTGTCTGTCTCTCTCTCTCTCTCTCGTAAAACCCTCGGTAACTCTCTCCCCATTTCTGTCTCGCGGAGCTTCACTTCCCTAACTGAAAATGCCGCCTAAAGCTGCGAAATCGAAGGAAGCACCGGCGGAGCGGCCGATCCTCGGCAGATTCTCGTCTCACCTCAAGATTGGCATCGTACGCTTCTCCCTCCTCTTCCTCTTCATTCTCGCTGGCTAGCTTCCTTGCTTGTTCTCGCTCGCTTCGATTTCCCCTCGCGTGAAGCTTGGGAGGAAAAAGGGTTTTTCGATGTCATTTCGATCGGAGATTCGCAATTCTTCTTGTAGTTAGAGCTTGCCTTTGCCTCTGATCTCTTTGCGATCCGGTTTGCTGGAGGATCTCGTCTTTGCTTTTGCTCCTCCTTTTATCCTTCTATTGTTCTGTCGGCTTATGATTGCTTAAATATTCATTCCTTTCTTGCTATGTATCTGTGGTTCGTGGATTTATGGGTATAAAGAATTGTCATTTCTGGCGAGCTTCTGTTCACTCTGTATTGATAAGCATGTTAGTTTTTTTTAGTTACCCGTTTTTTTTTTCATTACTTGTTTGTGCCGGTTTTCGCTTCTTGACTCGATGATTCAGGCGACATTGTGCTGCAATCATCTGTGCTTTTCCGTTCTTGGTCTTTTTAAAGAATGTTAGAAAGGTGCAGGGAGGACTTCTCGACATTATCTTCGCAAAAAGCTCCTCCCCTCACCCACCTCCCCATTCCTTTTTACCCTAGTCTTTCTTTAGAAAGGTGCAGGGAGTACTTCTTTGCAAGTCGATTGGTCGTCCAATTAATTTCGAAATGATTGTTTTCTCCTGAAATGAAAACGTGAAATAAGTCTCCTACCTGATTGGATTACCTTATAGAACTGTTGGATGGAATATTTTAAGAGATGGTACAGCATAGAGTGAAAAGAATTAAAGAAAAACACGACAATGCAACGTTAGAGTTTCAGTCATTCTTCACATGCATTGACTCGATCAAGGCATCCGTGTATCCATATGCTAAAATTGTCTTATATGGACTTTATGCCCCTTTAAAAGTACAAGCATTTTGAGCTCAGAGTAACTGGAAGTGTAGAAGACTATTTATATGTATGTATACTTATATGCAATGTACAAGAGTTTAGATCTTGAGGACCGCAGGTTATCTTTTGCCGTCTAGATACGATATGATATCATCTTATGAATTTTAGGAGTTTATTACTTGTCATGCTTGACTACTTTGCTGCTTTATTGTCAGGTTGGATTACCAAATGTTGGCAAATCAACGCTCTTTAATACCCTCACAAAACTAGCTATACCAGCAGAGAATTTCCCCTTTTGCACCATTGAGCCAAATGAGGCCCGAGTGAATATCCCAGATGAGCGATTTGAATGGCTTTGCAAATTATACAAGCCAAAAAGTGAGGCAAGTCACTTTACTTCGTGTGCTTCTTGGTCAGACTATGTAATGTGATGCTGATCCTTATCAATTATTATCATTTTACTCTTGATGGACGGTCCATGGGTTTTCTCTCTTTGGAGATCTGATTGAGTGTCGTTTCTATGCATCCATTTTTCAACTTAGTGAAGCTGCCATTCAGTAGCTCTAGTGATGCCAGTGAAAGATTCACTGGACTCTTGTTTGCTCAAAGCAATGCAGTCGGAAGTCTGGATGTGCACAGTGGTATTGGAAGAGAAGAGAACTAACATAGGGCAGATGCGACATTCTTTTGGTAGGAGAAGGGCATACTATGACCATCTTTGAGAAATGATTCTGTGTGGAGAGCACTTTAGATTGGCACATCTTGCAACTTATAACTATGTGAACATTCTTAAATCCACAAGCCAATTAATTCATCACTTCAAATTTAAGACTATAAACAGTTTAACCCTGCCACTGGATTACAGTTTTTGCATATCTTATTTGCCAATACCATGATCAACCGTCAACATGTGGCATTGTATCAACTGGATCCCTTTTGCAATGGAGATGTATTTCCCTGTGTTTCCAAGCAGTTTGATGCTTAGTTTAACTGGAAATGTTAGAAGGGAAGTTGCAATGCCCTAAGAAGGGGACTGTGAGCAGACTCAGTCTGATTAAGAGGATGTTATCAAATCTTTTAGTACATATTTGACATACATAGTTCTTGCTAATTTAATTGCACATAGAATGCTTGCTAAACTTTTCTAGCTAAAAATCCCTGGAGAATCTTGTTTGATTTGACGCACTTGACTACTTTGTGATCTTTACTTCATGGAGAATGGGAGGTCAGTCTCTCACCCAAATAAAACATCATGGCTAGATAAAGATTCATTTGCTGGGTTTGGCTCAGTAGATCTTGGGGAAATATAAAGAAGAATGGTGGACGATTTTTTTTTTTTTGAATTTGTGGAAGGACGAAACCTTTTGGCATTCAGCTGGAACTGTTGTTGTACTAACTACTAAGATTTATTGCTTTGGAACTTGGTTGAGGACGTATACTTGCTCCGTGCTAACTGAACAAGAGAGACGATAAACAAAACCTGTTTCTCATGTATTTGGCTCTCAAGGCATATTTGGCCGATGAGATGCAGCTCTGGGTAAAAAATTGGCTGTTTCGCTATCGGTTCAACGATGATTCTGGTTATTGCCATGGCTCAGATCAGCATCTCTAGGTTGAAAAGTACATCAGTGACCTTCCATTATTATAAAGTTTCTCTCAAGCTATTTATAAACGACTGAGATCCCCTTGTAAAGGCAGCACCTGCACGCTACATATGTACCATGCCAAGATCAATGACCATTTTCAAAGGAATATTATTTTCTGCAGTATAATTGTTGCAGATGCGTCAGGTAGCTCATCCATATATTTGCGAGTGATGCGTTTCACTGAGATAGTGAATTTACTTAGAGCATCGCAAAGCCTTTGCATTTAGCATGGGGTGAGGGGAGTAGTTACAAGTGATGCCAAACCTGTATTCACATCTGAACAATTTTGTGACTATAGTTTTTGTGGGAGGATAATTGATGACTGGCATGTCCCCTTTGTGGGTTTAATGACTGTTAAAAACCAGTATCTGAGATTCTCAACTCTAATTCATAATTTGTGCTTGTGTGTGATCAAGAAAATGTCTTTCCAGCAATCCACTTCTCAGCCCATTCTGCTAGGGATCAATATCTGTTTCGATAACTGTGAGAGATTAAACTGTAGATCTTTGGAAATGACTTTCACAGCTGTTATTTAACATGATACTGTTAATTAATGCAGGTCCCAGCTTTCCTGGAAATCCATGATATAGCTGGGCTAGTCAGAGGAGCTCATGAAGGTCAAGGCTTGGGCAATAGTTTCCTTTCCCACATCCGTGCAGTCGATGGGATTTTTCATGTTCTTCGTAAGACTCTCGAACTAGTGTTTGCCATCATCTTTGTCCTGTAGAACATGGCTACGTGTTGTTGTATTATGATTTTTACTTCACTTGTACTTCTTTGCAGTTATTTATGTTCTCAATGATCAGTAGAAATAATTGAAGGAAAAATTAATATGGAGAAGCACAAAATGATCTGACTTTTAGGCTGTGTATGGTAGCGTTTCTGTTCCTGGGAGTATTTTTTGAACAGAAATATTTTTTTGTGTTTCTGTTCAAAACTATGATTTTTGGGAAAAAACGCGTTTGGTAAGTTAAAAAAAAAATACTTTTTTCAGTCGCCGACAGGCGGCGGGCGACCGTGGCGGAGCCGCCGGCCATAGGCGGCGGCGGCCGACGACCGACGGCCGGCCGACTTTTAGTGAGGCGGCGGGTGGCAGCTGCGTCAACAACGATGAATGGTGATTTCAAAAGTGTTCCAAAAAGTGTTCCAAAATCCCAGAAGCAAGTTTTTTTTGTTCCTTCAAAAGTGTTCCCTGGCTCAAAAGTGTTTCGCGGAACACTTTCGAAACATTTTTGAACCATACGCGTTTCTGCTCCAAAAGTGTTCCCGGAACACTTTTGGAACAGAAACAGTTTCCCCAGCCACCATCCATACAGGTCCTTATCTCTCTTGGCCACAGCCACCTCCTTATTATTGTATAATTTCATTTAGATCTGTTCATCTAGAGTTACGGTTGACATTTGTGTGATGTATCAGAAGTCGATAGGTTTTTGCTCCATTTTCTTGGATGATATGGTGAAACAATCTAAAGCTTGGTTGGATGGCTTTGGTTTTTCAGTTCTAGTTGTAGCTTTTAGCTTTTGGCTCAATCTTTGATTCATTAGATTTAGTATTCAGAAGTTCTCGATCTTGAAAATGTTCTGTTTGAAGTTGCTAGAGGAAATAGTATGAACATTGACAAAAGCATCTTATGCTTTCACCTTCCACTATCAAAGAGTAATTTTGGCCTTTCACTTTTGTCAATGCTAAAAAGCGATAACCAAAAAGAATGAGCACAAAAGCTTGTTGGAGCAGCCTTTTGCTTTGGTGTTACATGTTAACTTTTTATTGTCTTAGGCTGCGTATGGATAGTGGCTGGGGAAACTGTTTCTGTTCCAAAAGTGTTCCGGGAACACTTTTAGAGCAGAAACGCGTATGGTTCAAAAATGTTCCAAAAGTGTTCCGCAGAACACTTTTGTGCCAGGGAACACTTTTGAAGGAACAAAAAAAACTTGCTTCTGAGATTTTGGAATGCTTTTTGGAACACTTTTGAAACCACCATCCATCGTTGCCGACTCGACTACCACCCGCCGCCTCACTAAAAGCTGGCCGACGGCCGCCGCCGCCGGTCGCCCACCGATCGCTGGCCGCCGCTGCCGCCCGCCGATCTCCGGCGGCCGCCGCCGTCCGCCCCCGCCCGCCGGTCGCCCGCCGCCGTTGGCCGGCCCCCGCCACCTGCGGTCGCCGCTCGCTCGCCGGTCGTCGCCGCCGGTCGCCGCCGGCGTTCCAAAAGTGTTCCGCAGAACACTTTTGTGCCAGGGAACACTTTTGAAGGAACAAAAAAAACTTGCTTCTGAGATTTTGGAACGCTTTTTGGAACACTTTTGAAACCACCATCCATCGTTGCCGACTCGACTACCACCCGCCGCCTCACTAAAAGCTGGCCGACGGCCGCCGCCGCCGGTCGCCCACCGATCGCTGGCCGCCGCTGCCGCCCGCCGATCTCCGGCGGCCGCCGCCGTCCGCCCCCGCCCGCCGGTCGCCCGCCGCCGTTGGCCGGCCCCCGCCACCTGCGGTCGCCGCTCGCTCGCCGGTCGTCGCCGCCGGCCGCCGCCGGCCGCCGCCGGTCGCCGGCCGCTTGTAGCCCGTCGCCCGCTGCCGACCGCCCGCCGCCACCGCTCATCGCCCGCCACCGGCCGTCGCCCGCCTCCTGTCGCCGGTCGACGACTGAAAAAAGTTTTTTTTTTTTTTAAATTGCCAAACGCGTTTTTTTCCCAAAAATCGTAATTTTGAACAAAAACACAAAAAAATGATTCTGTTCAAAAAATGCTCCCCGGAACAGAAACGCTACCATACGCAGCCTTAGATGCCAGAAGGCGATGCATCAAAGAAATGAGAGTGACTATCCATATCAGCACTGCAATGTCTGTAATTTTAGTTGGGGAAGAGCTTTGTGCATGTTTGTTTATCACTGGGGCTTTCTCTTATCTGAGATGTTTGCGAAACTTTTCTGTTGTTTTTAGGTGCCTTTGAAGATCCGGACATTATACATGTTGATGACTCGATTGATCCTGTTAGGGATCTAGAAGTTATTAGTGCTGAATTACGACTAAAGGTGAGTTCAGATAAATGTGATCCAGACCGTCTACTGTAATTTCCTGTTAATTATGCTGTTCTTGAGGATTGGATTTTTGCTTTGGGCATGACGTCTTTTGGCCTTCCTGGCTCCTGCAACCATAATGATGCTTGTATAGTAAACTTGGGAGGGAAGGATCCTGTTTCAAAAATAATTTCATCGGAGTGGCCATAAGGAGTTGATGACCCCTATAGGAAAGACATTTATGAGGTGGTATTTAGCATGGTCGATAAAAAGTTGATGGAAAAAAGATCGAGGTCCTTAATAAGTACAATCACTCTATACCCTTAAAATTGTCTTGCTCTCCTCTGCCCCTGCATTTTGTAACTTGTAAGAGGGATGATCGTCTCTTTGCGGCTTCAAGAATTAGCTGACTATAAGAATTGCCACTGCATGTTCTTTAGAAATTGCAGTCTCTGGAATTCAATCAGTGGTCTCTAGATCTATATCCATGCATAGTGGCACTTATTAAGGGATCTTGATGTGGAATTGTAAGAAGGATCTTCATATGTCATTGCATGTTAATTGTTTCTCTATCTTGGATGACTATGGTCAATATATGGAGGATCAGGACATGTCATGTTTAGCCTATTTTCACTAGATGCATAGGAGTTTTGCTCATTCATTTTCCCATTTTTTAGGCCACAGATTTCCATACAGGGCAAGTGCACTTTGAGAACGACTCTTTTGCATATTAAGATTCTCTAAAAGCCTATGAATTTGTGGCTTTGCACACTAAAAAGAAAAGGCACTGGATGTAACAGGTTCTGATGGCTTCACAGAAAGTTTGGACCTGAGTGAACCTAATCAAGATAAGCATTCTTTGGTTCACTTTGTTTGAAATCTTATTAATTAATGTATTGTCTGTCGGGCATGGGAAAAGAAAGCAATTTGCTAGATAATTAGGCGAGTAGTTACATTTAAAGAGGGTAGTGTTCCAAGTGTGCTTGTGTGTACGAGGTTATTTTCAAGAGGACGTGTTTGCATAATATCATCAAGTCACGGGGGCCTAGTCGGGCTACATGATTCAACCTTGACAGATATCTAACTAGCTAAACGGCTTTCTAAAGCCATTGCTTTTATTAAGCTATTAGTTAAACGGATGTACTTCTGCATATGTGGATGGTAGCCATCATAATCCATTGATTTTTCAAGTTAGTCAAGGTTCCTTAAAGAATTGCTTCGTTAAGAGATAGAGGTTCACTTCCTTAGGCCTTCTAGTCAGCCGCACATGTGCTTCACTGTACTTGCATCCTAGTCAGCTTTGTCAATTCCACATGAGGTGGGCAATAAATTTTTAAAATATGGCCCTGAACGTTGCAGAAGAGGGATACCAGCTGCCACATACAATTTGCTTATGGCCAAATTTCGGTTATTGGGCAGTCAAAATTGTAACAAGTCTACCGGAAGCTATTCCTGTAATCACTAAGTGGGGATGCTCCCTCCAGCATGAGCAAATATCTGGAGTTTCTTTTAGTATAATTAATAAATGAAAAGCTTTTTTTGGCATTCTTTTTTATCGTCCATACATAACGAATTGATGTGTGTGTGTGTGTGTGTGGTTTTTTTTTTTTTTTTTTTTTTTTTGGGGGGGGGGGGGGTGTTTGTTATTTGTTGCGCAATGAATTCCAAACCTCTAGGTATGCCATGATTTGATTAATAAATCAAACCTTTAGGCATGTCACGCATCTCTTCACACCTACGGTTCCTGAGTAAAACACATGAGAGAAATTGCATCACACATTCCAAAGCAAAGATTGGTCTAATTCCTTCGATCTTCATTTACTGTAGAGTGCAATTAAAAAAATCCCACTCCAAGTTGAAACAGGACACATATTACAATATATGAAATCCTACTTCAGACAGGATTAAGAAACATATTATCCTATCCAAATGCAAGTGATAAGACTAATTACTCAATTAGAACATCAATATTTGAACAAAGAGCAGGTTGTTTGATTTAGTTGGCTGCATCACACGCACGCACGCATGCGCGCGCGCACAGAGGGAGGGAGGGAGGAGAAAATGTCTTCCCTTGAGGAATTGATAGCACCTTTATGCATAAATCCAACTCCTGAAGTGTAGAAACTTGATAATTGGTGATTAATGCGGCGGTTTTAGACTTAAAT
Organism: Rhodomyrtus psidioides; assembly: GCA_021437785.1. NCBI lineage: Eukaryota > Viridiplantae > Streptophyta > Magnoliopsida > Myrtales > Myrtaceae > Rhodomyrtus > Rhodomyrtus psidioides. The sequence goes on from JAILYB010000002.1 coordinate 21,875,930, forward strand.
AATTAAAAGAATCAGGACATTCATTAGCAGCGCAATAAGAAAAGAAGGATTTCATCAATCCCCCACTCTGCAGGAGTGAAAGAAGAGAGCTTTTGATTGAGGACGAATCTTGCGTTTCTGTTTTATTGAAAATTGGCTTTAACTTGTACATTTTTGCTATAGAGGAAAATTGCATATGGATGTAGACGCCAAAATTGATGTAATTGATGATTTTTCTTGAATATGAGATCGCTCCTGGTTTTGAGAGCTGTTTCGTATGTGGCTTTAGTTCTTTGGGCTTTTTCTGTAGATGGGTTTGCACCCCTTTGCTACCTTGTAGTAGGTTGAACTTTTATATCAAAAAAATTAGAAATTAAAGCAGCAGCAGCAGCAGAGGCTGCCTTCTTTATCTATGTGCGGCATTGGTGCGGAGAGTCCCATGTGTTGTTTCTTCTACTTTTCGATAGAATTGCAGTAGCATGATCATACGAGATGATTTTTTATTTGGCGTAATCCATATGGGCATTTTTTTGTTCAATAAGCCTTATCTGGCTTGCAATAGTAAAATATAATGAGATCAACTGAAGAAGCTCCTCTGATGCTAAATTGGTAATACCTGTATCTTATTTTGGGGAGCACAGTTATTAGAGGATAAAGATTTCATCTGATTACATTTGCTTCATCATGCGTCTCGCTACCATGGCTCTCTTGTGGTTGTTCAATATTTACTATTTTTCCTGAACCCACCAAGATGGTGTTGTGAAGGATGTTGAATTTATGGAGAGAAAGATAGAGGATTTGGAGAAGAGCATGAAGAGGAGCAATGACAAGCAATTAAAGATTGAGCACGAATGCTGTATGAAGGTATGACTTTACTTTTTCTTTTCCACAATTATTTGAACTGGCAAATTTTCTTATGCAGTTCCTATCCTGTGTTAATGTGATATTCAGTGCTCTGTGCTAGTCATATGTGAATCTGAAATGTCGGTATCGATGGACTTATTGACTGTTTTCTCAGTTGATTTGAAATGGTTTGAGTAGCTCATGTTTGTATCTTTCGTCAATTTCTGTTCTTATTTACTACGTCTCGTAAATATTTGTGGTTATTGTTAAGAGTTATGACAGAGGATGTACAAATGCAACCCTCTCATGTAGCTTAATGCTTTTTCAGCTGTGCAGCTTCTCTTCTATTTTTTTATGTGTTTTCACTGTTAAATAGTAAAATGATGATACTCTACTGGGCGGCCTCATGTATTTGAATTGTCATTACTTTGGGCAGAGAATGTGCCCTACAGAAGCAATCATGTAGAAAAGGGATGCGGCAAAGTTTTCATAACAATGATGTGTGATTTTTGGAAGTGCCTTCTGGAAAAGATCGACATCAACATCACATTTATACCAAACTAGTTGGGGTCGGCGGTCGATGAACCCAAAAATAAATAAAATAGAAGCAAGACTGATTGAGGAAAAAGAAATAATTATATAAAAATAAAAAATAAAAATATATTTATGATTTTTCATTGTAAAAAAGAGGAGGGTTGAGTCAGGCGTAGCGAGCCGGTTGTTAAATTTTTTTTATGAGATGAACCCTTATGATTTTTCGTTGGAGCCTTCTGGAAAAGATGTTAGACTAAAAATAACATATTTTCGAATTTTCAGTACTTTGGGCAGAGAATGTAACTTTGCAGAAGCAATCATGTGGAGAAGGCATACAGCAAAGCGTTCATAACCAATTGTTGTGCAATTTTAAAGTGCCTTCCGGAACGAATGTCAGACTGAAAATAGGATATACAACTAGAAGTGCTAATTTGGTTTGAAATCCTCGTTGGATTTGTGAAGATCAGATAGGAAGTTTAAGGGAGGATTCCAATATTTGGCGTTTGCAGGTGCTTGGTTTAAATCGAGCTTGATGACACGAGACATTTGATGTGGTTTGCTATATCTACTGGGAAATGGCTTTATTGGAGCTTAAATGACTAGGAGCTGCACATAGTTCTTAATCGGCATGATGTTTGTTTTCTCTTTGTATTAGAAATAAAGTTGTAAAAGAAAATTCAGCTCTAATATTCTGCTTGAAACTGGAATGCTCTGTCGGTGATTAATCTAGCTTCCTCGAATCTCCTCAGTTGCAATTGGTGTGGGAAATATTCCCTACAAGTCTCACATGTCGATTTGCAATGTTACTTTGTCCTTCAACTGCATACCAATCATGTTTTGGCATTTTTGATACTTCACGCTTTCATGTGAAGAATAATCTCTCGTAGGTTCTCCAGGATGCGATTTGATGCCTTATTTTGGCCTCTTTGCTTTAAAAGCTTATGTTGGTACAGAAGCAGAGCATAGATATCGCGTGTTGCTCGATATCTTACACTAGTAAGATTAAGACATTTTTCCTTACTAGATGGTAGGGGTGGGTTTTTTTCGCCTTCCCACCCCCTGTTTTTCCTCTTTTTTTTGGGTTTTGGTGGGTTCAAGTTGAAATAGGAGTGATGGGGAGGAGGATTGTATTGTTGGTGAATATGAACGATACATAGGCTATGCATCCTCTTTGGAAGTAACTGGTGCATAACATTATGCTAGTACAAGAATGCTGGGGTATCAAAACTTCTCCAATTACTATTAGCTAATTTTATGACATTTGCATTCTTATTTTCAATGGGTCTGTCTATGATAGCTTCATCAATTTTCATGCCAGTTATTAGTAAGCCTAATGGGGTAAAGTTTAGCGTGAGATGTATAAAGCATGTGAAATTTGTTGAGCATCATCAGTGTCATTGCACAAGAATGGATCAAAATATGGAGCCAGATGGCCCAAAAAAAGGTTGCATGGCTGCAGGATTAGTTACTGTGTTTCTTATCTTAGCTTTAACTTGCGACTAGATGCTGATTTCATTATTTGCGATGGACACCTCGTGAGTGTCAGTTTGAACCACTTTATGTTCAATTGTGATGTTGCAAATATCTAAAAAAAGCCAATTCTCTTCTTGACAGGTCAAGGCATGGCTAGAGGATGGAAAAGATGTTCGTCTTGGAGACTGGAAAGCTGCTGATATTGAGATATTGAATACCTTTCAACTGCTTACCGCAAAGCCAGTTGTCTACTTGGTGAGTTTTAACAGATATCATGGCCTTAGCAGTGATGGGACATTATGTTTCACAATGCATGGCATATATTCCATATGTTTTTTTTTTTTTATGGTTGCTTTCTTCATCACTGCATTGGTGAGGTGTGAAACCCACATTCAGTTCTACAATTAAAAGAGATCAAAGTGTCTTAATGAGGTAAGAGTGAAGTTATAGGCCATTTCACCCTCTGGTCAAGTGAAACTTGAATTCTCTTACTCTATTACTGACAAAACTCCTTAGATCCAAACACCATTCTTCATAATTAGTTTCTCCATTAAACTTTTTATCCATTAAACTTTTTTGCAACATATCTTGGGTCAATAAACAGCTGAAATTTTCATGGATAATTGTTTTGTGTAAGGTAGACCCTTAAGCATTGCTCTCTTACTGAGATTTTCCTCATGTTTGACTCTTGCCAGGTTAATATGAATGAGAACGATTATCAAAGAAAGAAGAACAAGTTTTTGCCCAAGATTCATGCTTGGTATGTTCACCATATTTTGAGTTCAATTTTAGGTCTCTGAGCCCAAAAGATTTATAGGCTTCTTTTTCAATTGCGATATTTTATGACCCCAACATTCTCCCCCCCTCTTTTCTCCTCAACAACCCCCCTCCCCTTCTCCTTCTCAATATGCTGTTGTTATCTGTGGTTGGTGCATTTTTATTTTTATTTTTGTATCAGTTAATATATGTGATAGGTCCTACTGCTGCTGCCTGTGGATTGTAGGCGGGCATTTTTGTCTGGTCCTATTGTAGCAAGCTACATTGCTTTGCAGGGTGCAGGAGCATGGAGGCGAACAAATTATTCCTTTCAGCTGTGTCTTGGAGAGAAACCTTGCTGATCTGTCGGAAGATGAAGCTGCAAAATACTGTGAGGAAAACAAGGTGCAAAGGTGAATTTCTTTGCTTCTGATTAGGACATATGGCTTCTAAAATGATGTAGTTGAACAAAGTTTTTCTTGGTTATGGTGATGGAGTCGACGGCGGTACAAGCAATGTTGTGTAACTAATGTGTGCTTACCGTTACTCTTATGTGCAAGTATTAGGTACGACTACTCTCTTAAAATAATCTGGACTTCACTCTTACATAGAATCTGAAGGAGCAAAATACGGAAAGTGGCAGAGTTTAACTAATTTTTAACCATTTTGTTGATGCATGATTCCACAGAGAAATTTCAAGCCCTGAATTAATGATCAAGGTGTCTCTTGATAGTTTATTTGCTTGAACTAGGAGAGATCTAAGAAGATTAACTCGCACAATGGTTTCAAATATGCCACTTGGTCGCTTCTGCATCCTTTTCTTGATGATTTCCCTTTTTTCTTCTTTTCATATTTGGAATTTGACATTGATGTATATTAACTTACGTAGTGAGTTGACTGTTCTGTAGAACTTATGCTATGGTTTGTTGGCTAGCTAATCGATGTTTACGTTGGTGCTCCATCCCCTTTCCTTGGAATAGTCTCTCTCTCATGATATGCTTTCCTTTCTGCCTTTTTTTTCAATCCATCTTATTAAATTCTCATCTCAATCCCCTTTCCTTGCCATAGTTGTGAATTCCTCTTTTGGGAAAATTATACAAGAAAAATTGAATCAATCCTAAACAGCTTCACAATGGTTATTCTTCCACTCCAGTACAAAATGTTATCAACAGGTCTGGTTGCCATTCCCCTCATTTGCATTATCTAGAGTACAAATGCTTGTCCCACATCCTCCCAAGTTCCAAGCAAAGCAAGAAACATTTTTTCTTCGTTCATTGATGTCATTCATGACATATGCTCTCTGGATTGTGTTGTTTTGTAGCTTAAGAGGGACTGATTTTCGTTGGCAATATGAGAGAATTACTATAGCACGTGATTCATAAAATGCAGTGGCTTCGACCCCTCTCTTTGTTGATTCTTACCGTTGCTTTCGATGAGTTACTGTCGAGTGTCATGTTCACTAGTTGTCAATACTATGTTACTGGATTTTTCATGTTTCTTTTGACTTTGACCTTTTCTTTGGCTAGCCCATGATGAATAAATATAGAAATTTTGGTCCGAGTTCTTTTTTTTTTTTTTCAGTGCCCTTCCGAAGATAATAAAGACAGGATTTTCGGCGATCAATTTGATATACTTTTTCACAGCAGGCCCAGATGAGGTAAGTGAATAAACCCACCAACAATAAACACAACCAAAAGTATTAGAAGATTTTAATTCAAGTCAATTAAAGAATTAACGAAGCTATGTCTGTAAAAGTTGCCTGTTGTTGAATTAGATTACCTTCTTGAGTTACACCTTGTTGACAATCCCCTAATACATTTAAAAAATTTTCTATGTCTGTATCTGTTGCTGGGTGGTCTCCTTGATAACAAACAACTTGGTAATGAGTTCGGGTTATGCTTGGGTTCTTTATGATGTTTTGGTCTACAAATTTTGGTTTTAGTGGCTCCTGCTTTATGGGTATTTATTAAGGAGGGATATCTCTTGGAAGAAGCAGGGCATTAATAAAATCTTGGTTGACTATGATCTCTTTTAGTTTCACAAAATGGTTTGCCTGCTTTTGTCTTATGTGGTACCTTAGAGTTTCGAAATCTTGTCTAGCTTGCGCAGCAGCTATGGAACATAAGGGAAAAATGTGCAGGGAAGGAGACTCAAGGAACTGGAGGAAGTTTAGAAAGAAATAGTATATCCTAGTTTACATTATTTCCCCATCAGCATATACATCTACTTGAATCTAGATGGATCTTCCTATGACAATGGTGGTGGAGTGGCTGAAGTTGGGCATGAAAAGCTGGGACATTGTGGGATATAATAGCATGCATCTACTTGAGAGAATCCAGGGTGATGATATTCTGACCGGTGCATTAACCAAAGTTTGGCATTGAAAAGTGGCTATATTTGATGACTATTGAGAAGGATTAAATATTAAGGATGTTTGTTTGTGGTTTTAAGTGAGTGATGAGTTTGTAAACCAGATACATCCGTATGGTCTTGAATCATGCATGACCATGGAAGCTTTTCCCTCCATTTGATGAGATAGTTGCATTAGCAAGACCTATTTCTGGAAAATTGATGGTCTGTGTAAATTCTCGTGCATTGTTTGTTGATCCTGATTTTTCTGTTTCCCTTTTGCCTTTGTTTTGGAAGAGTAGAGTGGGTAGGGAAAGAAAAGATGGAGAAAGAAAAGGGTGAAGTATTGGGACTCTCTTTTGTTGGGGAAAACATTGAGAAAACATATTTTTTTTGTTAAGGTGTTCTAGGGAACAGATGTGGTGGAGACTGCAACCCAAGGATTAATAAGAACTTGGCTGTGGACTTGAAAACCTGGATATCACTGTTTTAACTGGTTCAATAATACTGCTTATCCTAGAGCATTTTATGAGCCTATTGGGTGATAGTGGGAAAGTTGACGGATAAATCCCCAGAAAGAGGCTGGCCAAACTTAAATGTGAAAAATGGCAAGGGATTCATTTCTCTGAGGCCCATCAATTTTTGTTCTTTCCGAACTTGAGAGAAAAGGAGGGGGATGGAAGCCAGATGACATCTTTGCCCTTGTCTTTCATCCACAAATTTTAAGGATAAATGTCATTCCCTTCAATTTTTCTTTTTCCTAAATAAAGTACTTTCATATCCCACACTTTCTTCACCTTTCTCTTCTACCCCTTCCAAAACAACATCAAAGAAATTCTTTCTTCAACTTCATTTTCATTACCCACCAAAAAGAATCCTTTCAAACACAATGTCAAGTTGCTCTCTACTTGTTCTGATGGTGTCGATACCGCTTCAGGGATTGTCGTCTTGCGTATAAAGGACATCTAGGATGAAAGTACTTGGATGGCTAAGGTTGCATAGTTTTCATGGGTTGGTGCTGTATGAATCTGAAGGCATGGGATCGTTCCCCATATCATTTTTAAGACTCAGCATTTTCCTAAGGTTGCATAGTTTTCATGGGTTGGTGCTGTATGAATCTGAAGGCATGGGATCGTTCCCCATATCATTTTTAAGACTCAGCATTTTCTTAAGCAGGCCAGATTTGGGGATACCAAAAGGCGTCGAGGAACTTCTGCCTTCTTGCAATTCTTGTTTTCCAGCCATCTACCTTAGTTATACAGTTCCTATTTTTGCATTCGCTATATTGTGGCATGAGACTATGATGGACACGTTTTGGTTTTGAAGGTCAAGTGCTGGCAGATCAGGAGACAGACAAAGGCTCCTCAAGCTGCTGGGACCATTCATACTGATTTTGAAAGAGGTTTCATTTGTGCTGAGGTAGTTCTCTCCTCCTTACTTGCAAGAGTAACCAGTGCCTTCTCTTTTCCATGTCCTCTCTTTACCTACCAGCCAATCGTCAGATGATTGCTGCGAGGTCATTACCAACAAGAAGAGTAGAATAGAGTATGCCTGCGAAAGAACAAAAATCCCACATATGTGTACTGTGGCTCCATGTGGATAATGGACAGGCTAACAAGAATGTTTGAAGTGACTAAAAAGGAGTGTACACTGATTTTTTTTTTACCTGTGAAATTTACTTGAGTTTTGGAGGAGCATACAATTTATTCCTTAAGGAGAACTCTCAAGAAATTTATTTTTGTTCTCAATGGTGTATTCTTAAGCTGCAGCCTTCCGCTTTTGCCTTTACTTTGTGGCTGCTGGTTAGAAGGGCTCATCATGTACTTCTCGATAGAGTTATCTTTTAAACTTTCCCTCACGACTTCAATTTCACGAGGGAAACAGTATAGTATGTAAACTGGGACTTAAAATACTTTTGATTGTGGGTCCAAATCTCAACCCAGTTATATAGGATAGAAACAGGGAAAACAGAAAGAAATGGATGACTTAGAAAGAATGAAATGTATAAAAACCTTTGTCTATTGTGATAAAACTATGTCAAGGAGGGTCTTTTAGGACAGATGAGCAGGTCACTTATTTTCTTTGATTTTCAAAATGTTGCAGGTTATGAAATTTGAGGATCTAAAAGAACTTGGGAGTGAAGCAGGTGTCAAGGTAGGTGCCTGGTTTGTAATGTCTTCTGGTTGCCTCTTTAGTCGTCTCCTGTCGCCTCCCGAAAAATTTCCAGAGCATGGGTGATAGACCTGTTTGGAGATGAGACTTGAAGCTATGCCATTTGGGAAATACATGCAAACATAAACGCAGGGTTAGGCGATAGTCAAGGGCTTAGAGACAAATTAAGTCGATTTCTGGATTAGTAAATGAAGTCAGAATAGTTTATGTTCTTTTTGTTGTTCCTTAAATTGGTCTCCTTGGATCACTCGGGCGCCATCCAAGTGAATCATGATATTGATCGCACAAGCACACGAGAGCGCACAAGCAATTGCCCAATCCCATGCTTGATTTCCCCGTTCTTCTCCCCTCTTGGAATAGGGCTTCCTTGAGGTTTTATCTGACTGGATGGGACTTCTATCATCTTATTCAAGCCTAAAATCAAGTTCAACTTGGGAAACGCGATACAAATTATTACCTATGTGGCCCAACAAATCGATCTGCACTTGGATGTTGATTTTGTATGTTTTCCTCAAATAAATTGTAGGCTGCAGGGAAGTACAAACAGGAGGGGAAAACGTACGTTGTCCAAGATGGAGACATCATATTTTTCAAATTCAATGTTTCTGGTGGTGGGAAGAAGTGAAACATGTAGCATTTGCTTCTTCACCCCGTATTATGTCCTGAAGTGACTACTGCTCTCATGATGTTGTTGATTAGGCGGTCTCTTCCTGCTTCGATGAAATTATATTTTGATTTGTACTGTTAACGGGTGATGTGCCTGATTTTTGACATTCGCAAAACACTCAACCGTGCTTAGTAATCTAGTTGAAGAATTTCTACAGTGCTTAGTTAACATCTACTTTTGAGAGCAGCTGTATACATGGTATCGGGGGATTTTTTGTTTGGCTCCCTGGAGAGTTCAATGTGAGCATGTGAGCTTTTCCTCTATTATTGTTTCTTAATTTCGCATTCTATGCACGTTGGCATCCTAAATTTTGCTCGTGTATCAATCATATGCTTCTTTCTCTTCTTTTTAGATGAAAATATATAAGGAATTTTTTTTGGGGGGCCCAAAAAATATCAAGAATTAAAGTTGCCGATATGGACGGAATTCGACCTCAATCGAAGACTGTCAGTGTTACATATTATTTCCTTTAAGCTTCTTCTGGACCTATTGATTAGGAACGTACGGTATTATATAATCTTGGGTCCAACGGCAAAGTTTAGAGAGAGCCTTGATAATACCGAGCCCACTCTGTACTAGTTAAAGTATAGCTTTACAGATCACTATTTTTCGATGTGTTGAAAGGAAAATAAAATAAAATGAAGAGATATGTGCACTACAAGATTTAAAATTTGTCGCAAAAAAGTAATTTTGTAACTTGCAAAAGTGCAACCAAACCCCGTTATCTTCGTAAAAAAATTTGGAATTTTTCGTCAACTTTTGCTGATGGAAATTGTTGACTTGATTTTTTTTTTTTTTCCTACTTGGCGATGTCGTGATAAAAATAACATCATGTTGGTTCGAATCTAAATTTTATTTAAATTTTAATTAAGGTGAATTAAAATATAATTTACATAAAAAAAACAGACAAAAGGATAGTTGGATCTAGGAGGCCACTGCCCCACCAGTGCCGGCACATGCCATTGTCTGCGATCGGTGACCCTCGTCGACCATTACACCATCATCGTCGAGAAGGCTCGGCTTGTGATTACCCTCGGCACTTGGATCCAGCTCTCCTTTTTGAAAAAAAAAATAGCTTATTATTATTTAATTTAAATAAAATTTATATTAAAAAAATCAGATTTTGATCGCAACGGCTTCGTGTTAGCCTTATGTTTCATGTTATTTAATTAATAATTGATTATTATCCTATAAAAAATAAGCTTCGATAAATAAATAATTATAAATAAAATAATTATAATAATTATCAATAATTTAAAAAAAGAAAAAATATATGAAATCCTAAAAAAAAAGTTAAATGGACCAATTGGGCCTCGTTTAGCGGCCCATCTGCCGATTGAGGCTGCCCGGCTCCCCACTCAACATATGGGCCACCAAGCGGGGCCCAATCACGCTGATTGGGTGCCGCTCAGCGGCCCATATTCCGAGCGGCACCCAATTGGGTATTTCTTTTATTATACTATTTTGGTAAGAAAAATTCTAAAATGGAAAATCGCCCTATTTTTGTCTTCTTCTTCTTTTAGCAAAATTATAAAATGATTTAATACTATCCAATTTAAGAGACATAAGTTGATTTAACTAACTTTTTATTTTTAGTAAATTATAATTTTGCATGTACTTGCACATTTTTAGAATGAGTTATTTTTTTTATGCCAATCTGGACGAAGGAAACTATGAGTGAGCAAATATGACCGACCGAATCGGGACCTGACAAACTTTTGGAGCATGGTAGCAAACCTGAAATTGTACATGGTGTATAAATTAACAAGTAATTTTTCTTAGGGAAATGTTTCAAGACCTTCACTTTAAAACTCTCAAAACTCATCCATAAGAAGCAGAACTCTTGGCGAGTCCCAAAACATAACGGAGAATTCATGAAATTCATCGCATGCTTCATGCTTTAATTTATATGTATGTCACCCAAAATAGAGAAAAAAAAATTACGACACTATTTCGTGTTAGTCAAATTAGACGAAATTGAAGGAGATGCTTCATCGTATCAATTAGATAAGTTTAATGACATAATAATATATTTTTTAAAAAAATTAATACGTCAAAAAAAAAGCTACGCACTTGTTCAATTCTCCTGCTCGGGTCTGGAAAGCCTGAAATAATCGGATTGACCTAATCAAAATCACAAAAATGAAAAATAATTAACAATGTCGCAAATGCGAGATTTTTTTTTTAATCCAAACAAGAACTTTTCATTGAAATAACTCAGGAAAGAAAGCCCCAGGGATGGGCATCAATACATAATAGCTCCCATAAAGCAAGGGGAGGGGAGGAAACCTAGTTTAGAGGTAAGGTATTTTTCCCATGGTTCTTAGGGCGCGGATGGTAACACTTCTGGAAGAGAATTTTTGCTTTCTGAAGCAGAAATTCATTTGGTAAAGACACTTCAGAAGTGCTTCTGAAGCTGAAATCCGTTTGGTAAAAATATTGAGATTTTCTACTTTTGGAAGAGATTTCTACTTCTTGTTGGATTTTTGGGGCACGCATGGCAACACTTCTGCTTCAGAAATCATTTCTGACGCTGAAGTTGATTTTTCAACTTCTCAATCAGAAGTAGAAGTTGATTTCTACTTCTGAAATTTTTTACTTTTGAAACAGTCGGCGGCCGGCGACTGGCGGGCGGCGGCTGGTGGTGGAGGGCGGCGACTGGCGGCGGCTACTGGCTGCGACCGGCGACCGACGGCGTGCGGACGGCCGCGGCCGGCGGCGACAGCATCCTGCGGCGGGGGGTGACCAGCGGCGGGCGGCGACCGGCGGCGGTCGGGGGTCAGCAACCGGCGGACGGCAGCGGACGGACGGCGGCGGACAACGGTTGGCGGCTGCGGGCGACGGCGGGCGACGGCTGCCGGCTGACAGCGGCAGCAGCGGGCGGTAGCTGCCGGCGGTCGGCGGCGGGTGGGCGTTGAGCGGCGAAAGATCGGTGTAGTTGAAGAAGTGATTTCTTTTTTAGAAGCTAGAATTTTTAGCTTCTCAAAATTGGCCAAAAATCACTTCTGGAAGTAGAAATCACTTCTAGAATCACTTCTGGAAGTGATTCCTCAATATTTTTACCAAACGGCTTTCAGCTTCAGAAGCACTTCTGAAGTGTCTTTACCAAACGGATTTCAGCTTCTGAAGTGATACCATGCACGCCCTTGGCCAACTTTGAGAAGTTAAAAATTGTAACTTCTCAGCTTCAGAAATCACTTCTTCAACTACACTGATTTTCGCCGACTAATGCCCACCTGCTGGCACCCCCCGACCACAGGCCGTCGCCGGCGAATGCCGATCGCCGACTATGTAGCACCGACACTCCTCCTAGGTGAGAGTGTCGGTGTCGAACCCATGTCGGACACCGACACCCGTCCGACACTTCCCGACACCCGTGTTGGTCGCGTTGATTGCGTGTCGGCATTTCGACACTTGGTCAACGCGGCCAACACTTGGCCAACACCCGTGTCCGGCGTGTCGGACACCTAAAACTCCCTAAAAAAGAGAAAACAAAAATTAATAGCTCGAAGGTTATATTCAGATTTTTTTCCTTTTTACTTCATTATTTCTTCATTTTTATAGGTTAATTGAATCAAATTATAGAAGTATTGATGGTATGAGCTTTATTTTTATTTTAAGAATTCTTTTTGTAAATCTCATTTTATAAGAGAATTATTGAAATAAAAATATATCATGTATATATAAAAATATATATTTAATACGACGTGTCCCCGACGTGTCGTGTCGGTGTCGGTGTCCGTGCAACCTAGATTGCCGATCACTAGCCTCTGGTTGCGGTCACCGGTGCCGCTGACGCCATTCTCCACTGACCACCACCGCCGGAAATTTTGTTAATAATATTTCAAAAGTAGAAATTTTATCAAACACCTTTCTTTGATCAGAATCAACTTTTGATAGAGAAATTGAAAAATCAACTTCTGTTTTTTATGAAGAAGTTGAAAAATTAGCTTCTGCTTCTGGTTGTATTTCTGAAGCAGAAGTGTTGCCATGCACACCCTTAGCCACCCAGTCGGGGACGGAATTTGATTCTCCAGGCAATGAGACACTTGGGCATTTGGGTAATTACGCAAGATATCTTTGCAATTAAGGATTGGCACATGGGCTTCCCACGTGTGCTGATGAGGATTTGAGATAGCTTCCACTAAGACCAAGCAGTCTAAAACTCAAAAGTGGAATTGCTAGGAGAGAAAAACATAGTTAAGATAGCGCATGAAATCTTGCCAATTTCTCAATTTCCCAACCAGAAGTCGATCTGGTAAGGAAATTCGTTTGATAAAAATATTGCCAAATTAGAAATTCGTTCGGTAAAAAAAGTGACTTGTGGCAAGATTTTCTACTTCTGACAAGATTTTTGGTTAATTTGGAGAAGTAAAAAAAATTTACTTCTCCCCTTGAGAAGTCATTCTTGCGAGAGGCCGCCGCCGCCGCCGGCCTATCATTGGCCGCTCGCCAGCCGGCTGTCGCTGCGGGTCGCCGATCACCAGTCGGCCCCTGCCGTTGATTGCCGTCGCCGCCCGCCGCCACCGATCGTCACCATTGAATATTTTTTAATAATGTTTCGTATATTATCTTTTTTAATCGTTATCAAACGCATTTCTCTATCAAAAATTAACTTCTAAAGTAAAAGCTGAAAATTCTACTTCTGCTCTAAAGCAAAAGCTGAAAAATCAACTGCCGGAAGTCATTGTTGGGTCAGAAGTGATTTCATGCGCACCCTAAGGGGGTGCATGGGGGTGCATGATTGTCTTTCTACTTCTCTATTTTTTAGTTTTTTTGTTCTAGGGAATAGCTTTGGAACAGAAATGCGTTTGACAGCGCAATGTAGTTTTTTTATTTCCGGGCTAGTTTTTTGGCCGAGAAATAGATTTGGCTGAGATTTGAGAAATAGAAAAAAGTAGCTTTTTTGTTTCTGAAACAAATTTGAGAAATAAAAAAAAATTGCCGCCCGCCACCGCAACCGCCGGTTGCGGCCGCCGCCCGCCGGTCGCCGGCCGCCGATCGCCGGTCACCGGAAATAGAAATTTTATGCTATTATCAAACGAATTTTTTTTTCGGAAATAGAAATCGAAAAATCTATTTCTTGCTAGAAACATAGTCCTGAAAGAGAATGACAATCATGCACCCCCACTTGCCAAAAATAGTTTCTGGAACAGATTTCTATTTCTGAAATAGATTTGGAACAGAAATTCGTTTGGTAACGCAAATGCAAGAAACTATTTCTGGAACAATTTTGAGAAACAGAAATAGATTTCAAGCAGAAATGAGAAATAAAAAAAAGTTACTTCTCCGAGAAATAGAAATAGAAATCTTCAGCGATGACGGCCGCCATCGGTCGCACCTCTTTGACCGCCGCCAGCCTCCTGCCGCCACCACCGACCGTCGGGCCACAGCCGGAGGTCGCCGACCAGCTGCTGCCGGTCAACCGCCTCCGGTCGCCGGACGGCCGCCGGAAGCCGACAATGGTCGGCGGACGTCGCCAGCTGGTCGCCGATCGACCACAAGAAGCTGACGACGGTCGCCAGCCGACCATAGGAAGCCGACGACGTTCGCCGACCGACCATAGGAAGCCGGCGACGGTCGCCGGACGTCTCTGACCGGCCGCCTCCGATCACCGGTCGCCAGACGTCGCCTATCGGCCACCTCTTATCGCCGGACGACCGCCGGAAGCCGACGACAGTCGCCGGACGTCGTCGACCGGCTGCCGCCGATCGCCGGCCGGCCGCCACTGGTCGCCCCCTTCCGCCGGTCAAATAAATTTCAATTTCAGAAATAGAAATTTTTTGCCATTATCAAACACATTTATTTTACTTAGAAACTCATTCTGAAATAGAAATACAAAAAACTATTTCTGTTGCAAAAACTCTTTTGGAACATAAATTTTATCTTGCACCCCCTAAGTCTTCATCTTCGTTCCTTCGGGGACAGGGCACGCAATTGAGGGTTTCTGCTAAAACGTGACCTTCAACCACAAGGGCAGATGAAGCAGCTACAGATCTCGCGCCACCGCTGACCAATCGACCGACCGAATCACGACAAACCCACGCTATCGATCCCTCCGATGCTCCTCTGGTACGTAAGCTCCATCAATATTTACTTAAGGTTGCGCTTTTGGGGGGCTTTCCAGGAGGTTGACGGGTTTCCTTCTTCGGATCCGGATCGGCTAGCTTTGCCGTTCCATTCTTGAAAACTCTTCAGCGAGACGAGGGCCACATCAACAACCTCGTCGGGGTCAGGTGGCTTTTGATTGAAAACAGCTGCATTTCGTGCTTTCCACACACTCCACAAAATCGAGGCTTCCTTAACCATATCTGGTTCGCTTTTTCTGTGCTTCGATAAGCTGCAAATCCACTCCTCAATTGGGCATGAGCTCGAGTTTCAGTTTTGCGCGACCCATTAGAAAATTCAGGGTTTCTTCGTCAAAGTTTGGGTCCGACTAATTCTGCTCTTCACAATTCAATCGACGCAGAGAGCTGGATCCGGAGAGAGAGCGAGCGCGAAAGAGAGCGAGAGCGTCCTAGAGAATGCAGAGAGTCTGCTTCATTCGTGGTGAGAGACCAAGAGAGAATGTGTCTGAGAGGGAGAGCTGATTTTGGGGCAGAAGACGAAAGGGGTTCTCAACGTATAGGAAAAAGAGCCGTTGAACAGTTCAAATAGACACAACCTAGAGAATGCAGAGAGTCTGCTTCATCCGTGGAGAGTGACCGAGAGAGAGTATGAGAGTAATATTCTTTTTGGTCAGAATATACGACGTTGTGTCTATTTGAACTATTAAACGGCTCTTTTTCCCATACGCTCTCATACTCTCTCTCGGTCACTCTCCACGGATGAAGCAGACTCTCTGCATTCTCTAGGTTGTGTCTATTTGAACTGTTCAACGGCTCTTTTTCCTATACGTTGAGAACCCCTTTCGTCTTCTGCCCCAAAATCAGCTCTCCCTCTCAGACACATTCTCTCTTGGTCTCTCACCACGAATGAAGCAGACTCTCTGCATTCTCTAGGACGCTCTCGCTCTCTTTCGCGCTCGCTCTCTCTCCGGATCCAGCTCTCTGCGTCGATTGAATTGTGAAGAGCAGAATTAGTCGGACCCAAACTTTGACGAAGAAACCCTAAATTTTCTAATGGGTCGCGCAAAACTGAAACTCGAGCTCATGCCCAATTGAGGAGTGGATTTGCAGCTTATCGAAGCACAGAAAAAGCGAACCAGATATGGTTAAGGAAGCCTCGATTTTGTGGAGTGTGTGGAAAGCACGAAATGCAGCTGTTTTCAATCAAAAGCCACCTGACCCCAACGAGGTTGTTGATGTGGCCCTCGTCTCGCTGAAGAGTTTTCAAGAATGGAACGGCAAAGCTAGCCGATCCGGATCCGAAGAAGGAAACCCGTCAACCTCCTGGAAAGCCCCCCAAAAGTGCAACCTTAAGTAAATATTGATGGAGCTTACGTACCAGGAGAATCTTCTAATCAACATGGGTCACGCAAAACTGAAGCTCATGCCCAATTCAAGATATCGCGGAATCACCTTCGAGAAAAGACAGAAGGGACTGATGAAGAAGGCCGAGGAATTCCGCACCTGGCTTCGGAGAGGGTCTCCATTCAAGCAACGCAGGCTTCATGCAAGGTAACAGGGTCCAAGCCGGACTGCCTTTTGATTTTGAGTTCCTTTATCAGCAGTTGGATCAATCCATGATTAGCCCTTACCAGTTCCCATTAAGTTCCTCACCCCCTGAGTATTTAGCCTACCAATGAAACTCAAAGTCTTCCTTTGTTTTAGTTTTCTTTCAAATTTTCAATTTTTTTCTATCCAAGAAAGCTTGGACACGATCAGACCCCGATGATTTTTTGCTGCTTGTATAGAAAAGTCTACAGTTGTGATTCAGCTACTTGTTTTTCTGATGTTTACTTGATATAGTTTTTGCGACATGAAGCAGATTCAGTCACTCTTGATGATGTCAATAGGCTTCTTACATGTCTTGAAGCACCTGTTTTCTTACGTCTGATATTAATTGTGAACATGTGCTGTTTTGTTGAATACGTATGCAACTAAATAAGTTTGTACAGAGGGTAAATCACACCGCAGACGGAGTGGAACATAACGACAGGGCCGTCCAATATATGCAACTAAAGATAGGATACAAACTATTTTCATGATAATAAGTTATTATGAATAGCGATTGACAAACAATGAATTCATCTTGATCTTTACTATTTGGTATCTATGCGTGGAATTAACTGAGATAGATGTGATCAATTAGAGCTATTTTGAAAACAATATACACAGGAAGCAAGCGAATTACGGTTTTATTAAACAAAAGCAGAGACTTTATGTCAAACAAAATGCTCGTTCAATTATTCAGAGCCGCAAATACCACAAATTACACTATCTTGACCGTTGATCGTATCATGCATCTTTTAAAAGCTAATAATGCTTCGTATGAAGGTAATAATGTTAGTGAAAAACTACTATGTGATCTATCGCTGCGGTGAATTTAGATGACGTGAAGTTGGAGACGCCGACTGTCAATTGGGAGCCAAGTCCGTTCCTTTTTCGCTTGTCTGTTTCTTTCTCGCTTTCTTTGGGTGTCTATGATGTCATGTGATGTTGGTGGTTCTTCTTATGTGATATCTTCGTTCGGGGAAAAATTGGATTAAGGGAAGATGGGGGCTTGAGGGGAGATAGAGTACTGGCTGCCGGAGGCGGCTGGGTTCGTCTTTGTCCATGAAATAGTTGAACTATGCGATTTCGCGTGCCTTTTGCAGAGTGGGAGTTGTGGGCTGTTCTTTCGGAATATGATTGCTTCTTTTCGTGTTTTCTGGTGTTTCTCAGGTGAATAGGTTGTTTCATTCTTTGTTGGTTAACCTTCCTTTTATTGTGGTTGTTGGTTTGTTTTGGCTCGGTTATGGTATGATTTTCAGTCTTTTTCTTGAATTTTAGAGGTCGATTTCATCGGTAATTCATGACCTTAGGACAATCCTTTCCAAGTGCTACATTAACATTTTTAGCACCATTTCACATCCATGCCCTTGCCGAATTCTATCCTGCATCACTTGGTGCTAAGTGCACTTTGTGTAGTCGTTGGATTTTGAGTTTCTAGGTCAAATATGTATTTTTTAGTCAAGCTTATAGCCTTCAGCACCTGCATTTTGTGCTGCTGCATTGTCTAGCTGATTGTCACTGCTATAAGGAGAAAAGAGGAGTAGCATCTTCTATGCATATTGGAAAGTAATGGTCATGTATTCGTTGTGTTTTTGACATTCATCAATCCCTCTAAGCAGGAGCGGAAGAAGAGAGCTTTTGATTGAGGACGAATCTTGCGTTTCTGTTTTATTGAAAATTGGCTTTAACTTGTACATTTCTGCTATAGTGGAAAATTTGATGTAGACGCTAAAATTGATGTAGTTGACAATTTTTCTTGAATATGAGATCGCTCCTGGTTTTGAGAGCTGTTTCGTATGTGGCTGTAGTTCTTTGGGCTTTTCCTGTAGATGGGTTTGCACCCCTTTGGGTACCTTGTAGTAGGTTGAACTTTTCTATAAAAAAAAAATTAGAAATTAAAGAATCAGCAGCAGCAGAGGGTGCCTTCTTTATCTAGGCGCGGCATTTTGGTGCGGAGAGTCCCATGTGTTTTTTCTCCTACTTTTCGATGGAATTGCAGTAGCATGATCAAACGAGATGATTTTTTATTTGGCGTAATCCATATGGGCATTTTTTTTGTTCAATAAGCCTTCTCTGGCTTGCCATAGTAAAATATAATGAGATCAACTGAAGAAGCTCCTCTGATGCTAAATTGGTAATACCTGTATCTTATTTTGGGAAGCACAGTTACTAGAGGATAAAGATCTCATCGGATTACATATGCTTCATTATGCTTCTCGCTACCATGGCTCTCTTCTGGTTGTTCAATATCTACTATTTTTCCTGAACCCACCAAGATGGTGTTGTGAAGGATGTTGAATTTATGGAGAGAAAGATAGAGGATTTGGAGAAGAGCATGAAGAGCAGCAATGACAAGCAATTAAAGATTGAGCATGAATGCTGTATGAAGGTATGGCTTTACTTTTTCTTTTCCACAATGATTTGAACAGGCAAATTTTCTTATGCAGTTCCTATCCTGTGTTAATGTGATATTCAGTGCTCTGTGCTAGTCATATGTGAATCTGAATTGTCGGCAACGATGGACTTATTTCATATTAACTGTTTTCTCAGTTGATTTGAAATGGTTTGAGTAGCTCATGTTTGTATCTTTCCTCAATTTCTGTTCTTATTTACTACATCTCGTAAATATTTGTGGTTATTGTTAAGAGTTATGACAGAGGATGTACAAATGCAACCCTCTCATGTAGCGGAATGCTTTTTCAGTTATGCATCTTCTGTTTTTTTATTTGTTTTCACTGTTAAACAGTAAAATGATGATACTCTACTGGGCGGTCTCCTTATGTATTTGAATTGTCATTACTTTGGGCGGAGAATGTGCCCTGCAGAAGCAATCATGTAGAAAAGGGATGCGGCAAAGTTTTCATAACAATGATGTGTGATTTTTGGAAGTGCCTTCTTGAAAAGATCGACATCAACATCACATTTATCCCAAACTAGTTGGGGTCGACGGTCAATGAACTCAAAAATAAATAAAATAGAAGCAAGACCGATTGAGGAAAAAGAAATAATTATATAAAAATAAAAAATAATAATATATTTATGATTTTTCGTTGTAAAAAAGTTTTTAGGAGATGAACCCTTATGATTTTTCGTTGGAGCCTTCTGGAAAAGATGTTAGACTAAAAATAACATATTTTCGAATTTTCAGTACTTTGGACAGAGAATGTAGCTTTGCAGAAGCAATCATGCGGAGAAGGCATACAGCAAAGTGTTCATATCCAATTGTTGTACAATTTTAAAGTGCCTTCTGGAACAAATGTCAGACTGAAAATAGGATATACAACTAGAAGTGCTAATTTGGTTTGAAATCCTCGTTGGATTTGTGAAGATCAGATAGGAAGTTTAAGGGAGGATTCCAATATTTGGCGTTTGCAGGAGCTTGGTTTAAATCGAGCTTGATGACACAAGACATTTGATGTGGTTTGCTATATCCGGGAAATGGCTTTATTGGAGCTTAAAGGACTAGGAGCTGCACATACTTCTTAATCGGCATGATGTTTATTTTATTTTTATTTTTTTTGGGTAAGGGAACTATGTATTGAACTTTACAAAGCACTAGGTATAAGAATGGAACTGGACACAAAAACCATGAACCCAAGAGGGCACCTTTAGTGCCTTGGGGGGTTCGACGGTAAACCGGTGCAAGATACAATGACGCGCGTAATTGGCATGATGTTTGTTTTCTCTTTGTATTGGAAATAAAGTTGTAAGAGAAAATTCAGCTCTAATATTGTGCTTGAAACTGGAATGCTCTGTCAGTGATTAATCTAGCTTCCTCCAATCTCCTCAGTTGCACTTGGTGTGGGAAATATTCCCTACAAGTCTCAGATGTCGATTTGTAATGTTACTTTGTCCTTCAACTGCATACCAATCATGTTTTGGCATTTTTTATAATTCACGCTTTCATGTGAAGAAGAATCTCTCGTAGGTTTTCCAGGATGCAATTTGATGCCCTATTTTGGCCTCTCTGCTTTAAAATCTTATGTTGGTACAGAAGCAGAGCATAGATATCGTGTGTTGCACGATATATTGCACCAGTAAGGTTGAGACATTCTTCCTTACTAGATGGTAGGGATGGGTTTTTTTCGCCTTCCCACCCCCTGTTTTTCCGTTTTTTTTTTTTGGGTTTTGGTGGGTTCAAGTGATGGGGAGGAGGATTGTATTGTTGGTGAATATGAACGATAAATAGGCTATGTGTCCTCTTTGCAAGTAACTGGTGTACAACATTATGCTAGTACAAGATTGCTGGGGTATCAAAACTTCTCCATTTTTCTCATATGTTACTTGACATTTTTGGGGATTATATTAGTTAATCTATGAAAAACCTTTCAGTTTTCTTGACTTTAGACTCCTGACTTTCAAAAAGTTCATCTTTTATGATTGAACTCAACTTTGGCAATACATCTTTTCACAAAAAACTGATCTACGTACTTATTGAAAGATTTTCTAATATGCTACTTGGCATTGTTGGAGATCATATAAGCTAAATTTATGGCAGTTTTCCTGACACTTAGATTCCTGACTTTCTAGAAGTCCATCTTGATAGCTTCATCAACTTTATGATTTAACTCAACTTTGCCTATGCATCTTATTCACAAGAAACTGGTCGGCATACTTTTTTTTCCACCAAAGGAGATGGCTTCATCAACTTCACGCCAGTTATTAGAAAGCAAAATGGGGTAAAGTTTAGCGCGAGATGTATAAAGCATGTGAAATTTGTTGAGCATCAGTGTCATTGCACAAGAATGGGTCAAAATATGGAGCCAGATGGCCCAAAGAAAAAGGCTGCATGGCTGCAGGATTAGTTGATGTGTTTCTTCTCTTAGCTTTAACTTGCGACTAGATGCTGATTTCATTGTTTGCGATGGACACCTCTTGAGTGTCAGTTTGAACCGCTTTAAGTTAAGTTGAGATGTTGCAAATATCTAAAAAAGCCGATTCTCTTCTTGACAGGTCAGGGTATGGCTAGAGGATGGAAAAGATGTTCGTCTTGGAGACTGGAAAGCTGCTGATATTGAGCAAAGGAAGAAACTTTTTTTCTTCGTTCATTGATGTCATTCATGACATATGCTCTCTGGATTTTTTGTAGCTTAAGAGGGACTGATTTTCATTGGCAATATGAGAGAATTATGATAGCACGTGATTCACAAAATGCCAGTGGCTTCAACCCTTCTCTTTGTTGATTCTTACTTTTGCTTTCAATGAGTTACTGTCGAGTGTCATGTTCACTAGTTGTCAATACTATGTTACTACATTTTTCATGTGTCTTTTGACTTTGACCTTTTCTTTGGCTAGCCCATCATGAATAAATATAGAAATTTTGGTCTGAGCTCTTTTTCTTTTTCTTTTTCTTTTTATTTTTCTTTTTCAGTGCCCTTCCGAAGATAATAAAGACAGGATTTTCTGCGATCAAGTTGATATATTTTTTCACAGCAGGCCCAGATGAGGTAAGTGAATAAACCGACCAACAATAAACACAACCTAAAGTATTAGAAGATTTGAATTCAAGTCAATTAAAGAATTAACGAAGCTATGTCTGTAAAAGTTGCCTATTGTTGAATTAGATTACCTTCTTGAGTTACGCCTTGTTGACAATCGCCCAATACGTTTCAAAAATTTGCTATGTCCGTATCTGTTGCTGGGTGGTCTCCTTGATAACAAACAACTTGGTAATGAGTTCAGGTTATGATTGGGTTCTTTATGATGTTTTGGTCTACAAATTTAGGTTTTGGTGGCTCCTGCTTTATGGGTATTTATTAAGGAGGGATATCTCTTGGAAGAAGCAGGGCAGTAATCAAATCTTGGTTGACTATGATCTCTTTTAGTTCACAAAATGGTTTGCCTGCTTTTGTCTTATGTGGTACCTTGAGTTTCGAAATCTTGTCTAGCTTGCGCAGCAGCTATGGAACAGAAGGGAAAAATGTGCAGGGAAGGAGACTCAAGAAACTGGAGGAAGTTTAGAAAGAAATAGGATGTGATTTTCTGTTATCCTAGCTTACATTATTTCCCCATCAGCATATACATCTACTTGAATCTAGACGGATCTTCCTTTGACAATGGTGGTGGAGTGGCTGAAGTTGGGCATGAAAAGCTGGGACATTGTGGGATATAATAGCATGCACCTACTTGAGAGAATCCGGGGTGATGATATTCTGACAGGTGCATTAACCAAAGTTTGGCATTGAAAAGCGGGTATATTTGATGACTATTGAGAAGGATTAAATATTAAGGAGGTTGTTTGTGGTTTTAAGTGAGTGATGAGTTTGTAAACCAGATGCATTCGTATGGTCTTTAATCATGCATGAGCATGGAAGCTTTTCCCTCCATTTGATGAGATAGGTGCATTAGCAAGACCTATTTCTGGAAAATTGATGGTCTATGTAAATTCTCGTGCATTTTTTGTTGATCCTGATTTTATTTTTCCCCTTAGCCTTTGTTTTGGAACAATAAAGTGGATAGGGAAAGAAAAGATGGAGAGAGAAAAGGGTGAAATATTGGGACTCTCTTTTGTTGGGGAAAACATTGAGAAAACAGAGTTTTTTGGTTGAGGTGCTCTAGTGACGAGATCCGGTGGAGACTGCAACCCAAGGATTAATAAGAACTTGGCCATGGACTTGAAAACTTGGATATCACTTTTTTAACTGGTTCAATGATACTGCTTATCCTAGAGCATTTTACGAGCCTATTTGGTGATCGTGGGAAAGTTGACGGATAAATCCCCAGAAAGAGGCTGGCCAAACTTAAATGTGAAAAATTGTGAGGGATTTCATTTCTCTGCGGCCCATCAAATTTGGTTCTTTCCAAACTTGAGAGAAAAGGAGGGGAATGGGAGCCAGATGACGTCTTTGCCCTTGCCTTTCACCCACAAATTTTGAGGATAAATGTCTTTCTTCACCTTTACCTTCTACCCCTTCCAAAACAACATCAAAGAATTTCTTTCTTCACCTTCTGTTTCTTCAACTTCATTTTCTTTACCCACCAAAAAGAATCCTTTCAAACACAATGTTAAGCTGCGCTCTACTATTCGACCAAAAAAAAAATTGCTCTCTACTTGTTCTGGTGGTGTCGATACCGCTCCAGGGATTGTCGTCTTGCTTATAAATGACATCTAGGATGAAAGTACTTGGATGGCTAAGGTTGCTTTCTTTGCTGGGATAGGAGTATTAGGAAAGATAATTGGGATAGTTTTCATGGGTTGGTGCTGTATGAATCTGAAGGCATGGGATCGTTCCCCGTATAATCTTTAAGACTTAGCATTTTCTTAAGCAGGCCAGATTTGGGGATGCCAAAAGGCGTCGAGGAACTTCTGCCTTGTTGCAGTTCTTGTTTTCCTGCCATTACCTTAGTTATATGGTTCCTATTTTTGCATTCGCTAAATTGTGGCATGAAACTATGATGGACACGTTTTGGTTTTGAAGGTCAAGTGCTGGCAGATCAGGAGACAGACAAAGGCTCCTCAAGCTGCTGGGACCATTCATACTGATTTTGAAAGAGGTTTCATTTGTGCTGAGGTAGTTTCCTCTCCTTACTTGCAAGAATAACCAATGCTTTTTCTTTTCCATGTCTTCTCTTTACCTACCAGCCAATCCTCAGATGATTGCCCTTGCCTTTCACCCACAAATTTTGAGGATAAATGTCTTTCTTCACCTTTACCTTCTACCCCTTCCAAAACAACATCAAAGAATTTCTTTCTTCACCTTCTGTTTCTTCAACTTCATTTTCTTTACCCACCAAAAAGAATCCTTTCAAACACAATGTTAAGCTGCGCTCTACTATTCGACCAAAAAAAAAATTGCTCTCTACTTGTTCTGGTGGTGTCGATACCGCTCCAGGGATTGTCGTCTTGCTTATAAATGACATCTAGGATGAAAGTACTTGGATGGCTAAGGTTGCTTTCTTTGCTGGGATAGGAGTATTAGGAAAGATAATTGGGATAGTTTTCATGGGTTGGTGCTGTATGAATCTGAAGGCATAGGATCGTTCCCCGTATAATCTTTAAGACTTAGCATTTTCTTAAGCAGGCCAGATTTGGGGATGCCAAAAGGCGTCGAGGAACTTCTGCCTTGTTGCAGTTCTTGTTTTCCTGCCATTACCTTAGTTATATGGTTCCTATTTTTGCATTCGCTAAATTGTGGCATGAAACTATGATGGACACGTTTTGGTTTTGAAGGTCAAGTGCTGGCAGATCAGGAGACAGACAAAGGCTCCTCAAGCTGCTGGGACCATTCATACTGATTTTGAAAGAGGTTTCATTTGTGCTGAGGTAGTTTCCTCTCCTTACTTGCAAGAATAACCAATGCTTTTTCTTTTCCATGTCTTCTCTTTACCTACCAGCCAATCCTCAGATGATTGCCCTTGCCTTTCACCCACAAATTTTGAGGATAAATGTCTTTCTTCACCTTTACCTTCTACCCATTCCAAAACAACATCAAAGAATTTCTTTCTTCACCTTCTGTTTCTTCAACTTCGTTTTCTTTACCCACCAAAAAGAATCCTTTCAAACACAATGTTAAGTTGCGCTCTACTATTCGACCAAAAAAAAAAATTGCTCTCTACTTGTTCTGGTGATGTCGATACCGCTCCAGGGATTGTCGTCTTGCTTATAAATGACATCTAGGATGAACGTGCTTGGATGGCTAAGGTTGCTTTCTTTGCTGGGATAGCAGTATAAGGAAAGATAATGGGGATAGTTTTCATGGGTTGGTGCTGTATGAATCTGAAGGCATGGGATCGTTCCCTGTATAATCTTTAGGACTTAGCATTTTCTTAAGCAGGCCAGATTTGGGGATGCCAAAAGGCGTCGAGGAACTTCTGCCTTGTTGCAGTTCTTGTTTTCCTGCCATTACCTTAGTTATATGGTTCCTATTTTTGCATTCGCTAAATTGTGGCATGAAACTATGATGGACACGTTTTGGTTTTGAAGGTCAAGTGCTGGCAGATCAGGAGACAGACAAAGGCTCCTCAAGCTGCTGGGACCATTCATACTGATTTTGAAAGAGGTTTCATTTGTGCTGAGGTAGTTATCTCCTCCTTACTTGCATGAATAACCAGTACTTTTTCTTTTGGCAAAATGACACAAATAGTCCCTGAACTTTGACAGAATGTGCAATTTGATCCCTGAACTTTTAATTTGTTCAATTTAGTCCCTGAACTTTGACAGAATGTGCAATTTGATCCCTAAACTTTTGATTTGTTCAATTCAGTCCCTGAACTTTTAGTAAATGTTCAATCCAGTCCTTGAATTATAGGAAAATGTTCAATATAGTCCTTTTGTTAATTTAAGATCAGGGATAACGTTGAACATTTTCATATAGTCTAAGGACTAAATTGAACATTTACTAAAAGTTCAGGGACTAAATTGAACAAGTCAAAAGTTTAGGGATTAAATTGCACATTCTGTCAAAGTTCAGGGACTAAATTGAACAAATTAAAAGTTCAGGGACCAGATTGCACATTCTGCCAAAGTTCAAGGACTATTTGTGTAATTATCCCTTTTCTTTTCCATGTCCTCTCTTTACCTACCAGCCAATCCTCAGATGATTGCTGCAAGGTCATTACCAGCAAGAAGAGTAGCATAGAGTATCCCTGCGAAAGAACAAAAATCGCACATATATGTACTGTGGCTCCATGTGGATAATGGACAGGCTAACAAGAATGTTTGAAGTAACTAAAAAGGAGTGTACACTGGTTTTTTTTTACCTGCGAAATTTACTCGAGTCTGGGAGGAGCATAAAATTTATTCCTTAAGGAGAACTCTCAAGAAATTTATTTTTGATCTCAATGGTGTATTCTTAAGCTGCAGCCTTCCGCTTTTGCCTTTACTTTGTGGCTGCTGGTTAGAAGGGCTCATCATGTACTTCTCGATAGAGTTATCTTTTAAACTTTCCCTCACGACTTCAATTTCACGAGGGAAACAGTATAGTATGTAAACTGGGACTTAAAATACTTTTGATTGTGGGTCCAAATCTCAACCCAGTTATATAGGATAGAAACAGGGAAAACAGAAAGAAATGGATGACTTAGAAAGAATGAAATGTATAAAAACCTTTGTCTATTGTGATAAAACTATGTCAAGGAGGGTCTTTTAGGACAGATGAGCAGGTCACTTATTTTCTTTGATTTTCAAAATGTTGCAGGTTATGAAATTTGAGGATCTAAAAGAACTTGGGAGTGAAGCAGGTGTCAAGGTAGGTGCCTGGTTTGTAATGTCTTCTGGTTGCCTCTTTAGTCGTCTCCTGTCGCCTCCCGAAAAATTTCCAGAGCATGGGTGATAGACCTGTTTGGAGATGAGACTTGAAGCTATGCCATTTGGGAAATACATGCAAACATAAACGCAGGGTTAGGCGATAGTCAAGGGCTTAGAGACAAATTAAGTCGATTTCTGGATTAGTAAATGAAGTCAGAATAATTTATGTTCTTTTTGTTGTTCCTTAAATTGGTCTCCTTGGATCACTCGGGCGCCATCCAAGTGAATCATGATATTGATCGCACAAGCACACGAGAGCGCACAAACAATTGCCCAATCCCATGCTTGATTTCCCCGTTCTTCTCCCCTCTTGGAATAGGGCTTCCTTGAGGTTTTATCTGACTGGATGGGACTTCTATCATCTTATTTAAGCCTTATCAAGTTCCACTTGGGAAACGCGATACAAATTATTACCTATGTGGCCCAACAAATCGATCTGCACTTGGGTGTTGATTATGTATGTTTTCCTCAAATAAATTGCAGGCTGCAGGGAAGTACAAACAGGAGGGAAAAACGTACGTTGTCCAAGATGGAGACATCATATTCTTCAAATTCAATGTTTCTGGTGGTGGGAAGAAGTGAAACATTGTAGCGTTTGCTTCTTCACCCCGTATTATGTCCTGAAGAGACTACTGCTCTCATGATGTTGTTGGTTAGGCGTTCTCTTCCTGCTTCGATGAAATTATATTTTGATTTGTAATGTAAACGGGCGATGTGCCTGATTTTGGCATTCGCGAAACCCTCACAGTGCTTAGTAATCAAGTTGAAGAAATTCTACAGTGCTTAGTTAACATATACTTTTGAGAGCATTTGTATACGATGGTATCGGGGGATTTTTTGTTTGGCTCCCTGGAGAGTTCAATCAGAGCATGTGAGCTTTTCTTTTATTATTGTTTCTTAATTTCGCATTCTATGCATGTTGGCATCCGAAATTTTGCCCGCGTATCCATCATATGCTTTTTTCTTTTCTTTTTAGAAGAAATTATATCTGGATTTTTTTTTTGGGCCAAAAAATATCAAGAATTAAAATTGCCGATAACGACGAAATTCAACCTCAATCGAAGACTGTCGGTGTTACATACTATTTCCTCTAAGCTTCTTCTAGACCTAACTGTTTGGAACGTATGGTATTATAATCTTGGGCCCAACAGCAAAGTTTAGAGAGAGTCTCAACAATATCGAGTCCACTATGTACTAGTTAAAGTATAGCTTTACAGATCACTATTTTTCGATGTGTTGAAAGGAAAATAAAATGAAGGGATATATGCACTACAAGATTTAAAATTTGTCGCAAAAATGTAATTTTGTAACTTGCAAAAATGCATTCAAGCCTCATTAATTTCGTAAAAAAATTCGGAATTTTTCGTCAACTTTTGCTGATGGAAATTGTTGACTTGATTTTTTTTTATTTTTTCCTCACTTGGCAATGTCCTGACAAAAATAACTTCATGTTGGTTCGAATCTAAATTTTAATTAAGGTGAATTAAGATATAATTTACATAAAAAAGCAGAAAAAGGAGAGTTGGATCTAGGAGGCCACTACCCCACCAGTGCCGGCACATGCCATTGTCTGTGATCGGTGACCCTCGTCGACCATTACACCATCATCGTCGAGAAGGCCCAGCCTGTGATTGCCCTCGCCACCTGGATCCAGCTCTCCATTTTGAAAAAAAATAGCTTATTGTTATTTAATTTAAATAAAATTTATATAAAAAAAAACAAATTTTGATGAAATGACTTCGTGTTAGCCTTATGTTTCATGTCATTTAATTAATAATTGATTATTATCCTATAAAAATAAGATTCGAAAGATAAATAATTATAAATAAAATAATTATAATAACTATCAATAATTTTTTTTAACTATCAATAATTATAGAGGCGAAAAAAATACGAAATCCTAAAAAAAGTTAAATGGTCCAATTGGGCCCCGCTCAGCGGCCCAAATGCCGATTAGGGCTACCCGGCGCACCGCTCGACATATGGGCCGCCTAGCGGAGCCCAATTGCACTGATTGGGTGCAACTCGGCGGCCATATGCCGAGTGGCACCTAGTTGGGTATTTTTTTTTATTATGCTATTTTGGTAAAAAAAATCTAAATTGGAAAATTAACCTATTTTTGTCTTCTTCTTCTTTTAGCGAAATTATAAAATGATTTAATACTATCCAATTTAAGAGACATAAGTTGATTTAACTGACTTTTTATTTTTAGTAAATTATAATTTTGCATGTACTTGCACATTTTTAGAATTCGAGCTATTTTTTTGGATGCCAATATAGACAAAGGGAACTAGGAGTGAGCAAATCTGACCGACTAAATCAGGACCTGACAAACTTCTGGAGCGTGGTAGGAGACCTAAAATTGAACAAGGTGTATAAACTAACGAGTGATTTTTCCCAGGGAAATACTTCAAGACCTTCACTTTAAAACTCTCAAAACTCATCCTTAAGAAGCAAAACTCCTGACGAGTCCCAGAACATAATGGAGAATTCATTGAATTCATCGCATGCTTCATACTTTAATTTATATGTATGTCACCCAAAATAGAGAAAAAAAAATTACGTCACTATTTCGTGTTAGTCAAATTAGACGAAATTGAAGGGGATGTTTCGTTGTATCAATTTGATAAGTTTAATGATTTGATCATATTTTTTATAAAAAATAAAAAATCTAACAAGTCAAAAAAAAAAAAACTACGCACTTGTATGGTTCTCCGGCTCGGGTCTGGGAAGCCTGAAATAATCGGATTGACCTAGTGTCTATTTAAACTGTTCATCGTCTTCCTTCTGCCCCAAATCAGCTCTCGCTCTCAACGGCTACTTTTCCGATACAGCTCTCGCGACTCTCTCGCTCTCGCTCTCAGACTCTCTCGCTCTCGCTCAATCGCTCATGCCCAATTCAAGAAATCGCCGAATCACGTTCGAGAAAAGAAAGAAGGGGCTGATGAAGAAGGCCGAGGAATTTAAAATCCTCTGCGGCGTCGACACGGCCGTGATCATCTATCCGATGACGCTGCCCGATAAGGGCCTGGGCGAGCCGGAGATCTGGCCGCCGTACAGTAAGGAGGTGGAGCGCATCTTACGCCGGTATCAAAGTGAGGCCGCGGACCGCCGTGCCAAGCACGCCAGCGGGCTGTGCGAATTCTTCGAAAGCCGGAAGAAGAAGAAGATTGACACCGAGTTGGCCGAGGTCCGCAAGCCCGACTGGGAGGCCAAGTATCCCGTCTCGGACAAATTCCTCGAAGGTCTCTCGGAGCCTCATCTGAAGTCGCTTCGGAGCATTGTATGTGACAAACTCAAGCAGGCGAAGATGAGACTTGCCACAATGGAGGAGGAGAGAAGGGTCAAGACGGCAGCGCCAATTGACTGGACCGGACCTGGCTTCGGAGAGGACCTCCATTCAAGCAACGTAGGCTTCATGCAAGGTGACAGGGTCCAAGCCGAACTGCCTTTTGATTTTGAGTTCCTTTATCAACAGTCGGATCAATCCACGATTAGCCCTTACCAGTTCCCATTAAGTTCCTCACCCCCTGAGGATTTACCCTGCCAATGAAACTCTGAGTCTTCCTTTGTTTTAGTTTTCTTTCAATTTTTCAAATTTTTTCTGTCCAAGAAAGCTTGGACACGATCAGACCGGGCTTGACCCCGTTGATTTTTTGCTGCTTGTACAGAAAAGTCACAGTTGTGATTCAGCCACTTGTTTTTCTGATGCTTACTTGATATAGTTTTTGCGACATGAAGCAGATTCAGTCACTCTTGATGATGTCAATAGACTTCTTACATGTCTTGAAGCACCTGTTTTCTTACGTTTGATATTAATTGTGAGCATGTGCTGTTTTGTTGAATACGTATGCAACTAAATAAGTTTGTACAGAGGGTAAATCACACCGCAGACGGAGTGGAACATAACGAAAGAGCCGTCCAAGATATGCAACTAAAGATAGGATACAAACTATTTTCATGAGAATAAGTTATTCTGAATAGCGATTGACAGACAATGAAATCATCTTGATCTTTACTATTTGGTATCTATGCGTGGAATTAACTGAGACAATGTGGTCAATTAGAGCTATTTTGAAAACAATACACACAGGAAGCAAGCGAATTACGATTTTATTAAACAAAAGCAGGGACTTTATGTCAAACAAAAAGATTGTGAACATGTGCTGTTTTGTTGAATACGTATGCAACTAAATAAGTTTGTACAGAGGGTAAATCACACCGCGGACGGAGTGGAACATAACGACAGAGCCGTCCAAGATATGCAACTAAAGATAGGATACAAATTATTTTCATGAGAATAAGTTATTCTGAATAGCGATTGACAGACAATGAAATCATCTTGATCTTTACTATTTGGTATCTATGCGTGGAATTAACTGAGACACATGTGATCAATTAGAGCTATTTTGAAAACAATATACACAGGAAGCAAGCGAATTACGGTTTTATTAAACAGCAGCAGAGACTTTATGTCAAACAAAATGCTCGTTCAATTATTCAGAGCTGCAAATACTACAAATTACAATATCTTGACCGTTGATCGTATCATGCGTCTTTTAAAAGCTAATAATGCTTCGTATGAAGGTAATAATGTTAGTGAAAAACTACAATGTGATCTATCGCTGGCGCTGAATTTAGATGACGTGAAGTTGGAGACACCGACTGTCGGCTGGGAGCCAGGTCCGTTCCTTTTTCGCTTGTCTGTTTCTTTCTCGCTTTCTTTGGGTGTCTATGATGTCATGTGATGTTGGTGGTTCTTCTTATGTGATATCCTCGTTCGGGGAAAAATTGGATAAGGGAAGAGGGGGGCTTGAGGGGAGATAGAGTACTGGCTGCCGAAGGCGGCTGGGTTCGTCTTTGTTCATGAAATAGTTGAACTATGCGATTTCGCGTGCCTTTTGCAGAGTGGGAGTTGTGGGCTGTTCTTTCGGAATATGATTGCTTCTTTTCGTGTTTTCTGGTGTTTCTCAGGTGAATAGGTTGTTTCATTCTTTGTTGGTTACCCTTCCTTTTATTGTGGGTGTTGGTTTGTTTTGGCTCGTTTATGGTATGATTTTCAGTCTTTTTCATGAGTTTTAGAGGTCGATTTCATCGGTAATTCATGACCTTAGGACAATCCTTTCCATGTGCTACATTAGCAATTTTAGCACCATTTTTCATCCTAGCCCTTGCCGAATTCTATCCTTCATCACTTGGTGCTAAGTGCACTTTGTGTTGTCGTTGGATTTTTAGCTTCTAGGCCAAATATGTATTTTTTTTAGTCAAGCTTTCAGCACCTGCATTTTGTGCTGCTGCATTGTCTAGCTGATTGTCACTGCTCTTTATCAGGAGAAAAGAGAAGTAGCATCTTCTATGCATATTGGAAAGTAATGGTCATGTATTCATTGTGTTTTTGGCATTCATCAATCCCTTTAAGCAGGAGCGGAAGAAGAGAGCTTTTGATTGAGGACGAATCTTGCGTTACTGTTTTTTTGAAAATTGGCTTTAACTTGTACATTTTTGCTATAGTGGAAAATTGCATATGGATGTAGACTCCGAAATTGATGTAGTTGACAATTTTTCTTGAATATGAGATCGCTCCTGGTTTTGAGAGCTGTTTCGTATGTGGCTTTAGTTCTTTGGGCTTTTTCTGTGGATGGGTTTGCACCCCTTTAAGTACCTTGTAGTAGGTTGAACTTTTCTATAAAAAAAATTAGAAATTAAAGAAACAACAGCAGCAGAGGCTGCCTTCTTTATCTAGGTGCGGCTTTGTGGTGCGGAGAGTCCCATGTGTTTTTTCTCCTACTTTTCCATAGAATTGCAGTGGCATGATCATACGAGATGATTTTTTATTTGGCATAATCCATATGGGCATTTTTTTGTTCAATAAGCCTTCTCTGGCTTGCAATAGTAAAATATAATGAGATCAACTGAAGAAGCTCCTCTGATGCTAAATTCGTAATACCTGTATCTTATTTTGGGAAGCACAGTTATTAGAGGATAAAGATCTCATCAGATTACATTTGCTTCATTATGCTTCTCGCTGCCATGGCTCTCTTCTGGTTGTTCAATATCTGCTATTTTTCCTGAACCCACCAAGATGGTGTTGTGAAGGATGTTGAATTTATGGAGAGAAAAATAGAGGATTTGGAGAAGAGCATGAAGAGGAGCAATGACAAGCAATTAAAGATTGAGCACGAATGCTGTATGAAGGTATGGCTTTACTTTTTATTTTCCACAATTATTTGAACAGGCAAATTTTCTTATGCAGTTCCTATCCTGTGTTAATGTGATATTCAGTGCTCTGTGCTAGTCATATGTGAATCTGAAATGTCGGCGACGATGGACTTATTTCATATTAACTGTTTTCTCAGTTGATTTGAAATGGTTTGAGTAGCTCATGTTTGTATCTTTCCTCAATTTCTGTTCTTATTTACTACGTC
Source organism: Rhodomyrtus psidioides (assembly GCA_021437785.1). Lineage (NCBI taxonomy): Eukaryota > Viridiplantae > Streptophyta > Magnoliopsida > Myrtales > Myrtaceae > Rhodomyrtus > Rhodomyrtus psidioides. The sequence continues at coordinate 21,909,029 of JAILYB010000002.1, forward strand.
TCGTAAATATTTGTGGTTATTGTTAAGAGTTATGACAGAGGATGTACAAATGCGACCCTCTCATGTAGCGGAATGCTTTTTCAGTTATGCAGCTTCTGTTTTTTTTTTTATTTGTTTTCACTGTTAAATAGTAAAATGATGATACTCTACTGGGCGGCCTCCTTATGTATTTGAATTGTCATTACTTTGGGCAGAGAATGTGCCCTACAGAAGCAATCACGTAGAAAAGGGATGCGGCAAAGTTTTCATAACAATGATGTGTGATTTTTGGAAGTGCCTTCTGGAAAAGATCAACATCATCTTTATCCCAAACTAGTTGGGATCGGTGGTCGATGAACCAAAAATAAATAAAATAGAAGCAAGACCGATTGAGGAAAAAGAAATAGTTATATAAAAATAAAAATATATTGATGATTTTTCGTTGTAAAAAAGAGGAGGGTTGAGTCAGGCGTAGCGAGCCGGTTGTAAAAAAGTTTTTATGAGATGAACCCTTATGATTTTTCGTTCTGGAAAAGTTGTTAGACTAAAAATAACATATTTTCGAATTTTCAGTACTTTGGGCAGAGAATGTATCTTTGCAGAAGCAATCATGTGGAGATGGCATACAGCAAAGTGTTCATAACCAATTGTTGTGCGATTTTAAAGTGCCTTCCGGAAAGAATGTCATACTGAAAATGATATACAACTAGAAGTGCTAATTTGGTTTGAAATCCTCGTTGGATTTGTCAAGATCAGATAGGAAGTTTAAGGGAGGATTCCAATATTTGGTGTTTGCAGGAGCTTGGTTTAAATTGAGCTTGATGGCACAAGAAATTTGATGTGGTTTTCTATATCTGCTGGGAAATGGCTTTATTGGAGCTTCAACGACTAGGAGCTGCACATGGTTCTTAATTGGCACAATGTTTGTTTGCTCTTTGTATTAGAAATAAAGTTGTGAAAAAAATTTCAGCTCTAATATTCTGCTTGAAACTGGAATGCTCTGTTGGTGATTAATCTAGCTTCCTCGAATCTCTTCAGTTGGACTTGGTGAGGGAAATATTCCCTATAAGTCTCAGATGCCGATTTGTAATGTTACTCTGTCCTTCAACTGCATAGCAAATCATGTTGTGGCATTTTTTATACTTCACGCTTTCATGTGAAGAATAATCTCTTGTAGGTTTTCCAGGATGCAATTTGATGCCCTATTTTGGCCTCTTTGATTTAAGATCTTATGTTGGTACATGTTTGAGAAAATAATACGTATGTTATTCATAAACCACTTCCATTACAAGGATATATATATGTAGGATATATATAGAAGTGACTATTCTACCCTCTACCCTTATCCTTAACACTCCCCCTCAAGTTGGGATGTAAATATCAAATAATCCCAACTTGTTACATAAAAAATTCACTCTACTCCCCCTTAGAGATTTAGTAAAAATATCAGCAAGCTGATCCTCTGTCCTTGCATGTTGAAGAATGATTTCTCCTTTCTCAACTTTCTCCCGTACGAAATGACAATCAACCTCAATGTGTTTAGTTCGCTCATGGAAGACAGGGTTATTCGCAATGTGAATAGCCGATTGATTATCACAATATAAGACTGATGGATCTGATATTGGCAAACCAATTTCTGATAATAACATCCTCAACCAGAGTAATTCACACGTCACATGTGCCATAGCTCTATATTCTGCTTCAGCACTTGATCGAGAAACCACATGTTGCTTTTTACTTTTCCAAGCGACTAAATTACCTCCAAGGAATACACAGTAACCCGATGTAGATCTTCTATCAATAGGACATCCAGCCCAGTCTGCATCAGAAAAACCTATAGTGTTCAGATGTCCATAATTCTTGAAGAATAGCCCTTTACCTGGCGCTCCCTTCAAGTACTTGATAATTCTGAGTAGAGTATCCCAGTGAGTAGTACGGGGAGAACTCATGAATTGACTGACTACACTGACAGCAAAAGATATGTCAGGCCTTGTGATGGTAAGATAGTTCAATTTTCCCACTAATCTTCTATACTTCCCTGGATCATGTAACAAATCTCCACTTTCTGCATCAAGCTTCACATTGAAAAGAACTCACAGACTCGAACTCAGGAAATATACGACGAAGTATGTTTGGTGGCGGATGACCAGCTCGACAATGTGTCCGATATACATCAGTGGATGGATGCTTCAGAGTTGCGGCAGCTAACACATTTTTGTCGAGATAGTATAAGCCATTTGATTCATGCCCCCCACCAATCGTCTGTCCAGTCCTCAGATCCTGAAAGATACAGCGAGAAGCAGAAAAAGTTATAGAGCAATTTAACCGTTTAGTCAATGAGCTAACAGAAATAAGATTATATGGAGACTGGGATAGGTGAAGGACAGATGACAAAGAAAGAGAGGGACTCAAATGAGCGACTCCCGTACCAGTAACCTGTGATTGGGAACCATTTGCTAATGTAACCGAATTAGACAATGAAGGAGACATAGAATGAAATGAAGATAGCAAATTAGAGTTACCAGTCATGTGATTGGTAGCTCCAGAGTCTATGACCCAAGAATCAGACGTCGCAGAAAACAAGCAAGACGAACTACCTTTGGAAGTTTGTGCCAAAGTTGCAGTAGGAGCTGAAGTTCCTGTCATTTGTGGAGGACGAATCAATGCATCATACTCAGCACGTGTCAATGTAATCGAGTCTCCTACACGTTGTGTGGTGCTCGAACTAGATGGAGTCAATGAAGGAGAAACAGCAGGATTCTCCACTTCAGCATAGGCAGCAAAAGTTGGTTTGAGCTCTGGATGAAGAGAATAACAATAAGCTTCCGTATGACCAGTTCTTTGACAATGATGGCAATAGCGTGAACTACGACTATTCCCAGAACTAACGGCACCACGAGTGCTCGCCCCTCCATCACGACCTCCACGGCTACTATTATAAACAAAGCCACGTCCACGAGCTCGGTAACCTCGACCACGACTCTCACGTCCACCAGGACCATGGGAAAGCATAGCACTCGTCTCCATAGTCGGCATGGAGGAAACTTTTTCAGTAGCCGTAGAACGAAGAGCTTGAGAAAAGACTTCATCCACTGTGGGTAGTGAATTCTGTGATGTAATGTATTGCCGAAGAGACGAATACTGGGGCCCCAATGACTTAAGATATAATATTGTCTGCAGATCCTCTTGTCGCTTGGCCAAAACATGTGGATCATCCGAGGCAGGAAGATAAGTACCCAAACGTTGACAAAGAGTAGTAAACTGAGCATAATGATCATATAAGGATTGATCTCCACGCTGAAGATCAAATAATGCTTCCCAAGTGTCACATACTCGCGTCATATTATTTTGTCCAGAGTAGAGCAATGCACATTTCTCCCAAACCGCCTTAGCAGTCTTACACTGAATAAAGTGGGGACTAACCTTGGGATCCATGCTATTCCAGAGAAGAGTTCGAATCATAGCATCTCCTGCAGTCCATTTGGCAAGCTTCTCTTTCTCAGATGGTGCCGTAGACATAAGAAAATCAAGTTTTTCAGTAGCAGTAAGATAGACCTCAACAGCTGTTGACCATGATGGATAATTTGTGCCATCCAACTTGACAGAGGTCAGTTGAAAGTGACCAAAAGGGGATCCAGAATTCGATCCAGTAGCCATGACTTCAATCAAGTCCAAATACCAAATAAACTTCACAGTAACTGAGAACTGCAATGAATTGCAACTAACAACTAACGTATGTATTGCAACACAAAATGCTCCAACCTAAAGGAGTAACGCCACTTTACTAACTTCAAGTCTCCAGGCACCAACAAACAAAGCAGGATGCAATCACCATAGGAAACAAGGCACCAAAATTAGAACACCAAAAGAAAAGGTGTTATTCATCAGACCTTCTCAAATGTATCAGCACATTCTATATTCCTCAAACTCAATCGCACTCCGAGAATACCGATTCACTTCAGAAAACTCAAAATACTGACATTATACACCTACAGAGTTGAGCGACTACCAAGGAAGAGTCACTCCTCAAGCAGCACTTTCAGGGAATGCTGGAAATAAGTTCCAGCAACTTCAGAGGACGCCTGAAATAGGTCGTCAGCTCAGAACAGGTTACCAGGTCAGGGCGACGTCTGTCAGCAGGTTGCAGGGGTCACCGGGTCGTCGGTCGGCAGGTCGCTGGGTCTGCGGGTCTTCATTCAGCAGGTCGCAGGGGTCGCTGGGTCTTCGTTCGGCGGGTCGCAGGGGTTGCCGGTCCTGGGAGACCTCGGTCGGCGCCGGAAATAGCGTCGCCAGGCCTGGGCGACTGCGGTCGGCGCCGGAGATGGGGTCGCCGAGCCTGGGCGACCTCAGATCTGGCTTTGTCGAGCCTGGGAAACCTCGGATCTGGCTTGGTGGTTACTGGGCGACCTCAGATCTAAGGTTTTCCGACGCCGGCGAGAGGCCGACGGCGGCTCGGTGGAGGCCGACGGCGGCTCGGTGGAGGATTGACGATGGTCGACGATGGATGATGGTTGTTTTAGGTTTAGGGTGGCTCTGATACCATGTTTGAGAAAATAATACGTATGTTATTCATAAACCACTTCCATTACAAGGATATATATATGTAGGATATATATAGAAGTGACTATTCTACCCTCTACCCTTATCCTTAACAGTACAGAAGCAGGGCATAGATATCGCATGTTGCACGATATCTTACACTATTAAGGTTGAGACATTCTTCCTTACTAGATGGTAGGGGTGGGTTCCCTTCCCCCACCCCCCCTCCCCCCTTCCCTTTCCCTCTCTCTCTGTCCCCTTACCCCTTTGCTCTTCCCTTTTTCTTGGGGTTTTGGTGGGTTCAAGTGAAAAAGGACTGATGGGGAGGAGGATTGTATTGTTGGTGAATATGAACGTTACTTAGGCTATGCAGCCCTTTGCAAGTAACTGGTGTACTGAGTGAGACATTATGCTAGTACAAGAATGCTGGAGTATCAAAACTTCTCCATTTTTCTCATATGTTACCTGACATTTTTGGGGATTATATTAGCTAATCTATGAAAAGCATTTCAGTTTTCTTGACTTTAGACTCCTGACCTTCAAGAAGTCCGTCTTGATAGCTTCATCGATTTTCTGATTGTATTCAACTTTGGCAATACATCTTTTCACCAAAAACTGATCTACATACTTATTAAAAGATTTTCTAATATGCTACTTGACGTTGTTGGAGATTGTATAAGCTAAATTTATGGCAGTTTTCCTGACATTTAGATTCCTTACTATCAAGAAGTCCACCTTGATAGCTTCATCAACTTTATGATTTAACTCAACTTTGGCTATGCATCTTATTCACAAGAAACTGGTCTACATACTTTTTTTTTTCCACCAAAGGATGCTGAAGTATTGGAAGTATTTCCGTTCTCTTAAGCATTGACGTTTAGATGGTATTGGCTAAAATTATTGGAATCCTCCAATTACGATTAGCTCATTTTTTGACATTCGCATTCTGATTTCCAATGGGTCAGTCTATGATGGCTTCATCAATCTTCACGCCAGTTATTAGTAAGCCTAATGGGGTAAAGTTTAGCGCTAGATGTATAAAGCATGTGAAATTCGTTGAGCATCAGGGTCATAGCACAAGAATGGGTCAAAATATGGAGCCAGATGGCCCAAAGAAAAAGGTTGCATGGCTGCAGGATTAGTTAATGTGTTTCTTCTCTTAGCTTTAACTTGTGACTAGATGCTGATTTCATTATTTGCGATGGACACCTAATGAGTGACAGTTTGAACCACTTTATGTTCAATTGAGATGTTGCAAATATCTAAACAAGTCAATGCTCTTCTTGACAGGTCAAGGCATGTCTAGAGGATGGAAAAGATGTTCGTCTTGGAGACTGGAAAGCTGCTGATATTGAGATATTGAATACCTTTCAACTGCTTACAGCAAAGCCAGTTGTCTACTTGGTGAGTTTTAACAGATATCATGGCCATAGCAGTGATGGGACATTATGTTTCACAATGCATGGCATATATTCCATAGGTTTTTTTGGTGGTTGCTTTCTTCATCACTGCATTGGTGAGGTGCGAAACCCACATACGGTTCTACAATTAAAAGAGATGAAAGTGACTTCATGAGGTAAGAGTGAAGTTATAGGCCATTTCACCCTCTGGTCAAGTGAAGCTTGAATTCTCTTAGTCTATTACTGACCAAACTCCTTAGATCCAAAGACCATTCTTCATAATTAGTTTCTCCATTAAACTTTTTAACAACATATCTTGGGTCAATAAACAGCTGAAATTTTCATGGATAATTCTTTTGTGTAAGATAGACCCTTAAGCATTGCTCTCCTACTGAAATTTTCCGCCTGTTTGACTCTTGCCAGGTTAATATGAATGAGAAAGATTATCAGAGAAAGAAGAACAAGGTTTTACCCAAGATTCATGCTTGGTATGTTCACCATATTTTGAGTTCAATTTAGGGTCTCTGAGCCCAAAAGATTTGTGAGCTTCTTTTTCAATGGCAATATTTTATTCTCCCAACATTCTCCCCCTCCTCTTTTCTCCCTAACAACCCCCCCCCCCTCCTTCTCAATATGCTGTTGCTATCTGTGGTTGGTGCATTTTTTTTCGTTTTGTATCAGTTAATATATGCGATAGGTCCTACTTCCTGCTGCCTGTGGATTGTAGGCGGGCATTTTAGTCTGGTCCTTTTGTAGCAAGGCACATTGCTTTGCAGGGTGCAGGAGCATGGAGGCGAACAAATTATTCCTTTCAGCTGTGTCTTGGAGAGAAACCTTGCTGATATATCGGAAGATGAAGCTGCAAAATACTGCGAGGAAAACAAGGTGCAAAGGTGAATTTCTTTGCTTCTGATTAGGACATACGACTTCTAAAATGATGAAGTTGAACAAAGTTTTTCTTGGTTATGGTGATGGATTCGACGGCGGTACAAGCAATGTTGTGTAACTAATGTGTGCTTACTGTTACTCTATGTGCAAGTATTAGGTACGACTACACTCTTAAAATAATATGAACTGCACTCTTACATAGAATCTGAAGGAGCAAAATACAGAAAGCGGCAGAGTTTAACTAATTTTTAACCATTTTGTTGATGCATAATTCCACAGAGAAATTTCAAGCCTCAAATTAATGATCAAAGTGTCCCTTGATAGTTTATTTGCTTGAGCTAGGAGAGATCTGAGAAGATTTACTCGCAACAATGGTTTCAAATATGCCACTTGGTCGCTTCTGCATCCTTTTCTTGATGATTTCCCTTTTTTCTTCTTTTCATATTTGGGATTTGACATTGATGTATGTTGACTTACATAGTGAGTTGACTGTTCTGTAGGACTTATGCTATGGTTTGTTGGCTAGCTAATCGATGTTTACGTTGGTGCTCAATCCCCTTTCCTTGGTATAGTTACTCTCTCATGTTATGCTTTCCTTTGTGCCTTTTTTCAATCCATCTTATTATATTAAATTCTCCTCTCAATCCCCTTTCCTTGCCATAGTTGTGAATTCCTCTCTTGGGAAAATAATACTCGAAAAATTGAATCAATCCTAAACAGCTTCACAATGGTTATTCTTCCACTCCAGTACAAAATGTTATCAACAGGTCTGGTTGCCATTCCCCTCGTTTGCATTATCTAGAGTACAAATGCTTGTCCCACATCCTTCCAAGTTCCAAGAAAAGGAACAAACTTTTTTTCTTCATTCATTGATGTCATTCATGACATATGCTCTCTGGATTTTTTGTAGCTTAAGAGGGACTGATTTTCACTGGCAATATGGGAGAATTATTATAGCACGTGATTCACAAAATGCCAGTGGCTTCAACCCCTCTCTTTGTTGATTCTTACTTTTGCTTTCGATGAGTTACTGTCGAGGGTCTGCTCACTTGTTGTCAATACTATGTTACTAAATTTTTCATGTGTCTTTTGACTTTGACCTTTTCTTTGGCTAGCCCATCATGAATAAATATAGAAATTCGGTCTGAGTTCTTTTTCTTTTTTCTTTGAGTGCCCTTCCGAAGATAATAATGACAGGAATTTCAGCGATCAATTTGATATTTTTTTTCACAGCAGACCCAAATGAGGTAAGTGAATAAACCGACCAACAATAAACACAACCAAAAGTATTAGAAGATTTGAATTCAAGTCAATTAAAGAATTAACGAAACTAGGTAAGTGAATAAACCGACCAACAATAAACACGATCAAAAGTATTAGAAGATTTGAATTCAAGTCAATTAAAGAATTAACGAAACTATGTCTGTAAATGTTGCCTATTGTCGAATTAGATTAGCTTCTTGAGTTACGCCTTATTGACAATCGCCTAATACGTTTCAAAAATTTTCCATGTCCGTATCTGTTGCTGGGTGGTCTCCTTGATAACAAACAACTTGGTAATGAGTTCCAGTTATGCTTAGGTTCTGTATGATGTTTTGGTCTACAAATTTAGGTTTTAGTCGCTCCTGCTTTATGGGTATTTAGCAAGGAGGGATATCTCTTGGAAGAAGCAGGGCAGTAATAAAATCTTGGTTGACTATGATCTCTTTTAGTTTCACTTAATGGTTTGCCTGCTTTTGTCTTATGTGGTACCTTGTGTTTCGAAATCTTGTCTAGCTTGCGCAGCAGCTATGGAACAGAAGGGAAAAATGTGCAGGGAAGGAGACTCAAGGAACTGGAGAAAGTTTAGAAAGAAATAGGATGTGATTTTCTGTTATCCTAGCTTACATTATTTCCCCATCAGCATATACGTCTACTTGAATCTAGACAGATCTTCCTCTGACAATGGTGGTGGAGTGGCTGAAGTTGGGCATGAAAAGCTGGTACATTGTGGGATATAATAGCATGCATCTACTTAAGAGAATCCGGGGTGATGATATTCTGACCGGTGCATTAACCAAAGTTTGGCATTAAAAAGTGGGTATATTTGATGACTATTGAGAAGGATTAAATATTAAGGAGGTTTGTTTGTGGTTTTAAGTGAGTGGTGAGTTTGTAAACCAGATGCATCCGTATGGTCTTGAATCATGCATGACCATGGAAGCTTTTCCCTCCATTTGATGATATTGTTGCATTAGCAGACCTATTTCTGGAAAATTGATGGTCTATATAAATTCTCGTGCATTTGATGGTTGATCCTGATTTTTCTTTTTCCCTTTAGCCTTTGTTTTGGAAGAGTAGAGTGGGTAGGGAAAGAAAAGATGGAGAAAGAAAAGGGTGAAGTATTGGGACTCTCTTTTGTTGGGGAAAACATTGAGAAAACAGAGTTTTTTGGTTAAGGTGTTCTAGGGAACAGATCCGGTGGAGACTGCAACCCAAGGATTAATAAGAACTTGGCCGTGGACTTGAAAACCTGGATATCACTGTTTTAACTGGTTCAATAATACTGCTTATCCTAGAGCATTTTACAAGCCTATTGGGTGATAGTGGGAAATTTGACGGATAAATCCCCAGAAAGAGGCTGGCCAAACTTAAATGTGAAAAATGGCGAGGGATTCATTTCTCTGAGGCCCATCAAAATTGGTTCTTTCCGCACTTGAGAGAAAAGGAGGGGAATGGAAGCCAGATGACATCTTTGCCCTTTGTCTTTCACCCACAAATTTTAAGGATAAATGTCATTCCCTTCAATTTTTCTTTTGCCTAAATAAAGTACTTTCATATCCAACACTTTCTTCACCTTTACCTTCTACCCCTTCCTAAACAACACCAAAGAAATTCTTTCTTCACCTTCTGTTTCTTCGACTTCATTTTCTTTACCCACCAAAAAGAATCCTTTCAAACACAATGTCAAGTTGCTCTCTACTTGTACTGATGGTGTCGATACTGCTTCAGGGATTGTCGTCTTGGGTATAAAGGACATCTAGGATGAAAGTACTTGGATGGCTAAGGTTGCATAGTTTTCATGGGTTAGTGCTGTATGAATCTGAAGGCATGGGATTGTTCCCCATATAATCTTTAAGACTTAGCATTTTCTTGAGCAGGCCGGATTTGGGGATACCAAAAGGCGTCGAGGAACTTCTCCCTTCATGCAGTTCTTGTTTTTCAGCTATCTACCTTAGTTATACGGTTCCTATTTTTGCATTCGCTATGCTGTGGCATGAGACTATGATGGACATGTTTTGGTTTTGAAGGTCAAGTGCTGGCAGATCAGGAGACAGACAAAGGCTCCTCAAGCTGCTGGGACCATTCATACTGATTTTGAAAGAGGTTTCATTTGTGCTGAGGTAGTTCTCTCCTCCTTACTTGCAAGAATAACCAATGCTTTTTCTTTTCCATGTCCTCTCTTTACCTACTAGCCAATCCTCAGATGATTGCTGCGAGGTCATTACCAACAAGAAGAGTAGCATAGAGTATCCCAGCGAAAGAACAAAAATCCCACATGTATGTACTGTGGCTCCATGTGGATAATGGACAGGCTAACAAGAATGTTTGAAGTAACTAAAAAGGAGTGTCCACTGATTTTTTTTTTTTACCTGTGAAATTTACTCGAGTCTGGGAGGAGCATAAAATTTATTCCTTAAGGAGAACTCTCCAAAAAATTATTTTTGTTCTCAATGGTGTATTCTTAAGCTGCAGCCTTTCGCTTTTGCCTTACTTTGTGGCTGCTGGTTAGAACGGCTCAATCATGTAATTCTCGATAGAGTTATCTTTTAAACTTTCCCTCACGACTTCAATTTCACGAGGGAAACAGTATAGTATTTAAACAGGGACTTAAAATACTTTTGATTGTCGGTCCAAATCTCAACCCAGTTATATAGGATAGAAACAGGGAAAACAGAAAGAAATGGATGGCTTAGAAAGAATGAAATGTATAAAAACCTTTGTTTATTGTGATTAAACTATGTCAAGGAGGGTCTTTTAGGACAGATGAGCAGGTCACTTATTTTCTTTGATTTTCAAAATGTTGCAGGTTATGAAATTTGAGGATCTAAAAGAACTTGGGAGTGAAGCAGCTGTCAAGGTAGGTGCCTGGTTTGTAATGTCTTCCGGTAGCCTCTGTAGTCATCTTCTGTCCCCTCCTGAAAAATTTCTAGAGCATGGGTGATAGACCTATTTGGAGATGAGACTTAAAGCTATTGCATTTGGGAAATACATGCAAACAAACATAAATGCAGGGTTAGGGCGATAGTCAAGGGCTTAGAGACAAATTAAGTTGATTTCCTGATTAATAGCTGAAGTCAGAATAGTTTATGTTCTTTTTGTTGTTCCTTAAATGGGTCGCCTTGGATCACTCAGGCGCCATCCAAATGAATCATGATATTCATCGCACAAGCACAGGAGAGCGCACAAACGAGTGCCCAAGCCCATGCATGATTTCCCCGTTCTTCTCCCCTCTTGGAATGGGGCCTCCTTGAGGTTTTATCTGACTGGATGGGACTTCTATCATCTTATTTAAGCCTAATCAAGTTCAACTTGGGAAACTCAATACAAATTATTACCTATGTGGCCCAACAAATCGATCTACACTTGGATGTTGATTATGTATGTTTTCCTCAAATAAATTGCAGGCTGCAGGAAAGTACAAACAGGAGGGAAAAACGTATGTTGTCCAAGATGGAGACATCATATTCTTCAAATTCAATGTTTTTGGTGGTGGGAAGAAGTGAAACATGTAGCATTTGCTTCTTCACCCGTATTTTGTCCTGATGAGACTACTGCTCTCATGATGTGGTTGGTTAGGTGGTCTCTTCTCGCTTCGATGAAATTATATTTTGATTTGGGCTGTTAACGGGCGATGTGCCTGATTTTGGCATTCGCGAAACAATCACATTGCTTAGTAATCAAGTTGAAGAAATTCTACGGTGCTTAGTTAACATCTACTTTTGAGAGCAGCTGTATACGATGGTATCGGGGGATTTTTTGTTTGGCTCCCTGGAGTGTTCAATCAGAGCATGTGCGCTTTTCTTCTATTATTGTTTCTTAATTTCGCATTCTATGCATGTTGGCATCCTAAATTTTGCTCGCGTATCCATCATATGTTTCTTTCTTTTCTTTTTAGAAGAAAATATATCAGGAATTTTTTTGGGGGGACCAAATATTATCAAGAATTAAAGTTGTCGATAACGATGGAATTCGAACTCAATCGAAGACTGTCACTGTTACATATTATTTCCTCTACGCTTCTTCTGGATCTAACGATTAGAAACGCGTGGTATTATAATCTTGGGCCCAACGGCAAAGTTTAAAGAGAGCCTCAACAATATCGAGCCCACTCTATACTAGTTAAAGTATAGTTTTAGAGATCACTATTTTTCGATGTGTTGAAAGGAAAAAGAAAATAAAATTAAGGGATATGTGCACTACAAGGTTTAAAATTTGTCGCAAAAATGTAATTTTGTAACTTGCAAAAATGCAATCAAGCCTCGTTAATTTAGTAAAAAAATTCAGAATTTTTCGTCAACTTTTGCTGATAGAAATTGTTGACTTGTTTTTTTTTTTTTTCTCACTTGGCAATGTCGTGACAAAAATAACATCATGTTGGTTCCAATCTAAATTTTAATTAAGGTGAATTAAAATATAATTTGCATAAAAAAGCAGAAAAAGGGAGAGTTGGATCTAGGAGGCCACTGCCCCACCAGTGCCGGCACACGCCATTGTCTGCGATCGGTGACCCTCGTCGACCATTACACCATCATCGTCAAGAAGGCCCAGCCTGTGATTACCCTCGTCACCTGGATCCAGCTCTCCTTTTTGAAAAAAAAATGGCTTATTGTTATTTAATTTAAATAAAATTTATAAAAAAAAAACAAATTTTGATCAAAACGACTTCGTGTTAACCTTATGTTTCATGTTATTTCAGCAATAATTAAAGAGGCAAAAAAAATACGAAATCCAAAAAAAAGTTAAATGGACCAATTAGGCCCCGCTTGGAGACCCAAATGCCGATTGGTGCTACCCGGCGCACCACTCGGCATATGGGCCGCCGAGCGGAGCCCAATTGCACTGATTGGTGCAACTCGTTGGCCATATGTCGAGCGGCACCTAGTTGGGTATTTTTTTTTATTATACTATTTTGGTAAAAAAAAAATCTAAATTGGAAAATTACTCTATTTTTGTCTTCTTCCTCTTTTAGCGAAACTATAAAATGATTTAATACTATCCAATTTAAGAGACATAAGTTGATTTAACTGACTTTTTATTTTTAGTAAATTATAATTTTGCATGTACTTGCACATTTTTAGAATTTGAGCTATTTTTTTGGATGCCAATCTGGACAAAGGGAACTAGGAGTGAGCAAATCTGACCGACCAGATCAGGACCTGACAAACTTCTGGAGCGTGGTAGGAGACTTAAAATTGAACAAGGTGTATAAACTAACGAGTGATTTTTCCCAGGGAAATACTTCAAGACCTTCACTTTAAAACTCTCAAAACTCATCCTTAAGAAGCAAAACTCCTGACGAGTCCCAGAACATAATGGAGAATTCATTGAATTCATCGCATGCTTCATGCTTTAATTTATATGTATGTCACCCAAAATAGAGAAAAAAAAATTACGTCACTATTTCGTGTTAGTCAAATTAGACGAAATTGAAGGAGATGTTTCGTTGTATCAATTTGATAAGTTTAATGATTTGATCATATTTTTTATAAAAAAAAAAAAAATCTAACAAGTCAAAAAAAAAAAACTACGCACTTGTATGGTTCTCCGGCTCGGGTCTGGGAAGCCTGAAATAATCGGATTGACCTAGTGTCTATTTAAACTGTTCATCGTCTTCCTTCTGCCCCAAATCAGCTCTCGCTCTCAACGGCTACTTTTCCGATACAGCTCTCGCGACTCTCTCGCTCTCGCTCTCAGACTCTCTCGCTCTCGCTCTCTCGCTCATGCCCAATTCAAGAAATCGCCGAATCACGTTCGAGAAAAGAAAGAAGGGGCTGATGAAGAAGGCCGAGGAATTTAAAATCCTCTGCGGCGTCGACACGGCCGTGATCATCTATCCGATGACGCTGCCCGATAAGGGCCTGGGCGAGCCGGAGATCTGGCCGCCGTACAGTAAGGAGGTGGAGCGCATCTTACGCCGGTATCAAAGTGAGGCCGCGGACCGCCGTGCCAAGCACGCCAGCGGGCTGTGCGAATTCTTCGAAAGCCGGAAGAAGAAGAAGATTGACACCGAGTTGGCCGAGGTCCGCAAGCCCGACTGGGAGGCCAAGTATCCCGTCTCGGACAAATTCCTCGAAGGTCTCTCGGAGCCTCATCTGAAGTCGCTTCGGAGCATTGTATGTGACAAACTCAAGCAGGCGAAGATGAGACTTGCCACAATGGAGGAGGAGAGAAGGGTCAAGACGGCAGCGCCAATTGACTGGACCGCACCTGGCTTCGGAGAGGACCTCCATTCAAGCAACGTAGGCTTCATGCAAGGTGACAGGGTCCAAGCCGAACTGCCTTTTGATTTTGAGTTCCTTTATCAACAGTCGGATCAATCCACGATTAGCCCTTACCAGTTCCCATTAAGTTCCTCACCCCCTGAGGATTTACCCTGCCAATGAAACTCTGAGTCTTCCTTTGTTTTAGTTTTCTTTCAATTTTTCAAATTTTTTCTGTCCAAGAAAGCTTGGACACGATCAGACCGGGCTTGACCCCGTTGATTTTTTGCTGCTTGTACAGAAAAGTCACAGTTGTGATTCAGCTACTTGTTTTTCTGATGCTTACTTGATATAGTTTTTGCGACATGAAGCAGATTCAGTCACTCTTGATGATGTCAATAGACTTCTTACATGTCTTGAAGCACCTGTTTTCTTACGTTTGATATTAATTGTGAGCATGTGCTGTTTTGTTGAATACGTATGCAACTAAATAAGTTTGTACAGAGGGTTAATCACACCGCAGACGGAGTGGAACATAACGACAGAGCCGTCCAAGATATGCAACTAAAGATAGGATACAAACTATTTTCATGAGAATAAGTTATTCTGAATAGCGATTGATAGACAATGAAATCATCTTGATCTTTACTATTTGGTTTCTATGCGTGGAATTAACTGAGACAATGTGGTCAATTAGAGCTATTTTGAAAACAATACACACAGGAAGCAAGCGAATTACGATTTTATTAAACAAAAGCAGGGACTTTATGTCAAACAAAATGATTGTGCACATGTGCTGTTTTGTTGAATACGTATGCAACTAAATAAGTTTGTACAGAGGGTAAATCACACCGCAGACGGAGTGGAACATAACGACAGAGCCGTCCAAGATATGCAACTAAAGATAGGATACAAATTATTTTCATGAGAATAAGTTATTCTGAATAGCGATTGACAGACAATGAAATCATCTTGATCTTTACTATTTGGTATCTATGCGTGGAATTAACTGAGACACATGTGATCAATTAGAGCTATTTTGAAAACAATATACACAGGAAGCAAGCGAATTACTTTTTTATTAAACAACAGCAGAGACTTTATGTCAAACAAAATGCTCGTTCAATTATTCAGAGCTGCAAATACTACAAATTACAATATCTTGACCGTTGATCGTATCATGCGTCTTTTAAAAGCTAATAATGCTTCGTATGAAGGTAATAATGTTAGTGAAAAACTACTATGTGATCTATCGCTGGCGCTGAATTTAGATGACGTGAAGTTGGAGACACCGACTGTCGGCTGGGAGCCAGGTCCGTTCCTTTTTCGCTTGTCTGTTTCTTTCTCGCTTTCTTTGGGTGTCTATGATGTCATGTGATGTTGGTGGTTCTTCATATCTGATATCCTCGTTCGGGGAAAAATTGGATAAGGGAAGAGGGGGGCTTGAGGGGAGATAGAGTACTGGCTGCCGAAGGCGGCTGGGTTCGTCTTTGTTCATGAAATAGTTGAACTATGCGATTTCGCGTGCCTTTTGCAGAGTGGGAGATGTGGGCTGTTCTTTCGGAATATGATTGCTTCTTTTCGTGTTTTCTGGTGTTTCTCAGGTGAATAGGTTGTTTCATTCTTTGTTGGTTACCCCTGCTTTTATTGTGGGTGTTGGTTTGTGTTGAGTTGTAAAGTTGTTTGAAACTTTGTAATTTTATACCTAACTTAGGTGAGTCAATACCTAAATTAGGTTTCTTGCCTAACTAGGGTCTCCTTTCTCTTGTATATATATTGGCCTTGTAATTACTCAAGAAGAAGTAAGGAAATACAGATTTTTTCCTTCATGGTATCAGAGATTTAGGCTCAATTTTTTCTGGGATAGTGTTACAGTCCAGCCTTCATTGCTGGTTCTGTTTTTCCGCAGCCTTCATTGCTGCATTTTCAAGGCTGGTTCTGTTTTTTGCAGCTTTCATTGCTGCATTTTCAAACCATTATAGCTTAAGTACGACTCGTACTCTTGCTAATATTCTCTTGGTACAATGACCACATCCGAAACCACATCCAAAGTCATAAATTTTCCCTCTCCAACCACAAACCAATCGGAGGAGGTCGCCTCGTCAAACATGATCGGCGACCTTCAGAATATTAGGCCAACCTATAGACTAAATGAGAAAAATTATCTCAAATGGTCACAATTCGTCAAGACGTACCTGAAGGGCAAAGGAAAACTCAGCCATCTACTGGGGACAGGACCCAAGCAAGGAGACCCCAATTTCGATGCGTGGGATGAAGCGGATTCCATGATCATGTCATGGCTATGGAATTCCATGGAATCGGCCATAAGCGATACTTGCATGTTTCTACCAACCGCAAAGGGGATTTGGGATTCCATCCAACGGACGTACTCTAAGGCCCGTGATGCAGCCCAGGTGTACGAAATTAAGGTGAAAACCAGTGGGACAAAACAGGGAGGTAAGACTGTTACTGAGTATGCTAACTCTTTGCAGAACTTATGGCACGAACTCGATCATTATCGGGTATTCCACATGCGGTGTCCAGAAGATGCAGCCATTTTGAAGAATTTTATTGAAAAAGATCGAGTCTACGACTTCTTAGCTGGGCTTAATTCTGAATTTGACCAAGTTAGAATTCAAATACTTGGCAAGGAAGATGTTCCATCATTGGAGGAGACGATTTCCTTGATCCGGGCAGAAGAAAGTCGTCGATCCGTCATGCTTGAACCACGAGCAATAGAAGGGTCAGCCTTGACAGTCGGAAAGGTTGGTGAGAAGGGTGCTCTACCAAGAAGAGACCACCGGGACAACTTGTGGTGTACTTATTGCAGGAAGCCGAGACATACAAAGGAGAAATGCTGGAAATTGAATGGAAAACCAACCACTTCAAGTCGAGAGTGGGTGAACCGGGAAATGCAATCGAGGCCCCGGGCCCACCTAATTGAGCAAGCTGATTATGAAGCAGAACAAGGGAAAGCGACATTCAATAGTGAAGAAATTGAGAAAATAAGAGGTTTGTTAGGGTCTCTTAATAAACCCTCTGGTGCATGCTCAATGGCACTCTCAGGTAATTCTTGGGTTATTGATTCAGGGGGGACTGATCATATGACTCATATCTCATCACATTTCAGGACCTATACACCTTGTCCTAGTAATAGGAAGATTATTGTGGCAAATGGGTCTCTTGCTACTGTTGCAGGGGTTGGAGATGTCCCTATCACACCAAACCTTGTCCTTAAAAATGTCCTACATGTCCCTAAACTGTCTTCCAATCTTATCTCCATACAAAAACTCACTAAAGACCTCAATTGTCAAGCTGTTTTTTACTCATCTTACTGTGTTTTTCAGGATCGGGGCTCGGAGAGGAGGATTGGACTCGCTAAGGAACAAGGTGGACTGTACTATCTTGAGACACCCCTCACCACGAGAAGAATCATGAATAATTCATCTTCATCCTTTCTTAGTATTTCAAATAAAGAAGCTATTTGGCTTCATCATTTTCGTTTTGGTCATCCATCCTTTCAAGTCTTGAGTGTGATGTTTCCAGCCCTGTTCAATGGTTTGAATATTCAAGATCTCCATTGTGATGTTTGCGAGTTAGCCAAGCATAACCGTGTATCATTTCCAATTAGCAATCATCGTAGCTCTAATCCTTTTGATTTGGTACACAGTGACATTTGGGGCCCTTCCACGGTTCCAAACATCTCTGGAGATCGTTGGTTTGTCACTTTAATTGATGATTGCTCTCGGGCCACTTGGACCTTCTTACTCAAACATAAATCTGATGTGAGTAGCATTATTCCTTCTTTTCATTCCATGATTCAAACACAATTTGGGGTCAAAATCAAGGTCTTTAGATCAGATAATGCTAGAGATTACTTCAATCAAACATTGTCCTCTTATTTTCAAAAGGAATGTGTTATCCACGAGTCATCTTGTGTGAATACACCCCAACAAAATGGGATTGCTGAAAGGAAAAATGGTCATCTTCTTAAAACAACTCGTGCCTTGTTGTTTCACGGAAATGTTCCTAAAACGTATTGGGGGGAAGCTGTTCTTACAGCTACATATCTGATCAATAGGCTACCATCACGTACATTAGACCACAAGACCCCTATGGAAATTCTTTCTCAGTTCTATCCTCACTTTCGTACATCTAACGGCCTTACGCCTCGAGTCTTTGGTTGTAGTTCCTTTGTCCACATTCATCATCATCAACGAGGAAAACTAGATCCTCGTGCCATCAAATGCATCTTTCTTGGTTACTCACAAACACAAAAGGGCTATAAATGTTATCACCCACCTTCAAAAAAATTCTATCTCTCTGCAGATGTCACTTTTGTTGAGAATAAACCATATTTTTCAAAACCTTATCTTCAGGGGGAGATTTCACTCATGGAAGATAAGGAAGATGATGCTCTTGGTGTTATTGATAAACTGGATATATCATCCAATGTTCTCGCGAATCCAAACCCGACCACCGTAACTCATGAACCTACCTTGACTCCTACCTCTAGTCCACCATCTGTTGTTGTTCCCACTAGTCCTACTCCCACTTGTCCAACTCACTTTCATGATTCTATGAGATATTCTCAGGTGTACTCAAGGAGGACAGCCGTTCCAACAATCGAGCAAGTCCAATCTACCACTCCGGGTACTGCTAATGAGAGCATGGTAAGTCCTGAACTTTCTGTGAATGAGCAGCCCAGTGATATACCAGAGACGGATCTTGATCGGCCTATTGCTATTAGAAAAGGGATAAGAGAATGTACCAAGAAACCAATTTATCCACTGTCAAATTATGTGTCCCTTGATAGATTATCATCACCATTCCGAAACTTTATTGTGAGTTTAAACACTATTGCCATCCCTAACACCTTCTCTGAAGCGATGTCAAAAGAGGAATGGAGGAATGCCATGAAAGAAGAAATGACGGCACTAGAAAAGAATAAAACGTGGGAAATTGTTGACAGACCAAAAGGGAAAAATCTAGTAGGCTGCAAGTGGGTATTCACTGTGAAGTACAAGACTGATGGCTCCTTGGAGAGGTACAAAGCGAGATTGGTTGCAAAGGGTTACACTCAAACATATGGAGTGGATTACCAAGAGACTTTTGCACCGGTGGCTAAAATGAACACTGTAAGAATTTTGCTATCTTTAGCTGCTCATTTTGATTGGGAACTTCAACAGTATGACGTGAAGAACGCATTTTTACATGGAGAGTTGAAAGAGGAAATCTACATGAACATGCCACCTGGTTTCGAAGGAAAAGAAACAACCGAAAAGGTTTGTAGACTAAAAAAGGCGTTATACGGACTCAAGCAATCACCTAGAGCTTGGTTTGGACGATTTGCTAGAGTCATGAAGGCATCTGGGTATAAACAGAGTCAGGGAGATCATACTCTGTTCATAAAACACTCGAATGCAGGGGACGTTACAGCATTGTTGGTTTATGTTGATGACATAATAGTCACGGGCAATGATGAAAGGGAGAAACAACGGCTAAAACAGAATTTGATCAGAGAGTTTGAGATAAAGGAGTTAGGAAAGCTACGGTATTTTCTAGGAATTGAGGTTTCATACTCAAAACAAGGGATCTTTATTTCACAACGGAAGTATGTGACGGATCTTTTGGAGGAAACTGGGAAGCTTGGTTGCAAACCAGCAGTCACTCCGATTGAGCCGAACCAAAGACTAGCAGAAGCCAAAGAAGAGGCGGCAGTGGATCGAGAAATGTATCAACGATTGGTAGGAAAGCTGATTTATCTTGCTCATACTCAACCCGATATCTCCTATGCAGTAAATTTGATTAGCCAATTCATGCATAATCCAAAGGAATCACATCTACAAGCTGCTTTTCGAGTCTTACATTACTTGAAAGGGAACCCAGGAAAAGGAATATTATTCAGAAAGAGTCCAGACCTCAAGATTGAAGCTTATACAGATGCAGATTATGCTGGATCAGTGGTTGATAGGAGGTCTACAACTGGTTATTGTACCTTCATTGGAGGTAACTTGGTAACTTGGAGAAGTAAAAAACAGAAAGTGGTGGCAAGATCTAGTGCAGAATCTGAGTTTCGGGCAGCAGCTCAAGGAATATGTGAGCTGTTATGGCTCAAGATCATTCTTGATGACTTGAAGGTTAAGTGGCAGAGTCCTATGAAGTTGTACTGTGATAATAAATCTGCAATTAATATTGCCCACAATCCTGTGCAGCATGACAGGACAAAGCATATTGAGATTGATAGACACTTCATCAAGGAGAAACTTGAGAAAGGACTAATTTGCTTATCGTATGTCCCCTCAGGACAGCAAGTGGCAGATGTCTTAACCAAAGGGCTCAATGGTGGAAATTTTCACGAGCTAACTACCAAGCTGGGAATGGAAGATATCTATTCACCAGCTTGAGGGGGAGTGTTGAGTTGTAAAGTTGTTTGAAACTTTGTAATTTTATACCTAACTTAGGTTTCTTACCTAAACTTAGGTGAGTCAATACCTAAATTAGGTTTCTTGCCTAACTAGGGTCTCCTTTCTCTTGTATATATATTGGCCTTGTAATTACTCAAGAAGAAGTAAGGAAATACAGATTTTTTCCTTCAGTTTGTTTTGGCTCGTTTATGGTATGATTTTCAGTCTTTTTCATGAATTTTAGAGGTCGATTTCATCGGTAATTCATGACCTTAGGACAATCCTTTCCAAGTGCTACATTAACAATTTTAGCACCATTTTTCATCCTAGCCCTTGCCGAATTCTATCTTGCATCACTTGGTGCTAAGTGCACTTTGTGTTGTCGTTGGATTTTGAGTTTCTAGGTCAAATATGTATTTTTTTTAGTCAAGCTTTCAGCACCTGCATTTTGTGCTGCTGCATTGTCTAGCTGATTGTCACTGCTCTTTATCAGGAGAAAAGAGAAGTAGCATCTTCTATGCATATTGGAAAGTAATGGTCATGTATTCATTGTGTTTTTGACATTCATCAATCCCTTTAAGCAGGAGCGGAAGAAGAGAGCTTTTGATTGAGGACAAATCTTGCGTTACTGTTTTTTTTAAAATTGGCTTTAACTTGTGCATTTTTGCTATAGTGGAAAATTGCATATGGATGTAGACTCCGAAATTGATGTAGTTGACAATTTTTCTTGAATATGAGATCGCTCCTGGTTTTGAGAGCTGTTTCGTATGTGGCTTTAGTTCTTTGGGCTTTTTCTGTAGATGGGTTTGCACCCCTTTAAGTACCTTGTAGTAGGTTGACCTTTTCTATAAAAAAAATTAGAAATTAAAGAAACAACAGCAGCAGAGGCTGCCTTCTTTATCTAGGTGCGGCTTTTTGGTGCGGAGAGTCCCATGTGTTTTTCTCCTACTTTTCCATAGAATTGCAGTAGCATGATCATACGAGATGATTTTTTATTTGGCATAATCCAGATGGGCATTTTTTTGTTCAATGAGCCTTCTCTGGCTTGCAATAGTAAAATATAATGAGATCAACTGAAGAAGCTCCTCTGATGCTAAATTCGTAATACCTGTATCTTATTTTGGGAAGCACAGTTATTAGAGGATAAAGATCTCATCAGATTACATTTGCTTCATTATGCTTCTCGCTGCCATGCCTCTCTTCTGGTTGTTCAATATCTACTATTTTTCCTGAACCCACCAAGATGGTGTTGTGAAGGATGTTGAATTTATGGAGAGAAAGATAGAGGATTTGGAGAAGAGCATGAAGAGGAGCAATGACAAGCAATTAAAGGTTGAGCACGAATGCTGTATGAAGGTATGTTGTTAAGAGTTATGACAGAGGATGTACAAATGCGACCCTCTCATGTAGCGGAATGCTTTTTCAGTTATGCAGCTTCTGTTTTTTTTTATTTGTTTTCACTGTTAAATAGTAAAATGATGATACTCTACTGGGAGGCCTCCTTATGTATTTGAATTGTCATTACTTTGGGCAGAGAATGTGCCCTACAGAAGCAATCACGTAGAAAAGGGATGCGGCAAAGTTTTCATAACAATGATGTGTGATTTTTGGAAGTGCCTTCTGGAAAAGATCAACATCAACATCATCTTTATCCCAAACTAGTTGGGATCGGTGGTCGATGAACCAAAAATAAATAAAATAGAAGCAAGACCGATTGAGGAAAAAGAAATAATTATATAAAAATAAAAAATAAAAATATATTTATGATTTTTCGTTGTAAAAAAGAGGAGGGTTGAGTCGGGCGTAGCGAGCCGGTCGTAAAAAAGTTTTATGAGATGAACCCTTATGATTTTTCGTTCTGGAAAAGATGTTAGACTAAAAATAACATATTTTCGAATTTTCAGTACTTTGGGCAGAGAATGTATCTTTGCAGAAGCAATCATGTGGAGATGGCATACAGCAAAGTGTTCATAACCAATTGTTGTGCGATTTTAAAGTGCCTTCCGGAAAGAATGTCAGACTGAAAATGATATACCACTAGAAGTGCTAATTTGGTTTGAAATCCTCGTTGGATTTGTGAAGATCAGATAGGAAGTTTAAGGTAGAATTCCAATATTTGGTGTTTGCAGGAGCTTGGTTTAAATTGAGCTTGATGGCACAAGAAATTTGATGTGGTTTTCTATATCTGCTGGGAAATGGCTTTATTGGGGCTTAAAGGACTAGGAGCTGCACATGGTTCTTAATTGGCACGATGTTTGTTTGCTCTTTGTATTAGAAATAAAGTTGTGAAAAAATTTTCAGCTCTAATATTCTGCTTGAAACTGGAATGCTCTGTTGGTGATTAATCTAGCTTCCTTGAATCTCTTCAGTTGGACTTGGTGAGGGAAACATTCCCTATAAGTCTCAGATGTCGATTTGTAATGTTACTCTGTCCTTCAACTGCATAGCAAATCATGTTGTGGCATTTTTTATACTTCACGTTTTCATGTGAAGAATAATCTCTTGTAGGTTTTCCAGGATGCAATTTGATGCCCTATTTTTGCCTCTTTGATTTAAGATCTTATGTTGGTACAGAAGCAGAGCATAGATATCACGTGTTGCACGATATCTTACACTCTTAAGGTTGAGACATTCTTCCTTACTAGATGGTAGGGGTGGGTTCCCTTCCCCCACCCCCCTTCCCTTTCCCTCTCTCTCTGTCCCTTTATCCCTTTTCCCTTCCCTTTTTCTTGGGGTTTTGGTGGGTTCAAGTGAAAAAGGGGTGATGGGGAGGAGGATTGTATTGTTGGTGAATATGAACGCTACTTAGGCTATGCAGCCCTTTGCATGTAACTGGTGTACTGAGTGAGACATTATGCTAGTACAAGAATGCTGGAGTATCAAAACTTCTCCATTTTTCTCATATGTTACCTGACATTTTTGGGGATTATATTAGCTAATCTATGAAAAGCATCTCAGTTTTCTTGACTTTAGACTCCTGACCTTCAAGAAGTCCATCTTGATAGCTTCATCGATTTTCTGATTGTATTCAACTTTGGCAGTACATCTTTTCACCAAAAACTGATCTACATACTTATTAAAAGATTTTCTAATATGCTACTTGACGTTGTTGGAGATTATATAAGATAAATTTATGGCAGTTTTCCTGACATTTAGATTCCTTACTATCAAGAAGTCCACCTTGATAGCTTCATCAACTTTATGATTTAACTCAACTTTGGCTATGCATCTTATTCACAAGAAACTGGTCTACATGCTTCTTTTTTTTTCCACCAAAGGATGCTGAAGTATTGGAAGTATTTCCGTTCTCTTAAGCATTGACGTTTCGATGGTATTGGCTAAAATTATTGGAATCCTCCAATTACGATTAGCTCATTTTTTGACATTTGCATTCTGATTTCCAATGGGTCTGTCTATGATGGCTTCATCAATCTTCACGCCAGTTATTAGTAAGCCTAATGGGGTAAAGTTTAGCGCGAGATGTATAAAGCATGTGAAATTCGTTGAGCATCAGTGTCATCGCACCAGAATGGGTCAAAATATGGAGCCAGATGGCCCAAAGAAAAAGGTTGCATGGCTGCAGGATTAGTTAATGTGTTTCTTCTCTTAGCTTTAACTTGTGACTAGATGCTGATTTCATTATTTGCGATGGACACCTAATGAGTGACAGTTTGAAACGCTTTATGTTCAATTGAGATGTTGCAAATATCTAAAAAAAGTCAATGCTCTTCTTGACAGGTCAAGGCATGGCTAGAGGATGGAAAAGATGTTCGTCTTGGAGACTGGAAAGCTGCTGATATTGAGATATTGAATACCTTTCAACTGCTTACAGCAAAGCCAGTTGTCTACTTGGTGAGTTTTAACAGATATCTTGGCCATAGCAGTGATGGGACATTATGTTTCACAATGCATGGCATATTATTCAATAGTTTTTTTTTGTGGTTGCTTTCTTCATCACTGCATTGGTGAGGTGCGAAACCCACATACAGTTCTACAATTAAAAGAGATGAAAGTGTCTTCATGAGGTAAGAGTGAAGTTATAGGCCATTTCACCCTCTGGTCAAGTGAAACTTGAATTCTCTTAGTCTATTACTGACCAAACTCCTTAGATCCAAAGACCATTCTTCATAATTAGTTTCTCCATTAAACTTTTTAACAACATATCTTGGGTCAATAAACAGCTGAAATTTTCATGGATAATTCTTTTGTGTAAGATAGACCCTTAAGCATTGCTCTCCTACTGAAATTTTCCTCATGTTTGACTCTTGCCAGGTTAATATGAATGAGAAAGATTATCAGAGAAAGAAGAACAAGTTTTTACCCAAGATTCATGCGTGGTATGTTGACCATATTTTGAGTTCAATTTTGGGTCTCTGAGCCCGAAAGATTTGTGGGCTTCTTTTTCAATTGCAATATTTTATTCTCCCAACATTCTCCCCCTCCTCTTTTCTCCCTAACAACCCCCCCCCCTTCTCAATATGCTGTTGCTATCTGTGGTTTGTGCATTTTTTTTCGTTTTGTATCAGTTAATATATGCGATAGGTCCTACTTCCTGCTGCCTGTGGATTGTAGGCGGGCATTTTAGTCTGGTCCTTTTGTAGCAAGGCACATTGCTTTGCAGGGTGCAGGAGCATGGAGGCGAACAAATTATTCCTTTCAGCTGTGTCTTGGAGAGAAACCTTGCTGATATATCGGAAGATGAAGCTGCAAAATACTGCGAGGAAAACAAGGTGCAAAGGTGAATTTCTTTGCTTCTGATTAGGACATACGACTTCTAAAATGATGAAGTTGAACAAAGTTTTTCTTGGTTATGGTGATGGATTCGACGGCGGTACAAGCAATGTTGTGTAACTAATGTGTGCTTACTGTTACTCTATGTGCAAGTATTAGGTACGACTACACTCTTAAAATAATATGAACTGCACTCTTACATAGAATCTGAAGGAGCAAAATACAGAAAGCGGCAGAGTTTAACTAATTTTTAACCATTTTGTTGATGCATAATTCCACAGAGAAATTTCAAGCCTCAAATTAATGATCAAAGTGTCCCTTGATAGTTTATTTGCTTGAGCTAGGAGAGATCTGAGAAGATTTACTCGCAACAATGGTTTCAAATATGCCACTTGGTCGCTTCTGCATCCTTTTCTTGATGATTTCCCTTTTTTCTTCTTTTCATTTTTGGGATTTGACATTGATGTATGTTGACTTACATAGTGAGTTGACTGTTCTGTAGGACTTATGCTATGGTTTGTTGGCTAGCTAATCGATGTTTACGTTGGTGCTCAATCCCCTTTCCTTGGTATAGTTACTCTCTCATGTTATGCTTTCCTTTGTGCCTTTTTTCAATCCATCTTATTATATTAAATTCTCCTCTCAATCCCCTTTCCTTGCCATAGTTGTGAATTCCTCTCTTGGGAAAATAATACTCGAAAAATTGAATCAATCCTAAACAGCTTCACAATGGTTATTCTTCCACTCCAGTACAAAATGTTATCAACAGGTCTGGTTGCCATTCCCCTCGTTTGCATTATCTAGAGTACAAATGCTTGTCCCACATCCTCCCAAGTTCCAAGAAAAGGAACAAACTTTTTTTCTTCATTCATTGATGTCATTCATGACATATGCTCTCTGGATTTTTTGTAGCTTAAGAGGGACTGATTTTCACTGGCAATATGGGAGAATTATTATAGCACGTGATTCACAAAATGCCAGTGGCTTCAACCCCTCTCTTTGTTGATTCTTACTTTTGCTTTCGATGAGTTACTGTCGAGTGTCTGCTCACTTGTTGTCAATACTATGTTACTAAATTTTTCATGTGTCTTTTGACTTTGACCTTTTCTTTGGCTAGCCCATCATGAATAAATATAGAAATTCGGTCTGAGTTCTTGTTCTTTTTTCTTTGAGTGCCCTTCCGAAGATAATAATGACAGGATTTTCAGCGATCAATTTGATATATTTTTTCACAGCAGACCCAAATGAGGTAAGTGAATAAACCGACCAACAATAAACACAACCAAAAGTATTAGAAGATTTGAATTCAAGTCAATTAAAGAATTAACGAAACTATGTCTGTAAATGTTGCCTGTTGTCGAATTAGATTAGCTTCTTGAGTTACGCCTTGTTGACAATCGCCTAATACGTTTCAAAAATTTGCCATGTCCGTATCTGTTGCTGGGTGGTCCCCTTGATAACAAACAACTTGGTAATGAGTTCAGGTTATGCTTAGGTTCTTTATGATGTTTTGGTCTACAAATTTAGGTTTTAGTGGCTCCTGCTTTATGGGTATTTAGCAAGGAGGGATATCTCTTGGAAGAAGCAGGGCATTAATAAAATCTTGGTTGATTATGATCTCTTTTAGTTTCACTTAATGGTTTGCCTGATTTTGTCTTATGTGGTACCTTGAGTTTCGAAATCTTGTCTAGCTTGCGCAGCAGCTATGGAACAGAAGGGAAAAATGTGCAGGGAAGGAGACTCAAGGAACTGGAGAAAGTTTAGAAAGAAATAGGATGTGATTTTCTGTTATCCTAGCTTACATTATTTCCCCATCAGCATATACATCTACCTGAATCTAGATGGATCTTCCTTTGACAATGGTGGTGGAGTGGCTGAAGTTGGGCATGAAAAGCTGGGACATTGTGAGATATAATATGTTAGATAGCAAGGGTATATTGGTCATTTATGGGTATTTACCCTAGCTTGTATAAATACTCATCTCTTATTCTAATAAACAGTAACTTATTCCAAATCACATGGTATCAGAGCCAACCCTAGCCGCCCCAACCTAAACCCTATTCGACACCCACCACCCACCATCCAGGCTCTCGGCTAGGGATCTCGGCCAATTTGGCCGGCCACGTCCCAGGGATCTCGGCCAGATTGGCCGGCCACGTCTCAGGTCACTCGGCCAACTTGACCGGGCACGTCCCAAGGCTCTCGGCCAACTTGGCCGGCCTCGGCCCAGGTTCTCGACCAGCTCGGGTTGATCTCCAACGATCACTGTCCAGGGAATTCTGAGTCGGCACATCTGTTCTAGTATGTTTTGGTGAGGTGTGTCGATTTTCTTTGCTGTTCTTTGCTGCGAATGAATGTTGCTGGTGATTGTTGTTGGATTGCGGGACTGAATGAAGGCGATGTTGTGAATTTAGAGCGACTGAATTAGTGTCGCTATTGAGTTTGGTGATTAGTGTTCTCTTTGTGGGATTGATGATGATATTGTGAGTTGGCTGATTGTGGTTGAAGTATTGTTATTGGTGTGGCTGCTGGGATTTGGCTGGCCGGCTGTTGGTTTGGCGAGTTGAAGTGTGTTGGTTTGGCTGGCTGGTGATTGTTAATAGTTTAGAATAAGTATTTTATTATGGCACATAATAAGAAAGAAGTAGTTGCTGAAGTCATAGCTGCACCATCTGGACGTCTGTCAGAGGAGAAATTAGCTGGGGTCTCCAATTTTCAACATTGGAAGAGAGTTATTGCGGTAGCATTGACAGGGAGAGAACTTCAACACCATTTGACAGGTGCAAGAACTGATGTTGATACTAGATGGAATACAATGGAGGCCAGAATACTTAATCAAATGTGGAATTGTATGGAATCTCATGTGGCTGCGTTGGTTTCACATGTTACCACTGTTAAGGAGTTATGGGATTATTTGAATGTTCTCTATTCTGGAGAGAATAATTTATCGAGGACATATGATGTGTCTCAAGAGTTCTTTAGAGCCGATAGAAAAGGTCGTCCTCTTAATCAATTCTTTGCCGATTTCAGGCAAATGCATGAGGAAATCAATCTTATTTTGCCGATTACCACTGATGTTAGAAAGATGCAAGAGCAGCGAGAACAATTAGCTGTTATGTGTTTTTTGGGCGCATTAGGACCAGAGTTTGATGCAGCCCGATCACAGATTCTTGGAGGAGACACTGTGGCTTCTTTGAATGAGGCTTTCGCTCGTGTCTCCAGGATTTCACGTGACTCATCTCGAGGTATATCTTCCACGAGTGATAGTTCTGCTTTGGCTGTGCAAGGGAATCGAGGTGGTAGTCGGGGTCGTGGTGGAGGTCGTACTGGTCGTGGATTTAGTAGTGGTGGCACTGGTCGTGGATTTAGTCGGGGACAGTCGCAGTCTTATGGTAGTACCTCGGATGATACCAATGGTAATACTACAGTCACACGGACTTGCCATTATTGTGGTGTACCTGGACATATTCAGCGCTTCTGCTATAAACTTCATGGCAAGCCTTCTCATCTGGCCACTGCAAATGTCGCTAATGCAGTAGATCCTGTCATTCCTTCTGAGTCATCTGAGGGTGGACAATTGATTCGAATGTCAGAGGATGAACTTGCTCTGTACAATCGGTTTAAGATATCTCAGCCAATTTCCTCCTCCAGAGCTACTTTTGCTCAGACAGGTAACGCAACAGCATGTCTCTCATCTTCCTCTCACTCCTGGATCATTGATTCAGGAGCTACAGATCATATGACTGGGTCTTCAGGTATCTTTTCTAACTTTCATGAGTCTGTATCCACTGTTACTTTAGCTGATGGTTCCTTATCAACGGTCAAAGGAATAGGCACAGTCCCCTTGACATCCTCCATGTCTTTGTCTTCTGTCATGTATCTTCCAAATTTTCCATCCAACCTTTTGTCTGTGAGCTATCTTACAAAAGAGCATAACTGTTCAGTAACCTTTTATCCTGATTCTTGTGTTTTTCAGGATTTGAAGACGAAGAAGACGATTGGTAGAGGACGCATGACGGGGGGGTTATATGTGCTTGACGATACTCCTAGCATGGCTTGTTTGGCAGCTTCTCCCCATCAAGTTCATTGTCGTTTAGGCCATCCCTCTTTGGGAAGTTTGAAGATGTTAGATTCCAGTTTTCAGTCTTTATCTCGCCTTGAGTGTGAGTCGTGTCAGTTTGGTAAACTTCATCGTACTAGTTATAGTTCAAGAGTCAATAAACAAGTTTCTCAGCCTTTTGCAATAGTTCATTCTGATGTTTGGGGTCCATGTCCTACTGTTTCAAAGTTGGGTTTCAAGTACTTTGTTACTTTTGTAGACGACTATTCAAGAACCACTTGGCTATATTTAATGAAAAGTCGTTCCGATTTATTTTCTATCTTTTGTGCATTTATTAACGAAGTACATACTCAATTTTCTACTTCTGTTCGTGTTCTTCGAAGTGATAATGCTAAAGAGTACTTTTCCACATCTTTCACTGAATTTATGTCTCAAAAGGGCATTCTTCATCAATCTTCATGTTCATATACTCCACAGCAGAATGGTATCGCTGAACGCAAGAATCGTCATTTGTTAGAAGTTACCCGTTCTTTGATGTTTGAGATGAAGATCGATAAATCCTTTTGGGCTGATGCTGTTATGACTGCATGTTATCTCATCAATCGCATGCCATCCTCTGTCCTTAAGGGTGCTATTCCCCACTCTCTTCTTTTTCCTTCTGATCCTTTATTTCATTTGCCACCACGCATATTTGGTTGTGTTTGTTATATTCGTGATCATCGTCCAGGACTCTCTAAGCTTGATCCTAGATCTCTCAAATGCATCTTTGTAGGGTACTCTCGTACACAAAAGGGTTATAGATGTTATTGTCCCTCTTTACAAAAGTATTGTACCACTGCAGATGTCTCATTCTTTGAGTCTACTGTTTATTCTGATTGTCCAATGGAACCTCTTCTGGTGGATGATGATTCTTTGACATACATTGTTGTGCGACCAACCCCTACTCTAGCATCTCCAGCTCCTCCGCCTGTTGAGTATGTCTATAGTAGACGTCCCCGTCAGCATGTCACACCCCCTGCAGATTCTGTGCCTACCTCGTCTTCTACGTCTTCTGATCCTGCGGTAAGTCAGCAACCCCCTGATCTTGATATTCCTATTGCACATCGTAAAGGTGTTCGTAGTTGCACTAAGCATCCTATTGCACAGTTTGTCTCCTATTCTGGTTTATCAGCATCTTGTCGGGCCCGTCTAATGACCCTTGATAGCTACCCTATTCCTAAGACTGTTGCTGCAGCGTTATCTAGTTCAAGCTGGAGGACAGCTATGGAAGAGGAATTGTTGGCATTAGAGCACAATCGCACTTGGGATCTTGTTCCTTTACCTGCTAGGAAGACGGCCATTGGTTGCAAATGGGTGTTCACTGTTAAGGTTAATCCTGATGGTACTCTTGCTCGTCTCAAGGCTCGTTTGGTTGCAAAAGGATATGCACAGGTTTATGGAGTCGATTATGGTGATACTTTTTCACCAATGGCAAAGATGACGTCTGTTCGTCTTTTACTTTCTTTGGCTGCTTCTGCTGGTTGGCCTTTGCTTCAGCTTGACGTGAAAAATGCATTTCTTCATGGTGATTTACAGGAAGAGGTCTATATTGAGCAACCACCTGGGTTTGTTGCTCAGGGGGAGTCAGGTCATGTTTGTCGTTTAAAAAAATCATTGTATGGTTTGAAACAATCTCCCAGAGCATGGTTCGGGAAGTTTTCTGAGGCTGTACTTCAGTTTGGATTGAGTAGATGTAGTGGTGATCATTCGATGTTTTATCGGGTGTCTAAAACTGGTAGAATATTCCTTATAGTTTATGTGGATGATATCGTCATAACTGGGGATGACTCTGCAGGAATTAAAGAGTTGAAAATGTATCTACGGCAGCAATTCCATACAAAAGATTTGGGACCACTCAGGTACTTTTTGGGTATTGAAGTCGCACGGGCAAGAAAAGGTATTCATATCTCACAACGGAAGTACGTTCTGGATTTGCTTACTGAGACAGGTTTGTTAGGAGCTAAACCGCTGGATATACCAATGGAGACGGGCTTGAAGTTGATGGCAGAGGATGGTGAGTTATTAGATAATCCGGAAAGGTATCGAAGACTAGTTGGAAAGCTGAATTATCTAATTATTACTCGACCTGATATTTCCTTTCCTGTGAGTGTCGTGAGCCAATTTCTGTCTTCTCCTCGTACCTCACATTGGGATGCTGTGATCAGAATTCTGAGATACTTGAAGAAAGCTCCAGGTCGTGGTATTGTTTACAGGAATCATGGACACAGAAAAGTAGAAGCTTTCTCAGATGCTGATTGGGCAGGATCTCCGATAGATAGAAGATCTACATCAGGCTATTGCACCTTTGTGGGAGGAAACCTGGTGTCGTGGAAAAGCAAGAAGCAGAATGTTGTAGCTAGATCAAGTGCAGAATCAGAATATAGAGCGATGGCTCAAGCTACTTGTGAGTTGATCTGGATACGTCAACTGTTAGTGGAACTTGGGTTCAAAGATCCTATACCAATGGAGTTGTGGTGTGACAATCAAGCGGCTGTCCATATTGCTTCTAATCCAGTGTTTCATGAGCGTACCAAGCATATTGAAGTGGATTGTCATCTTGTTCGTGAGAAGTTTCAGGCTGGGATTATATCTACTAGTTATGTTAGAACCGGCGAACAACTTGCTGATATTTTTACAAAATCTCTAAGGAGTAGTCGAGTTGAGTATATTTGTAACAAGCTGGGCATGTTAGATATCCATGCTCCAGCTTGAGGGGGAGTGTTAGATAGCAAGGGTATATTGGTCATTTATGGGTATTTACCCTAGCTTGTATAAATACTCATCTCTTATTATAATAAACAGTAACTTATTCCAAATCACATAATAGCATGCACCTACTTGAGAGAATCCGGGGTGATGATATTCTGACAGGTGCATTAACCGAAGTTTGGCATTGAAAAGTGGGTATATTTGATGACTATTGAGAAGGATTAAGTATTAAGGAGGTTTGTTTGTGGTTTTAAGTGAGTGATGAGTTTGTAAACCAGATGCATCCGTATGGTCTTTAATCATGCATAGGAAGCTTTTCCCTCCATTTGATGAGATAGTTGGATTAGCAAGACCTATTTCTGAAAAATTGATGGTCTATGTAAATTCTCGTGCATTTTTTGTTGATCCTGATTTTCTTTTTCCCTTTAGCCTATGTTTTGGAAGAGTAAAGTGGGTAGGGAAAGAAAATTTGGAGAGAGAAAATGGTGAAGTATTGGGACTCTCTTTTGTTGGGGAAAACATTGAGAAAACAGAGTTTTTTGGTTGAGGTACTCTAGGGAAGAGATCTGGTGGAGACTGCAACCCAAGGATTAATAAGAACTTGACCATGGACTTGAAAACCTGGATATCACTGATTTAACTAGTTCAATGATACTGCTTATCCTAGAGCGTTTTACGACCCTATTTGGTGATAGTGGGAAACTTGACGGATAAATCCCCAGAAAGAGGCTGGTCAAACTTAAATGTGAAAAATGGCGAGGGATTTCATTTCTCTGCAGCCCATCAAATTTGGTTCTTTCCAAACTTGGGAGAAAAGGAGGGAATGGAAGCTAGATGACATCTTGGCAAGGCCCTTGCCTTTCACCCACAAATTTTAAGGATAAATGTCTTTCTTCACCTTTACCTTCTACCCCTTCCAAAACAACATCAAAGAAATTCTTTCTCCACATTCTGTTTCTTCAACTTCATTTTCTTTGCCCGCCAGAAAGAATCCTTTCAAACACAATGTTAAGTTGCTCTCTACTTGTTCTGGTGATGTCGATACCGCTCCAGGGATTGTCGTCTTGCTTATAAA
Source organism: Rhodomyrtus psidioides (assembly GCA_021437785.1). NCBI lineage: Eukaryota > Viridiplantae > Streptophyta > Magnoliopsida > Myrtales > Myrtaceae > Rhodomyrtus > Rhodomyrtus psidioides. The sequence continues at coordinate 21,942,319 of JAILYB010000002.1, forward strand.
GGACATCTAGGATGAAAGTACTTGGATGGCTAAGGTTGCTTTCTTTGCTGGGATAGCAGTATTAGGAAAGATAATGGGTATGGGGATAGTTTTCATGGGTTGGTGCTGTATGAATCTGAAGGCATGGGATCGTTCCCTGTATAATCTTTAGGACTTAGCATTTTCTTAAGCAGGTCAGATTTGGGGATGCCAAAAGGCGTCGAGGAACTTCTGTCTTCTTGCGGTTCTTGTTTTCCTGCCATTACCTTAGTTATATGGTTCCTATTTTTGCATTCGCTAAATTGTGGCATGAAACTATGATGGACACGTTTTGGTTTTGAAGGTCAAGTGCTGGCAGATCAGGAGACAGACAAAGGCTCCTCAAGCTGCTGGGACCATTCGTACTGATTTTGAAAGAGGTTTCATTTGTGCTGAGGTAGTTCTCTCTCCTTACTTGCAAGAATAACCAATGTTTTTTCTTTTCCATGTCTTCTCTTTACCTACCAGCCAATGCTCAGATGATTGGTGCGAGGTCATTACCAACAAGAAGAGTAGCATAGAGTATCCCAGCGAAAGAACAAAAATCGCACATATATGTACTGTGGACTCCATGTGGATAATGGACTGGCTAACAAAAATGTTTGAAGTATCTAAAGGAGTGTACACTGATTTTTTTTTTTTTTTACCTGTGAAATTTACTCAAGTCTGGGAGGAGCATAAAATTTATTCCTTAAGGAGAACTGTCAAGAAATTTATTTTTGTTCTCAATGGTGTATTCTTAAGGTGCAGCCTTCCGCTTTTGCCTTTACTTTGTGGCTGCGGGTTAGAAGGGCTCATCATGTAATTCTCGATAGAGTTATCTTTTAAACTTTCCCTCACGACTTCAATTTCACGAGGGAAACAGTATAGTATGTAAACAGGGACTTAAAATACTTTTGATTGCGAGTCCAAATCTCAACCCAGTTATATAGGATAGAAACAGGAAAAACAGAAAGAAATGGATGGCTTAGAGTTAAATAGAATGAAATGTATAAAAACCTTTGTCTATTGTGATAAAAATATGTCAAGGAGGGTCTTTTAGGACAGATGAGGAGGTCACTTATTTTCTTTGATTTTCAAAATGTTGCAGGTGATGAAATTTGAGGATCTAAAAGAACTTGGGAGTGAAGCAGCTGTCAAGGTAGGTACCTGGTTCGTAATGTCTTCCGGTTGCCTCTTTAGTCATATCCTGTCCCCTCCTGAAAAATTTCCAGAGCATGGATGATAGACCTGTTTGGAGATGATACTTAAAGCTATGACATTTGGGAACTACATGCAAACAAACGTAAACGCAGCTTTAGGGCGATAGTCAAGAGCTTAGAGATAAATTAAGTCGATTTCTGGATTAGTAGTTGAAGTCAGAATAGTTTATGTTCTTTTTGTTATTCCTTAAATTGGTAACCTTGGATCACTCGGGCGCCATCCAAGTGAATCAAGATATTGATCACACAAGCACAGGAGAGCGCACAAACAAGTGCCCCAGCCCATGCATGATTTCTCTGTTCTTCTCCCCTCTTGGAATAGGGCCTCCATGAGCTTTTATCTGACTGGATGGGACTTGTATCATCTTATTTAAGCCTAATCAAGTTCAACTTGGGAAACATGATACTAATTATTACCTATGTGGCTCAACAAATCGATATGCACTTGGATGTTGATTATGTATGTTTTCCTCAAATAAATTGCAGGCTGCTGGGAACTACAAACAGGAGGGAAAAACGTACGTTGTCCAAATTGGAGACATCATATTCTTCAAATTCAATGTTTCTGGTGGTGGGAAGAAGTGAAACATTGTAACATTTGCTTCTTCACCCCGTATTATGCCCTGAAGAGACTACTGCTCTCATGATGTCGTTGGTTAGGCAGTCTCTTCCCGTTTCGATGAAATTATATTTTGATTTGTACCGATAACGGGCGATGTGCCTGATTTTGGCATTCGCAAAACACTCAACAGTGCTTAGTAATCAAGTTGAAGAAATTCTACAGTGCTTAGTTAACATCTACTTGTGAGAGCAGCTCTATACGATGGTGTCGGGGGATTTTTTGTTTGGCTCCCTGGAGAGTTCAATGTGAGCATGTGAGCTTTTCCTCTATTATTGTTTCTTAATTTCGCATTCTATGCATGTTGGCATCCTAAATTTAAATTTTTCCCGCGTATCCATCATACTCTTCTTTCTTTTCTTTTTCGAAGAAATTATCTCAGGATTTTTTCTTTTTGGGGGGGCCAAAAAATATCAGGAATTAAAGTTGCCGATAACGACAGAATTCAACCTCAATCGAAGATTGTCGGTGTTACATATTGTTTCCTCTAAGCTTCTTCTGGACCTAATGGTTAGGAACGTATGGTATTATAATCTTGGGCCCAACGACAAAGTGTAGAGAGAGCCTCAACAATACCGAGCCCACTTTGTACTGGTTAAAGTATAGCTTTAGAGATTGCAATTTTTCGATGTGTTGAAAGGAAAGGAAAATAAAATGAAGGGATATGTGCACTGCAAGATTTAAAATTTGTCGCAAAAATGTAATTTTGCAACTTGCAAAAAGTGCAATCAAGCCCTAAAGTTTATTAAATTTGTGTAGTCAAGTTTTTTCATTAATTTCATTAAAAAAAATTGAAATTTTTCGTCAACTTTGGCCGATAGAAATTGTTGACTTAATTGTTTATTTTATTTTATTTTTTTCCTACTTAGTGATGGCGTGACTAAAACAACATCGTTTTGGTTCGAATCTAAATTTTACGTAAATTTTAATTAAGTGAATTAAAATGTAATTTACATTAAATAAAAAAGCAGGAAAAGGTAGAGTTCGATCCAAGTGGTCGTCGCCCTACCAGTGCTAGCACAGGCCATCGCCTGCGGCCAGCGACCCTCGTCAACCATTACACCATCATCATCGAGAAAGCCCGGCGATCGCCCTTGCCACCTGGATCCCCCTCTCCTTTTTGGAAAAAAAAAATCTTATTGTTATTTAATTTAAATATAATTTATATAAAAAATCAGATTTTGATTAGAAACGACTTCGTGTTGGCCTTATGTTTCATGTTGTAGCATGTAGGAGGGCGAAAACATTTGAAAAGGTGACATCAGAATTTTATTCCGCCAAAATTGATGGAGTTAATGAAATGACTTGATTGTATTCATTTGATAAATTTTAGATATCATCGCATTTCTTTTAGGATTTCGAGGGTCTAAAAAAAGAGAAAAAGTGAAAACTTTTGAGTGTTATCTGCACGTGTGGGATTGGGAGGTTCGCGAGTTCCCGGAGGTGTGTTCGTGTCGTGTGTGTTTGTGCATCGAGCGGAGAGTTTTTTTCCAATTTAATATTAAAAAAAATTATTTACAAAATTAGTTACAGTACAAAAATATTTACGAATTTAGGTCTCGCGCTGGAGACACCAGCGCGCGAGACGCGAAACGGTCGTGCGCTGGAAAAACCAGCGCGCATGCACTTGCCCCATTTTTTTTTTTTAGTTATTTTATATTTTAAATTTTTTTACATAATTTCTTTATTTTATATTTTCAGGACTAAATTTTTTTTTGGAGTCTGCAAGGCTAATACGTATTTGACAACCCGAAAAAAATTATATTTTTTATTTCATATTTCTTTTTTTTTTAGTTTTTCAATTATTTTATATTTTAAAATTTCGCGGATTCGACAATCCAATATGAAAAACTGTAGGACGAATATATTTTCGACAATATTTATTTCGTACCGTTGGTTATTTTATATTTTTCATGACCAAAATGCTGTGCACAACGGTTATTTCGTATGGCAGTGGAATTGCCGCACAACGCACTTGCTTTTATTTACAAACGTTGCACTGCCCAGCGCTAGACCGTCACGCGCTGGCCGCACCATCGCACGGGTCTCGCGTGCTGCTACTACTGTTGCGCGAGACCCAAATTTGTTTAAAAATATTTACAAAATTAGTTACTAATTTTTAAAAAATATATATATTTAGTAACGAGCGCACGCACACATACACACGCACTACGAACTCTATATGTTGCTATAGTTTTGCCTTTCGGCCGTGCGCGCCTAGATTCGACGTCCCCAATATCATCACTATTCAAAATAAAAAGGTTGAGCGGACACTAATCTGACGCTGAGAGCAATATATACCTTCACGAAACTTCTCTGATCTCCTTGAAAGCTAGACTTGTATATCGATGAAACTCGAAGAAAGCAAAACTCTAAAAACATAGACCCGTAAACACCAAATATAGACTAGATCGATAGAAGTGTCTCCCCAAAATGAGAAAGAAGCTTCCAAATCTAGATTAGATCACAAGAGAAAATTTCCTCAACAGGAGGAAAGTAACAAAAGGAAGACAAAGGAAACTGAATTAGTTAAACAAGGTGAGGGAGAGGGAGAGATCTAGCTCAAACCCTCCCCTCCGTGGAGGTTGAAGAAAGTTTTGTGGTATTGAGAAAGAGAAAGGGAGAAAGGTGGCGGCTAGGATTGGAGGGAAGGAAAAATTTATTTGGTACAGTATTTTACATAGGACATTTTTTTTTTTTTTTGCAATCGAGGTTTTTCACATCGGACTATTCCTCGGGGTGGTAGGGGTATGAGCGCCAATGCCACTGGATAAGTCCCCCAAGATGCGGCCGGGAAGATTCAAACATGAGACCTCATCAATTTAACTGGCTAGCACGCGATATTTTATGGTTCACTTCTCTTCTAAACATTAGTTTTACTTAGGAAAATCGCACGAGTATTTTCTTCCTTTACGTTTACCGTACATGGGGTCCCGTTACCGTGACTTAATAACAAGGCCCTGTATAAATTTTTCGCTCGTTATGACTCTAGCGTTTTACTTTACTTCTAACCAACCCATAATAGGTTAGCGGGAGCTCGTTATTAAGTAAAAACAATTTTCGTTAAAAATCGAGGATTCCAAATTACGATCGGTATGGTTCGGGAGAACTCAAGCCAAGCACTTCAATATCGAGGACCATTGGAATTTAATGACAACTTTAGAATCAAAGTGATTGGCTTAGTTACAGTGGGCGTCCTCCCATGTGTTTTGGATTTGCCTAGTTATAATGTTGAATTTCCCACGATCTCTCCTCGCTCTGAAGAAACGTTGATTTATTTACAAGGTTAGTTCAGCTTGCCATAGATGTGGAGGGCTCTGGTTCTACTCTTGCTAACATTACGATGGCGTCACGGAAGCAAATTTACTCCGAGCAGTAAATAATAGAGATGACTCAAATCGACGACTGACTGACGGGGCGGACAAGAGCAACTCACGGTCAAAACAGCGACGATGGTGGTCAATTCACGATTTGTTGTCCGGGGAAAAAAAAAGAAAAAAGAAAAAGCGTCGGTTTCAATTGGATTTGATAAATGCTTTGACGTCCACTAGGCAGAGGGCACCCCATGCAGAAAGAAACCTTAAATATTAAATTTGTACTTAACGAAAACTGAAAAGTTGCAAAAGACGAGCGCGCCCCCGTGAATCCGTATTTTCGTATATTGTTTTTTTTTTGGGGCAATATATTGTGTTGTTGTATGTCTGAAAAAGCTTTCTTCAAAAAACCACATATTATCTGCTGCTGTGGAGATCCCGCAATTGTGAGATATCGCTCAAAGATCTTAAAAGGAAATTTAAATAAGGATATGATATATGATTATTTCGTCATATAATGATCAGGGTGAGGCGTGGGCGAGCGAGGTATTGAGCGAGGCGACTCTCGCTAAGGACTCGATAGCTTTGCTTTAATTTGCTTAACGAAAAATGCTGAGATGATTTTTTTTAATAGTTTATCTTTTCTACGTGGCATCTTCCGTGGTGTTAAGGTTAACTAAAGCACAAAAATGAGGTCATTGTGATATGAATCCTAATTTATCCTCGATTAATTAAATTAGATTAAAAATCCAATTTTTGTTTTACATAAAAACAAAAAAGAAAAAAAATGCTAAACTTTCAAAAACACAAGAAACTCTCCGTCAGTGGCCTGCCGCCACATCGCCAATGGGGTGTCGGCGAGAGTTGCAAGCCCTAGTTGAGGTGCGGTGACCCCGACAATCGCTGACGCCCCACTAGTGATGGGATTGCGACCATAGACCCTGCTGCATGTATTTTTTAAATACTTTTTAATTTTTAATTTGGGGGAGGGGCCGACATAGGGCATCTCGCCTTTTACTTTTTAATTTTTAATCTAATTTAACTAAAATATAGGTTAATATTGTCTTGGGACAAAAATTTCCCTGATCGATCAGAATATTTAACTAATCGACGAGATCAAAACCTTATTCATGATCGCCTAAGGCCTTTATTCAAAATTATCATGATCACTTCAGGCCCTTATCATAAGCACACCCATACCTTATTTTTTGTTTGGCAATATATTGTGTTGTTGTATGTCTGAAAAAGCTTTCTTGAAAAACCACATATTATCTGCTGTTGTGGAGATCCCGCAATCGTGTGATATCGCTCAAAGATCTTGAAAGAAAATTTAAATAAGGATATGAAATATGATTATTTTGTCATCTAATGATCAGGGTGAGGCCCCGTGAGGGTTGCCTCGCCCACGGCAAGCGAGGTCCTAAGCGAGGCGACTCTCGCTAAGGACTCGATAACTTTGCTTTAATTTGCCTGACAAAAAACGCTGATGTGATCTTTTTTAATAGTTTATCTTTTCTACGTGGCATCTTACGTGGTGTTAAGGTTAACTGAAGCATAAAATCGAGGTCGTTGTGATATGAATCCTAATTTTTCCTTGATTAATTAAATTAGATTAAAAAACCAATTTTTTTTACATAAAAACAAAAAAGAAAAAAAATGCTAAAACTTTCAAAAAAACAAGAAAGAAAAAACTCCAAACTCTCCGTCGGTGGCCTGTCGCCACATCGTCGATGGGGCGTCGACGAGAGTTGCGACCCCTAGTTAAGGTGTGGCGAACCTCGACAATCGCTAATGCCCCCACTAGCGATGGGATTGCGGCCACAGACCTTGCTGCATGTATTTTTTAAAGACTTTTTAATTGTTAATTTGGGGGATGGGCCAACATAGGCTATCTCGCCTTTTTCTTTTTAATTTTTAATCTAATTTAACTAAAATATAGGTTAATATTGTCTTGGGACAAAAATTTCCCCGACCAGTCAGAATATTTAACAAATCGACAAGATCAAAACCTTATTCATGATCACCTTAGGCCCTTATTCGAAATTATCATGACCACTTCAGACCCTTATTATAAGCACACCCATACCTTATAAGATCTTATATAGAGCTCCAGGCTGTCTTTCACGGCTGAAATTACCGTGATAATGTTGTATCAAATAGCTCAACATTTGATAAATTAAATTTATATATTTAAAATCAGCATAATCCATGATGATGTCACGTCATATGTTGATGTCCTCATATGAGAACATTGTCGAATGTATACCGATTTGTAAAACTTAGGTCGATTAAACTGCACTAAACTAAAAAGTAAAGCCACTGTTTTTGGCGGGTATAGGAAAAAGTCCCTCCATTTTTGCCCCCCACATAAATCTATTCGAAAATTACTCTCTACTTTTCCCTCCATTAGCCTACTGACACACTCTAGAACCCTCCTTCAAAAAAGGTTCTTTAATCTGCATACATACACCGAGATTCTGATGGAAGAGAACCGAAGCGCTTGGGTCATACGTTGAAATGAAATTTGAAAATCTTCCTTGAGTTTTGAGAAAGCAAATAGTGGGATTGAGATGTTGGTAAATCAAGGTCGACTGGTTGATGTTCCTGATGAACAAGCCTCCAAGATTTACCCGAAAGCCAGGGCTTCATTTTGTGAAGTCCATGCTTCATAGGGATCAAATTGTCACGATCTTTACTATTTGGTAGCTATGCGTGGAATTAATTGAGACAGATGTGATTAATTAGAGAACAATACACACAGGAAGCAAACGAATTACGATTTTATTAAACAAAAGCAAACAAAATGATTGTGAACATGTGCTCTTTTGTTGAATATGTATGCAACTAAATAAGTTTGTACAGAGGGTAAATCACACCGCGGACGGAGTGGAACATAACGACAGAGCCGTCCAAGATATGCAACTAAAGATAGGATACAAACTATTTTCATGAGAATAAGTTATTCTGAATAGCGATTGATAGACAATGAAATCATCTTGATCTTTACTATTTGGTATCTATGCGTGGAATTAACTGAGACAAATGTGATCAATTAGAGCTATTTTGAAAACAATATACACAGGAAGCAAGCGAATTACGGTTTTATTAAACAAAAGCAGAGACTTTATGTCAAACAAAATGCTCGTTCAATTATTCAGAGACGCAAATACTACAAATTACAATATCTTGACCATTGATCGTATAATGCGTCTTTTAAAAGGTAATAATGCTTCGTATGAAGGTAATAATGTTAGTGAAAAACTACTATGTGATCTATCGCTGGCGCTGAATTTAGATGACGTGATGTTGGAGACACCGACTGCCAACTGGGAGCCAGGTCCGTTCCTTTTTCGCTTGTCTGTTTCTTTCTTGCTTTCTTTGGGTGTCTATGATGTCATGTGATGTTGATGGTTGTTCTTATGTGATATCTTCGTTCAGGGAAAATTTGGATAAGGGAAGAGGGGGGCTTGAGGGGAGATAGAGTATTGGCTGCCGGAGGCTGGGTTTGTCTTTGTTCATGAAATAGTTGAACTATGCGATTTCGCGTGCCTTTTGCAGAGTGGGAGTTGTGGGCTGTTCTTTCGGAATATGATTGCTTCTTTTCGTGTTTTCTGGTGTTTCTCAGGTGAATAGGTTGTTTCATTCTTTGTTGGTTAACCTTCCTTTTATTGTGGGTGTTGGTTTGTTTTGGCTCGTTTATGGTATGATTTTCAGTCTTTTTCATGAATTTTAGAGGTCGATTTCATCGGTAATTCATGACCTTAGGACAATCCTTTCCAAGTGCTACATTAACATTTTTAGCACCATTTCACATCCATGCCCTTGCCGAATTCTATCCTGCATCACTTGGTGCTAAGTGCACTTTGTGTAGTCGTTGGATTTTGAGTTTCTAGGTCAAATATGTATTTTTTTAGTCAAGCGTATAGCCTTCAGCACCTGCATTTTGTGCTGCTGCATTGTCTAGCTGATTGTCACTGCTCCTTATAAGGAGAAAAGAGACGTAGCATCTTCTATGCATATTGGAAAGTAATGGTCATGTATTTATTGTGTTTTTGACATTCATCAATCCCTCTATGCAGGAGCGGAAGAAGAGAGCTTTTGATTGAGGACGAATCTTGCGTTTCTGTTTTATTGAAAATTGGCTTTAACTTGTACATTTTTGCTATAGTGGAAAATTGTTTATGGATGTAGACGCCGAAATTGATGTAGTTGACAATTTTTCTTGAATATGAGATCGCTCCTGGTTTTGAGAGCGGTTTCGTATGTGGCTTTAGTTCTTTGGGCTTTTTCTGTACATGGGTTTGCACCCCTTTGAGTACCTTGTAGTAGGTTGAACTTTTCTATAAAAAAAAATTAGAAATTAAAGAAGCAGCAGCAGCAGAGGCTGCCTTCTTTATCTAGGTGCGGAGCATGATCATACGAGATGATTTTTTATTTGGCGTAATCCATATGGGCATTTTTTTTGTTCAATAAGCCTTCTCTGCCTTGCCATAGTAAAATATAATGAGATCAACTGAAGAAGCTCCTCTGATGCTAAATTGGTAATACATGTATCTTATTTTGGGAAGCACAGTTACTAGAGGATAAAGATCTCATCGGATTACATTTGCTTCATTATGCTTCTCGCTACCATGGCTCTCTTCTGGTTGTTCAATATCTACTATTTTTCCTGAACCCACCAAGATGGTGTTGTGAAGGATGTTGAATTTATGGAGAGAAAGATAGAGGATTTGGAGAAGAGCATGAAGAGGAGCAATGACAAGCAATTAAAGATTGAGCACGAATGCTGTATGAAGGTATGGCTTTACTTTTTTCTTTTCCACAATTATTTGAACAGGCAAATTTTCTTATGCAGTTCCTATCCTGTGTTAATGTGATATTCAGTGCTCTGTGCTAGTCATATGTGAATCTGAAATGTCGGCAACGATGGACTTATTTCATATTAACTGTTTTCTCAGTTGATTTGAAATGGTTTGAGTAGCTCATGTTTGTATCTTTCCTCAATTTCTGTTCTTATTTACTACGTCTCATAAATATTTGTGGTTATTGTTAAGAGTTATGACAGAGGATGTACAAATGCAACCCTCTCATGTAGCGGGATGCTTTTTCAGTTATGCAGCTTCTTTTTTTTTATTTGTTTTTACTGTTAAATAGTAAAATGATGATACTCTACTGGGCGGCCTCCTTATGTATTTGAATTGTCATTACTTTGGGCAGAGAATGTGCCCTACAGAATCAATCACGTAGAAACTGGATGCAGCAAAGTTTTCATAACAATGATGTGTGATTTTTGGAAGTGCCTTCTGGAAAAGATCGACATCAACATCACATTTATCCCAAACTAGTTGGGGTCGACGGTCGATGAACCCAAAAATAAATAAAATAGAAGTGAGACCGATTGAGGAAAAAGAAATAATTATATAAAAATAAAAAATAAAAATATATTTATGATTTTTCGTTGTAAAAAAGAGGAGGGTTGAGTCAGGCGTAGCGAGCCGGTTGTTAAAAAGTTTTTATGAGATGAACTCTTATGATTTTTCGTTGGAGCCTTCTGGAAAAGATGTTAGACTAAAAATAACATATTTTCGAATTTTCAGTACTTTGGGCAGAGAATGTAACTTTGCAGAAGCAATCGTGTGGAGAAGGCATACAGCAAAGTGTTCCTAACCAATTGTTGCGCGATTTTAAAGTGCCTTCGGGAATGAATGTCAGACTGAAAATAGGATATATTACTAGAAGTGCTAATTTGGTTTGAAATCCTCGGATTTGTGAAGATCAGATAGGAAGTTTAAGGGAGGATTCCAATATTTGGCATTTGCAGGAGCTTGATTTAAATCGAGCTTGATGACACAAGACATTTGATGTGGTTTGCTATATCCGGGAAATGGCTTTATTGGAGCTTAAAGGACTAGGAGCTGCACATACTTCTTAATCGGCATGATGTTTTTTTTTTTTTTGGTAAGGTAACTATGTATTGAACTTTAAAAAGCACTAGGTACAAGAAAGAATGGAACCGGACACAAAAATCATGAACCCAAGCGGGCACCTTTTGTGCCATGGGGGGTTCAACGGTGAACCAGTGTAAGATACAATGCCGCGCCTAATCGGCATGATGTTTGATTTCTCTTTGTATTAGAAATAAAGTTGTAAAAGAAAATTCAGCTCTAATATTCTGCTTGAAACTGGAATGCTCTCTCGGTGATTAATCTAGCTTCCTCGAATCTCCTCAGTTGCACTTGGTGTGGGAAATATTCCCTACAAGTCTCAGATGTCGATTTGCAATATTACTTTGTCCGTCAACTGAATACCAATCATGTTTTGGCATTTTTGATACTTCACGCTTTCATGTGAAGAATAATCTCTCGTAGGTTCTCAGGATGCGATTTGATGCCTTACTTTGGCCTCTTTGCTTTAAAATCTTATGTTGGTACAGAAGCAGAGCATAGATATCGCGTGTTGCACGATATCTTACACTAGTAAGGTTGAGACATGCTTCCTTACTAGATGGTAGGGGTGGGTTTTTTTCGCCCTCCCACCCCCTGTTTTTCCTTTTTTTTTTTTGGGTTTTGGTGGGTTCAAGTGAAATAGGAGTGATGGGGAGGAGGATTGTATTGTTGGTGAATATGAACGATAACGATACCTAGGCTATGCATCCTCTTTGCAAGTAACTGGTGTACAACATTATGCTAGTACAAGAATGCCTGGGGTATCAAAACTTCTCCATTTTTCTCATATGTTACTTGACATTTTTGGGGATTATATTAGCTAATCTATGAAAAACCTTTCAGTTTTCTTGACTTTAGACTCCTGACTTTCAAGAAGTCCATCTTTTATGATTGAACTCAACTTTGGCAATACGTCTTTTCACAAAAAACTGATCTACATACTTATTAAAAGATTTTCTAATATGCTACTTGGCATTGTTGGAGATCATATAGGCTAAATTTATGGCAGTTTTCCTGACATTTAGATTCCTGACTATCTAGAAGTCCACCTTGATAGCTTCATCAACTTTATGATTTAACTCAACTTTGGCTATGCATCTTATTCACAAGAAACTGGTCTACATACTTTTTTTTTTCCACCAAAGGATGCTGAAGTATTAGAAGTCTTTCCATTCTCTTAAACATTGACGTTAGATGGTATTGGCTAAAATTATTGGAATCCTCCCAATTACTATTAGCTCATTTTTTGACATTTGCATTCTGATTTCCAATGGGTCTGTCTATGATGGCTTCATCAATCTTCACGCCAGTTATTAGTAAGCCTAATGGGGCAAAGTTCAGCGCGAGTAGTATAAAGCATGTGAAATTTGTTGAGCATTAGTGTCATTGCACGAGAATGGGTCAAAATATGGAGCCAGATGGCCCAAAGGAAAAGGAAAAAGGTTGCATGGCTGCAGGATTAGTTAATGTGTTTCTTCTCTTAGCTTTAACTTGCGACTAGATGCTGATTTCATTATTTGCGATGGACACCTCGTGAGTGTCTGTTTGTACCACTTTAAGTTCAATTGAGATGTTGCAAATATCTAAAAAAAGCCGATTCTCTTCTTGACAGGTCAAGGCATGGCTAGAGGAAGGAAAAGATGTTCGTCTTGGAGACTGGAAAGCTGCTGATATTGAGATATTGAATACCTTTCAACTGCTTACAGCAAAGCCAGTTGTCTACTTGGTGAGTTTTAACAGATATCATGGCCTTAGCAGTGATGGGACATTTTGTTCACAATGCATGGCATATATTCCATAGGTTTTTTTGGTGGTTGCTTTCATCATCACTGCATTGGTGAGGTGCGAAACCCACATACAGTTCTACAATTAAAAGAGATGAAAGTGCCTTCATGAGGAGTGAAGTGATAGGCCATTTCACCCTCTGGTCAAGTGAAACTTGAATTCTCTTACTCTATTACTGACCAAACTCCTTAGATCCAAAGACCATTCTTCATAATTAGTTTCTCCATTAAACTTTTTAGCAACATATCATGGATCAATAAACAGCTGAAATTTTCATGGATAATTGTTTTGTGTAAGATAGACCATAAAGCATTGCTCTCCTACCGAGATTTTCCTCATGTTTGACTCTTGCCAGGTTAATATGAATGAGAAAGATTATCAGAGAAAGAAGAACAAGTTTTTGCCCAAGATTCATGCTTGGTATGTTCGCCATATTTTGAGTTCAGTTTTGGGTCTCTGAGCCCAAAAGATTAGTGGGCTTCTTTTTCAATTGCAATATTTTATGCCCCCAACATTCTCCCCCCTCCTGTTTTCTCCCCAACCCCCCTCCTCCTTCTCAATATATTGTGGTTATTTGTGGTTGGTGCATTTTTTTTCTTTTTGTATCAGTTAATATGTGTGATAGGTCCAACTTTCTGCTGCCTGCGGATTGTAGGCAGGCATTTTAGTCTGGTCCTATTGTAGCAAGCTACATTGCTTTGCAGGGTGCAGGAGCATGGAGGCGAACAAATTATTCCTTTCAGCTGTGTCTTGGAGAGAAACCTTGCTGATATATCGGAAGATGAAGCTGCAAATAACTGCGAGGAAAACTAGGTGCAAAGTTGAATTTCTTTGCTTCCGATTAGGACATACGGCTTCTAAAATGATGAAGTTGAGCAAAGTTTTTCTTGGTTATGGTGATGGATTCGACGGCGGACAAGCAATGTTGTGTAACTAACGTGTGCTTACTGTTACTCTATGTGCAAGTATTAGGTACGACTACTCTTAAAATAATCTGAACTGCACTCTTACATAGAATCTGAAGGAGCAAAATACAGAAAGCGGCAGAGTCTAACTAATTTTTAACCATTTTGTTGATGCATAATTCCACAGAGAAATTTCAAGCCCTGAATTAATGATCAAAGAGTCTCTTGATAGTTTATTTGCTTGAACTAGGAGAGATCTAAGAAGATTAACTCGCAACAATGGTTTCAAATATGCCGCTTGGTCACTTCTGCATCCTTTTGTTGATGATTTCCCTTTTTTCTTCTGTTCATATTTGGAATTTGACATTGATGTATATTGACGTACATAGTGAGTTGACTGTTCTGGTGGACTTATGCTATGGTTTGTTCGCTAGCTAATCAATGTTTACGTTGGTGCTCAATCCCCTTTCCTTAGAATAGTCTCTCTCTCATGATATGCTTTCCTTTCTGCCTTTTTTCAATCCATCTTATTAAATTCTCTCCTCAATCCCCTTTCCTTGCCATAGTTGTGAATTCCTCCTTTGGGAAAATTATACACGAAAAATCGAATCAATCCTAAACATCTTCACAATGGTTATTCTTCCACTCAGTACAAAATGTTATCAACAGGTCTGGTTGCCATTCCCCTCGTTTGCATTATCTAGAGTACAAATGCTTGTCCCACATCCTCCCAAGTTCCAAGCAGAGGAAGAAACTTTTTTTCTTCGTTCATTGATGTCATTCATGATATATGCTCTCTGGATTTTTTGTAGCTTAAGAGGGACTGATTTTCATTGGCAATATGAGAGAATTATTATAGCACGTGATTCACAAAATGCCAATGGCTTCAACCCCTCTCTTTGTTGATTCTTACTTTTGCTTTCGATGAGTTACTGTCGAGTGTCATGTTCACTAGTTGTCAATACTATGTTACTAAATTTTTCATGTGTCGTTTGACTTTGACCTTTTCTTTGGCTGGTCCATCAGGACTAAATATTGAAATTTTGGTCTGAGTTCTTTTTTTTTTGTTTTAGTGCCCTTCCGAAGATAATAAAGACAGGATTTTCAGCGATTGATTTGATATATTTTGTCATAGCAGGCCCAGATGAGGTAAGTGAATAAACCGACCAACAATAAACACAACCAAAAGTATTAGAAGATTTGAATTCAAGTCAATTAAAGAATTAACGAAGCTATGTCTGTAAAAGTTGCCTGTTGTTGAATTAGATTAGCTTCTTGAGTTACGCCTTGTTGACAATCGCCTAATACGTCTCAAAAATCTTCTATGTCCGTATCTGTTGCTGGGTGGTCTCCTTGATAACAAACAACTTGGTAATGAGTTCGGGTTATGCTTGGGTTCCTTATGATGTTTTGGTCTACAAATTTAGGTTTTAGTGGCTCCTGCTTTATGGGTATTTAGCAAGGAGGGATATCTCTTGGAAGAAGCAGGGCATTAATCAAATCTTGGTTGACTATGATCTCTTTTAGTTTCACAAAATGGTTTGCCTGCTTTTGTCTTATGTGGTACCTTGAGTTCCGAAATTTTGTCTAGCTTGCGCAACAGCTATGGAACAGAAGGGAAAATGTGCAGGGAAGGAGACTCAAGGAACTGGAGGAAGTTTAGAAAGAAATAGGATATGATTTTCTGTTATCCTAGCTTACACTATTTCCCCATCAGCATATACATCTACTTGAATCTAGATGGATCTTCCTTTGACGATGGTGGTGCAGTGGCTGAAGTTGGGCATGAAAAGCTGGGACATTGTGGGATATAATAGCATGCACCTACTTCAGAGAATCCAGGGTGATGATATTCTGACAGGTGCACTAACCAAAGTTCGACATTGAAAAGTGGGTATATTTGATGACTATTGAGAAGGATTAAATATTAAGGAGGTTTGTTTGTGGTTTTAAGTGAGTGATGAGTTTGTAAACTAGAAGCATCCGTATGGTCTTTAATCATGCATGACCATGGAAGCTTTTCCCTCCATTTGATGAGATAGTTGCATTAGCAAGACCTATTTCTGGAAAATTGATGGTCTATCTAAATTCCCGTGCATTTTTTGTTGATCCTGATTTTCTTTTTCCCTTTAGCCTTTGTTTTGGAAGAATAAAGTGGGTAGGGAAAGAAAAGATGGAGAAAGAAAAGGATGAAGTATTGGGACTCTCTTTTGTTGGGGAAAATATTGGCAAAACAGAGTTTTTTGGTTGAGGTGCTTTAGGGAAGAGATCCGGTGGAGACTGCAACCCAAGGATTAATAAGAACTTTGCCATGGACTTGAAAACCTGGATATCACTGTTTTAACTGGTTCAATGATACTGCTTATCCTAGAGCATTTTACGAGCCTATTGGGTGATGGTCGGAAAGTTGACGGATGAATCCCCAGAAAGAGGCTGGCCAAACTTAAATGTGAAAAATGGCGAGGGACTGCATTTCTCAGCGGCCCATCAAATTTGGTTCTTTCCAAACTTGGGAGAAAAGGAGGGGAATGGGAGCCAGATGACATCTTTGCCCTTGTCTTTCACCCACAAATTTTTAGGATAAATGTCGTTCCGTTCAATTTTTCCTACACCTTCTTCACCTTTACCTTTACCTTCTACCTCTTCCAAAAGAACATCAAAGAAATACTTTCTTCACCTTCTGTTTCTTCAACTTCATTTTCTTTACCTACCAAAAAGAATCCTTTCAAACAGAATGTTAAGTTGCTCTCTTCTTGTTCTGGTGGTGTCGATACCGCTCCAGGGATTGTCGTCTTGCTTATAAAGGACATCTAGGATGAAAGTACTTGGACGGCTAAGGTTGCTTTCTTTATTGGGATAGCAGTATTAGGAAAGATAATGGGGATAGTTTTCATGGGTTGGTACTGTATGAATCTGAAGGCATGGGATCGTTCCCCGTATAATCTTTAAGGCTTAGCATTTTCTTAAGCAGGCCAGATTTGGGGATGCCAAAAGGCGTCGAGGAACTTCTGCCTTGTTGCAGTTCTTGTTTTCCTGCCATTACCTTAGTTATATGGATCCTATTTTTACATTCGCTAAATTGTGGCATGAAACTATGATGGACACGTTTTGGTTTTGAAGGTCAAGTGCTGGCAGATCAGGAGACAGACAAAGGCTCCTCAAGCTGCTGGGACCATTCATACTGATTTTGAAAGAGGTTTCATTTGTGCTGAGGTAGTTCTCTGTCCTTACTTGCAAGAATAACCAATGCTTTTTGTTCTCAATGGTGTATTCTTAAGCTGCAGCCTTCCGCTTTAGCCTTTACTTTGTGGCTGCTGATTAGAATGGCTCATCATGTAATTCTCGATAGAGTTATCTTTTAAACTTTCCCTCACGACTTCAATTTCACGAGGGAAATAGTAAAGTATGTAAACGGGGACTTAAAATACTTTTGATTGCGAGTCCAAATCTCAACCCAGTTAATATAGGATAGAAACAGGGAAAACAGAAAGAAATGGATGGCTTAGAGTTAAAAAGAATGAAATGTATAGAAACCATTGTCTATTGTGATAAAACTATGTCATGGAGGGTCTTTTAGGACAGATGAGCAGGTCACTTATTTTCTTTGATTTTCAAAATGTTGCAGGTTATGAAATTTGAGGATCTAAAAGAACTTGGGAGTGAAGCAGCCGTCAAGGTAGGTGCCTGGCTTGTAATGTCTTCCGGTTGCCTCTGTAGTCATCTTCTGTCCCCTCCTGAAAAATTTCCAGAGCATGGGTGATATACCTATTTGAAGATGAGACTTAAAGCTATGCCATTTGGGAAATACATGCAAACAAACATAAATGCAGGGTTAGGGCGATAGTCAAGGGCTTAGAGACAAATTAAGTTGATTTCCGGATTAACAGCTGAAGTCAGAATAGTTTATGTTCTTTTTGTTGTTCCTTAAATTGGTCACCTTGGATCACTCGGGCGCCATCCAAATGAATCATGATATTGGTCGCACAAGCACACGAGAGCGCACAAACGAGTGCCCAAGCCCATGCATGATTTCCCCGTTCTTCTCCCCTCTTGGAATAGGGCCTCCTTGAGGTTTTATCTGACTGGATGGGACTTCTATCATCTTATTTAAGCCTAATCAAGTTCAACTTGGGAAATGCAATACAAATTATTACCTATGTGGCCCAACAAATCGATCTACACTTGGATGTTGATTATGTATGTTTTCCTCAAATAAATTGCAAGCTGCAGGAAAGTACAAACAGGAGGGAAAAACGTACGTTGCCCAAGATGGAGACATCATATTCTTCAAATTCAATGTTTCTGGTGGTGGGAAGAAGTGAAACATGTAGCATTTGCTTCTTCACCCGTATTCTGTCCTGATGAGACTATTGCTCTCATGATGTTGTTGGTTAGGCGGTCTCTTCTTGCTTCGATGAAATTATATTTTGATTTGCACTGTTAACGGGCGATGTGCCTGATTTTGGCATTCGCGAAACACTCATAGTGCTTAGTAATCAAGTTGAAGAAATTCTACGGTGCTTAGTTAACATCTACTTTTGAGAGCAGCTGTATACGATGGTATCGGGGGATTTTTTGTTTGGCTCCCTGGAGTGTTCAATCAGAGCATGTGAGCTTTTCTTCTATTATTGTTTCTTAATTTCGCATTCTATGCATGTTGGCATCCTAAATTTTGCTGGCGTATCCATCATATGTTTCTTTCTTTTCTTTTTAGAAGAAAATATATCGGGAATTTTTTTGGGGGGCCAAAAAATATCAAGAATTAAAGTTGTCGATAACGATGGAATTTGAACTCAATCGAAGACTATCATTGTTACATATTATTTCCTCTACGCCTCTGGATCTAACGATTAGGAATGTGTAGTATTATAATCTTGGGCCCAACAGTGAAGTTTAGAGGGAGCCTCAACAGTATCGAGTCCACTCTGTACTAGTTAAAGTATAGCTTTAGATATCGTAATTTTTCGATGTGATGAAAGGAAAAGAAGATAAAATGAAAGGATATGTGCACTACAAGATTTAAATTTGTCGCAAAAATGTAACTTTGTTACTTGCAAAAGTGCAATCAAGCCCCGTTACTTTCGTAAAAAAAATTGGAATTTTTTGTCATCTTTTGCCGATGGAATTTGTTGACTTGATTTTTTTCTCACTTGGCGATGTCATGACAAAAATAACATCATGTTTTAAATATATATTTTATTTAAATTTTAATTAAGGTGATTTAAAACATAATTTACATAAAAAAGCAGAAAAAAGGAGAGTTGGATCTAGGAGGTCGCTGCCCACCAGTGCCGGCACATGCCATTGTTTGTGATCAGTGACCCTCGTCGATCATTACACCATCATCGTCGAGAAGGCCCGGCTTGTGATTGCCCTTGCCACTTGGGTCTAGCTCTCCTTTTTGAAAAAAAAAAATAGCTTATTGTTATTTAATTTAAATATAAAAAAATATTTAAAAAATCAGATTTTGATCAAAACTACTTCGTGTTAGCTCATGTTTCATGTTATTTAATTAATAATTGATGATTATCCTATAAAAAATAAGCTTCAAAAGATAAATAATTATAATAACTATCAATAATTAAAAAAGCGAAAAAAAAAATATGAAATCCTAAAAAAAAGTTAAATGGACCAATTGGGCCCCGCTCGGAGGCCCATATGCCAAGCGGCACCCAATTGGGTATTTTTTTTATTATGCTATTTTGGTAAAATAAAAATAAAAATTCTAAATTGGAAAATTGCCCTATTTTTGTCTTCTTCTTTGTTTAGCAAAATTATAAAATGATTTAATACTATCCAATTTAAGAGACATAAGTTGATTTAATTGACTTTTTATTTTTAGTAAATTATAATTTTGCATGTACTTGCACATTTTTAGAATTTGAGTTATTTTTTTGTGCCAATCTAGACGAAGAGAACTAGGAGTGAGCAAATCTGACCGACCAAATCGGGACCTGACAAACTTTTGCAAAAATTGTACATGGTGGGTAAATTAACAAGTGATTTTTCCTAGGGAACTACTTCGACACCTTCGCTTTAAAACTCTCAAAACTCATCCATAAGAAGCAGAACTCCTGATGAGTCCCAGAACATAATTGAGAATTCATTGAATTCATCGCATGCTTCATGCTTTAATTTATTTGTATGTCACCCAAAATAGAGAAAAAAATTACGTCACTATTTCGTGTTAGTCAAATTAGACGAAATTGAAGGAGATGCTTCGTTTCGTTGTATCAATTCGATAAGTTTAATGATTTGATCATATTTTTTAAAAAAATATAACAAGTCAAAAAAAAAAAAAAACAACGCACTTGTATAGTTCTCCGGCTCGGGTCTGGGAAGCCTGAAATAATCGGATTGACCTAATGAAAATTTCAAAAATGAAAAATAATTAACAATGTCGTAAATGCGAGATTGAATACAGAAAAGTGTGCCAAAAATAAATCTTTAAGCTAAAAAATGCGCTTGATTGCCGGATGGATAACTCCCAATTATTTATTTTTTTTGTTCAGACTATACGACGTCGTGTCTTTTTAAACTGTTCAAGGGCTCTTTTTTCGATAGGTTGAGAGCCCCTTTCGTCTTCCTTCTGCCCCAAATCAGCTCTCGCTGTCAACGGCTCTTTTTCCGATTCAGCTCTCGCTCTCAGACTCTCTCTCTTGTTCTCTCTCCACTTTGACGAAGAAACCCAGAATCTTCTAATCCACATGGGTCGTGCAAAACTGAAACTCGAGCTCATGCCCAATTCAAGAAATCGCGGAATCACCTTCGAGAAAAGAAAGAAGGGGCTGATGAAGAAGGCCGAGGAGTTTAAAATCCTCTGCGGCGTCGACACGGCCGTGATCATCTATCCGATGAGGCTGCCCGATAAGGGCCTGGGCGAGCCGGAGATCTGGCCGCCGGACAGTAAGGAGGTGGAGCGCATCTTCCGCCGGTATCAAAGTGAGGCCGCGAACCGCCGTGCCAAGCACGCCAGCGGGCTGTGCGAATTCTTCGAAAGCCGGAAGAAGAAGATTGACACCGAGTTGGCCGAGGTCCGCAAGCCCGACTGGGAGGCCAAGTATCCCGTCTCGGACAAATTCCTCGAAGGTCTCTCGGAGCCTCATCTGAAGTCGCATCGGAGCATTATTTGTGACAAACTCAAGCAGGCGAAGATGAGACTTGCCACAATGGAGGAGGAGAAGAGAAGGGTCAAGACGGCAGCGCCAAGTGACTGGACCGCACCTGGCTTCGGAGAGGACCTCCATTCAAGCAACGTAGGCTTCATGCAAGGTGACAGGGTCCAAGCCGAACTGCCTTTTGATTTTGAGTTCCTTTATCAACAGTCGGATCAATCCATGATTAGCCCTTACCAGTTCCCATTAAGTTCCTCACCCCCTGAGGATTTAGCCTGCCAATGAAACTCTGAGTCTTCCTTTGTTTTGGTTTTCTTTCAATTTTTCAAATTTTTTCTGTCCAAGAAAGCTTGGACACGATCAGACCGGGCTTGACCCCGATGATTTTTTGCTGCTTGTACAGAAAAGTCACAGTTGTGATTCAGCTACTTGTTTTTCTGATGCTTACTTGATATAGTTTTTGCGACATGAAGCAGATTCAGTCACTCTTGATGATGTCAATAGACTTCTTACATGTCTTGAAGCACCTGTTTTCTTACGTTTGATATTAATTGTGAACATGTGCTGTTTTGTTGAATACGTATGCAACTAAATAAGTTTGTACAGAGGGTAAATCACACCGCAGACAGAGTGGAACATAACGACAGAGCCGTCCAAGATATGCAACTAAAGATAGGATACAAACTATTTTCATGAGAATAAGTTATTCTGAATAGCGATTGGCAGACAATGAAATCATCTTGATCTTTACTATTTGGTATCTATGCGTGGAATTAACTGAGACAATGTGGTCAATTAGAGCTATTTTGAAAACAATACACACAGGAAGCAAGCGAATTACGATTTTATTAAAAAAAAGCAGGGACTTTATGTCAAACAAAATGATTGTGAACATGTGCTGTTTTGTTGAATACATATGCAACTAAATAAGTTTGTACAGAGGGTAAATCACACCGCGGACGGAGTGGAACATAACGACAGAGCCGTCCAAGATATGCAACTAAAGATAGGATACAAATTATTTTCATGAGAATAAGTTATTCTGAATAGCGATAGACAGGCAATGAAATCATCTTGATCTTTACTATTTGGTATCTATGCGTGGAATTAACTGAGACACATGTGATCAATTAGAGCTATTTTGAAAACAATATACACAGGAAGCAAACGAATTACGGTTTTATTAAACAACAGCAGAGACTTTATGTCAAACAAAAGGCTCGTTCAATTATTCAGAGATGCAAATACTACAAATTACAATATCTTGACCGTTGATCGTATCATGCGTGTTTTAAAAGCTAATAATGCTTCGTATGAAGGTAATAATGTTAGCGAAAAACTACTATGTGATCTATCGCTGGCGCTGAATTTAGATGACGCGAAGTTGGAGAAAACGACTGTCAGCTGGGAGCCAGGTCCGTTCCTTTTTCGCTTGTCTGTTTCTTTCTCGCTTTCTTTGGGTGTCTATGATGTCATGTGATGTTGGTGGTTCTTCTTATGTGATATCTTCGTTCGGGGAAAAATTGGATAAGGGAAGAGGGGGGCTTGAGGGGAGATAGAGTACTGGCTGCCGAAGCCGGCTGGGTTCGTCTTCGTTCGTGAAATAGTTGAACTATGCGATTTCGCGTGCCTTTTGCAGAGTGGGAGTTGTGGGCTGTTCTTTCGGAATATGATTGCTTCTTTTCGTGTTTTCTGGTGTTTCTCAGGTGAATAGGTTGTTTCATTCTTTGTTGGTTAACCTTCCTTTTATTGTGGGTGTTGGTTTGTTTTGGCTCGTTTATGGTATGATTTTCAGTCTTTTTCATGAATTTTAGAGGTCGATTTCATCGGCAATTCATGACCTTAGGACAATCCTTTCCAAGTGCTACATTAACAATTTTAGCACCATTTTTCATCCATGCCCTTGCCGAATTCTATCCTGCATCACTTGGTGCTAAGTGCACTTTGTGTTGTCGTTGGATTTTGAGTTTCTAGGTCAAATATGTATTTTTTTAGTCAAGCTTTCAGCACCTGCATTTTGTGCTGCTGCATCGTCTAGCTGATTGTCACTGCTCTTTATCAGGAGAAAAGAGAAGTAGCATCTTCTATGCATATTGGAAAGTAATGGTCATGTATTCGTTGTGTTTTTGACATTCATCAGTCCCTTTAAGCAGGAGCGGAAGAAGAGAGCTTTTGATTGAGGACGAATCTTGCGTTACTGTTTTTTTGAAAATTGGCTTTAACTTGTGCATTTTTGCTATAGTGGAAAATTGCATATGGATGTAGACTCCGAAATTGATGTAGTTGACAATTTTTCTTGAATATGAGATCGCTCCTGGTTTTGAGAGCTGTTTCGTATGTGGCTTTAGTTCTTTGGGCTTTTCCTGTAGATGGGTTTGCACCCCTTTAAGTACCTTGTAGTAGGTTGAACTTTTCTATAAAAAAAAATTAGAAATTAAAGAAGCAACAGCAGCAGAGGCTGCCTTCTTTATCTGGTGCAGCTTTTTGGTGCGGAGAGTCCCATGTGTTTTTTCTCCTACTTTTCCATAGAATTGCAGTAGCATGATCATACGAGATGATTTTTTATTTGGCATAATCCATATGAGCATTTTTTTGTTCAATAAGCCTTCTCTGGCTTGCAATAGTAAAATATAATGAGATCAACTGAAGAAGCTCCTCTGATGCTAAATTCGTAATGCCTGTATCTTATTTTGGGAAGCACAGTAATTAGAGGATAAAGATCTCATCAGATTACATTTGCTTCATTATGCTTCTCGCTGCCATGGCTCTCTTCTGGTTGTTCAATATCTACTATTTTTCCTGAACCCACCAAGATGGTGTTGTGAAGGATGTTGAATTTATGGAGAGAAAGATAGAGGATTTGGAGAAGAGCATGAAGAGGAGCAATGACAAGCAATTAAAGATTGAGCACGAATGCTGTATGAAGGTATGGCTTTACTTTTTCTTTTCCACAATTATTTGAACAGGCAAATTTTCTTATGCAGTTCCTATCCTGTGTTAATGTGATATTCAGTGCTCTGTGCTAGTCATATGTGAATCTGAAATGTCGGCGACGATGGACTTATTTCATATTAACTGTTTTCTCAGTTGATTTGAAATGGTTTGAGTAGCTCATGTTTGTATCTTTCCTCAATTTCTGTTCTTATTTACTACGTCTCGTAAATATTTGTGGTTATTGTTAAGAGTTATGACAGAGGATGTACAAATGCGACCCTCTCATGTAGCGGAATGCTTTTTCAGTTATGCAGCTTCTGTTTTTTTTATTTGTTTTCACTGTTAAATAGTAAAATGATGATACTCTACTGGGCGGCCTCCTTATGTATTTGAATTGTCATTACTTTGCGCAGAGAATGTGCCCTACAAAAGCAATCTCGTAGAAAATGGTTGCGGCAAAGTTTTCATAACAATGATGTGTGATTTTTGGAAGTGCCTTCTGGAAAAGATTAACATCAACGTCATCTTTATCCCAAACTAGTTGGGATCGGTGGTCGATGAACCAAAAATAAATAAAATAGAAGCAAGACCGATTGAGGAAAAAGAAATAATTATATAAATATAAAAAATAATAATATATTTATGATTTTTCGTTGTAAAAAAGAGGAGGGTTGAGTCAGGCGTAGCGAGCCGGTTGTAAAAAAGTTTTTATGAGATGAACCCTTATGATTTTTCGTTCTGGAAAAGATGTTAGACTAAAAATAACATATTTTCGAATTTTCAGTACATTGGGCAGAGAATGTATCTTTGCAGAAGCAATCGTGTGGAGATGGCATACAGCAAAGTGTTCATAACCAATTGTTGTGCGATTTTAAAGTGCCTTCTGGAATGAATGTCAGACTGAAAATGATATACAACTAGAAGTGCTAATTTGGTTTGAAATCCTCGTTGGATTTGTGAAGATCAGATAGGAAGTTTAAGGGAGGATTCCAATATTTGGTGTTTGCAGGAGCTTGGTTTAAATTGAGCTTGATGGCACAAGAAATTTGATGTGGTTTTCTATATCTGCTGGGAAATGGCTTTATTGGAGCTTAAAGGACTAGGAGCTGCACATGGTTCTTAATTGGCACGATGTTTGTTTGCTCTTTGTATTAGAAATAAAGTTGTGAAAAAAATTTCAGCTCTAATATTCTGCTTGAAACTGGAATGCTCTGTTGGTGATTAATCTAGCTTCCTCGAATCTCTTCAGTTGGACTTGGTGAGGGAAATATTCCCTATAAGTCTCAGATGTCGATTTGTAATGTTACTCTGTCCTTCAACTGCATAGCAAATCATGTTGTGGCATTTTTTATACTTCACGCTTTCATGTGAAGAATAATCTCTTGTAGGTTTTCCAGGATGCAATTTGATGCCCTATTTTGGCCTCTTTGATTTAAAATCTTATGTTGGTACAGAAGCAGAGCATAGATATCGCGTGTTGCACGATATCTTACACTATTAAGGTTGAGACATTCTTCCTTACTAGATGGAAGGGGTGGGTTCCCTTCCCCCACCCCCCCTCCCCCCTTCCCTTTCCCTCTCTCTCTGTCCCCTTACCCCTTTGCCCTTCCCTTTTTCTTGGGGTTTTGGTGGGTTCAAGTGAAAAAGGAGTGATGGGGAGGAGGATTGTATTGTTGATGAATATGAACGTCACTTAGGCTATGCAGCCCTTTGCAAGTAACTGGTGTACTGAGTGAGACATTATGCTAGTACAAGAATGCTGGAGTATCAAAACTTCTCCATTTTTCTCATATGTTACCTGACATTTTTGGGGATTGTATTAGCTAATCTATGAAAAGCATTTCAGTTTTCTTGACTTTAGACTCCTGACCTTCAAGAAGTCCATCTTGATAGCTTCATCGATTTTATGATTGTATTCAACTTTGGCAATACATCTTTTCACCAAAAACTGATCTACATACTTATTAAAAAAATTTCTAATATGCTACTTGACGTTGTTGGAGATCATATAGGCTAAATTTATGGCAGTTTTCCTGACATTTAGATTCCTGACTATCTAGAAGTCCACCTTGATAGCTTCATCAACTTTATGATTTAACTCAACTTTGGCTATGCATCTTATTCACAAGAAACTGGTCTACATACTTTTTTTTTTCCACCAAAGGATGCTGAAGTATTAGAAGTATTTCCGTTCTCTTAAACATTGACGTTAGATGGTATTGGCTAAAATTATTGGAATCCTCCCAATTACTATTAGCTCATTTTTTGACATTTGCATTCTGATTTCCAATGGGTCTGTCTATGATGGCTTCATCAATCTTCACGCCAGTTATTAGTAAGCCTAATGGGGCAAAGTTCAGCGCGAGTAGTATAAAGCATGTGAAATTTGTTGAGCATTAGTGTCATTGCACAAGAATGGGTCAAAATATGGAGCCAGATGGCCCAAAGAAAACGGTTGCATGGCTGCAGGATTAGTTAATGTGTTTCTTCTCTTAGCTTTAACTTGTGACTAGATGCTGATTTCATTATTTGCGATGGACACCTAATGAGTGACAGTTTGAACCACTTTATGTTCAATTGAGATGTTGCAAATATCTAAAAAAAGTCAATGCACTTCTTGACAGGTCAAGGCATGGCTAGAG
Source organism: Rhodomyrtus psidioides (assembly GCA_021437785.1). Classification (NCBI taxonomy): domain Eukaryota; kingdom Viridiplantae; phylum Streptophyta; class Magnoliopsida; order Myrtales; family Myrtaceae; genus Rhodomyrtus; species Rhodomyrtus psidioides. Next base: position 21,968,798 of record JAILYB010000002.1, read on the forward strand.
GATGGAAAAGATGTTCGTCTTGGAGACTGGAAAGCTGCTGATATTGAGATATTGAATACCTTTCAACTGCTTACAGCAAAGCCAGTTGTCTACTGGGTGAGTTTTAACAGATATCATGGCCATAGCAGTGATGGGACATTATGTTTCACAATGCATGGCATATATTCCATAGTTTTTTTTGGTGGTTGCTTTCTTCATCACTGCATTGGTGAGGTGCAAAACCCACATACGGTTCTACAATTAAAAGAGATGAAAGTGTCTTCATGAGGTAAGAGTGAAGTTATAGGCCATTTCACCCTCTGGTCAAGTGAAACTTGAATTCTCTTAGTCTATTACTGACCAAACTCCTTAGATCCAAAGACCATTCTTCATAATTAGTTTCTCCATTAAACTTTTTAACAACATATCTTGGGTCAATAAACAGCTGAAATTTTCATGGATAATTCTTTTGTGTAAGATAGACCCTTAAGCATTGCTCTCCTACTGAAATTTTCCTCATGTTTGACTCTTGCCAGGTTAATATGAATGAGAAAGATTATCGGAGAAAGAAGAACAAGTTTTTACCCAAGATTCATGCTTGGTATGTTTACCATATTTTGAGTTCAATTTTGGGTCTCTGAGCCCAAAAGATTTGTGGGCTTCTTTTTCAATTGCAATATTTTATTCTCCCAACATTCTCCCCCTCCTCTTTTCTCCCTAACAACCCCCCCCCCCTCCTCCTTCTCATTATGCTGTTGCTATCTGTGGTTGGTGCATTTTTTTTCGTTTTGTATCAGTTAATATATGCGATAGGTCCTACTTCCTGCTGCCTGTGGATTGTAGGCGGGTATTTTAGTCTGGTCCTATTGTAGCAAGGTACATTGCTTTGCAGGGTGCAGGAGCATGGAGGCGAACAAATTATTCCTTTCAGCTGTGTCTTGGAGAGAAACCTTGCTGATATATCGGAAGATGAAGCTGCAAAATACTGCGAGGAAAACAAGGTGCAAAGGTGAATTTCTTTGCTTCTGATTAGGACATACGACTTCTAAAATGATGAAGTTGAACAAAGTTTTTCTTGGTTATGGTGATGGATTCGATGGCGGTACAAGCAATGTTGTGTAACTAATGTGTGCTTACTGTTACTCTATGTGCAAGTATTAGGTACGATTACACTCTTAAAATAATATGAACTGCACTCTTACATAGAATCTGAAGGAGCAAAATACAAAAAGCGGCAGAGTTTAACTAATTTTTAACCATTTTGTTGATGCATAATTCCACAGAGAAATTTCAAGCCTCAAATTAATGATCAAAGTGTCTGTTGGTAGTTTATTTGCTTGAACTAGGAGAGATCTGAGAAGATTAACTCGCAACAATGGTTTCAAATATGCCACTTGATCGCTTCTGCATCCTTTTCTTGATGATTTCCCTTTTTTCTTCTTTTCATATTTGGGATTTGACATTGATGTATATTGACTTACATAGTGAGTTGACTGTTCTGTAGGACTTATGCTATGGTTTGTTGGCTAGCTAATCCATGTTTACGTTGGTGCTCAATCCCCTTTCCTTGGTATAGTTACTCTCTCATGTTATGCTTTCCTTTGTGCCTTTTTTCAATCCATCTTATTATATTAAATTCTCATCTCAATCCCCTTTCCTTGCCATAGTTGTGAATTCCTCTCTTGGGAAAATAATACTCGAAAAATTGAATCAATCCTAAACAGCTTCACAATGGTTATTCTTCCACTCCAGTACAAAATGTTATCAACAGGTCTGGTTGCCATTCCCCTCGTTTGCATTATCTAGAGTACAAATGCTTGTCCCACATCCTCCCAAGTTCCAATCAAAGGAACAAACTTTTTTTCTTCATCCATTGATGTCATTCATGACATATGCTCTCTGGATTTTTTGTAGCTTAAGAGGGACTGATTTTCACTGGCAATATGGGAGAATTATTATAGCACGTGATTCACAAAATGCCAGTGGCTTCAACCCCTCTCTTTGTTGATTCTTACTTTTGCTTTCGATGAGTTACTGTCGAGTGTCATGCTCACTTGTTGTCAATACTTTGTTACTAAATTTTTCATGTGTCTTTTGACTTTGACCTTTTCTTTGGCTAGCCCATCATGAATAAATATAGAAATTTTGGTCTGAGTTCTTTTTCTTTCTTCAGTGCCCTTCCGAAGATAATAAAGACAGGATTTTCAGCGATCAATTTGATATACTTTTTCACAGCAGGCCCAGATGAGGTAAGTGAATAAACCCACCAACAATAAGCACAACCAAAAGTATTAGAAGATTTGAATTCAAGTCAATTAAAGAATTAACGAAGCTATGTCTGTAAAAGTTGCATGTTGTTGAATTAGATTACCTTCTTGAGCTACACCTTGTTGACAATCGCCTAATACATTTCAAAAATTTTCTATGTCCGTATCTGTTGCTGGGTGGTCTCCTTGATAACAAACAACTTGGTAATGGGTTCAGGTTATGCTTGGGTTCTTTATGATGTTTTGGTCTATAAATTTAGGTTTTAGTGGCTCCTGCTTTATGGGTATTTAGCAAGGAGGGATATCTGTTGGAAGAAGCAGGGCATTAATAAAATCTCGGTTGACTATGATCTCTTTTAGTTTCACTTAATGGTTTACCTGCTTTTGTCTTATGTGGTACCTTGAGTTTCGAAATCTTGTCTAGCTTGCGCAGCAGCTATGGAACAGAAGGGAAAAATGTGCAGGGAAGGAGACTCAAGGAACTGGAGGAAGTTTAGGAAGAAATAGGATATGATTTTCTGTTATCCTAGCTTACATTATTTCCCCATCAGCATATACGTCTACTTGAATCTAGACAGATCTTCCTCTGACAATGGTGGTGGAGTGGCTGAAGTTGGGCATGAAAAGCTGGGACATTGTGGGATATAATAGCATGCATCTACTTGAGAGAATCCGGGGTGATGATATTCTGACCGGTGCATTAACCAAAGTTTGGTATTAAAAAGTGGGTATATTTGATGACTATTGAGAAGGATTAAATATTAAGGAGCTTTGTTTGTGGTTTTAAGTGAGTGGTGAGTTTGTAAACCAGATGCATCCGTATGGTCTTGAATCATGCATGACCATGGATGCTTTTCCCTCCATTTGATGAGATAGTTGCATTAGCAAGACCTATTTCTGGAAAATTGATGGTCTATGTAAATTCTCGTGCATTGATTGTGGATCCTGATTTTTCTTTTTCCCTTTAGCCTTTGTTTTGGAAGAGTAGAGTGGGTAGGGAAAGAAAGGATGGAGAAAGAAAAGGGTGAAGTATTGGGACTCTTTTGTTGGGGAAAACATTGAGAAAACAGACTTTTTTGGTTAAGGTGTTCTAGGGAACAGATCCGGTGGAGACTGCAACCCAAGGATTAATAAGAACTTGACCGTGGACTTGAAAACCTGGATATCACTGTTTTAACTGGTTCAATAATACTGCTTATCCTAGAGCATTTTACGAGCCTATTGGGTGATAGTGGGAAATTTGACGGATAAATCCCCAGAAAGAGGCTGGCCAAACTTAAATGTGAAAAATGGCGAGGGATTCATTTCTCTGAGGCCCATCAAATTTGGTTCTTTCCGAACTTGAGAGAAAAGGAGGGGAATGGAAGCCAGATGACATCTTTGCCCTTGGTCTTTCACCCCCAAATTTTAAGGATAAATGTCATTCCCTTCAATTTTTCTTTTTCCTAAGTAAAGTACTTTCATATCCAACACTTTCTTCACCTTTACCTTCTACCCCTTCCTAAACAACACCAAAGAAATTCTTTCTTCACCTTCTGTTTCTTCAACTTCATTTTCTTTACCCACCAAAAAGAATCCTTTCAAACACAATGTCAAGTTGCTCTCTACTAGTACTGATGGTGTCTATACCGCTTCAGGGATTGTCGTCTTGCGTATAAAGGACATGTAGGATGAAAGTACTTGGATGACTAAGGTTGCATAGTTTTTATGGGTTGGTGCTGTATGAATCTGAAGGCATGGGATTGTTCCCCATATAATCTTTAAGACTTAGCATTTTCTTGAGCAGACCGGATTTGGGGATACCAAAAGGCGCCGAGGAACTTCTGCCTTCATGCAGTTCTTGTTTTTTAGCCATCTACCTTAGTTATACGGTTCCTATTTTTGCATTCGCTATACTGTGGCATGAGACTATGATGGACATGTTTTGGTTTTGAGGTCAAGTGCTGGCAGATTAAGAGACAGACAAAGGCTCCTCAAGCTGCTGGGACCATTCATACTGATTTTGAAGGAGGTTTCATTTGTGCTGAGGTAGTTCTCTCCTCCTTACTTGCAAGAATAACCAATGCTTTTTCTTTTCCATGTCCTCTCTTTACCTACCAGCCAATCGTCAGATGATTGCTGCGAGGTCATTACCAACGAGAAGAGTAGCATAGAGTATCCCAGCGAAAGAACAAAAATCCCACATATATGTACTGTGGCTCCATGTGGATAATGAACAGGCTAACAAGAATGTTTGAAGTAACTAAAAAGGAGTGTATACTAATTTTTTTTTTACCTATGAAATTTACTCGAGTCTGGGAGCAGCATAAAATTTATTCCTTAAGGAGAACTCTCAAAAAAATTATTTTTGTTCTCAATGGTGTATTCTTAAGCTGCAGCCTTCCGCTTTTGCCTTACTTTGTGGCTGCTGGTTAGAAGGGCTCAATCATGTAATTCTCGATAGAGTTATCTTTTAAACTTTCCCTCACGACTTCAATTTCACAAGGGAAACAGTATAGTATGTAAACAGGGACTTAAAATACTTTTAATTGCCGGTCCAAATCTCAACCCAGTTATATAGGATAGAAACAGGGAAAACAGAAAGAAATGGATGGCTTAGAAAGAATGAAATGTATAAAAACCTTTGTTTATTGTGATTAAACTATGTCAAGGAGGGTCTTTTAGGACAGATGAGCAGGTCACTTATTTTCTTTGATTTTCAAAATGTTGCAGGTTATGAAATTTGAGGATCTAAAAGAACTTGGGAGTGAAGCAGCTGTCAAGGTAGGTGCCTGGTTTGTAATGTCTTCCAGTTGCCTCTGTAGTCATCTTCTGTCCCCTCCTGAAAAATTTCCTGAGCATGGGTGATAGACCTATTTGGAGATGAGACTTAAAGCTATGCCATTTGGGAAATAGATGCAAACAAACATAAATGCAGGGTTAGGGCGATAGTCAAGGGCTTAAGACAAATTAAGTTGATTTCCGGATTAATAGCTGAAGTCAGAATAGTTTATGTTCTTTTTGTTGTTCCTTAAATTGGTCACCTTGGATCACTCGGGCGCCATCCAAATGAATCATGATATTGATCGCACAAGCACACGAGAGCGCACAAACGAGTGCCCAAGCCCATGCATGATTTCCCCGTTCTTCTCCCCTCTTGGAATAGGGCCTCCTTGAGGTTTTATCTGACTGGATGGGACTTCTATCATCTTATTTAAGCCTAATCAAGTTCAACTTGGGAAATGCAATACAAATTATTACCTATGTGGCCCAACAAATCGATCTACACTTGGATGTTGATTATGTATGTTTTCCTCAAATAAATTGCAAGCTGCAGGAAAGTACAAACAGGAGGGAAAAACGTACGTTGCCCAAGATGGAGACATCATATTCTTCAAATTCAATGTTTCTGGTGGTGGGAAGAAGTGAAACATGTAGCATTTGCTTCTTCACCCGTATTCTGTCCTGATGAGACTATTGCTCTCATGATGTTGTTGGTTAGGCGGTCTCTTCTTGCTTCGATGAAATTATATTTTGATTTGCACTGTTAACGGGCGATGTGCCTGATTTTGGCATTCGCGAAACACTCATAGTGCTTAGTAATCAAGTTGAAGAAATTCTACGGTGCTTAGTTAACATCTACTTTTGAGAGCAGCTGTATACGATGGTATCGGGGGATTTTTTGTTTGGCTCCCTGGAGTGTTCAATCAGAGCATGTGAGCTTTTCTTCTATTATTGTTTCTTAATTTCGCATTCTATGCATGTTGGCATCCTAAATTTTGCTGGCGTATCCATCATATGTTTCTTTCTTTTCTTTTTAGAAGAAAATATATCAGGAATTTTTTTGGGGGGCCAAAAAATATCAAGAATTAAAGTTGTCGATAACGATGGAATTTGAACTCAATCGAAGACTATCATTGTTACATATTATTTCCTCTACGCCTCTGGATCTAACGATTAGGAATGTGTAGTATTATAATCTTGGGCCCAACAGTGAAGTTTAGAGGGAGCCTCAACAGTATCGAGTCCACTCTGTACTAGTTAAAGTATAGCTTTAGATATCGTAATTTTTCGATGTGATGAAAGGAAAAGAAGATAAAATGAAAGGATATGTGCACTACAAGATTTAAATTTGTCGCAAAAATGTAACTTTGTTACTTGCAAAAGTGCAATCAAGCCCCATTACTTTCGTAAAAAAAATTGGAATTTTTTGTCATCTTTTGCCGATGGAATTTGTTGACTTGATTTTTTTCTCACTTGGCGATGTCATGACAAAAATAACATCATGTTTTAAATATATATTTTATTTAAATTTTAATTAAGGTGATTTAAAACATAATTTACATAAAAAAGCAGAAAAAAGGAGAGTTGGATCTAGGAGGTCGCTGCCCACCAGTGCCGGCACATGCCATTGTTTGTGATCAGTGACCCTCGTCGATCATTACACCATCATCGTCGAGAAGGCCCGGCTTGTGATTGCCCTTGCCACTTGGGTCTAGCTCTCCTTTTTGAAAAAAAAAATAGCTTATTGTTATTTAATTTAAATATAAAAAAATATTTAAAAAATCAGATTTTGATCAAAACTACTTCGTGTTAGCTCATGTTTCATGTTATTTAATTAATAATTGATGATTATCCTATAAAAAATAAGCTTCAAAAGATAAATAATTATAATAACTATCAATAATTAAAAAAGCGAAAAAAAAATATGAAATCTTAAAAAAAAGTTAAATGGACCAATTGGGCCCCGCTCGGAGGCCCATATGCCAAGCGGCACCCAATTGGGTATTTTTTTTATTATGCTATTTTGGTAAAATAAAAATAAAAATTCTAAATTGGAAAATTGCCCTATTTTTGTCTTCTTCTTTGTTTAGCAAAATTATAAAATGATTTAATACTATCCAATTTAAGAGACATAAGTTGATTTAATTGACTTTTTATTTTTAGTAAATTATAATTTTGCATGTACTTGCACATTTTTAGAATTTGAGTTATTTTTTTGTGCCAATCTAGACGAAGAGAACTAGGAGTGAGCAAATCTGACCGACCAAATCGGGACCTGACAAACTTTTGCAAAAATTGTACATGGTGGGTAAATTAACAAGTGATTTTTCCTAGGGAACTACTTCGACACCTTCGCTTTAAAACTCTCAAAACTCATCCATAAGAAGCAGAACTCCTGATGAGTCCCAGAACATAATTGAGAATTCATTGAATTCATCGCATGCTTCATGCTTTAATTTATTTGTATGTCACCCAAAATAGAGAAAAAAATTACGTCACTATTTCGTGTTAGTCAAATTAGACGAAATTGAAGGAGATGCTTCGTTTCGTTGTATCAATTCGATAAGTTTAATGATTTGATCATATTTTTTAAAAAAATATAACAAGTCAAAAAAAAAAAAAAACAACGCACTTGTATAGTTCTCCGGCTCGGGTCTGGGAAGCCTGAAATAATCGGATTGACCTAATGAAAATTTCAAAAATGAAAAATAATTAACAATGTCGTAAATGCGAGATTGAATACAGAAAAGTGTGCCAAAAATAAATCTTTAAGCTAAAAAATGCGCTTGATTGCCGGATGGATAACTCCCAATTATTTATTTTTTTTGTTCAGACTATACGACGTCGTGTCTTTTTAAACTGTTCAAGGGCTCTTTTTTCGATAGGTTGAGAGCCCCTTTCGTCTTCCTTCTGCCCCAAATCAGCTCTCGCTGTCAACGGCTCTTTTTCCGATTCAGCTCTCGCTCTCAGACTCTCTCTCTTGTTCTCTCTCCACTTTGACGAAGAAACCCAGAATCTTCTAATCCACATGGGTCGTGCAAAACTGAAACTCGAGCTCATGCCCAATTCAAGAAATCGCGGAATCACCTTCGAGAAAAGAAAGAAGGGGCTGATGAAGAAGGCCGAGGAGTTTAAAATCCTCTGCGGCGTCGACACGGCCGTGATCATCTATCCGATGAGGCTGCCCGATAAGGGCCTGGGCGAGCCGGAGATCTGGCCGCCGGACAGTAAGGAGGTGGAGCGCATCTTCCGCCGGTATCAAAGTGAGGCCGCGAACCGCCGTGCCAAGCACGCCAGCGGGCTGTGCGAATTCTTCGAAAGCCGGAAGAAGAAGATTGACACCGAGTTGGCCGAGGTCCGCAAGCCCGACTGGGAGGCCAAGTATCCCGTCTCGGACAAATTCCTCGAAGGTCTCTCGGAGCCTCATCTGAAGTCGCATCGGAGCATTATTTGTGACAAACTCAAGCAGGCGAAGATGAGACTTGCCACAATGGAGGAGGAGAAGAGAAGGGTCAAGACGGCAGCGCCAAGTGACTGGACCGCACCTGGCTTCGGAGAGGACCTCCATTCAAGCAACGTAGGCTTCATGCAAGGTGACAGGGTCCAAGCCGAACTGCCTTTTGATTTTGAGTTCCTTTATCAACAGTCGGATCAATCCATGATTAGCCCTTACCAGTTCCCATTAAGTTCCTCACCCCCTGAGGATTTAGCCTGCCAATGAAACTCTGAGTCTTCCTTTGTTTTGGTTTTCTTTCAATTTTTCAAATTTTTTCTGTCCAAGAAAGCTTGGACACGATCAGACCGGGCTTGACCCCGATGATTTTTTGCTGCTTGTACAGAAAAGTCACAGTTGTGATTCAGCTACTTGTTTTTCTGATGCTTACTTGATATAGTTTTTGCGACATGAAGCAGATTCAGTCACTCTTGATGATGTCAATAGACTTCTTACATGTCTTGAAGCACCTGTTTTCTTACGTTTGATATTAATTGTGAACATGTGCTGTTTTGTTGAATACGTATGCAACTAAATAAGTTTGTACAGAGGGTAAATCACACCGCAGACAGAGTGGAACATAACGACAGAGCCGTCCAAGATATGCAACTAAAGATAGGATACAAACTATTTTCATGAGAATAAGTTATTCTGAATAGCGATTGGCAGACAATGAAATCATCTTGATCTTTACTATTTGGTATCTATGCGTGGAATTAACTGAGACAATGTGGTCAATTAGAGCTATTTTGAAAACAATACACACAGGAAGCAAGCGAATTACGATTTTATTAAAAAAAAGCAGGGACTTTATGTCAAACAAAATGATTGTGAACATGTGCTGTTTTGTTGAATACATATGCAACTAAATAAGTTTGTACAGAGGGTAAATCACACCGCGGACGGAGTGGAACATAACGACAGAGCCGTCCAAGATATGCAACTAAAGATAGGATACAAATTATTTTCATGAGAATAAGTTATTCTGAATAGCGATAGACAGGCAATGAAATCATCTTGATCTTTACTATTTGGTATCTATGCGTGGAATTAACTGAGACACATGTGATCAATTAGAGCTATTTTGAAAACAATATACACAGGAAGCAAACGAATTACGGTTTTATTAAACAACAGCAGAGACTTTATGTCAAACAAAAGGCTCGTTCAATTATTCAGAGATGCAAATACTACAAATTACAATATCTTGACCGTTGATCGTATCATGCGTGTTTTAAAAGCTAATAATGCTTCGTATGAAGGTAATAATGTTAGCGAAAAACTACTATGTGATCTATCGCTGGCGCTGAATTTAGATGACGCGAAGTTGGAGAAAACGACTGTCAGCTGGGAGCCAGGTCCGTTCCTTTTTCGCTTGTCTGTTTCTTTCTCGCTTTCTTTGGGTGTCTATGATGTCATGTGATGTTGGTGGTTCTTCTTATGTGATATCTTCGTTCGGGGAAAAATTGGATAAGGGAAGAGGGGGGCTTGAGGGGAGATAGAGTACTGGCTGCCGAAGCCGGCTGGGTTCGTCTTCGTTCGTGAAATAGTTGAACTATGCGATTTCGCGTGCCTTTTGCAGAGTGGGAGTTGTGGGCTGTTCTTTCGGAATATGATTGCTTCTTTTCGTGTTTTCTGGTGTTTCTCAGGTGAATAGGTTGTTTCATTCTTTGTTGGTTAACCTTCCTTTTATTGTGGGTGTTGGTTTGTTTTGGCTCGTTTATGGTATGATTTTCAGTCTTTTTCATGAATTTTAGAGGTCGATTTCATCGGCAATTCATGACCTTAGGACAATCCTTTCCAAGTGCTACATTAACAATTTTAGCACCATTTTTCATCCATGCCCTTGCCGAATTCTATCCTGCATCACTTGGTGCTAAGTGCACTTTGTGTTGTCGTTGGATTTTGAGTTTCTAGGTCAAATATGTATTTTTTTAGTCAAGCTTTCAGCACCTGCATTTTGTGCTGCTGCATCGTCTAGCTGATTGTCACTGCTCTTTATCAGGAGAAAAGAGAAGTAGCATCTTCTATGCATATTGGAAAGTAATGGTCATGTATTCGTTGTGTTTTTGACATTCATCAGTCCCTTTAAGCAGGAGCGGAAGAAGAGAGCTTTTGATTGAGGACGAATCTTGCGTTACTGTTTTTTTGAAAATTGGCTTTAACTTGTGCATTTTTGCTATAGTGGAAAATTGCATATGGATGTAGACTCCGAAATTGATGTAGTTGACAATTTTTCTTGAATATGAGATCGCTCCTGGTTTTGAGAGCTGTTTCGTATGTGGCTTTAGTTCTTTGGGCTCCTTCTGTAGATGGGTTTGCACCCCTTTAAGTACCTTGTAGTAGGTTGAACTTTTCTATAAAAAAAAAAATTAGAAATTAAAGAAGCAACAGCAGCAGAGGCTGCCTTCTTTATCTAGGTGCGGCTTTTTGGTGCGGAAAATCCCATGTGTTTTTTCTCCTACTTTTCCATAGAATTGCAGTAGCATGATCATACGAGATGATTTTTTATTTGGCATAATCCATATGAGCATTTTTTTGTTCAATAAGCCTTCTCTGGCTTGCAATAGTAAAATATAATGAGATCAACTGAAGAAGCTCCTCTGATGCTAAATTCGTAATGCCTGTATCTTATTTTGGGAAGCACAGTAATTAGAGGATAAAGATCTCATCAGATTACATTTGCTTCATTATGCTTCTCGCTGCCATGGCTCTCTTCTGGTTGTTCAATATCTACTATTTTTCCTGAACCCACCAAGATGGTGTTGTGAAGGATGTTGAATTTATGGAGAGAAAGATAGAGGATTTGGAGAAGAGCATGAAGAGGAGCAATGACAAGCAATTAAAGATTGAGCACGAATGCTGTATGAAGGTATGGCTTTACTTTTTCTTTTCCACAATTATTTGAACAGGCAAATTTTCTTATGCAGTTCCTATCCTGTGTTAATGTGATATTCAGTGCTCTGTGCTAGTCATATGTGAATCTGAAATGTCGGCGACGATGGACTTATTTCATATTAACTGTTTTCTCAGTTGATTTGAAATGGTTTGAGTAGCTCATGTTTGTATCTTTCCTCAATTTCTGTTCTTATTTACTACGTCTCGTAAATATTTGTGGTTATTGTTAAGAGTTATGACAGAGGATGTACAAATGCGACCCTCTCATGTAGCGGAATGCTTTTTCAGTTATGCAGCTTCTGTTTTTTTTATTTGTTTTCACTGTTAAATAGTAAAATGATGATACTCTACTGGGCGGCCTCCTTATGTATTTGAATTGTCATTACTTTGCGCAGAGAATGTGCCCTACAAAAGCAATCTCGTAGAAAATGGTTGCGGCAAAGTTTTCATAACAATGATGTGTGATTTTTGGAAGTGCCTTCTGGAAAAGATTAACATCAACGTCATCTTTATCCCAAACTAGTTGGGATCGGTGGTCGATGAACCAAAAATAAATAAAATAGAAGCAAGACCGATTGAGGAAAAAGAAATAATTATATAAATATAAAAAATAAAAATATATTTATGATTTTTCGTTGTAAAAAAGAGGAGGGTTGAGTCAGGCGTAGCGAGCCGGTTGTAAAAAAGTTTTTATGAGATGAACCCTTATGATTTTTCGTTCTGGAAAAGATGTTAGACTAAAAATAACATATTTTCGAATTTTCAGTACTTTGGGCAGAGAATGTATCTTTGCAGAAGCAATCTTGTGGAGATGGCATACAGCAAAGTGTTCATAACCAATTGTTGTGCGATTTTAAAGTGCCTTCCGGAATGAATGTCAGACTGAAAATGATATACAACTAGAAGTGCTAATTTGGTTTGAAATCCTCGTTGGATTTGTGAAGATCAGATAGGAAGTTTAAGGGAGGATTCCAATATTTGGTGTTTGCAGGAGCTTGGTTTAAATTGAGCTTGATGGCACAAGAAATTTGATGTGGTTTTCTATATCTGCTGGGAAATGGCTTTATTGGAGCTTAAAGGACTAGGAGCTGCACATGGTTCTTAATTGGCACGATGTTTGTTTGCTCTTTGTATTAGAAATAAAGTTGTGAAAAAAATTTCAGCTCTAATATTCTGCTTGAAACTGGAATGCTCTGTTGGTGATTAATCTAGCTTCCTCGAATCTCTTCAGTTGGACTTGGTGAGGGAAATATTCCCTATAAGTCTCAGATGTCGATTTGTAATGTTACTCTGTCCTTCAACTGCATAGCAAATCATGTTGTGGCATTTTTTATACTTCACGCTTTCATGTGAAGAATAATCTCTTGTAGGTTTTCCAGGATGCAATTTGATGCCCTATTTTGGCCTCTTTGATTTAAAATCTTATGTTGGTACAGAAGCAGAGCATAGATATCGCGTGTTGCACGATATCTTACACTATTAAGGTTGAGACATTCTTCCTTACTAGATGGAAGGGGTGGGTTCCCTTCCCCCACCCCCCCTCCCCCCTTCCCTTTCCCTCTCTCTCTGTCCCCTTACCCCTTTGCCCTTCCCTTTTTCTTGGGGTTTTGGTGGGTTCAAGTGAAAAAGGAGTGATGGGGAGGAGGATTGTATTGTTGATGAATATGAACGTCACTTAGGCTATGCAGCCCTTTGCAAGTAACTGGTGTACTGAGTGAGACATTATGCTAGTACAAGAATGCTGGAGTATCAAAACTTCTCCATTTTTCTCATATGTTACCTGACATTTTTGGGGATTGTATTAGCTAATCTATGAAAAGCATTTCAGTTTTCTTGACTTTAGACTCCTGACCTTCAAGAAGTCCATCTTGATAGCTTCATCGATTTTATGATTGTATTCAACTTTGGCAATACATCTTTTCACCAAAAACTGATCTACATACTTATTAAAAAAATTTCTAATATGCTACTTGACGTTGTTGGAGATCATATAGGCTAAATTTATGGCAGTTTTCCTGACATTTAGATTCCTGACTATCTAGAAGTCCACCTTGATAGCTTCATCAACTTTATGATTTAACTCAACTTTGGCTATGCATCTTATTCACAAGAAACTGGTCTACATACTTTTTTTTTTCCACCAAAGGATGCTGAAGTATTGGAAGTATTTCCGTTCTCTTAAACATTGACGTTAGATGGTATTGGCTAAAATTATTGGAATCCTCCCAATTACTATTAGCTCATTTTTTGACATTTGCATTCTGATTTCCAATGGGTCTGTCTATGATGGCTTCATCAATCTTCACGCCAGTTATTAGTAAGCCTAATGGGGCAAAGTTCAGCGCGAGTAGTATAAAGCATGTGAAATTTGTTGAGCATCAGTGTCATTGCACAAGAATGGGTCAAAATATGGAGCCAGATGGCCCAAAGAAAAAGGTTGCATGGCTGCAGGATTAGTTAATGTGTTTCTTCTCTTAGCTTTAACTTGTGACTAGATGCTGATTTCATTATTTGCGATGGACACCTAATGAGTGACAGTTTGAACCACTTTATGTTCAATTGAGATGTTGCAAATATCTAAAAAAAGTCAATGCACTTCTTGACAGGTCAAGGCATGGCTAGAGGATGGAAAAGATGTTCGTCTTGGAGACTGGAAAGCTGCTGATATTGAGATATTGAATACCTTTCAACTGCTTACAGCAAAGCCAGTTGTCTACTGGGTGAGTTTTAACAGATATCATGGCCATAGCAGTGATGGGACATTATGTTTCACAATGCATGGCATATATTCCATAGTTTTTTTTGGTGGTTGCTTTCTTCATCACTGCATTGGTGAGGTGCAAAACCCACATACGGTTCTACAATTAAAAGAGATGAAAGTGTCTTCATGAGGTAAGAGTGAAGTTATAGGCCATTTCACCCTCTGGTCAAGTGAAACTTGAATTCTCTTAGTCTATTACTGACCAAACTCCTTAGATCCAAAGACCATTCTTCATAATTAGTTTCTCCATTAAACTTTTTAACAACATATCTTGGGTCAATAAACAGCTGAAATTCTCATGGATAATTCTTTTGTGTAAGATAGACCCTTAAGCATTGCTCTCCTACTGAAATTTTCCTCATGTTTGACTCTTGCCAGGTTAATATGAATGAGAAAGATTATCGGAGAAAGAAGAACAAGTTTTTACCCAAGATTCATGCTTGGTATGTTTACCATATTTTGAGTTCAATTTTGGGTCTCTGAGCCCAAAAGATTTGTGGGCTTCTTTTTCAATTGCAATATTTTATTCTCCCAACATTCTCCCCCTCCTCTTTTCTCCCTAACAACCCCCCCCCCCCCTCCTCCTTCTCAATATGCTGTTGCTATCTGTGGTTGGTGCATTTTTTTTCGTTTTGTATCAGTTAATATATGCGATAGGTCCTACTTCCTGCTGCCTGTGGATTGTAGGCGGGCATTTTAGTCTGGTCCTATTGTAGCGAGGTACATTGCTTTGCAGGGTGCAGGAGCATGGAGGCGAACAAATTATTCCTTTCAGCTGTGTCTTGGAGAGAAACCTTGCTGATATATCGGAAGATGAAGCTGCAAAATACTGCGAGGAAAACAAGGTGCAAAGGTGAATTTCTTTGCTTCTGATTAGGACATACGACTTCTAAAATGATGAAGTTGAACAAAGTTTTTCTTGGTTATGGTGATGGATTCGACGGCGGTACAAGCAATTTTGTGTAACTAATGTGTGCTTACTGTTACTCTATGTGCAAGTATTAGGTACGACTACACTCTTAAAATAATATGAACTGCACTCTTACATAGAATCTGAAGGAGCAAAATACAAAAAGCGGCACAGTTTAACTAATTTTTAACCATTTTGTTGATGCATAATTCCACAGAGAAATTTCAAGCCTCAAATTAATGATCAAAGTGTCTCTTGATAGTTTATTTGCTTGAACTAGGAGAGATCTGAGAAGATTAATTCGCAACAATGGTTTCAAATATGCCACTTGGTCGCTTCTGCATCCTTGTCTTGATGATTTCCCTTTTTTCTTCTTTTCATATTTGGGATTTGACATTGATGTATATTGACTTACATAGTGAGTTGACTGTTCTGTAGGACTTATGCTATGGTTTGTTGGCTAGCTAATCCATGTTTACGTTGGTGCTCAATCCCCTTTCCTTGGTATAGTTACTCTCTCATGTTATGCTTTCCTTTGTGCCTTTTTTCAATCCCTCTTATTCTATTAAATTCTCATCTCAATCCCCTTTCCTTGCCATAGTTGTGAATTCCTCTCTTGGGAAAATAATACTCGAAAAATTGAATCAATCCTAAACAGCTTCACAATGGTTATTCTTCCACTCCAGTACAAAATGTTATCAACAGGTCTGGTTGCCATTCCCCTCGTTTGCATTATCTAGAGTACAAATGCTTGTCCCACATCCTCCCAAGTTCCAAGCAAAGGAACAAACTTTTTTTCTTCATTCATTGATGTCATTCATGACATATGCCCTCTGGATTTTTTGAAGCTTAAGAGGGACTGATTTTCACTGGCAATATGGGAGAATTATTATAGCACGTGATTCACAAAATGCCAGTGGCTTCAACCCCTCTCTTTGTTGATTCTTACTTTTGCTTTCGATGAGTTACTGTCGAGTGTCATGCTCACTTGTTGTCAATACTATGTTACTAAATTTTTCATGTGTCTTTTGACTTTGACCTTTTCTTTGGCTAGCCCATCATGAATAAATATAGAAATTCGGTCTGAGTTCTTTTTCTTTTTTCTTTGAGTGCCCTTCCGAAGATAATAATGACAGGATTTTCAGCGATCAATTTGATATATTTTTTCGCAGCTGACCCAAATGAGGTAAGTGAATAAACCGACCAACAATAAACACAACCAAAAGTATTAGAAGATTTGAATTCAAGTCAATTAAAGAATTAACGAAACTAGGTAAGTGAATAAACTGACCAACAATAAACACAACCAATAGTATTAGAAGATTTGAATTCAAGTCAATTAAATAATTAACGAAACTATGTCTGTAAATGTTGCCGTTGTCGAATTAGATTAGCTTCTTGAGTTACGCCTTGTTGACAATCGCCTAATACGTTTCAAAAATTTTCCATGTCCGTATCTGTTGCTGGGTGGTCTCCTTGATAACAAACAACTTGGTAATGAGTTCAGGTTATGCTTAGGTTCTTTATGATGTTTTGGTCTACAAATTTTGGTTTTAGTGGCTCCTGCTTTATGGGTATTTAGCAAGGAGGGATATCTCTTGGAAGAAGCAGGGCATTAATAAAATCTTGGTTTACTATGATCTCTTTTAGTTTCACTTAATGGTTTGCCTGCTTTTGTCTTATGTGGTACCTTGAGTTTCGAAATCTTGTCTAGCTTGCGCAGCAGCTATGGAACAGAAGGGAAAAATGTGCAGGGAAGGAGACTCAAGGAACTGGAGAAAGTTTAGAAAGAAATAGGATGTGATTTTCTGTTATCCTAGCTTACATTATTTCCCCATCAGCATATACATCTACCTGAATCTAGATGGATCTTCCTTTGACAATGGTGGTGGAGTGGCTGAAGTTGGGCATGAAAAGCTGGGACATTGTGAGATATAATAGCATGCACCTACTTGAGAGAATCCGGGGTGATGATATTCTGACAGGTGCATTAACCAAAGTTTGGCATTGAAAAGTGGGTATATTTGATGACTATTGAGAAGGATTAAATATTAAGGAGGTTTGTTTGTGGTTTTAAGTGAGTGATGAGTTTGTAAACCAGATGCATCCGTATGGTCTTTAATCATGCATGACCATGGAAGCTTTTCCCTCCATTTGATGAGATAGTGGCATTAGCAAGACCTATTTCTGAAAAATTGATGGTCTATGTAAATTCTCGTGCATTTTTTGTTGATCCTGATTTTCTTTTTCCCTTTAGCCTATGTTTTGGAAGAGTAAAGTGGGTAGGGAAAGAAAATTTGGAGAGAGAAAAGGGTGAAGTATTGGGACTCTCTTTTGTTGGGGAAAACATTGAGAAAACAGAGTTTTTTGGTTGAGGTGCTCTAGGGAAGAGATCTGGTGGTGACTGCAACCCAAGGATTAATAAGAACTTGACCATGGACTTGAAAACCTGGATATCACTGATTTAACTAGTTCAATGATACTGCTTATCCTAGAGCATTTTACGACCCTATTTGGTGATAGTGGGAAACTTGACGGATAAATCCCCAGAAAGAGGCTGGTCAAACTTAAATGTGAAAAATGGCGAGGGATTTCATTTCTCTGCAGCCCATCAAATTTGGTTCTTTCCAAACTTGGGAGAAAAGGAGGGGAATGGAAGCCAGATGACATCTTTGCCCTTGCCTTTCACCCACAAATTTTAAGGATAAATGTCTTGCTTCACCTTTACCTTCTACCCCTTCCAATACAACATCAAAGAAATTCTTTCTCCACATTCTGTTTCTTCAACTTCATTTTCTTTGCCCGCCAAAAAGAATCCTTTCAAACACAATGTTAAGTTGCTCTCTACTTGTTCTGGTGATGTCGATACCGCTTCAGGGATTGTCGTCTTGCTTATAAAGGACATCTAGGATGAAAGTACTTGGATGGCTAAGGTTGCTTTCTTTGCTGGGATAGCAGTATTAGGAAAGATAATGGGGATAGTTTTCATGGGTTGGTGCTGTATGAATCTGAAGGCATGGGATCGTTCCCTGTATAATCTTTAGGACTTAGCATTTTCTTAAGCAGGTCAGATTTGGGGATGCCAAAAGGCGTCGAGGAACTTCTGCCATCTTGCAGTTCTTGTTTTCCTGCCATTACCTTAGTTATATGGTTCCGATTTTTGCATTCGCTAAATTGTGGCATGAAACTATGATGGACACGTTTTGGTTTTGAAGGTCAAGTGCTGGCAGATCAGGAGACAGACAAAGGCTCCTCAAGCTGCTGGGACCATTCATACTGATTTTGAAAGAGGTTTCATTTGTGCTGAGGTAGTTCTCTCTCCTTACTTGCAAGAATAACCAATGTTTTTTCTTTTCCGTGTCTTCTCTTTACCTACCAGCCAATGCTCAGATGATTGGTGCGAGGTCATTACCAACAAGAAGAGTAGTATAGAGTATCCCAGCGAAAGAACAAATATCGCACATATATGTACTGTGGACTCCATGTGGATAATGAACTGGCTAACAAAAATGTTTGAAGTATCTAAAGGAGTGTACACTGATTTTTTTTTTTTTACCTGTGAAATTTACTCAAGTCTGGGAGGAGCATAAAATTTATTCCTTAAGGAGAACTGTCAAGAAATTTATTTTTGTTCTCAATGCTGTATTCTTAAGGTGCAGCCTTCCGCTTTTGCCTTTACTTTGTGGCTGCGGGTTAGAAGGGCTCATCATGTAATTCTCGATAGAGTTATCTTTTAAACTTTCCCTCACGACTTCAATTTCACGAGGGAAACAGTATAGTATGTAAACAGGGACTTAAAATACTTTTGATTGCGAGTCCAAATCTCAACCCAGTTATATAGGATAGAAACAGGAAAAACAGAAAGAAATGGATGGCTTAGAGTTAAATAGAATGAAATGTATAAAAACCTTTGTCTATTGTGATAAAAATATGTCAAGGAGGGTCTTTTAGGACAGATGATGAGGTCACTTATTTTCTTTGATTTTCAAAATGTTGCAGGTGATGAAATTTGAGGATCTAAAAGAACTTGGGAGTGAAGCAGCTGTCAAGGTAGGTACCTGGTTTGTAATGTCTTCCGGTTGCCTCTTTAGTCATATCATGTCCCCTCCTGAAAAATTTCCAGAGGATGGATGATAGACCTGTTTGGAGATGAGACTTAAAGCTATGACATTTGGGAACTACATGCAAACAAACGTAAACGCAGCTTTAGGGCGATAGTCAAGAGCTTAGAGATAAATTAAGTCGATTTCTGGATTAGTAGTTGAAGTCAGAATAGTTTATGTTCTTTCCTTAAATTGGTAACCTTGGATCACTCGGGCGCCATCCAAGTGACTCAAGATATTGATCACACAAGCACAGGAGAGCGCACAAACAAGTGCCCAAGCCCATGCACGATTTCCCTATTCTTCTTCCCTCTTGGAATAGGGCCTCCATGAGCTTTTATCTGACTGGATGGGACTTGTATCATCTTATTTAAGCCTAATCAAGTTCAACTTGGGAAACACGATACTAATTATTACCTATGTGGCTCAACAAATCGATCTACACTTGGATGTTGATTATGTATGTTTTCCTCAAATAAATTGCAGGCTTCTGGGAAGTACAAACAGGAGGGAAAAACGTACATTGTCCAAGATGGAGACATCATATTCTTCAAATTCAATGTTTCTGGTGGTGGGAAGAAGTGAAACATTGTAGCATTTGCTTCTTCACCCCGTATTAGGCCCTGAAGAGACTACTGCTCTCATGATGTTGTTGGTTAGGCGGTCTCTTCCTGCTTCGATGAAATTATATTTTGATTTGTACTGTTAACGGGCGATGTGCCTGATTTTGGCATTCGCAAAACACTCAACAGTGCTTAGTAATCAAGTTGAAGAAATTCTATCGTGCTTAGTTAACATCTACTTTTGAGAGCAGATGTATACGATGGTATCGGGGGATTTTTTGTTTGGCTCCCTGGAGAGTTCAATGTGAGCATGTGAGCTTTTCCTCTATTATTGTTTCTTAATTTCGCATTCTATGCATGTTGGCATCCTAAATTTAAATTTTTCCCACGTATCCATCGTACGCTTCTTTCTTTTCTTTTTAGAAGAAATTATCTCAGGATTTTTTCTTTTTGGGGGGGCCAAAAAATATCAGGAATTAAAGTTGCCGATAACGACAGAATTCAACCTCAATCGAAGACTGTCGGTGTTACATATTATTTCCTCTAAGCTTCTTCTGGACCTAATGGTTAGGAACGTATGGTATTATAATCTTGGGCCCAACGGCAAAGTTTAGAGAGAGCCTCAACAATACTGAACCCACTTTGTACTAGTTAAAGTATAGCTTTAGAGATCGCAATTTTTCGATGTGTTGAAAGGAAAAGAAAATAAAATGAAGGGATATGTGCACTACAAGATTTAAAATTTGTCGCCAAAATGTAATTTTGCAACTTGCAAAAAGTGCAATCAAGCCCTAAAGTTTATTAAATTTGTGTAGTCAAGTTTTTCCGTTAATTTCATAAAAACAAAATTGAAATTTTTCGTCAACTTTGGCTGATAGAAATTGTTGACTTAATTGTTTATTTTATTTTATTCCTACTTAGTGATGGCGTGACTAAAACAACATCGTTTTGGTTCGAATCTAAATTTTACATAAATTTTAATTAAGTGAATTAAAATATAATTTACATTAAATAAAAAAGCAGGAAAAAGTAGAGAGTTCGATCCAAGTGGTCGTCGCCCTACCAGTGCTAGCACAGGCCATCGCCTGCGGTCGGCGACCCTCGTCAACCATTACACCATCATCATCGAGAAGGCCCGGCGATCGCCCTTGCCACTCGGATCCCCCTCTCCTTTTTGGAAAAAAAGATCTTATTGTTATTTAATTTAAATATAATTTATATAAAAAATCAGATTTTGATCAGAAACGACTTCGTGTTGGCCTTATGTTTCATGTTGTAGCATGTAGGAGGGCGAAAACATTTGAAAAGGTGACATCAGTATTTTTCGTCCGCCAAAGTTGATAGAGTTAATGAAATGACTTGATTGTATTCATTTGATAAATTTTAGATATCATCGCATTTCTTTTAGGATTTTGAGGGTCTAAAAAAAGAGAAAAAGAGAAAATTTTTGAGTGTTATCTGCACGTGTGGGATTGGGAGGTTCGCGAGTTCCCGGAGGTGTGTTCGTGTCGTGTCGAGAAAATATTAGGTGCTCCCGGAGCACTGCCTACGTGTACTCCTGCACCAATTAAATTGTGACATCTGGACCAAAAAATAACAAAAAAAAATGAGAAGTAAGTATAATTAAAATTGGGCCCCACCCACTGCCGTTTACTTTTTTCTCACTTCTCCGTTACTTTTTCTCTCTCTCCCTCTCCTTTCACTTTCATCTTCTCTTTCCTCACATGGCCACGGGGGAGAAGCTCAACTTCATCACCTCCAGAACCTCCCGGCGTTCACCGGCAGGGGTAGCCGGCCCCCTCTCCTTCCTTCCTTCCTTCCTCCCTCTCTCTCTCTCTCTCTCTCTCCTTCTCTGGGAGACGACCTGCAACACATGGACCTACGACGAGGAGGCTGAGTGGCTGACCATCGCCATGACGGACGACTCCACGGTGGCGCAGCTCCTCCTCCGGATCCGCAGCGCGCGCTCTGAAGACTGAAGCTCGACTGGACCGTGCGTCAGCGGTGGTCTTCCAACTCCGAGCCCGCGCCGAAGGACCCCGGGCGGAAGGAGGACGGAGGCGAGCCGGCTCGAGCGAGCCCGACGACTCCCCTCTCATGGAGCGGCGCCACCTCCACCAGCGGCGGCGGAGGAGGAGCAGGCGACGAGGAGTGTGTAGCGTCCCGTCGTCAAATCGCCGGAGAAGGCAACATCTAAGGTGGGTATTTTAATCGAATTACTGTGCTCGCGCACTTACATTTTTTCGATGTCAGCCACGTGTCGCTCTTCCATGGGCTCGAGTCTGTTTTTCTTTTTCTTTTCTTTTTTGGGTCAAAAGGCTCGAATCTGATTATTTTCCCCAGAGGAGAGAGTTTTGTTGTTTTGGGCCGGAGGAGATTAACCGTCAAACGCGGCCCACGGTGGAAGTGGGGGCGCAGCCTCTGAGTCCAGGTCCCGATGGCTATAAAGCAGGTATTCGACGGTTGGACTCTCCGCAACCTCAAAACTTCAAACTCTCTTCATTCTCTCTCTCGCTCGCTCCGAGAAACCCAGAAAGATATTCGACCGTTGGCCTCCTCCGCAACCTCAAAACTTCAAAACGAAGCTCTCTCTTGCTCGCTCTCTTCTCCCAAGATTCGGTTAAACGAAGCTCTTCCTGAAATCCAAACCGGACCTGACAAACTTTTGCAAAAATTGTACATGGTGTGTAAATTAACAAGTGATTTTTCCTAGGGAACTACTTCAAGACCTTCGCTTTAAAACTCTCAAAACTCATCCATAAGAAGCAGAACTCCTGATTTTTCCTAGTGATTTTCGATAGGTTGAGAGCCCCGTTCGTCTTCCTTCTGCCCCCAATCAGCTCTCGCTGTCAACGGAATCACGGAAATCGCGGAATCACATGGGTCGTGCAAAACTGAAACTCGAGCTCATGCCCAATTCAAGAAATCGCGGAATCACCTTCGAGAAAAGAAAGAAGGGGCTGATGAAGAAGGCCGAGGAGTTTAAAATCCTCTGCGGCGTCGACACGGCCGTGATCATCTATCCGATGAGGCTGCCCGATAAGGGCCTGGGCGAGCCGGAGATCTGGCCGCCGGACAGTAAGGAGGTGGAGCGCATCTTCCGCCGGTATCAAAGTGAGGCCGCGAACCGCCGTGCCAAGCACGCCAGCGGGCTGTGCGAATTCTTCGAAAGCCGGAAGAAGAAGATTGACACCGAGTTAGCCGAGGTCCGCAAGCCCGACTGGGAGGCCAAGTATCCCGTCTCGGACAAATTCCTCGAAGGTCTCTCGGAGCCTCATCTGAAGTCGCATCGGAGCATTATTTGTGACAAACTCAAGCAGGCGAAGATGAGACTTGCCACAATGGAGGAGGAGAAGAGAAGGGTCAAGACGGCAGCGCCAAGTGACTGGACCGCACCTGGCTTCGGAGAGGACCTCCATTCAAGCAACGTAGGCTTCATGCAAGGTGACAGGGTCCAAGCCGAACTGCCTTTTGATTTTGAGTTCCTTTATCGACAGTCGGATCAATCCATGATCAGCGCTTACCAGTTCCCATTAAGTTCCTCACCCCCTGAGGATTTAGCCTGCCAATGAAACTCTGAGTCTTCCTTTGTTTTGGTTTTCTTTCAATTTTTCAAATTTTTTCTGTCCAAGAAAGCTTGGACACGATCAGACCGGGCTTGACCCCGATGATTTTTTGCTGCTTGTACAGAAAAGTCACAGTTGTGATTCAGCTACTTGTTTTTCTGATTCTTACTTGATATAGTTTTTGCGACATGAAGCAGATTCAGTCACTCTTGATGATGTCAATAGACTTCTTACATGTCTTGAAGCACCTGTATTCTTACGTTTGATATTAATTGTGAACATGTGCTGTTTTGTTGAATACGTATGCAACTAAATAAGTTTGTACAGAGGGTAAATCACACCGCAGACAGAGTGGAACATAACGACAGAGCCGTCCAAGATATGCAACTAAAGATAGGATACAAACTATTTTCATGAGAATAACTTATTCTGAATAGCGATTAATAGACGATGAAATCATCCTGATCTTTACTATTTGGTATCTATGCGTGGAATTAACTGAGACAGATGTGATCAATTAGAGCTATTTTCAAAACAATATACATAGGAAGCAAGCGAATTACGGTTTTATTAAACAAAAGCAGAGACTTTATGTCAAACAAAATGCTCGTTCAATTATTCAGAGCTGCAAATACTACAAATTGCAATATCTTGACCATTGATCGCATCATGCGTCTTTTACAAGCTAATAATGCTTCGTATGAAGGTAATAATGTTAGTGAAAAACTACTATGTGATCTATCGCTGGCGCTAAATTTAGATGACGTGAAGTTGGAGACACCGACTATCAACTGGGAGCCAGGTGCGTTCCTTTTTCGCTTGTCTGTTTCTTTCTTGCTTTCTTTGGGTGTCTATGATGTCATGTGATGTTGGTGGTTGTTCTTATGTGATATCTTCGTTCGGGGAAAATTTAGATAAGGGAAGAGGGGGGCTTGAGGGGAGATAGAGTACTGGCTGCCGGAGGCGGCTGGGTTCGTCTTTGTTCATGAAATAGTTGAACTATGCGATTTCGCGTGCCTTTTGCAGAGTGGGAGTTGTGGGCTGTTCTTTCGGAATATGATTGCTTCTTTTCGTGTTTTCTGGTGTTTCTCAGGTGAATAGGTTGTTTCATTCTTTGTTGGTTAACCTTCCTTTTATTGTGGGTGTTGGTTTGTTTTGGCTCGTTTATGGTATGATTTTCGGTCTTTTTCATGAATTTTAGAGGTCGATTTCATCGGTAATTCATGACCTTAGGACAATCCTTTCCAAGTGCTACATTAACATTTTTAGCACCATTTCACATCCATGCCCTTGCCGAATTCTATCCTGCATCACTTGGTGCAAAGTGCACTTTGTGTAGTCGTTGGATTTTGAGTTTCTAGGTCAAATATGTATTTTTTTAGTGAAGCTTATAGCCTTCAGCACCTGCATTTTGTGCTGCTGCATTGTCTAGCTGATTGTCACTGCTCCTTATAAGGAGAAAAGAGACGTAGCATCTTCTATGCATATTGGAAAGTAATGGTCATGTATTTATTGTGTTTTTGACATTCATCAATCCCTCAATGCAGGAGCGGAAGAAGAGAGCTTTTGATTGAGGACGAATCTTGCGTTTCTGTTTTATTGAAAATTGGCTTTAACTTGTACATTTTTGCTATAATGGAAAATTGCATATGGATGTAGACGCCGAAATTGATGAAGTTGACAATTTTTCTTGAATATGAGATCGCTCCTGGTTTTGAGAGCGGTTTCGTATGTGGCTTTAGTTCTTTGGGCTTTTTCTGTACATGGGTTTGCACCCCTTTGGGTAACTTGTAGTAGGTTGAACTTTTCTATAAAAAAAAATTAGAAATTAAAGAAGCAGCAGCAGCAGAGGCTGCCTTCTTTATCTAGGTGCGGCATTTTGGTGCGGAGAGTCCCATGTGTTGTTTCTCCCACTTTTCGGTAGAATTGCAGTAGCATGATCATACGAGTTGATTTTTTATTTGGCGTAATCCATATGCGCATTTTTTTTGTTCAATAAGCCTTCTCTGGCTTGCCATAGTAAAATATAATGAGATCAACTGAAGAAGCTCCTCTGATGCTAAATTGGTAATACCTGTATCTTATTTTGGGAAGCACAGTTACTAGAGGATAAAGATCTCATCGGATTACATTTGCTTCATTGTGCTTCTCGCTACCATGGCTCTCTTCTGGTTGTTCAATATCTACTTTTTTTCCTGAACCCACCAAGATGGTGTTGTGAAGGATGTTGAATTTATGGAGAGAAAGATAGAGGATTTGGAGAAGAGCATGAAGAGGAGCAATGACAAGCAATTAAAGATTGAGCACGAATGCTATATGAAGGTATGGCTTTACTTTTTCTTTTCCACAATTATTTGAACAGGCAAATTTTCTTATGCAGTTCCTATCCTGTGTTAAAGTGATATTCAGTGCTCTGTGCTAGTCATATGTGAATCTGAAATGTCGGCAACGATGGACTTATTTCATATTAACTGTTTTCTTAGTTGATTTGAAATTGTTTGAGTAGCTCATGTTTGTATCTTTCCTGAATTTCTGTTCTTATTTACCACGTCTCATAAATATTTGTGGTTATTGTTAAGAGTTATGACAGAGGATGTACAAATGCAACCCTCTCATGTAGCGGAATGCTTTTTCAGTTATGCAGCTTCTGTTTTTTTATTTGTTTTTACTGTTAAATAGTAAAATGATGATACTCTACTGGGCGGCCTCCTTATGTATTTGAATTGTCATTACTTTGGGCAGAGAATGTGCCCTACAGAATCAATCACGTAGAAAAGGGATGCGGTAAAATTTTCATAACAATGATGTGTGATTTTTGGAAGTGCCTTCTGGAACAGATCGACATCAAGATCACATTTATCCCAAACTAGTTTGGGTCGACGGTCGATGAACCCAAAAATAAATAAAATAGAAGTAAGACCGATTGAGGAAAAAGAAATAATTATATAAAAATAAAAAATAAAAATATATTTATGATTTTTCGTTGTAAAAAAAAGGAGGGTTGAGTCAGGCGTAGTGAGCCGGTTGTTAAAAAGTTTTTATGAGATGAACCCTTATGATTTTTCGTTGGAGCCTTCTGGAAAAGATGTTAGACTAAAAATAACATATTTTCGAATTTTCAGTACTTTGGGCAGAGAATGTAACTTTGCAGAAGCAATCATGTGGAGAAGGCATACAGCAAAGTCTTCATAACCAATTGTTGCGCGATTTTAAAGTGCCTTCCGGAATAAATGTCAGACTGAAAATAGGATATACAACTAGAAGTGCTAATTTGGTTTGAAATCCTCGGATTTGTGAAGATCAGATAGGAAGTTTAAGGGAGGATTCCATTATTTGGCGTTTGCAGTAGCTTGGTTTAAATTGAGCTTGATGACACAAGACATTTGATGTGGTTTGCTATACCCGGGAAATGGCTTTATTGGAGCTTAAAGGACTAGGAGCTGCACATACTTCTTAATCGGCATGATGTTTTTTTTTTTTGGTAAGGTAACTATGTATTGAACTTTACAAAGCACTAGGTACAAGAAAGAATGGAACCGGACACAAAAATCAAGAACCCAAGAGGGCACCTTTTGTGCCATGGGGGTTCAACGGTGAACCAGTGCAAGATACAATGCCGCGCCTAATCGGCATGATGTTTGTTTTCTCTTTGTATTAGAAATAAAGTTGTAAAAGAAAATTCAGCTCTAATATTCTGCTTGAAGCTGGAATGCTCTGTCGGTGATTAATCTAGCTTCCTCGAATCTCCTCAGTTGCATTTGGTGTGGGAAATATTCCCTACAAGTCTCAGATGTCGATTTGCAATATTACTTTGTCCGTCAACTGCATACCAATCATGTTTTGGCATTTTTTATACTTCACGCTTTCATGTGAAGAATAATCTCTCGTAGGTTCTCAGGATGCGATTTGATGCCTTACTTTGGCCTCTTTGCTTTAAAATCTTATGTTGGTACAGAAGCAGAGCATAGATATCGCGTGTTGCACGATATCTTACACTAGTAAGGTTGAGACATGCTTCCTTACTAGATGGTAGGGATGGGTTTTTTTCGCCTTCCCACCCCCTGTTTTTCCTTTTTTTGGGTTTTGATGGGTTCAAGTGAAATAGGAGTGATGGGGAGCAGGATTGTATTGTTGGTGAAGATGAACGATACCTAGGCTATGCATCCTCTTTGCAAGTAACTGGTGTACGACATTATGCTAGTACAAGAATGCCTGGGGTATCAAAACTTCTCCATTTTTCTCCTATATTACTTGACATTTTTGGGGATTATATTAGCTAATCTATTGAAAACCTTTCAGTTTTCTTGACTTTAGACTCCTGACTTTCAAGAAGTCCATCTTTTATGATTGAACTCAACTTTGGCAATACGTCTTTTCACAAAAAAACTGATCTACATACTTATTAAAAGATTTTCTAATATGCTACTTGGCATTGTTGGAGATCATATAGGCTAAATTTATGGCAGTTTTCCTGACATTTAGATTCCTGACTATCCAGAAGTCCACCTTGATAGCTTCATCAACTTTATGATTTAACTCAACTTTGGCTATGCATCTTATTCACAAGAAACTGGTCTACATACTTTTTTTTTTCCACCAAAGGATGCCGAAGTATTAGAAGTCTTTCCATTCTCTTAAACATTGACGTTAGATGGTATTGGCTAAAATTATTGGAATCCTCCAATTACTATTAGCTCATTTTTTGACATTTGCATTCTGATTTCCAATGGGTCTGTCTATGATGGCTTCATCAATCTTCACACCAGTTATTAGTAAGCCTAATGGGGTAAAGTTCAGCGCGAGTTGTATAAAGCATGTGAAATTTGTTGAGCATCAGTGTCATTGCAAAAGAATGGGTCAAAATATGGAGCCAGATGGCCCAAAGAAAAAGGTTGCGTGGCTGCAGGATTAGTTAATGTGTTTCTTCTCTTAGCTTTAACTTGCGACTAGATGCTGATTTCATTATTTGCGATGGACACCTCGCGAGTGTCTGTTTGTACCACTTTAAGTTCAATTGAGATGTTGCAAATATCTAAAAAAAAGCCGATTCTCTTCTTGACAGGTCAAGGCATGGCTAGAGGATGGAAAAGATGTTCGCCTTGGAGACTGGAAAGCTGCTGATATTGACATATTGAATACCTTTCAACTGCTTACGGCAAAGCCAGTTGTCTATTTGGTAAGTTTTAACAGATATCGTGGCCTTAGCAGTGATGGGACATTATGTTTCACAATGCATGGCATATATTCCATAGGTTTTTTTTGGTGGTTGCTTTCTTCATCACTGCATTGGTGAGGTGCGAAACCCACATACAGTTCTACAATTAAAAGAGATGAATGTGTCTTCATGAGGAGTGAAGTAATAGGCCATTTTACCCTCTGGTCAAGTGAAACTTGAATTCTCTTACTCTATTACTGACCAAACTCCTTAGATCCAAAGACCATTCTTCATAATTAGTTTCTCCATTAAACTTTTTAGCAACATATCTTGGGTCAATAAACAGCTGAAATTTTCATGGATAATTGTTTTGTGTAAGATAGACCCTAAAGCATTGCTCTCCTACCGAGATTTTCCTCATATTTCACTCTTGCCAGGTTAATATGAATGAGAAAGATTATCAGAGAAAGAAGAACAAGTTTTTGCCCAAGATTCATGCTTGGTATGTTCACCATATTTTGAGTTCAGTTTTGGGTCTCTGAGCCCAAAAGATTAGTGGGCTTCTTTTTCAATTGCAATATTTTATGCCCCCAACATTCTCCCCCTCCTGTTTTCTCCCCAACAACCCCCCTCCTCCTTCTCAATATGCTGTTGTCTTGTTGTTTGTGGTTGGTGCATTTTTTTTCTTTTTGTATCAGTTAATATATGTGATAGGTCCAACTTTCTGCTGCCTGTGGATTGTAGGCAGGCATTTTAGTCTGATCCTATTGTAGCAAGCTACATTGCTTTGCAGGGTGCAGGAGCATGGAGGCGAACAAATTATTCCTTTCAGCTGTGTCTTGGAGAGAAACCTTGCTGATATATCGGAAGATGAAGCTGCAAATAACTGCGAGGAAAACTAGGTACAAAGTTGAATTTCTTTGCTTCTGATTAGGACATACGGCTTCTAAAATGATGAAGTTGAGCAAAGTTTTTCTTGGTTATGGTGATGGATTCGACGGCGGACAAGCAATGTTGTGTAACTAATGTGTGCTTACTGTTACTCTATGTGCAAGTATTAGGTACGACTATTCTTAAAATAATATGAACTGCACTCTTACATAGAATCTGAAGGAGCAAAATACAGAAAGCGGCAGAGTCTAACTAATTGTTAACCATTTTGTTGATGCATAATTCCACAGAGAAATTTCAAGCCCTGAATTAATGATCAAAGTGTCTCTTGATAGTTTATTTGCTTGAACTAGGAGAGATCTAAGAAGATTAACTCGCAACAATGGTTTCAAATATGCCGCTTGGTCGCTTCTGCATCCTTTTGTTGATGATTTCCCTTTTTTCTTCTGTTCATATTTGGAATTTGACATTGATGTATATTGACGTACATAGTGAGTTGACTGTTCTGTAGGACTTATGCTATGGTTTGTTTGCTAGCTAATCGATGTTTACGTTGGTGCTCAATCCCCTTTCCTTGGAATAGTCTCTCTCTCATGATATTCTTTCCTTTCTGCCTTTTTTTCAATCCATCTTATTAAATTCTCATCTCAATCCCCTTTCCTTGCCATAGTTGTGAATTCCTCCTTTGGGAAAATTATACACGAAAAATTGAATCAATCCTAAACAGCTTCACAATGGTTATTCTTCCACTCCAGTACAAAATGTTATCAACAGGTCCGGTTGCCATTCCCCTCGTTTGCAAATGCTTGTCCCACATCCTCCCAAGTTCCAAGCAGAGGAAGAAACTTTTTTTCTTCGTTCATTGATGTCATTCATGATATATGCTCTCTGGATGTTTTGTAGCTTAAGAGGGACTGATTTTCATTGGCAATATGAGAGAATTATTATAGCATGTGATTCACAAAATGCCAGTGGCTTCAACCCCTCTCTCTGTTGATTCTTACTTTTGCTTTCGATGAGTTACTGTCGAGTGTCATGTTCACTAGTTGTCAATACTATGTTACTAAATTTTTCATGTGTCTTTTGACTTTGACCTTTTCTTTGGCTAGTCCATCAGGAATAAGTATTGAAATTTTGGTCTGAGTTCTTTTTTTTTTTTTTTTAGTGCCCTTCCGAGGATAATAAAGACAGGATTTTCAGCGATCGATTTGATATATTTTTTCATAGCCGGCCCAGATGAGGTAAGTGCATAAACCGACCAACAATAAACACAACCAAAAGTATTAGAAGATTTGAATTCAAGTCAATTAAAGAATTAATGAAGCTATGTCTGTAAAAGTTGCCTGTTGTTGAATTAGATTAGCTTCTTGAGTTACGCCTTGTTGACAATCGCCTAATACGTCTCAAAAATCTTCTATGTCCGTATCTGTTGCTGGGTGGTCTCCTTGATAATAAACGTCTTGGTAATGAGTTCGGGTTATGCTTGGGTTCCTTATGATGTTTTGGTCTACAAATTTAGGTTTTAGTGGCTCCTGCTTTATGGGTATTTAGCAAGAAGGGATATCTCTTGGAAGAAGCAGGGCATTAATCAAATCTTGGTTGACTATGATCTCTTTTTGTTTCACAAAATGGTTTGCCTGCTTTTGTCTTATGTGGTACCTTGAGTTCCGAAATCTTGTCTAGCTTGCGCAGCAGCTATGGAACAGACGGGAAAATGTGCAGGGAAGGAGACTCAAGGAACTGGAGGAAGTTTAGAAAGAAATAGGATATGATTTTCTGTTATCCTAGCTTACATTATTTCCCCATCAGCATATACATGTACTTGAATCTAGATGGATCTTCCTTTGACAATGGTGGTGGAGTGGCTGAAGTTGGGCATGAAAAGCTGGGACATTGTGGGATATAATAGCATGCACCTACTTCAGAGAATCCGGGGTGATGATATTCTGACAGGTGCATTAACCAAAGTTTGACATTGAAAAGTGGGTATATTTGATGACTATTGAGAAGGATTAAATATTAAGGAGGTTTGTTTGTGGTTTTATGTGAGTGATGAGTTTGTAAACTAGATGCATCCATATGGTCTTCAATCATGCATGACCATGGAAGCTTTTCCTTCCATTTGATGAGATAGTTGCATTAGCAAGATCTATTTCTGGAAAATTGATGGTCTATGTAAATTCTCGTGCATTTTTTGGTGTTCCTGATTTTCTTTTTCCCTTTAGCCTTGTTTTGGAAGAATAAATTGGGTAGGGAAAGAAAAGATGGAGAAAGAAAAGGATGAAGTATTGGGACTCTCTTTTGTTGGGGAAAATATTGGGAAAACAGAGTTTTTTGGTTGAGGTGCTTTAGGGAAGAGATCCGGTGGAGACTGCAACCCAAGGATTAATAAGAACTTTGCCATGGACTTGAAAACCTGGATATCACTGTTTTAACTGGTTCAATGATGCTGCTTATCCTAGAGCATTTTACGAGCCTATTGGGTGATGGTGGGAAAGTTGACGGATGAATCCCCAGAAAGAGGCTGGCCAAACTTAAATGTGAAAAATGGTGAGGGATTTCATTTCTCTGCGGCCCATCAAATTTGGTTCTTTCCAAACTTGGGAGAAAAGGAGGGGAATGGAAGCCAGATGACATCTTTGCCCTTGTCTTTCACCCGCAAATTTTAAGGATAAATGTCGTTCCCTTCAATTTTTCCTACACTTTCTTCACCTTTACCTTCTACCTCTTCCAAAACAACATCAAAGAAATTCTTTCTTCACCTTCTGTTTCTTCAACTTCATTTTCTTTACCCACCAAAAAGAATCCTTTCAAACACAATGTTAAGTTGCTCTCTTCTTGTTCTGGTGGTGTCGATACCGCTCCAGGGATTGTCGTCTTGCTTATAAAGGACATCTAGGATGAAAGTACTTGGATGGCTAAGGTTGCTTTCTTTACTGGGATAGCAGTATTAGGAAAGATAATGGAGATAGTTTTCATGGGTTGGTGCTGTATGAATATGAAGGCATGGGATCGTTCCCCGTATAATCTTTAAGACTTAACATTTTCTTAAGCAGGCCAAATTTGGGGATGCCAAAAGGCATCGAGGAACTTCTGCCTTGTTGCAGTTCTTGTTTTCCTGCCATTACCTTAGTTATATGGTTCCTATTTTTGCATTTGCTAAATTGTGGCATGAAACTATGATGGACACGTTTTGGTTTTGAAGGTCAAGTGCTGGCAGATCAGGAGACAGACAAAGGCTCCTCAAGCTGCTGGTACCATTCATACTGATTTTGAAAGAGGTTTCACTTGTGCTGAGGTAGTTCTCTCTCCTTACTTGCAAGAATAACCAATGCTTTTTGTTCTCAATGGTGTATTCTTAAGCTGCAGCCTTCCGCTTTTGCCTTTACTTTGTGGCTGCTGGTTGGAAGGGCTCATCATGTAATTCTCGATAGAGTTATCTTTTAAACTTTCCCTCACGACTTCAATTTCACGAGGGAAACAGTATAGTATGTAAACGGGGACTTAAAATACTTTTGATTGCGAGTCCAAATCTCAACCCAGTTAATATAGTATACAAACAGGGAAAACAGAAAGAAATGGATAGCTTAGAGTTAAAAAGAATGAAATGTATAAAAACCTTTGTCTATTTTGATAAAACTATGTCAAGGAGGGTCTTTTAGGACAGATAAGCAGGTCACTTATTTTCTTTGATTTTCAAAATGTTGCAGGTTATGAAATTTGAGGATCTGAAAGAACTTGGGAGTGAAGCAGCTGTCAAGGTAGGTGCCTGGTTTGTAATGTCTTCCGGTTGCCTCTTTAGTCATCTCATGTCCCTCCTGAAAAATTTCCAGAGCATGGATGATAGACCTGTTTGGAGATGAGACTTAAAGCTATGACATTTGGGAAATACATGCAAACAAACGTAAACGCAGGGTTAGGGCGATAGTCAACCGCTTAGAGACAAATTAAGTCGATTTCCGGATTAGTAGCTGAAGTCTGAATAGTTTATGTTCTTTTTGTTGTTCCTTAAATTGGTCACTTTGGATCACTCGGGCGCCATCCAAGTGAATCAAGATATTGATCACACAAGCACAATAGAGCGCACAAACAAGTGCCCAAGCCCATGCATGATTTCCCTGTTCTTCTCCCCTCTTGGAATTGGGCCTCCATGAGCTTTTATCTGACTGGATGGGACTTGTATCATCTTATTCAAGCCTAATCAAATTCAATTTGGATGTTGATTATGTATGTTTTCCTCGAATAAAATTGCAGGCTGCAGGGAAGTACAAATAGGAGGGAAAAACGTACGTTGTCCAAAATGGAGACATCATATGCTTCTTTCTTTTCTTTTTAGAAGAAATTATATCAGGAATTAAAGTTGCCGATAACGACGGAATTCGACCTCAATCGAAGGCTGTCGATGTTACATATTATTTCCTCTACGCTGCTTCTGGACCTAACGATTTGGAACGTGTGGTATTATATAATCTTGGGCCCAACGGCAAAGTTTGGAGAGAGCCTCAACAACACGGAGCCCACTGTGTACTAGCTAGAGTATAGCTTTAGAGATCACAATTTTTCGACGTGTTGAAAGGGATAGAAAAATAAAAATGAAGGGATATGTGCACTACAAGATTTAAAATTTGTCCCAAAAATGTAATTTTGTAACTTGCAAAAAGTGCAACCAAGCCCTAAAGTTTAGTAAATTTGTGTAGTTATTTTTTCCATTAATTTTGTAAAAAAAATTCGAAATTTTTCGTGAAATTGTGCTTGTAGAAATTGTTGTCTTGATTTTTTTTTTCTTACTTGGCGATGCCATGACTAAAATAACATCATTTTGGTTTGAATCTAAACTTTATTTAAATTTTAATTAAGGTGAATTGAAATATAATTTACATAAAAAAAAGCAGAAAAAAGGAGAGTTGGATCTAGGTGGCCACCGCCCCACCAGTGCCGGCACAGGCCATTCTGCGATCGGTGATCCTCGTCGACCATTACACCATCATCGTTGAGAAGGCTCGGCAATCGCCCTCGCCTCTTGGATCCCACTCTCCTTTTTGAAAAGAAAAAAAGGCTTATTGTTATTTAATTTTAATAAAATTTTTATAAAAAATTAAATTTTGATCAAATACGACTTCGTGTTGGCCTTATGTTTCATGTTGTAGCATGCAAGATGGCAAAAACATTTGAAAACGTCACATCAGTATTTTTCGTCCGTTAAAGTTCATAGAGTCAATGAAATGATTTGATTGTATTAATTTGACAAATTTTAGATATCACCGCATTCGAGTCCCAAAAAAAAAAAAAGAGAAAACTTTTGAGTGCTTTCTACACGTGTGGGATTGGGAGGTTCGCGAGTTCCCGAGGGTGTGTTCGTGTCGTGTGTGTTTGTGCGTCGAGCGGACCCATGGTGAAGCTGAGTTGATGAGGTCAGCGTGGGGTAGGCCTGAAGCCAGGAGTTTTTTTTTTTTGGGTCCCCCTTCGTTCTTCAATTCAAGGTAGGATTTGTGCTTTGTTTCGATTCCTTCGTCGTGCTCCAAGTGCGACCCCTGAGTTTAATGCCGAGGAGGCGAGCTTATTACATTGCCCAAAAATTCTACTTTTTCTTTTTCTTTGCCAATCGCCGAGCCTTGGCGACTGCCGCGAGCCGGGCCACTAGCCACAGACACGGCAAATTCCGGCGAGCTCAGGCTCGCCAGATTTTATGCGAGTCATAAAAGTATTTTATTTTATTTTATGATTTTATTTCTTCCTTTTTCTTTTTCCTCCAACTTCCGCCTGATAAGAAAGAATGATTAAGAGAGAATGGTATTGTTCTCTAATAATGGTGTGTCAAACAATGTACATGAGAAGCCCTTATATAGGCTTAGAAGAGGTAAAGAGCTTAGTGCTATTCCTATGTGGGACTAAAGAGAAAGAAGGAATGTAAGAGAAAGCTATAAGACTACAAGGCTATACAAGTATGTCTAACACCCCCCCTCAAACTCAAGGTGGATCAAACAACGAGAGTTTGGAAAGAAGAAATTTAAAGCGTTGTGATGTAAGAGCCTTCGTAAAACAATCTGCAAGTTGATTCTCAGTTCCAACAAAAGGAAGAGAAATAGTGCGAGCTTGAAGATGATGACGAGTCAGATGACAATCGATCTCAATATGTTTTGTACGCTCATGAAAGACTGGATTTGCACCAATATGGATGGCACTCTTGTTGTCACAGTGTAGAGGAGTGGGATCCGGAAGTGAAACACCCATGTCAGCAAGTAAGCGGCGAAGCCAAACAATCTCAACGGTAGTGTCAGCCATAGCACGATACTCGGACTCTGTAGAGGAGCGTGAGACAATTTGTTGTTTCTTGGCACGCCAGGAAATAAAAGAATCGCCAAGAAAAATGCAATAGCCAGTGATAGATTTGCGATCAGACACATTGGAAGCCCAATCAGCATCAGAATAGGCACGCAACTTGAGAGCAGAAGAAGATGGCAGAAATAAGGAACGCGATAAAGTGCCTCGGAGATATCGCAAGATCCTCAGAACAGCAGCATAATGAACTGTGCGAGGAGCAGCAACAAATTGACTGACAACATGAACAGCATAAGCAATGTCGGGTCGGGAGATAGTAAGATATACAAGGCTGCCAACCAAAGTTCGATAGCGGGTCACATCAGAAAGAGGCTCCCCGTCATCCGAGCAGAGCTTCTGATTCAGCTCAATAGGAGTAGCAGCAGTGCGTGCATCCGAGAGAGCAGCCCTAGAGAGAATATCAGCAGTATATTTTTGTTGAGAAATAAGGATACCACGTGAACTGCGAGCAATTTCAAGCCCAAGAAAGTAGCGCAGTGGTCCAAGATCCTTCATGGCAAAATGTTGCTGAAGGTGCCGCTTGGTATGTTCAATATGGTCGCGATCATCTCCAGTGATAACCATATCATCAACGTAAAGAAGAAGAATAGTGCAACCAGCAGAAGAGGTATGAACAAACATAGCATGATCAGCCTCGCTTTGAGTAAAACCAGCAGATCGAATAGCATCACTGAACTTCTCAAACCAAGCACGATGAGCCTGTTTAAGACCATAAATAGCCCGTCGCAAGCGGCAAACCTGTCCAGAAATATGACCAAGACCAGGTTGAGGTTGCATGAAGATATCCTCTTGAAGATCCCCATGAAGAAAAGCATTCTTGACATCAAGCTGAAAGAGGGGTCAATTACGAATTGAAGCAATAGCTAGTAAAGCTCGGACAGATGTCATCTTTGCTACGGGAGCAAACGTCTCCTCATAATCAATGCCATACTCCTGCGAGAAACCTCTGGCAACGAGACGTGCTTTGTAACGTTCAATACTGCCATCAGAACGGGTTTTAATCTTATATATCCATCGGCATGATACCAAGGAGCGGCCTGGAGGGAGAGACACAAGCTCCCAAGTACCAGTACTTTCCAATGCCCTGAGCTCCTCAGACATAGCTTGACGCCACTCAGTATGCTGAACTGCCTCACGATAACTAGTGGGTTCTTGTACAGCATGAACAGCAGCCAAAAAAGAGCTAAACTCAGTAGAATAAGAAGTAGAAGCAACATACCGAGTAGGCGGACGTCGATCCCGAGGAGGATTACGGCGTGGCTCTAGAACTGCAGAATCGTCGAGGGCAGGTAGAGTAGGAGGTACAGCAGAACGGGTAGGAGAAGATGGGGACGGTGGTGATATATCTGGTTCCGAGGTGAAAGCAGAATAAAGAGGATCAGGAAAAGGATCAACAGGGAAATCCATAAATGGAACATGGGTCGAGACAGGAGGTGTTACATTTGTAGGGAAGAAGGGAACGTGTTCATGAAAGGTAACATTGCGAGAAATACGTATACGTCGCGCATTTGGGTCATAACAGCGATAACCCTTGTGCTCGGTGCTGTAACCCAAGAATGCACACGAGATGGAGCGAGCGGTGAGCTTCGTACGTTCGGTAGGTGGAAGAATGACAAAACAAGTACACCCAAAAACTCGAAGATGATTATAGCTGGGAGATCGAGAATAGAGACGCTGGAAAGGGGTGTCTTGATGAAGAACAGACGAGGGTAGGCGGTTAATTAGATGAACAGCTGTGAGAAGTGCCTCAGGCCAGAACTCAGTAGGAACAGATGTCCCAAGTAAGAGAGCGCGAGTGGTATCTAAAATATGACGGTGCTTGCGTTCAGCAACCCCATTCTGAGCTGGAATCCCAGGACAAGATAGTTGAGGAAGTGTACCATCGCTGGCCAAGAGGGAACGAAAAACAGTAGAAAGATATTCTCCTCCCGAGTCTGAACGAAAAACTTTGATTTTTGTATTAAATTGGGTGGAAATCATGGTAGTAAAAGACTGATAGATGGAAAAGAAATAACTGCGTTGACGCATAAGATAGACCCATGTGTAACGAGAGTAATCATCAATAAAAGAGACATAATATTTGAAACCACTCTTTGAACAAAGTGGGGCAGGACCCCATACATCAGAATGAATAAGATCGAAAATTGCACTAGATCTAGAGTTACTAATAGGAAAAGGCTTAGCAGATTGTTTGGCCAAGGGACATACAGAACATGGAGGAAGATTACCAGAAGAAACAGGACCTAAAGCACCTCGTTGATGAAGGACGGTGAGACGAGAAGAAGGAATATGTCCGAGACGTTGATGCCATCGGGCAAGATCAATGGTAGCCAACACAGGAGAAGGAAGAGAAGAAGTTGGAAGGTGGAGATGCTGCATAATATAGAGTCCGTCCCGTCTACTACCTCTCCCAATCATCCGACCACTCAAACGATCCTGCACAAAGCAAGAGCTATTTGTAAAGCTTACAGTACATCTAGCATCAGTAAGTTGTCCAACGGATAATAAATTGAGAGCTAGAGATGGAACATGTAACACGTTAGGGACATTGAAATCTTGAGAGATGGTGAGAGTACCCCGCCGGGTAGCTAGGAGAGGAGAGCCATCAGCAGTAAAGAAATGTGCTGGATGCTTGAGCTCAGAGAGCTGAGTGAGACAAGCAGCAGAACTAGACATATGTCTAGCAGCTCCTGAGTCAAGTATCCTGGTAATAGAAGTGTCACCTGAAGATGGAGTGGCTGCAGCAGTGTTTCATGTAGATGAAGAAGTTGTAGGAGTGCTGGAATCGGGAAAAGACCCAAGCAAAGAAGGGTTCAATCGAGCAAGCTGTGATTCAAGGGCAGCAATCCGATTATCCGTAGAAGAAGAAACCAGAGTAATAGGTCGAGAGTGTGGAGATGTCACAGAATACTGAATAGAACGCGGTGTTGCTGAAGGGCGTGAAGCTTCCTTCTTCTTTTGCCAACAGTGTGGCTCCTCATGTCCAAGACGGTGACAATAAGTACATAAAAGGCGGCGAGAGCCACGTGCAGAGGGAGGTCGTGGTGAAGCAGCCAAAACAGCAGGCGGAGCACGTGGTGGAGCAGCTAAAACAGCAGCGGAATCAGCAACTGCAGAGGAGGAAAGTAGACCCAGACGAGTTTCCTCAGACTGCAATTCTTTGATAGCGTCAAGGAGGGACGGTCTAGGAGAGCGATGGAGAAGCTGGCTGCGAACACCTTCATAAGGAGAGCCAAGCTTCATAAGGAAAGTATGTAGACGGTGTCTATCTTGAGTTTGAAGCCGAGTAGATGGACACCTAGTACAGTTCAAGCATGTCGAGCAAAGAACAGGAGCAAGAATATCTAATTGACTCCAAAGGGAATGCATATAATTGTAAAAGTCTCGAATAGAGCGAGACCCTTGCGTAGCACAGTAAATTTCTTGCTCCAACTGATAAACCCGAATGTCCCCGGTCTAAGTAAACATCTCGGCGAGCTGATCCCACAAACATTTCGCTCCAACAATATGAGAAAATTGTGGGCGAAGAGCAGGATCAATAGAGCCAAAAAGAATAGCCCATGCCTTCCGATCAGCAACTGTCCATGCTCGAATTTCAGCGGTACGCTTTACAACCGCCTCAGATGAGGCACTTTCCTTAAGAGCATCAGGACATAGACGGAAACCTTCAACATGCTCAAATAAATCGCGGTAAACAAGAGCCGCCATTGCCGATGGTTTCCAAAGTGAATAGTTTGAACCATCAAGCTTGACATCTATGCGGTCACTAGAATCGCCCATGACAACAGAAAAATCACTAGCGAAGCTAGAAAAGTGGGTTGAGGTGGGAAAGCTGATCAAAAGGATCGAGAGACACAAATTAGAGACGCTAGCAAAGCTGGGTGACGGCTCAATAGCCCAAAACTCATTATCTTAATTTCTGATGCGGAAGATCCAATTTATGGCAACCGCAGAGCATACTTTTAAAAATAATGAGCTCATTATCTTAATTTCTGATGCGGAAGATCCAATTTGTGGCAACCGCAGAGCATACTTTTCAAGACAATGATCTTGGCTCTGATACCATGATAAGAAAGAATAATTAAGAGAGAATGGTATTGTTCTCTAATAATGGTGTGTCAAACAATGTACATGAGAAGCCCTTATATAGGCTTAGAAGAGGTAAAGAGCTTAGTGCTCTTCCTATGTGGGACTAAAGAGAAAGAAGGAATGTAAGAGAAAGCTATAAGACTACAAGGCTATACAAGTATGTCTAACACCGCCAACGCAACTGGCCAACGACAGCAACTCATCGGCATCTATTAAATCTCGAGCTCATCGGTGGCCGTCCCCCCCAAGTGGCGGCCAAGGCAGCACGAAAAAGAGGAAAAGGAAGAAAAAAAAGAAAGGAAAAAATATATAAAATAATAAAATAGTAAAAAAAAAAAATTGTGTTAAAATATTCACAAAACGTATTTGTGACTCACTTAAGATTTAGGCAACCTATTTATAACCCATTTAAAATTCATTTATGGCCCATTATGTTTTTAGGCAACTATTTATGACCCATTTAAACTCATGTTTAAGACTTAAGCCAACCCATAAATTGACCAACCATAATTAAATATGGGTTAAATATGGGAACTAGACCCATTTTTTCCACCTCTAGCTCTCGCTATCCTAATCTATTCATTTCGCTTCTCTCGGCCACGATGTTCCGACCCAATCCTAATTAGCATTATGAACGTACTCTATTGAAGTTGGCCTCTTATCTTTTTGGAACCGAGTTCGTGTTTGTTTAATCATGAGCCTCATTCGATGTTAGACTAAGATTTAGTTATGAGCTGCTGACCGAGAAAAAAAAATAAAGCTAAGGAGAACAGAGGAATGAGATAGTCTAGTATGCATGTGTGGTGGAATTGAGAAAGCGTGAGAAAGCATTAGGGGTGATCCGTTTCCCGATCTAGTCCTATTCCACCTTGAAATCGAGAACCAGATCAGAGAAAAATCAATTACTGTCGAAGAAAACATGCATGCTTAAAGTTGGGGAATAAATCTCCTCATCTAAAAAAAAAGGAAAAGAAATTTCCTAGAAAAAAAAAATCTCCAAAAGCATTTTCCTGGAAAAATGGTTTTCTAACATCATAAGAATAGATTAAAGGGTTAATATCACGAAAAATCCTAAACTGGTACATTTATGATAATTTTATCCCAATTTATTTTTGTGACCATAAAAAATCCCACTGGAACATTTGTAATAAATTTACACTAAATTAACTATTTTGACCACGAAAAATCTCAAACTGATATAATTGTGACAAATTTACCCTCCGTTAACTTAGATTAATACCATGAAAAATCTCAAATTGATACACATACGATAAACATAGGGTAAAAATCCCAAACTAGTACATCCGTGAACTAAAACATGTCATCCAATTCAACAATATGATCATAACATGAGTGATTCAGCAGATTTGGATTCCTATATATCCACTCATGGAGTACTTCATTATACGATACATATAAGATCAATATGTATAGATATCATCATTTACATCAAGTTTTTCTCTATTTCAACATCTAAAGGTGTGTTTGTTTATTTTTATTTTTTTTGGGTAAAAAGATGTTTTTCCTCCATGGATAACCATGTTCTGGTTTCCTTCATGGACTTTCACGCGTTTGATTTGTTGAAAGTGATTAGCCAAAAAAAAATCAATTACTGTCAAAGAAAACATGCATGCTTAAAGTTAGGGAATAAATCAACTCATCTAAAAAAGGGGAAAGAAATTTCCTAGAAAAAATTTCTCCAAAAGCATTTTCCTCAAAAAATGATTTTCTGACATCATAAGAATAGATTAAAGGGTTAGCACCACAAAAAATCCTAAACTGATGCATCTATGATAATTTTACCCCAAACTTTTTTTTTACCACAAAAAATCCCAAATCTGAACATTTGTAATAAATTTACCCTAAATTAATTATTTTGACCACAAAAAATCTCAAACTGGTATAATTATGATAAATTTACCCTCTGTTAGCTTAGACTAATACCATAAAAAATCTCAAATTGATACACATATGATAAACATATGGTAAAAATCCCAAACTGGTACATCCGTGAACTAAAATGTGTCATCCATTCAGCAATATGACAGTTAGATTTAACAAATACTAACGGAGGGTAAATTTATCACAAATGTACCAGTTTGGGGTAAATTTATTACAAGTGTACCAGTTAATGATTTTTCATGGTAAAAAAAAAATTTGGGGTAAATTTGTCGCAAAGTGTACCAATTTGAGATTTTTCATAATATTATCCCTATATTAAACTTCCTCTTATGCATGGTTTACTTCGGGAGTGCATTTCATATGAGATTGTTTTTATTATATTTTGTCGCCCCGTTTGGTAGCTCATCCCGAGGGAGTTAGAGCAATGGTCTTACCTATCTTGTCATCTTTGCATATCCTTATTTATTCATACAGTAATTTCAAATTTGCGTTTCAATTGTATCTAACAATTGCCACGTCAGATCAATAGGACTCTTCCACGTGTAGTGATTTCGTGTATGTTCAAGACATTTAGATTGCATTATTATTTAATTGCCATAGTTACGCTTTTATTCAACAAATCATCGGCCAAAAAATGAAAAATATTTACAAAACAGTGAAAAGTACATCTTGCATGCTAGTAATTTTAGTTTGCATTTTCATCAAAGAAGGAATAACAAAAATACGTACCGCGGTACATCTAAGGAAATTTATATTTATTTGCATATGAATAGATATTTCGTTAGGATTCCGGTACATTTTACATGGCGTGATGGCAAAATATCTTTTTGTGTTTTTTTTTTCTTGTCAAATAGACATTCCATTCATTTTCTTTTTTCAAAAAGTAACATTTTGTTCAATAATAATAAACAGGGACAGACAAACAAGTTTCAAAACAGAACAAACTTCATATTACAAGATAAATTATCAGAACAAGAATAAAAGTCACGTGCTCAAAGAGCAAATCCCTAACTTCTTCAAACCAAAATCGATAGCCCATCGCTGAACCAGTCTCCAGTAACGAGCACACGCACCGGGAACTCTATCTGTTGCTACGGCTTTGCCTTTCGACAGTGAGCGCCTAGATTCGACTTTCCCAACACTATCACCGTTCATAGTAAAAAGATTGAACGAGCACCGATGTGGCACTGAGAGCAAAACCTTTACGAAGCTCCTCCAATTTCCTTGAAAGCTGGACTTGTACATCGATGAAACTCGAAGGAAGCAAAACTCCGAAAATATACACGCAAAAACCCCAAATATATAGACTAGATCGGTATATTCCCCAAAACAAGAGAGATAGATTAGATCGAAATTTAAAAAATTCCCCGAACAGGGGGAAAGTAAGAAAAAGGAAGATAAAGGAAACTAAATCTTGGTTGACTATGATCCGGTTCTACTTCTACCGCTACTAACTTTACGATGAAGTCACGGAAGCAAATTCACTCCGAGCAGTAATTGATAATTATGACTTAAATCGAACATTTCATTGCAATAGTGAAACCCCTGTTATAATTTTCGACTGTCATGGACGGACGATGGTCTTTTTTATTCCACATTTTTTCTTAACGAATATATTAAAGTTTTTTTTTTTTTTGGGGTTAAGAAGAAAATATATTGATCCTAGGTTAGGCTAGGGTCATTGGCCTTTAGGGCCAGACACTTATCCGCTTGCGGGGACCACGCTGTTGAAAAAATGGCGCAAGAATCTTTTTGGGACAACAGCGGGGAGTGGGTCCCGCCCCAGAGTTTCCTATTCATCCATTCTTCCGACCTTATTTATATGAAAGTGGTTGGGGGAGTGTCCAATGACACGTGTCCTACAGAAAGAAATTCTGTTGATGAAAATATATGCCGTGTTCTGTATTGTTAAACCAATATATGCGCGTGCTTCTGTTCCCGACATAATTATCCAGTCCTACTAGCATAATTTCAATCGCAAGTATTATGAATGGCAAAAAAACTTCCGCAATTATGACGGGACTCATGTTTGATCTTATAATAAAAGCGATTATGAACTCTAAAGGAAACAACATAAGAAGAAATTTAATGCCTTCCAAATTCTAGCTTAGTAGTACTATGATGTTATGATTCTAGAATTAAAAAAAAAATCTATGATTTTCTCGAAAATATATTGTTGATTGGCCTTGCGCTTTTAGAAATTTCCGTGCAACCCACATAAATTATCCCAATAAATTTACACGTACTATCCGTCGTATAAATATCTATTGTGTTTTCTTCCTCCAATATCCCCATCTCACATTTTTACAAGCATTACACGTATGAAACAATCCAATTTTTTTTTATTTGAAATTTATGTTGTCTCTCGTAGAGGTGATCGGTTTCAAGATGGATGGTTCCCACCTTAGAATAGAAAACTGCTCGCTATGAGCCGGTTTCGCAAAATGTAAATCGTGAACCATATGCTCATTTCATGGATCCATCCGAAAATCAAACCACTGGTTCGGTCTGGTTCTTGGTTGGATTTCGGTTGAGG
The DNA here is from genome assembly GCA_021437785.1 of Rhodomyrtus psidioides. Classification (NCBI taxonomy): domain Eukaryota; kingdom Viridiplantae; phylum Streptophyta; class Magnoliopsida; order Myrtales; family Myrtaceae; genus Rhodomyrtus; species Rhodomyrtus psidioides. Next base: position 22,013,013 of record JAILYB010000002.1, read on the forward strand.
TCCTACCGAGCACTAACATCAATTAAAAAAAGAGAAGGGAACCAATCCTTAGTGATTGAAGGAGGAAAATTTCAATAATGTAAGATAACAATGGGAAAAACGATTTAGTACTATTGTCACATGGAAAATTTTCAATATGCAAGATAACAAGGATTGCAAAAATTATTTCAAGAGAATAAACATTTGTATCTTATAAAAGGACCGATTGGGTTGGGTCAGTTTGATGGTTCCCACCCAAAACCACAACCAGAACCGATACTCACCGGTTCCAGAAAATTGGAATCGAGAACCAAACCGTGCTCGTCGGTTACCATCCAAAATCGGCCAATTGGGTACGATCCGATCCGATTTGGGTGGATCATGATTTTTTCGCTCACCCCTAATCTCTTGCATCTGAACTTTGTACTTTCAGTGTTACAACAACCTTCTAATTTTTTTTATTTTTTTATCTTTGAATTGCATCCATTGTGTGTTCGGAATTTCTACTTTTCATTGCGTGTTTCTATTAATTTATATATGAATCAAATAATTTTTAAATGAGGTAGTTTTACTTGCCTTTTAGAAACGTCAGTGTCACACAAAAACACAATATATATATATATATATATATATATATATATATATATATATATATATATATTTGCATATGCGTGTGTAATATTAAGTCATCAATCTAATCATTATGCTCCACACCTAACTCCACCTCACTTGGGATGCTAGTGGGCCTGCCTGAGGCCCAAAGCCCTGGTCGAGCGGGCGAGCACTCGCGACGTCCACGTGGCACTGACAGGGCGGACAAGAGCAACTCACGGTCAAAACAGCGACGATGGTGGTCAATTCACGATTTGTTGTCCGGAAAAAAAAAAAGAAAAAACAAAAAGCGTCGGTTTCAATTGGATTTGATAAATGCTTTGACGTCCACTAGGCAGAGGGCACCCCATGCAGAAAGAAACCTTAAATATTAAATTTGTACTTAATGAAAACTGAAAAGTTGCAAAAGACGAGAGCGCCCCCTGGAATCCGTATTTAGTATTTGGCAATATATTGTATTGTTGTATGTCTGAAAAAGCTTTCTTGAAAAACCGCATATTATCTGCTGTTGTGGAGATCCCGCAATTGTGAGATATCCCTCGAAAATCTTTTAAAAAATTTTAAATAAGGATATGAAATATTATTATTTTGTCATATAATGATCAGGGCGAGGGTTGCCTCGCCCACGGCAAGTGAGGTCCTGAGCGATGCGACTTTCGCCAAGGACTCGATAGCTTTGCTTTAATTTGCCTAGCAAAAAATGCCGAGGTGATTTTTTTTTAATAGTTTATCTTTTCCACGTGGCATCTTACGTGGTGTTGAGGTTAACTAAAGCACAAAATCGAGGTCGTTGTGATATGAATCCTAATTTTTCCTCGATTAATTAAATTAGATTAAAAATCCAATTTTTTTACATAAAAATAAAAAAGAAAAAAATGCTAAAACTTTCAAAAACACGAGAAAGAAAAAACTCCAAACTCTCCGTCGTTGGCCTGCCGCCACATCACCGATGGGGCGTCGGCGAGAGTTGCGACCCCTAGTTGAGGTGTGGCGACCCTCGACAATCGCTAACGCCCCACTAGCGATGGGATTGCGGCTACAAACCCTGCTGCATGTATTTTTTTTAAAGACTTTTTAATTGTTAATTTGGGGGAGGGGCCGACATAGGCCATCTCGCCTTTTTCTTTTAAAATTTTAATCTAATTTAACTAAAATATAGGTTGATATTGTCTTTGGACAAAAATTTCCCCGACCGGTCAGAATATTTAACTAATTGACGAGATCCAACTCTTATTCATGATCATCTCAGGCCCTTATTCGAAATTATCATGACCACTTCAGACCCTCATCATAAGCACACCCATACCTTATTTGAAATTTCCCTAAGATCTTATATAGAGCTCCAGGCTGTCTTTTATGGCTGAAATTACGGTGAAAATGTTGTATCAAATAGCTCAACATTTGATAAATTAAATTTATATATTTAAAATCAGCATAATCCACGATGATGTCACGTCATATGTTGATGTCCTCATGTGAGAACATTGTTGAATGTATACCGATTTGTAAAACTTAGGTCCATTAAACTACACTAAATTAAAAAGTAAAGCCACTGTTTTTGGCGGGTATAGAAAAAGTCCCTCCATTTTCGCCCCCACATAAATTATTCGAAAATTACTCTCTACTTTTCCCTCCATTAGCCGACTGACACACTCTAGAACCCTCCCTCAAAAGACACATAACGAAAAAAGAATTTAGTTTTTTTTTTTTTTTGCTTTTAATGTTCTTTTGGATTTATTCCACGAGATTCGGGTTTTTTTTTTTTTTCCTCCCTGGGTTTCTTCACATGACTTTGTGATGATCTGAATAAAAAAGTTGTCTTTCCCTTGAAAGAGAGTGGGCAAAGTCATTTTCTTTTCTGGGTCTTTGTTTGTCACCGGGGGACGCCTTTGTCATTGCAGAAAGATTAGGGCTTTTGGAATGTTTAAAAAGAGCCAAAGAAACCAAGAAACGGAGCTCTGGGTCCCTTTCGTCTTCAATGCTTGATAGTTGATACTTCATAGTAGACCCACTTCTTGTTCCTTCCTTCGTGGGGTTTTTCATTTCCCATTTTTCGTTTTTCGGGTGTCGAAGGTCAGTGTTGTCATGAGAGCTCTGCAACATGGTGAGAGGAAGCTTTTATGCTGCTGCTGCAGTGTTGCTGTGAAGGTCTGTGCTCTCCATGCTCTCTGAGACGAGTGATTCAGCAGGCTTTTGAGGTCTGAAAATCTGAACCCGCGAGAGGAGTGGAGTTCCTGTGGTCTTGAGTGAATGAATGCTGGTTCACAAAATGCTGCATTTTGAGTGGTGTGAGATTTCTCAGTAGGACCCTTCTGTCGTTGTATTTTTTTTTTTTTGGGGGGGGGTGGGGTCTCTGGGGTTGATAGCATTTGCTAAATGCTTCCGTGGAGCTATTTTGCCTCTTTTAAGTGTCGAAAAGCGATTGTTTTCCTCGAAGTTGGTGCATGGAGAGTTCATTTTCGAGCGTGGTGTGGAATGTGAAATTAGTTGCATTTGATAGAGGCCCGTGTTTGCTTTTGGCAGTCACGATGGTTTGTTGTTGATTGCTTTGAAGACTTCCCTATTGTCTCTCGTAACCTTCGACTTGGTGAAATTTGGGTGTGCTTATTTGCTCTTAGCAACTCTGGCACTGTAATTGGAGCTCCAGTTGCTGATGCTTTGGTCTGCTTGTTTGAAGGCTGTCCTGTTCATTGAAGTTGTCTCTGAGAAGCTTCGGAAATCTCTCTATTGTTAGCCATTGTGCGTGCTTTCCATCTTGCTGAAGCATTTGGTAGTATCCAATGATGTATTTGAAGCTAGCGGTCGTGTTGCTGCTGCTTATTTCTGCCGCAGCGCAGCTTCCTTCCCAGGATATATTGTCACTGCTCGAGTTTAAGAAGGGCATAACGCGTGATCCAACTGGTTATGTACTTAATTCATGGAATGAGGAATCCATAGATTTCAATGGATGCCCTTCTTCGTGGAATGGAATCGTTTGTAATGGTGGCAATGTTGCAGGAGTCGTCCTTGATAATTTGAACCTCTCTGCTGATGCCGACTTGAGTGTTTTTGCCAACCTAACAATGCTTGTTAAACTTTCCATGGCAAACAACTCCATAACAGGCAAAATTCCAAATAATATAGGTGGCTTCAAGGGCCTTGAGTACCTGGATTTGTCACACAATCTTTTCTCATCGTCCTTACTCCCGGGCATTGGGAAACTGGAGAGCTTGAGGAATCTCTCGTTGGCAGGGAACAACTTCTCTGGCCCGATCCCTGATTCTATTTCAGGACTTGCATCGATCCAATCTCTGGATTTGAGCAGCAACTCATTTTCTGGGCCATTGCCTCCTTCATTAACTAAGCTCTTTAATATTGTGTATCTTAATCTGTCAGTAAATGGGTTTACTGGGGAGATTCCCAAAGGATTTGAGCTGATAGCTGGCTTGGAGGTGCTTGATTTGCATGGCAATGTGCTGGAGGGTCCTTTGGACTCTGAATTTTTGTTCCTATCAAATGCCACCTACGTTGATTTGAGTGGGAATTTGTTGGTCAGTTCTAGTTCACAGCAGCAGAAATTTTTACCTGCCATTTCTGAGAGTATTAAGCATTTAAATCTTAGCCACAATCAGCTCACGGGATCATTGGTAAGTGGAGGACAGATGCAAGTGTTTGAGAATTTGAAAGTGTTGGATCTGAGTTACAATCAACTTTCTGGGGAGCTACCTGAGTTTAATTTTGTGTATGATCTAGAGGTTCTGAAGCTTAGCAACAACAGATTTTCAGGTTTTGTTCCTAGTGGATTATTGAAAGGAGACTCCTTGGTTTTGACTGAGTTGGATTTGAGTGGCAACAATCTCTCAGGTATACTCCTTGCAGATTTTCTTGCTTTTACGATAGGGGGCAATTTAGACCAGTGTTCTCTCATACTTTGCTTATATTGCTCTTCTGTAACCCTCTTGTGTGGCTTTTCATTTCAGGGACAATTAATATGATCACATCGACCACCTTGAGTGTTCTTAATCTCTCCTCGAATGGTCTCACCGGAGAACTTCCGCTGCTAAGTGGGAGTTGTGTTGTCATGGATCTGTCAAATAACCAATTTGAGGGAAACTTGACTAGAATGGTTAAGTGGGGTAACATTGAATTTCTCGATCTGAGCCGTAATCATTTGTCAGGGGCCATCCCTGAGGTTACTCCTCAGTTTTTGCGTCTGAATTATCTTAATCTCTCATATAATTCTCTTAGCAGTGATATTCCAAAAGTCCTGATCCAGTATCCCAAACTTAGGGTTGTTGATATCAGTTCAAATCAGTTAGATGGGCCTCTTTTACTTGATCTTCTGACTTTATCCACTTTGCAAGAACTCTACCTTGGAAATAATCTTTTGACTGGTAATATCTCGCTTTTGCCTCCGTCCTCAACTGAATCTAGTCTAAAGGTGCTTGATCTTTCCCATAATCAATTCAGTGGACATTTCCCTGAAAAAGTTGAATCGTTGGTTGGACTTCAAGTGCTCAGTCTTGCATCGAATAATTTATCTGGTTCTCTTCCAACTTCGATGGCTGACATGAGTTTACTGACTTCATTAGATATATCACAGAATCATTTTACGGGTGGCATTCCTGGCAACTTGCCCGACGGACTCCAGAGTTTCAATGTCTCATACAATGATCTTTCTGGAGTGGTCCCAGAAAATCTGAGGAAGTTCCAGAAGTCTTCCTTTTTTCCTGGGAACACTGGTTTACAACTTCCAAATAGTTCTGGATCAGGGAGCTCGGCAGCTGGAAGTTCTAAGAAGACGGTTAAAACTATTTACAAAGTGGCATTGGTTGTTGCTTGTGTACTGATCGTCTTTATTCTTCTTCTGCTTGTCATCTTCATCTGTTATGTCCGTAGATCGAAGAGCCGCAAAACAGAACATGTTAGTCATAAAGAGGTTTGCAGACGAGCTGCTCCAAATCCTTCTGCTACTGGTGGATCAGGCAGTGGTGGTGCTTTGGTTGTGTCGGCAGAAGATCTCCTTGCATCACGTAAAGGATCATCTTCTGCTGAGATAATTAGTCCTGATGAGAAAAAAGCAGCAACAACCGGCTTCTCGCCATCTAAAAACAGCCAGTTGTCCTGGTCGCCTGAATCTGGCGATTCTTTCACTGCTGAACACCTTGCCAGGCTGGATGTGAGGTCACCTGATCGATTGGTCGGTGAGTTACACTTTCTTGATGATACAATCACTCTTACACCTGAGGAGCTTTCAAGAGCTCCTGCAGAAGTTCTAGGAAGAAGCAGTCATGGGACATCTTACAAAGCGACGTTGGATAATGGTGTTTTCTTGACTGTAAAGTGGCTGAGAGAAGGAGTGGCTAAACAGCGGAAGGAGTTTGCCAAGGAGGCAAAGAAATTTGCAAATATCCGTCATCCGAATGTTGTGTGTCTAAGAGGGTACTACTGGGGCCCAACTCAACATGAGAAGCTCATTCTCTCAGATTACATCTCACCTGGAAGCCTTGCAAGCTTTCTTTATGGTATCAGGCCCCTCTCTCTCTCTCTCTCACACACACACACACACACACACACACACTCACACACAAAACCCAATATGTGTGTGTGATCAATTACGTTTTGGGCTAGGACATTACTGTTACTTTAGCCACTTTGATAAACTACTTATGGCAGGGGATTATAATTTTTAACAAACAACATGAATATTAGTAACAACTGAGAAGTGTTGCTTGTTTTAGTAGTTTCTTGATAGACAGCAGAATGGCTGCATTCCTTCGATATGAAACATTTGTGGGTGAAACTGGAATATGAGGTCTAGAGTTAGTGCCAAGTTACCATTGCATACAGTCTTGGGCCATATTAGAAGAATGGCCATACCATTGAAGCTTTCACCCTAAGTCATTATGCAGCAACGTTAGATATGAGTATTTTTGGACTCCAATCTATCTTTAGCAATGATATTTTATCCTTCGTTTTGTTATTGTGACTGTTCGTGTCCTATCTGATCTGAGTACTTACCTTGATCAATTGACATTTTGGTATCTATTTATATGATCACAGACCATTAATGTGTTTTGAGCTAATCTAGTACCAAAATTGAGACATGTAGTCTGTTATGTTGAATTACATTAAATATTTAAACTGTTCTCAAGAAGATCCAGAGATGTGGAGGGACAAGCTCTATGCCCAAGAGAAGTATAGTTTGAGACACTAAAGAATGATTCATGGGATATGAAACTAAGTAAGTGGGCTCATGTCTGCTTCATAAGCAATTGCCCAGTTGGTGAATGTCTGATTGCTGTGAAGATTTACGTGTGGTCTTTTTTCCTTTATAATGCGTTGTTTACATTTGACAAAGTTGCTGGCAATCAGTTGATTCGTATACGAGTTGTTTCTTACACTGGGCGTCTTTCTTTGTTGTTTGGAAAAACCTTGGCTTAATTGGCAATATAAGACTAGTTATGCTGTAAAATAATTGACCAACTCATTTCCGACTATCCCAAAAACTAACGGTGCTTTCGTAATTTTGTTTGGGTACTTGATGTTGACGAAACACTTCCTCATATCATGTATGATACATGGACTACTCCTGTTGCTTGGTCATTATGCTGTTGTATCAACTGTGCCAGTCCTCCAATAGTGTAGTTTTAAATTAGTGTTTATAGTACTAATCTGAATGCAACCATTTTCTTTTAACTTTTGAGATATGTGAATACATCCGCTGGAAAGTGACTTTACATTTATACGATCCTTTTTGTCAGATCGGCCAGGAAGAAAAGGTCCACCTCTTTCGTGGGCTCAGAGGCTCAAAATAGCAGTAGATATTGCACGTGGCCTGAACTATCTCCACTTTGATCGTGCCGTTCCACATGGAAATCTCAAAGCAACAAATGTTCTGCTAGATGGGCCCGATCTCAATGCTCGGGTTTCCGATTATTGCCTTCATCGTCTGATGACCCAGGCCGGTACCATCGAACAGATTCTTGATGCAGGTGTCTTGGGATACCGTGCTCCAGAGCTGGCTGCTTCCAAAAAGCCTCTACCCTCCTTCAAGTCGGATGTCTATGCCTTTGGTGTGATCTTGCTTGAATTGTTGACCGGGCGATGTGCCGGAGATGTGATTTCTGGCGAAGGGGGTGGTGTCGACTTGACTGACTGGGTGCGGTTGCGGGTTGCCGAGGGCCGTGGCACGGAATGCTTCGATTCAGCATTGCTCCCTGAAATGGGGAACCCGGCATTCGAGAAGGGAATGAAGGAGGTCCTTGGGATTGCACTGAGATGTATACGGTCGGTCTCAGAGCGACCAGGGATCAAGACGGTATATGAAGATCTTTCCTCTATATAGATTATCGGGGTCGACTGTCGGAACAGTTTTTTTTTTTTTTTTTTTTGTCCTTTTCCTTCTCTGGAGGGGAATTAATATCTCATTTGATTCCCGTTCGGAAGTTCCATGATTTTTGGGATCCAGTGGCTTTCTTAGGTGGCTGTAGTGAAAAGAAAATGCAGTGAAACTTAGAGCGTGTCAAATGCATCCGCCATGTAATTTGATCCCATCTCTCTCCATCACTGTCACTGGCTAAGTGTTTTCTTTCTGCATTTGAAGGGTTGTGTTCTATCTTTTCCAAGTAAAGGGTTCGGTCGCGTCGATGCTTTGCACCTGTCGGCATGAATTTATAGCGGGTTAAGTGCTTGGCCGGAAAATAGAGATGGTGCCCGAGCTTTTTGGATGAAATGCAGGAAGTTGATTGAGCTTTTGACTATGTCTAGCATGTATAAATCCAATCTAGACATCGGTCGGCCAGTACGAGTCACGGAGTCCGATGGGAATGAGAACGGTTATTGTTTAATCGGGTCGGACCAAATGGCGTCGATGGAGCTACGAACTCGTCAAATTATTTGGATTAGGAGGGGCGATTGGGGAGAAAATGTTGGGTGGCCCGATCACGCCACGTCGGCATGCGCTCTCACCAATCAGGAGCGGACACGTGTCTCCACGTCAGCCGAGTGAGGCCCGCCTGCTTTTCTGCACAAAAATATTCTTTGGCCTTTTTTCATTTGAAAAAAAAAATCCTCTTACCTATGCCTGGTAGCGTTTCTGTTCCAGAGAGCATTTTTTGAACAAAAATATTTTTTTGTGTTTCTGTTCAAAATTACAATTTTTAGGAAAAAAATGCGTTTGGTAATTTAAAAAAAAAACACTTTTTTCAGTCGCCGACCGGCGATCGGTGGCGGCCGGTGACCGGAGGTGGGCGACGGCCGGCGGCGGGCGATGGGCTGCGGTGGCGACGGCGGCCGGCGGCGGCGACAGGCGGCGGGCGGCGGACGGCGCCGGGGGCCGGCGGCCGAGGACCGGCGGCGGCGGCCGGCGACTGGCGGGGATCGGCGGCGGGTGGCGGCGGCGGCCAGCGACCGGCGACCGTCGACGGCCGGCTTTTAGCGAGGCGGCGAGTGGTAATCCCGTCGGCGACGATGGATGGTGATTTTAAAAGTGTTCCAAAATCCCAGAAGCAAGTTTTTTTTGTTCCTTCAAAAGTGTTCCCTGGCACAAAAGTGTTCCACGGAATACTTTCGGAACATTTTTGAACCATACGCGTTTCTGCTCCAAAAGTGTTCCCGGAACACTTTTAGAACAGAAACAGTTTCCTCAGCCACCATCCATACGCAGCCTTAATTACCTCGACTGAAACGTTTTTTCTCTTTCCTCTTTTTCTGCTACGTAAGATAGAACATGCGCTCTCTCTGTTGCTCGCTCTCCCTCTGGTCCGGCACACGCTCTCGCTCGTTTGGTCTTTTGCTCGGGCGCTCGCTTCGTTGCTCACTCGATCGTCGCTCGTTCATTCTCGAGAGGGACGACGTCCCTTCCGCGCTAAAATTGACGGCCGACCGCCCATCCATGGAGCGAGCGCGAAAGGAAGTGTTTTGCTCGTGTAGAGTCGGTAGATAAAGTGAATGAATCAGAAGGGACTGCGTTACTCGCGGGAGCAAAGAGAGGGAGGTGTCCGCTCTTGATTGGCCGGGACCAAGACGTTGGTCCCGGCCCACCCAATATTTTCTGGGCGGTTGGGTACTTTAGAGAATCAATGTCAATCTGGTAATTTTTGGATGACAGTTCTGGTCTTGGTTATTCAACTCCTACTTCATAAAGTAATCTTGTGAATCGATTACAATGCACTTAGCATACAACTGAGCTCGGGGGATGGTGACCATTATCCTACGTGGCAAAGAAGGATTACAAACAGATAAGGAAATTCCTGCGTGGCCAAGAGAAGACAAAACTTTGACCACGCGTTGACCGTCGAGGGAGAATCGTCCGGTTCGTACTATCCTGAGTATCCTCTCCACTTCGGACGCGGAAGCTGCTCTCTCTCTCTCTCTCGCGGACTGAAACTTGACGTAGCACAGCTTCAGTCTTGGGAGGCGAGATTGAAGAAGGCCATGGCGGGTCGTGGAGCAAGAGCTCTGCTCTCTCTTTCCAGGCGCAAACTCAACGGATCATCTTCTCTCCTTCGACCGTCACTGCTGGTGCGCGGTCTCTCTTCTTCACCGGATGATGCGCCGTCGAACTTCGGAGTAAGCAAGCGAGCTCTTCCACTTCTTCCTCATCTTTCTGTTGTACAAACCGCTTCAATGTTGCGACCTCTGGTTGACTCGTCGGTGCGCAGAACTAAAGAGATACGTTGTTAGTGGGCGATTGAGAAAAAGGGTGGCTTCGTACTTTTGGGTTCTAGAATATCAACAAGATTTGCTTATGTGAGCGAGTGATTATTTCCTTGGCCTCGTTTTCTCTGTATGGGTTCATCTTTCAATTAAGTTCCGCTTTTTGCTGGGAGATTTTAATCCATGGTTGGTGGTATAATAGTCTACTCGAAGAACATCAAACCTTTATCGACTGTGAAGTGAAGTGGTAGCCAGTCCACAGTGCAGAGTGATGTTCAGGGGTAAAAATGAATGGGTATTACTTCCCTCTGTGCTTGCAAGAAGTCTGAGTTGGCAAAAAGACTGGGTGTCCCGCTTGTTTGCTTCTTCCGGGAGAGAGTTTGATGTTGATTTTGCTAATTCCCAGTTGAGTTTTGATAGTGGTTGTTTTGTTTCGGGTAATATGAAACTGAAGATGTTGATCTAGTTCATGCATGTCGGTTCTTGTGTGTGAGCATTAAGTGATGCTTCATCATTCCTTTTTTTTTTAGCACTCTCATCTGATATCTGTAATGTTAGGATGGACTAGTTTCAGTGTCAATGAACAGATTCCTGCTTCTTTCTCTCTTAGTCACTAACGATTATGTTTGGTGATTTACTTTTTCAATTCCATGTCGGATAATTAATCATGTATGTTATTCAATTTTCATCCTTTTCCAGTCATCTATCCAAGATGTCGTTCATATGTGGTGCCATAGCTTCTTTTTGGTTTTTGAGTATGCTCAGTCGACCCATTAATTTCTAGGAATTTTGTTTTCATGTTGAGTCAAGAATGTTAATCCATCAGAGTCATGGTTTGTTCAATTTTTAGCTTCAGCGATATCTCAATTATTGTCCTTTTAATTTACCATGTTCAGCTAATTCATGGATGGGGTTTTCCATTGTTAATTTCATATGACAAGTTGGTTTTACAGCTTTTAGCTCTTGTTATGTCTCTGCTGAATTTGCTTTTACATGTACAGAATGTTGGCTTCATAGGCTTGGGAAATATGGGATCCAGAATGGTGAAGAATCTTGTCAAAGCTGGATATAACGTCGCCGTGCATGATATGTAATGTTTTGGATTCTGTGAACCTAGTAATCTGTAGATGCATTTCCTTGAAATGATAATACTCCAAATGATCTCATTATGTTTCTATTTTGGGCTTGTTGCTATTTTGAGCTTCCAATGCTTTGACATTAAATGATTGGCTAGACCAACAGTGAGATGAATGTGCTATGTGCGGATTAGGAGCAGAATCTTGGTCACATCATTTAGGAGATGTTGAGAGAGTTCTCACTAGAGGGAAGCCTATCTTTATTAGTAGTGTCCAGACAATCCTTTGACTTTCCACATGGCCTAACCTCTTTCAATTTTGTGTTCATATAGTGAGACAGTCTTTCAATCCAATAATTGTGGAGCATTTAATGCCCAATTGCGTGATTGAATAAAATTTATTCCTTTCAGAAATGGTGATGCCATGAAGGTCTTTGCTGGCATTGGAGTCCCCACCAAGAAAACACCTTTTGAAGTTGCAGAAGAAAGTGATGTAATAATGACAATGTTGCCGTCATCTTCCCATGTAAGTTCTACACTGTCTTTTATTTTTGTCCTTTTCTTGCAGTAGTTTTGTTGCCACCACAGTTATATTGCAAATGAAGTTAATCTGTATGATTGTCCTATAGATTTTAAACAGAAAATATTTCGCGATTATAGTTCTAATATGAACTAGGAGCTGTGAATTGAACTGACCAGAAAGAGGGTTAATGTTTCAACAGCGAGAAATAAAATGTCTTAATGCTCAGAGGTCCATTCTTTCTGCGGGCTATATGTGATCTTATATTCGGTTGCGATCATTGGCATTAACATATACCATATGGTATTGATGAAAAGGTACTGTTTCCTTTTCGAGCAGCACTTCATTTCCTTTTGACTCATGTTGGGCATTGACTTTTTTATTTCATGCATCAATCTAAAAAGTATGCTAGGAGCATGCTGTACGATGCAGAAATGTATTTTCAAATTGATTTGCTCAGCTTGTAAGTTGTTTATCACTGTGTTTGTGGAGCCTCTCTCATATAAATTTGCTAGGTGAAGGACATATAAGGATAACATCAGATAATCTAACTATATGATTAATGTAGGTATTTGACGTATACACTGGACCGAATGGATTGCTTCATGGTGGAAATCTCCTAAGACCGTGGTTATTGATAGATTCTTCTACTATTGATCCTCAAACATCGAGAAAGATTTCAACACTTGTGTCTAACTGTACTTTAAAAGGGAAGAGAGGTAACAGGAAGTAAACTCAGCAGACTTATCCTTTAAATGAAATCATTGCGTGTGTCATGCTTAATAACCCAATTTCCATCAAGATTATGTCCCAAATAGTGTGCAATCCTCATGTCCTGAAACCTGCTTGATTGTCGTCGTCATCGTAATGCCCTGAAAATATGATTGACCAGGATATATGATTGTCCTTATGGAGGCATGATTGCTTATGCCTTACTACTATCTTGCTTTTTCCATGCCCTTGTGCAAGAACATGCACTCTTCCAGTGATATTTAGTGGAATGTATGTGGGAGTTACTGGTGCTCTTCTAGGACTTAATACTTTGGATGGAATGCCACCATAAGAAATATAAGGTTCTCTTGTTACTTTTTGTCAAAATAAGTCTTGAGCTTGTAACATTCCATCAGGATTATCTTTGGAGGATTGAAATGCGTAGATCAACCCCTCCCCAGATTCCTGCTGCGCGGGAAGCCTTGTGCACTTGGATGCCCTTTTTAATTGCTGTAATAAGTAGATATGGCATCTCACACTTGGAAAACTTAGATTGTTTGATGTAGGGCAAGGGCAAGGGCAACTACATACCTTTTATTAAGAAACAGAATGTATATACAAGTCATACACGTACTTTCATCACCTTCCGTACATCATCTTTGGTCCCAAAAGAATTGGTAGTTGCCCCCTTGAATTTGTTTCTCGTCCTTGTCTCTTGTTTAATATGTATATGCCGTACAAGCTTATATGTTGCAAATAAATAGATGAAGGTGGAGTCCCTATGATGCTGGATGCACCTGTTTCTGGAGGCATTCTTGCTGCTGAAGCTGGGTCACTCACGTTCATGGTATGCTCAATATCTGCAATCAATAGATTCTGATATGATTATAATAGCTCAAGAGTATGGACTTGCTTTTGAAAGTACTCTGTGAATAACTCTCAGTTGGTGTTTCTTCTGCTTCATGCATGTAACTCTATTTCGATAAACCTGATGGATGGAAATATTTAACCATAGCTGCTCATGCTCTGATTCCAGAAAATAGAACCTTCATCACCATAATAATTGTTGGATCACCTACTTTATTCTCACTCATGTCAAGATTTTCTTTTGTGGCGTCATAGAGACAAAATTTCACTCGAAAAAGTTGAGAATCTCTTCAAAGGAATCAAATAATCATATCTACTGGTAATCTAATTTTTTCTGATATAAATGGGTTAATTGGTACTGAAGCCCTTAAGCAATCGTGCCTCCTTTGTAAAGTTAAAAAAAAAAGAAAAAGCGTCCTGGCCGTGGTAAACTTGAATATTTCGTATAGGCATTCCTATGGATAGAGACACTATTGGCTAGCTGAGACTTCGGTTAATATTCCAAAAGCAAAGTTTGGTTTCTGTGACCATCTTAGATATTGCATTGTAGTGTACTGTGTGAAACTTAATGCAGCAATACAGCTTATAGAAATAGCAGGGAAGGGGAAGATATTCAATGAATTTTCCGTGGATCTATGGAAAAGTGATTGCCTCGACACCCTAACTGATGCGCTTTGCTTGAATGTTCTATTTGTCATTTAACATAGCATTTGGCAGGTTGGTGGATCAGAAGAAGCTTATCTTGCAGCAAAGCCATTGCTCCTCTCCATGGGCAAAAGCACAGTTTATTGCGGTGGAGCAGGAAATGGTTCGGTTAGTTCCATCATTACTGGTGCAACGCCTCATAATCTGTGCGCGTCTCCTGGAAAGCGTTAATTCATGCACTGCTCATGGATGATGCGACCCTCAATTTGTATTTAGTGACTGCAAAAGAAGAGAAACATTGCGATCCATTTTGAAAGTTCATTGCTTTCTTTCTGCCACTGCTAAAGCTGGAATTGGTTGTGTATGATTTGCCGCATAAGAAAAGGTTGTTTACAATGGGCTGGATAGTGATGCTTATACACCTAAAGCTTCTTGTCATCAACATATTGAGATGGTGGTTCCCCTTTCTATCAATAAATGTTACTAGTCATACTCTGAAGGTAGAATTTTGCTTGGTTGCTGCTTTAGTCCTGCTTTCATTTAATATCGTTAGTGGCTAGTCCTACTTGGTGTGTGCAGTTATCAAGTTCTATCTTGCATTAGAGTAGAATGTTTATCTTGTCTTCTTAATTAATTCATAGACATAGTTGAAACTTAAAAGTTGATAAATGCTTAGTGTATGAAAGACAACTAAAATCTAATTGAACTCTAAGCAAAGCATCTTCTTGGGCTCTTAATGACATGCATTACCTTTTTCTATATCAATACCAGTAGGTTGTGACAATTTTGTCCCAGTGACTAAACTGATATTATTTACCAGAATTCCTTGATGTTTTAGCACACATCCTACAGTTGATGACATATATTGAAGAGACAATAGAATAAGTACAAATTTTTTAATGTGTAGTTATGTGAACAACAATTACTCTCACCAGCTTGTGCTCGCTTGTAATACTTTCAATGTCCTCTAATCTTAGGCAGCAAAAATCTGCAACAACTTAGCAATGGCTGTGAGCATGCTTGGTGTATCTGAGGCACTTGCTCTTGGTCAGTCTTTGGGAATTGCTGCAAGTGTTTTGACAAGAGTATTCAACTCTTCAAGTGCTCGATGTTGGAGTAGGTACTGGTTGGTCAATTTTTGTGGCACAAGTAGAATTACTATGGCTCCTGTTTCTCCTGCACTTTTGCATCTTCAAAGGCGTGTAGTCATTTGTGCATCGTATTAGGTTCAGACTGGGCAGCAGGTGCTGCCTCTGCTTGGCTGTCTGCTGGTCAATTCGTCTCCTCAAGTGAAAAGGAGGAGATAAAAATATTGTCTCTGTGTGTCCAAGAAGCAGACGATGGATATTTTGGTGAATGTAAGGGTTATGGGCGAGAGGAAGGAAAAAGAGAGGGAGGGGGTAAGGATGGGGCAGAGAAAAATTCTAGAAAAATAGGTGAAAGACTGATCCTATCTTACATGGGTGACAGGTTATCTCCATCAAAAAGTGCCATGCATATCCACTCCTGGATGAAAACATTAACATTAGCATTGGGTGATCCAACAGGCTTGCTCAACATCTACCAGCAATATTATTAGGTCCCTTACTGTTTATAGTATTCTGTTGTTATTGTTGGAATATATAAATATTAAATCACGCATTCTTCTAACAGCTTAAGCTTTTAAAGCAGTTGATTGTGGTCCCACTAAATCTTTCATGGTATCAGAGTAGGAGGTATTGAGTTCAAATCTTTCCAGGCCCCTATTTGCCTCCCCAATGAATTTGTCCACGCTTAGTACTAGGCAAAAAAGCCAGACTAAGCATGAGGGGGAGTGTTGGAATATATAAATATTAAACCACGCACTCTTCTAACAGCTTAAACTTTTAGAGCAGTTGGTTGTGGTCCCACTAAATCTTTCTGTTATGAGATTAAACCTGTCTTAATTCAGTATAAATATAATACGTAGAAGTCCGTGGTTTATTAGAACTAAAGAAAGACGAGCGCTTTCATGCAGCCAACTTAGTTTAATTATAGGAGTCATAGTCTGAAAGTTATTGTTTTATGAAATGCCTTTATGCTGTTTCATTTGGTGTCTGTATAAACTCCTTATCATATGGTATGAATTTTCTGCGACTGTCCTTTTGGTGACTACATTTCTATGCATGACAGTGATACTTATAATCCAGTTCCTGGAGTGATGGAAGGTGTTCCATCTTCAAGAAACTATGAAGGCGGATTTGCAACTAAGCTGATGGTAATAGCTTAAACTTGCTTTCTTGGTAAAGCAACTGAGTTTATTTTATTTTTCCTTCTTAATTCTTCGACCAAAAACTCTTGGTCTTTGCCTCCCTTTTGCCTTGTGGACAAAATTTTCACTTGGCAATTCCTCCATGATCTCGTCATTAATGTGGACGATCATGAGGAACATATCAAGAGACAATTGGATTTCTCTATGAACTAATGCCCCTGGTTTTAACATTTGTATCTTGTTCATTGGATAGATGGTTAATCCATTTGTGCAGCTTGGAATATGTGAGGGAGATTATGTTCGGAGGCTGGCATAAAAATACTACTCCAGCAAGTATTGCAGATATACTGTACAAAAACATTCTATTATGACTTAACCATTCAGCTGAAATTATTTCACTCCAAATTTTTTGTTTGGGCTGTTGTTGTTATTATTCTCTTGATATTCGATCTAATTACCGAACATTAAGGAGCTATCCAACTTACGATGACATCAAACAAATTGATGATCGAGAAGAAAAGATATGCGAATCTGGACCTTCACAATTCCCTGAATTCTCTACACCTTCCTTTTCCTCGCTCTCTCCCTCTCTCTCACACTCAAGCCTATAAGCTGAGAATGTGTGACCTGACTATATAAGCTGAGAATGTGTGACCTGACTATATATGCATGCACATATCTCCACTGTTGTGCTTAATTTACGAAAAGTTACTTGAATAGGATGGCTTTCATTATCTGAAACTCAGAACATGGTAGAGTTGTTAACAGAACCTTCTGGTATTATGCTATTATGAAGTTAAAATTGAGGATTCACGATAAAATTTTATGCAAGAAAAACCCTTGATGGAAAGTGTTCTTCACACGTGACATTGTGATGAATGATAGTGACATCTGCGCACTTTGATATTCGTACCTATGATGATGCACGCGGGAGGGTGCATACTCAGGAGGGTGCTTGCACAAAGAAAACTTTCTTCTACCAGTTTCTGTTATAAAACTCTGTAAAAACTTCCAGTGCATGAGAAAATCCCCTATCTACTTCCTCCTGGTAGCCATCTGTCCTTCTCTGCGTTCTTTGCATTTTAGATTTCTTTTGTTGGAGGTCTAACATGAAATCTCTTATTCTCTACATGATGCTTTCTTATAACCAGCATGTTTAGGTCTTTAGTTTCATCTGTAACAGGCAATATGAAAGCAAATTTTATTGTTTTCTCTCCTTAGATTGTTTCCTTCTCTCTTCATTGAAAATATAGCATAGGCCTTCTGCTGGACCAGTGAATGGACCATTAAGGGTCCCTATCTTTGTATGGTCGACTATGTCACTGAATTCTACCTGGGTTCTACTAAACATATGCATTAGATTGCTCTGCATTTGTACTGCTATTACATTATTCATGTAGTTGCATGAGCAGTTGGGCCTGGTGGCACGACCCAGCTTCTGTAGACTGGAAAGTTGGACATGCTCTACACTAGCCAAATTTAAAGAGAAGAAACACTGGGTTAATTAGAAGATGATATTCTATAATGAGGAGTTCTCTTTGTGATCTGTTTTGTGCGTGTGCAGTTTTTGAGAATATAATACAAATTGTCGAGTTCCTATCTGAGATGCAGGCTAAGGATTTGAACCTTGCCGCATCATCAGCTGATGAGGTTGGTGTCAAGTGCCCATTGACATTCCAAGCGCAAGACATGTAAGTACTTTGCCCATTTGTGCTGATTCTCTGGACTCAATTGTTATTGGCTTCATTTCACCATTTTCCTACTTTAAAAGATGTCAAAAGAGATGAGCATTTTTTTGGGCCTGGTTAGACCCGCTCCATTTATTTTATCTCGTTAAAATGCGACAATGGTGTTAAAGTAGGCAGCCTAACATCTGGCTTAACAAGTTGACAAGCCTTTGAGATGACAGATTTCACCATTGCCAGAAAATTGTTAGTAAGTCCAACCCGATAACTTAAGCTATTAGGTGGAGGGAGACTACATGAATATAAAGAGCATACAACACTCATCCACAAGCAATGTGGGACAACAACAACAACAACTTCAACACCCCCTCTCACGTGCAAGCAATCTGCACGTGGAAATTAACTAATGGGGTTGGTTCACATACGCGGAACACTGGCTCTAATACCATGTTAGTAAGTCCAACCCGATAACTTAAGCTATTAGGTGGAGGGAGACTACATGAATATAAAGAGCATACAACACTCATCCACAAGCAATGTGGGACAACAACAACAACAACTTCAACAAAAATGAATAAAAAGGAAAGCATTCTCATGTTGTGTCCCCAGGCAAACGATGATTCTAGGGATTATTATTTGAAACTGCTGCAAAACTGTGTGATATTTTGTACGTCCGGTCCGGTTGCTGTTGTTCATGATGATTCTTTTTGGCTAAAATACTGTTTTTTCAATGCGACTTGTTTCTCTAGATACTCGGGGCTATGCAAAGATGGACACGAAAGCAAGGACTTCTCTTGCGTTTTCCACCACTACTACTCCGGCATCAATGAGCGTAAGGGTAATTAGCGATTGCAATATCAATGCTCAAAATGCTGGGAGTTCGAGACTTTTTATGATGTCTTTTAGCATCCACAGGGTTTTTCAGACTGTTAGCTTTCAGCTTAATGCTTCAAACATGTATGCCCAGGAAGACTTTTTCCATTTCTTCCCCAGTTTTTCTGTTTGTTCCAGCATGAGTCGGCAAAGTCGTAGATGTATTATTATCTCCTTGAGCGGTTTCACATTAGTCCAATGGTTTTGACCTTTGTTCGTTCGAAAGCACCTGGCAGTTCAGTAATTTTGGAGACCTCTTTGCTCTTTGTGACCAATAATTGACAGGACTTTAAAGCCGAAAATTTGCTTCTTTGCGTGTCAAACTTGTGGCTTCATTCTGCGTCACTTTCTTACATTTTATCAACCTTAAGTTCCTCCCCAGTTCATTTGCAGATGGAACATGATGAAAAATTATTTCGGTCAACAGTTCGATCACATTGCAGACCCGCCTTAGAAGAAACTATACTTCTGTAGATTTCAGTGCATTTTCTTCTATAGATCTCAATGCTTTTCAGAGGAACATTACAATCTGGGAAGAACACTCCCTATAATGATACATTGAAATATAGAACAAGAAAAATTTCTGGACCTATACGCCTGTTTTTTTCCCCACCCTCTTAAAGATCAAAAGGTAGTATTATTCTTCATGAATTTTCACCTCAGAGAAATGTGCGCCATAGATTTTTTTATTTTTTATTTTATTTTTGGGTAGCGACCGTAGCATACATACACCTAGGTGTGTCAATGGGCCGGGTCTTGGCCCGGCCCGAAATGAGCAGTACCATGCTTGGGCCAGCCTGAATCAGGCCAAGCCGGATTCGGGCCGATTTTTTTCTTTTTTTAAATTTTTTTGAATCAAAATCAATTAACAAACTATCAAATGAAAAAATATAAAAAGAAAATATAAAAATAAATTAAATTTAAAAGAAAAAACGGGTATTAAAAAAAGTTTGGCGCCGGGCCGAGCTGGCCCGACCTGGTCCAAAAATGCAAAGAAATTTTCGGGCCGGACCGAACCGGCCCGTTCGGCGCGGGCTAAATTGACAGCCCTACATACACCCAATTTAGAAAGCTTGAGCATTTGTAATCTTTAAAATGTTCTTTAATTTAAAAAATGTTCTTTAATTTAAAAAATGTTCTTTAATCTGAATTTATTAGAATGGCAGAAAATAACCTATGTATTTATATAGACACCCAAAAAAGGAATTTGTACACCTCATGTGATGCTCTGTGCTCCTCATTGAGACAAACCCTACTCTTTAGTGATGGCTCAACGCACCCCTTCTAATAGGCTTGGGGTTAGTAGACGTCCTCTTTACACGTGGCTGTCTATGATTTGCTCGTGCTCTCCTGATAAGTGATAAGCTATCCACTGTCGGTTTCTTATTAAATCGGAAAGACTGCTGGATGCTATAATTGTGTAAATCAATCCTTTTCAACGTATCATTATCAATACCCGTATCGATTCATTTATGGATCGCACCTTTTTTGAATTCCAAACTTTTGATTTCAACGCATAGAAATTCTTCGACAACGTGCGGTCTAATTTTTCATAGAGGATATATCTAGAGGTTGCATGCAGTTTGGATTATTTTGTGACTCGATCTTCCTCAAACATTCTTGTGATGAAAAAATAAAAATAAAAATCACCACGTATCGTTTTTAAAACTCGGCCGTTAACAGGAAGATCTACAAAGCTGTTGATTTAGATGAAGCGAAAAGAAAATTCACAAAGTAAGGGCCTTTCAGTGGGCCCACATCCGACAGAGCAATGCCACACGTTCTAGGGGTGTCAACGGGTCGGGTCGGGTCTCCATCATGCCCGACCCGACCCGAAACACATTACATTTCTACTTGGACCGACCCGAAACAAGTTCAAACGGAACATGAACCGAATAATCGGGCCGGGTCGGGTCGTGTCTTTCCGGGTCGGGTATCTTGTTTCAGGTTTTTTGTTCTTGTGCTTCTCACTCCATCAAACTGTAAATAAAAAATCAAAATACTAACATATGTATCAATTTATAGCATAAATTTGGCCGAATTACAACCTCAACATAACAGGAAGAATTCATTCTTTGATCTAGACTAAATCTTGCATAATCAGATGGTCCTTTCCAACTTGCCAATACAAAGCCACTCATAAAAAATACAAATTCAAGTTGCTCGATTGCCACAACCTACATTAAACAAACGATGGTTCAAATTGCCTCACAGAAGGTGTCGAGTTACAAGTCTTCACTGAGGAGAAAGTACTTGTATCTAGGCTTCCTGTAAAATCATATACGTCAAGTTAAATCAAGGAGTTTTTATATTGCTGCTAAATGAACACAGATAAAGCATTAGCACTTCATAGATAGCTACAACCTTGATGTCAGATAGCTGTTGACATTGCGAAAATACAAAGAGCGAAACTCTTTGGAACGCAAGATTCGCGCTTCAAGTAATCATCACAAGAAATCACAAAGTTTGAAGTGCAAATACAAAAGCAAAAGAAAGAGAAAATCAAGCTTCGCACAACAAGCAATGGACTCGCATCAGAAAAGGGCCACTCTCGAAAAAAAAAAAAAACCTATGCTTACTACAAACCCAGACTGATAAACACAGAAAATTAGAATAAACACTTGACATGCAGCTATACTTTAATCTATCAACTATATGCAGGTTAGTTCGATGCTAGGCACAAAAAATTCTTCAAACAAGCCTTGATACTAGTAAAAAAGAAAAGAATATAATAGCTAGACATGCTTGTGCAAATCACGGAGCAACTTGAAGAGAGGACTACATAAGATTTGTCATCAAGGAGTAGGACCTGGCTGCACGTTCCCTATGGAACAGACTAGCCAAATCCAGACAAAAGTAAAATTGTTTTCTATATAAAGAGAATATTCACAAACAGACATATGTATATAGAAATCTAAATGTCCATGAAAAGAATAGAGCCTTCTAAGTTCCCACTATGAGCAGAGCATTCAGAACACAGCATATGGGCAATAACTCTTATTAAAGAAGCAAGTCATGCCAAGAGCCATGTTAAGACCTTTTATGAAATTGCTGATTGACCTGAAACAGTTTACAAGGAGGAACAAGCCATCTTAGCACCAGGTCAAATATGCACCAGCATTATATGAATGACTGGATAAAAAGAGTGCAAAAAACATGCTTCGTGTCAGTAGAAGGCACATAGGGAAGAATAAGGTCAAATGCAAGTCCTTTTAGTAGATTCAGCCATCAGCATTCAATCTTGTCAACATCTTGAAGATTTCCAAATACACATTGCTTTAAGCTGAAATACAACTTACACCGACACTATGACTTTGGTATTGCCAAATTCAGCGTAAGCAGATCCAGCAGCAGCATTAACTGCACCGGCTCTGAAAACTGCAAGTTAAAAAATCTCCTGAGATACATTTCCAGAAGTTAAACTGCGAGATCTGAAAATTAGCCCAAAGCTAGATGAGTTCAATAAGTTGCAGCAGACTGGGGGAGTAGAAACCATAAAGTTCCTCATGTCAGAACTGAAACATGGGTGACCCGAGAAATACTCTGCGTCTAGCTTCATAAGCGGACTCAAAGATGAACTGAAACAACTGTGGAAAATATGCAACAAACGACCAATTCCTGAACATTAGAATAAGCCAAATTGTGACAATAAGGCTTCTAGCCATGAACAAAAAAAACGAAACACTGATACAAAATCCCTATCTTCACTACCCTGCATTTAAACCTAGATACAGTTCCCACCAGTCCAAATTCATTGTCAATCATCTGTTCAACAAAAAAAAGTACAGCAAATAGCCAAACTAGCCAGAAAACGATCAATATTGAACCAAAAAGGGATTAAAACTTGTAGCAGGTGCCATGGTTCCCCAGTCAGAAATGCAATCTAAGCTACCATACTCAAGCAAACATCACAAGTTTATGATAGTAGTTGGTTACCAGAAGCTACTTTATGCAGAGTGCCTCTGTTTGAACAACTTCATCGAGTCTCTAGATCGTCTACACTAACTTTAGAGCTGAGGTGTACTGAAAGAGTGAAGACAACTGAAGAGAACAAGGCCCAGGTTTCCTGCAACAACAACAACAAAAACACAAGTATTTTGAAGCACTCCCAAGAAATAACATCAGCTAGAAAGAAATTACAAATTCGAAATAAGCTTGTCAAGCAGGCAAGTCAGGTATTAAATAATTCGATCCATATTGACTATTTATATGCAATGCAAATCGATGACCAATACCCAAACTGATCCGGGATTGAATTTAAACAATTTTCTCCTTAAATTGTTGCATTTGAAGAATTGAAGGCTCCAAAAACCAGCTCATCGAGTTATTAAGGAAGCTCAGGGTCGGGTTATGAACGGGGGTGTGAAGGTGGTGGTTAAAGTTCAGCTCAGGCCATCTATAAATCATGAAATGGGTTTAGACTTTGGTTTTGCGAAAGTATAAACTTAGCATCACCTTCCAAGAAGTCTCAGATTGAGGAAAATACACAAGATGAAGAGTTATCAATCTTCATCTTTTGGAATGCAAGCATAATTAAATTAACGTAGCATTAAACCCCAATCAGAAGAAATACATTTAAATTAACGTGGCATATTTTAAGTCATCTATATCCTGTCAATTATAAACTTGACATTGTCTAATCTCAGTTCCAGGAGAAACACATTGTTCAAGCATTTCATCAACCAAGTAGTAGACAACAGTTCCTCAACTTCTCCTCGTATGTACCTTCTCATTTCTATACGGTTTGAAAGTCTCTTTATCCACGAAAATCAAAGCCACATAGGCAAAACATGTGCAAACTTGACGAAAGGCGAATCAGAAACCACCATGTTCCGGCAGCTGAAAGAATCAAATCGCTAGAGTATCAGTATGGAAAGTGGCAACAACGTCGAAATCCAAGCTTAGCACACAATTCCATCCATGGCATCGTCTCTCAATTGACTGTTTTAGAATAGAATTGACTGTTTCTAATGACCTAAATGACATGTTTAAGAATGCCTTGAATGCATGTTTTACATGGGGAAATGTAATTTTCAAGGATAAATATCGCATTTGACTAAATTTTGAGCATCCCCTACTCATTTAACAGACTAAACAGAAAGTAAATATTAACCAGGCGGGCCGATAGCATCTCAATGCATTGGGTTCGGCCTAAAAACCGGCGAACACTGCAACTGTTAGAAGTCTTTTGCTCGAACCTATTATAATTGATCTCTGCCTTTTTTCCACCAAAAAAAGGAAAAAACTCTGCCTTGTCGATGTTCTTAACTGAGGAAATATTGGCCGACTCCACTTCTAGGCATTTTTGGCACCAGCTGATCGAAGGTGCAGACGGTCCTCAAATAAGCTTTCCAGCAAAACCCATCTCGCAGCAGTTTAGGTTCAGAGCAAAACTGGAGTTTAAAGACAACCTCAAGCAATGGGAGATCCAAAAAGAGGTTGGCCGGCCCGATTTGTCTCTTTTCGAGTATCGCGGATAAGAAATTGCGGGAAAGAGATCAACCCGGATAAGAAATTGCAGTAGAAGCGAAAAACCAAAATAGAAGTGAAAAGCAAACCTTCTTCCTCGCGCTCTTCCAAATCTCAAGTGCTATGAATTCAACCCTCTGTTCCCCACTCCCAAGCCTCAGGAAAATTCATCTCTCCGTCGAAACATAATCAGACGATGCAATGAGGAAGAGTTTGTAGTCGAAGCTCGAGAACGGAGAGGACCAAGAGGCTCTCAAGATATTGGAGAGTACTCAGTAGGCGATGGTCGCGACAGGCGTCGGAGAGGCGACGAGGGAGGTGAGACCGTCGCGCACGAGAGAGGGAGGCGAAAGCGAGAGAATGACAGCTTAGGGTTTAGGGCATCCCGTATCAGTCTCCATGAATGGTTTCTGGGCTTGTTTAACAGATTGTGCTCAGGCCCGAGCCCAAACAAGGAAACAATAATAATAGGTAATACCCGAACACGAAAACAAGACTAGCACAAAATACCCAAACAAGTTAAGACCCGAACAAAAATATGTGCAAATTTTCGGGTCGGGTCGGGTCTTGTCTCGGGTCGGGTACCTTGTTCGGTATGGACACCCCTAACACGTTCTTCCTTAACTCCCTAAATGGGCTGAAAAATAGGCCCATCGACTGGGTTCCGCACGGCCCATACCGACTCATTTGTCATCCCTCCACGTTAATATTCCAAAGATATTTCTTTATATATATATATATATATATATATTCGTAGAACCAACCATTCAATGGGTTCTCCGTCACCTTCCGATCACCAATCCGCTCCGCGCAATCTCCGTAGGTTCTGTCTCACATTACACAGACAAATCTTTGACCAGTGTTTTGATTCGACTGTCATGTCTAAGGTCGATGCCGATGTCGACGACGGTGCGGGAGATGTGGAGTTCAGAAACCCTGATTCCGGCGAGCTCTTCCGATGAGTTATCTTCCCCAATTCTCCGTGCAATTGCTGTTTGATATCGTTTGTCAGGGTCAAGCAATATAATGGTTCGGTTCCTATTTATTGCTTGGACCGTGGTGTAAGCAAGTCCCATGGCCATGCAACTGTTGTGAACTTTTCAAGGG
Source organism: Rhodomyrtus psidioides (assembly GCA_021437785.1). Taxonomy (NCBI): domain Eukaryota; kingdom Viridiplantae; phylum Streptophyta; class Magnoliopsida; order Myrtales; family Myrtaceae; genus Rhodomyrtus; species Rhodomyrtus psidioides. The sequence goes on from JAILYB010000002.1 coordinate 22,038,425, forward strand.
ACTCAGGCATCACCAGGCTAGTACTTCAATGAAAAAATGTAGTTACTTAGGGGGTGCATGAAACCCATTCTGTTTCATGGCACAATTTCTGGCAAGAAATAGGTTTTTCCATTTCTATTTCCTAAACGAGTTTCTCAACTAAAAATCGCGTTTGATAACGATATAATTTTTCTATTTCCGAAACAGAAATTCGTTTGATAATAGCATACAATTTCTCTTCCCTAACCCTATTTCCGACGGCGGCGACCGGCGACGGTGACGACGATCGGTGGTGGCAGCGGCGGCGACGTGACCGGAAGCGACGACGACCGACGGTGACGACTGGGGACGGCGACCGGCGGCTGTGGCGATCGGCCGGAGATGGCGACCGGAGGCGGCGGCCGGCAAAGGCGACTAGCGGCCGGTGGCGGCGACGACTGGCGGCAGCTGCGACCGGCGGCGGCGGCGACCGGCGCCGGCGGGGGCGATGGCCGGCGACTGGCGGCGACGGCGGCCACGACGGTCGAAGACTTTTTTCTATTTCTCAAATCTTAGCCCAAATCTATTTCTTAGCCAAAAGTTTGGCCGGGGAATAGAAAAACAGAAATGCGTCATCAAACGAATTTCTTGTCCAAAGCTATTTCTTGGAATAGAAAAACAAAAAAACAGAGAAATAGAATGGGTTTCATGCACCCCCTTAAGGGAATTAGAGTAGAGAATCGGAAAACCCCTCCTCTCGGAAATTCTACTCGAACGCATAGAAAATTACGATCTTGAAGCTCTTGTTTTGTGGGTTCCAATGCGACTTAATTTGCTTCCTTCCCGAGCCCAATGATAAGACAAAGCTACCCAATTTCCCCAATCGATCCTTTCCCACACCTCTCTGATCTTCACACACGTGAGTCCTCAACACTTAATGTCAAATGCGAGGTAAGATTGAACATGCAACAGGGGGTAAGTGCGGCTTCCACCGCGAATCGCCAGTACGTACAAGCGATACCGCAAAAGTAGCAAAAATTAGAAGCACCTCGATAGTATGTGATCCAACACAATTTTCATAGTCACTCATGCAAAAGTTACAAACGTAATTATTTCATGCATCTCTGCAGGTGCTTCTGGAAGGTATTACGCGCATTGGGTATGGAAATGCTCATAACATCCATTCAATCATATTCGTACGGGAAAAAATAACTAGATATCTTCTCCGTTCAAACCTTTTATAGGGAATATACTCCTCCGGGGTAAGTATATCGTAAGTGGCATAACTTTTGTACGGCGCTCACTCGAGCGACGTAACTTTTTTTTTTTTCGATCACTCGAGTGCCATAACTTTAAAAATCGATCACTTGAGTGCCATCGCTTACGTGGACACCGGAAAGCTGACGTGACAGCCGAAAAAGCTGACGTGACACCGACGAAATGATTTTTTTGAATATTTTAATGGACACCTGGAATTTTTTTATAATTTTTTTATTTAGTTTGCAAATTTGAAAATAAAAAATGAAAATATGATAATAAATAAAAAACAAAAAAATTCCAGAAAATATTTATTTTTTTAAAAATCCATGTGTCATTAAAAATAAATAAATATATAAGAAAAATCCATGTAGGATAATTTAAAAATAAAAAAATGAAAATATGATAATAAATAAAAAAGAAAAAATTCCAAATATATATATATTTTTAAATCCAAGTGTCATTAAAAAAAATAAATGTAAATTCCATGTAGGATAATTTTAAAATAAAAATGAAAATATGATAATAAATAAAAATAAAAATTCCAGAAAATATTTATTTTTAAAAAAATCCATGTGTCATTAAAAATAAATAAAATAATAATAAAAATTCCACATAGGACAATTTAAAAATAAAAAATGAAAATATGATAATAAATAAAAATAAGAAAAAGGTCCAAAAAATATTTAAATTTTTTCAAAAAAATCCACGTGTCATTAATAAATAAATAAAATAATAATAAAAATTCCACGTAGGTCAATTTAAAAATAAAAAACGAAAAATATGATAACAAATAAAAAATATAAGAAAAATTCTAGAAAATATTTAAAAGATCAACGTGTCATTAAAAAAATAAATAATAAAAATCCCACGTAGGACAATTTGTCGGAAGTGGCACTCAAGTGAATAATTTTCGCTGGAAGTGGCACTCAAGTGATCACCGTCGAAAAGTTAAGGCACTCAAGTGAGTATTTCCAGTGTAGTCTGAAATTCTAATGGCCAGCCCTTTAGTTAGGAAGCATAACGTTATATTTCTATAGTTAACCTAGGTTTAGTCACGGGCTTAGGCTTTTTCTGGTTAACGGGCCATTATTACGATTATTATAAATACAAATAATATTGTAAATCAGAATAATGTATCCTTGTTTATTGAAAAAGTATTTATTAACAATCGTATTTCTCTATAGTTCACTAATTGAATCGATGCGTGGTCTTGTCTTAAGGCCTATTAAGAAGCTTTTGAACATAAATAAGAACAAAAAAGTAATTGCTCCTAAAATTTATGTTAATGTTGAACAGTTGATTTCTGTATATTTAACACTTTATTCAGTGAAAAAGAGTCCCATTTAGGATTTGTCAGAATATGTGATAAGTATGGCATAAGTAATCCGGATGATAAGCCAATAAGGAATTCATACACTTAAAGAGCGACTTGTACTAGGATTGATAGTTAGACTAGAAAACCTTTGGCTATTAGGATTCAGGAATCATCTGAGACAATAATCCTGGGAGTTCTTCATAAACTCCTTTAGTTAATTCTTTCAGTTGATCATGTCTCCCAACAACTTGCATTCTGAAGGCATCTTCCCAACGAAGCGCGACTCCACCACCATGGCACAACAAGAACAAGATCATTCCACACAGTCTCCGCCCATGCCCATGAATGGACTGAGAGACGACGACAACAGAGAGAGTACTCACGACCTTTTCGGCGGAAAGACAGCTCTTCAGGAAACCAATGAGGTTCACAATCGGGATGATGACCCTAATTTTTCCTGCTTCACGACAACGCCGGCCGTTCATATGAATGGACCGAGAGGCGACGACAGTAGAAAGACTATTTACAAGCTTTTCGGCGGAAAGACCGCTCTCCAGATAATCAAGGAGGCTCACAATCGGGATAATGGCCCTAATTTTTCCTACCTCACGACAACACCGGAGGAATATTTTGATTTGACCGTAAAACCAGAAGCGGTCGGCACTGTCGAAAGGAAAGGAGCATAAGGTCGAGGAGAAGGGACGAATGTTCGTCCCCGTCCACATTGATTTGCAAACTGTTTAGAAATAATTAGGTTGACGATTAGACTCGTTTTTATGTTTTCTGTTGAAATTTGAGTACTTAGATTTCACTAATCATTGGGGGTAATTCCCATATTTTTCGTTTTTTTTAGTATTGATGCACGAGGACAATTATCTTTCGTGCCTTTGATGTTCAGTTTTAATTGTCATATTGTATTTCATGTATTTTTGTTTCGTAGGTTGAATTGCAAGTATACAATCTCGGTAATGATCTCAGGTAAAATATGGGGATTTGACTATCGAAACTAACTTAAGTAACTTAAATTTACGCATACATGCGACCGGTAATCCACTCCGTCGAAGCGACTTGCATAGAGCAAATTCTTCTATTGATAAGCAAAATTAATTCTCGAATCGTCGCTTAACCTTTAATTAGAACAGAAAACCAAAACCATTTACATCATAATCCAAAAGATGATGCTATTGTATCTTATAAAAACTAAAACAGACTCCGTAGTTATGCATTTTTGACCATACATATCAATTTGATGAATTGATCATAGAACTACTTCTTCGCACATGCATTGTGACATGTGCTGGGAGAAATAATTCCTAAAGAAATAATCACATGAAGTAAGGAGTTTTCGCAACATTTAGTAGAAAGACTGTAGCGGAGTAGGTAGAGCATGTTCCGTTTTGCTTCCGGATATAACAAAATTAACGTAATTAAATTTTGACTTTAAAACTTTTATTCTCAACATTGAGGGCTTTAATAGATATAGTTCGGCAAAATGACACTAGGAATGTCAATATTTGTGTACGACGCTCACTTTAGTGCCAATATATTTTTTTTTGTATCACTTAAGCGCCAATTTTTTTGAAAAACAGTTATTTCAGTGCCAACTCCAGTGAGGTTGCCGGAATTGACACTAAATTGATCACTTTTTCTCTGATTTAGCACTAAAGTGATCGTTTTTTGGATAACTTAGGTGTCAATATTTTTTTTTTAAAAAATGATTATTTAAGTGTCAATTCCGGTGAGTTCGCCGGAATTTCCCGCCGTTAGCACTAAAATGATATTTTTTTCTCCGATTTAGCACTTAAGCAATAAAAAAAAATTAACACTAAAGTGAGCGTCATATACAAATATTGGTACTCTTGGTGTCCTTATGCCGATATAGTTCTATTCTATGGACTAATATGTGTAAAAGGTGTTCGGTTTTCTTGATAAAAGGAAACAAGTAAAGAATAATGAGTATTACCTATTGTATAATTTGTTTGGCGTCATTATCTTTGTAAATCTAAATAATTAATCCTACGAGCCCCTTCTCTTACAAACTTGAGGTTAAGGATAACTTTTGCCAACCGAAAATAAAGTTGTCACTGACATAAGTTTTGAACTTAATCCTTATAAACACACACGATTTGATGTATCTAACAAGGCAAAATCTCGTGTCTACTTTTAAGATTAGTAGTTCTCGGATGACGCATTAGTATATTCGGAAAGTAATTAGATGCAAGTTCATTAACCTTGATCAGTAATAGTAAGAACATCCCGCAAAACGTAATAAGTTTATTCAATCCAACATTCGGATGAACTAATGATTTAGACAAAGAAAGCTCACGAGCTGATTTAGCTTGAACGTTATATTGACTAGAGCTAAAGTACTCGCACAACATGAGGGCCAGGTTGAACGGGTGAGCTTGCTAGTGTCAAATTGCTCTCATGGCAACGACGAATATAACCGGTTCTAATGTGTCCTGTAAATTAGTGGCATGATTAATTTTTAAGCTTGTGAGCATTCTCAGGACTATGTTGGGTATATTCTCTAACTAATTTATTTTTCGTGAAAACAAGTGAAACTTTACATAGAATTGCAATGACAAAGCAATGGACAACGACATTATTATTCAACGAAAACGTGGGTGGTACTTGCACTGATTCCGATGGGGGAAAAGGACACTTCTGCTCAAAAAATTTTGTATGGAGATGACTTTGGTGGCAAAAGTTTCAATCGGATCACTTTATTGTCAAGTTTTTGGAAAAATGATCGTTTTAGTGAAGTCCACGTGGTCGCCAGAGAGTCTAGTCAACAGCAAAAGCCTTCACGACGTCATTTTGGACATGGTTCTTCAAATAAGAACCCTAAATCAGCCGATTGAAGAAAAAAATCCCCAATTTCAAACCCTAGCCCCAATTTCAATTTGCCCCAAAGACATCACAGCTCATACTTGGAAATGGAGGACTTCACTAGCGGCTTCAGTAATGCCTCAAATCCTAAATCAGCCAATACGAGAAAATCCCCAATGTCAAAGCATAACCCTAATTTTTCTGTCCAATCGGAGCCCAAAATTTCTTAGAGCTTTAAGCTGACTAGATAATCCTTTCCGTGGCTCAGCTGACTATACCAGGCACTGGTCTTCTTCGTTTTTTGCTGGTATTCCTTAACAAAATTCTCAGAGCTTTAAGCTGGCTACATAATCCTTGTTTGAAGGTGCATATAGAAAGTGATCACTGGAGGATTAGAGGGTCCTGAATATTATCGTTAGGTAATTAAGGATAAATCAGTTGTTAGAATCAATAGGTCTTCAGAGCTTTTTCCATTCAATTAAAATCACACCTACGTTCAATCTTTTTGTTAAGCACCACTGTGTTTGGTTTGTATAGGTGCGTATATTTTGTCTTGAGCACTCATCCACTGATGGTCTTTTCGTCTTGTAAATCCCCGTTGTCTAGCATCTTGAAGTGCTTGTAACTTGTAAGTAATGATTCCGTTCTGCAGGCAACAACTTGATAACAGCTGAAACACATATAACACAAAATGACCTCATACCTATATCATCTTTGAGAGAGAATAAGAGCTAAAAGTTTCAAACAATTCATGAAGTTCTGAAAGCTCTCATTTACGCAACTTTCCTGGATTAATCATTGTGAAAGAAAAAGCCAATTTCAATGAAGGGCCATCTATATCACTATTTAAGAAGATATATTTTAGGTGAGGAGACGAGCACCTGAATAACAGCCAAAGCTGCAGTCTCAAGAGGCTGATGAAGTGAATGATATATCGATATCTGTATGGACTTTGACTCGAGGAATGCCCTCGTCACCATATCGATGATTCTTGAAGACTCCTTCCCAACCAAAAAACCTTGTTCACTCTCTTTGATGTCCAGCCGGAGCAAAGGAGGAGGGTACAAGTAAGCACGTTCCTTTGTAAACAGCTTGCAGTAAATTTGGGGAGCTTGAGGACAGAGTTGAACCAGCAATTTCTAAGCAGAGACACAGCTTTTCCACCAGTCCTGAGGCTTTGGCATGATGCGCTATCTCTTTCACAGTTTCAAACACCACAGAGGGCACATGTTCTGCATCATTGTTGACATCTGAAGATGCTTTAAGAGAATGAGCCACTCCAGATAACACGACTGTAATGCAACCTATGGACTCATTCAAAATTCTTCCAGAAGCATCTTCATTGCATCTAACAACCTGCATATTCAACACCATAATATGGCAGCTTGCAGTTTGCACACTGGTTACATTTGCCCAAAACTATTTTTTTTTACCACAAAAAATCCTAAACTAGTACTTTTATGATAAATTTACCCTAAACTAATTTTTTTGACCAAGAAAAAGCCCAAAGTGGTATACCTATGACAAATTTACCATCTGTTAAATTGGATTAATATCACGAAAAACCCTAATTGATAAACCCGTGACAAAGCAGAGAGTGAAAAATCCTAAATTGGTACACTCGTAAATTACCACATGCCATTTGACTTAGCAATTTGACTGTTAGATTTAATGAATGCTAACGGATGGTAAATTTATCACAAGTGTACCGGTTTGTGGTAAATTTATCATAAGTGTACCGGTTTGGGATTTTTGGTGGTAAAAAAAAATAATTTTAATTTGAGGTAAATTTGTCATAGACTCACAGGTGTACCGGTTTGGAGTTTTGCGTTGTATTAATCCAAATTATTATAAGGCCCTCCGGGCGATTGATCACGGCCGAGACTCACGTCTCTCTCTTTCTCTTCTCCCTCTTTCTTTCATCGAGTATTTTCACGGGCTGAGGCTTTTTCTGTTGATACGCTTCAAAATTCGTAGCCTTTTCTTGATTAAACTAAGGCTCAATTGGCCTCCTTCTCCACCTTGCAATTTACGGCCAGCCCATGTCTACATGGCTTGGCTCTTGGCTGAATCCTGCTCCTTGCAGGCTTAATGTAAGCCTTACTTATGCTTCAATAATCTAAAGCCTTTCCCTAATCAGACTTTAAATGAGCTGAATTATGCTCAAATTAGGCCAATTACAGGCCTGATTACTTGGAATATTTTTACCTATATTCCCCCCCCCCCCTCCCCGATGGGCTAGCTGAATTATGCCTTCCCTTGTGCGCTCGGTCCATTCTATGAAGCACAGACTCACTCGCCGCCGGTTTAATTATGTTGCCACGAACTGGTTTATATGAGTGTTCCTAAAACATTATGCAAATTAGTTATTTATTTTTGTTCAGGGGCCGGCGGTCGGTCCCTAACATTCTATACAATTAATTTCTATAGTCAAAATTTAGATGTCAACATGTAGTAGTAGATTTTCTCGAAAAGTTGGTACGTGGAGCTAGTTTTTCTTCTCTCTTTTCCATTGTGAGTCACATCTTGGCAAGAACCAATCTAGTGCGGACGAATTGTCTCGCTAGATAAGACCTGGAAATGGAAAATTAAGGGTGGTTAGATGTTCCGGCAAAACTTTGGATGTGGAGCTAGCTTTTGTGTTCTCTCATCCTTTATGTTATCGTTTGTTATCATAACATGGTTTGAAAGGAAAAGACAACTTATCTTTTCTTTCTCTCTCTCTCTCTCTCTCTCTCTATATATATATATATATATATATATATATATATATATATATATATATTTTATAAGGATAATGAAGTTTTATTAACTCAAACATTAAATGTGGGATGATTACTGTTAACAAAACGGCCATAACCATTCCCGTCACAAAAATTTCACGGTACCGTATTCATATTATTACAGTTGCTATTATTACGGTTATTATAAATATTACTGTCATTATCCCTGCCGCGGCGTTACGCGATTTTTCTTTAACCAGCGAATTGAGAGAAGGAAATATTTTCACAATCAAATAATTACTTACGTTCGTACCATAAGTAAACGTTCGCTATATTAGCGAAATCTTTCCAACCAATTAACTTTTGTAATTGCAAAAACAATGGATCACTATCGATTGAAAAGAGAAAAGGAAAATATTTTCCGCGATTTTATTCCTCTCCAAATGGACTAGTCGGTGTAATAGATCGAAAACATTTTAGTCCGCAAGTTGGAATACTAAAAAAATAGAGGCATAAAAATCGTGGATTGAAAATAATATTATAAATCAGAATGATGTGTCCTTATTTATTACCGAAAAAATTTATTAACAATCATATTTATTTATAGTTCAAACTAATCGAGTCGATGCATGGTCTTGTCTTAAGGCCTATTAAGAAGCTTCCGAACATAAATAAGCATTAAAAGCAATTGCTTTTACACTTATGCTAATGTTAAACAGTTGATTACTATATAATTAACAATTTATTCAGTGAGGAAGAGTCCCGTGAGGATATATCAAATTATCTGATAAGCATGGCCAAAGTAATAATCCACATATATAGTTGATAATTTAATTAAGTTCTTTAAACCAATAATAGTAATCCACAGTTGATAATCCAATTAAGTTTTTTAAACCAACAAAGACTTTAGACACTTGAAGATAACTTGCACTAGGATTCCTTTGTCTATTAGGATTCAGGAATCACGTTTCTGAATATATAAACCTCTTGACTGAACAAAAGGGACTCCATAGTGAATTCTTTCAGTCCTCGGAGAGCTGCTTCAATTCTGGAGGCATCTTCTCAATGAAACCCAGACTCTTTCATGGCACTACAACGGGAAGATCATTCCACAAAGTCTCCGGTCGTGCCCAATGGACCAAGAGACGATGACGACGGAGAGAATGCTTATAAGCTTTTCGGCAAAAAGACCGTTCTCCAAAAAATCGAGGAGGTTCACAATTGGGATGAAGGCCCTAATTTTTCCTACTTGACGATGACGCCGGCCGTGCCATGAATGGACCGAGAGATGACGACAGCGGAGAGAATATTGACAAGCTTTTCGGCAGAAAGACCGCTCTTGAGATAATCAAGGAGACTCACAGTCGGAATGATGCCCCTAATTTTTCCTACTACATGACAACACCAGTAGAATATTTTGGCTTGACCGTAAAACCAAAATCGACCGATGAAACGGCATTGTCGAAAGGAAAGGAGCATGAAGTCGAGGAGAGTGGAGGAAAGTTCGCCCCCGTCCACATTGATCTGTAAACTGTTCAGAAATAATTAGGTTGATAATTAGAGGTTTTATTTTTTTGTTGAAATTTCGGAGTATCTAGATTTGACTCATTGTTAAGGTAATTCCATATTTTCGTTATTTTAGCATTCATGCGTGAAGACAACAATTTTTTCGTGCCTTTGATATTCTGTTTTAATTGTCTTGTTGAATTTCATGTATTTTTGTTTCGTAGTTTGCATTGTAAGTATATATATAATCTCTCTAATGACTTTGGAGTATATATGGGGATTTGACCATCGTAATTTAAGCCGATAATCTACTTAGTGCTGTCAATATGGGTCATAGACCCATATTTCATCCATGTTTTGTATAAAATAGGTCTTATATGGGTCATTAACTTTTAAATGACTCACTAAAAATGGATCCAAAATGTTGAAGTAAAATTAAATGGATCAATAATAGGTCACACACTTAAACCCATTTTCAACCCATATTGACATCTTCCTTGCAAATGAGCCCAATACTTCAAAGGCTTTGTTGTTGTTGTCGTCGTCGTCGTCGTCGTTATTATTATTATTATTATTATTATTATTATTATTATTATTATTATTATTATTATTATTATTATTATTATTATTATTATTATTATTATTTTAAATTTCTATTTTTATAATTGAAATGAAATAAATTTGAAAAGAAAAAAAATATAAATGTCGTCGGTCGCCACCCGTCGAAGCCTGTCGCCGTTGGTCACCTATAGCCGCCCGCCACTGCCGCTCGCCTACCGCCGCCGGCAGCTGGTCGCCGCCCCTGCCGTAGGTCGCCGGTCGCCGCCGCCGGACGTTGGAGAAAAATAAAAAATACTTTTTAAAAAATAAAATATTTTGAATAAAAGGTATTTTTAATAATAAAGTATTTTTGTTCATATGATCTAGGGCGCTAAAGCTCTCTGAGGGCCTCAATAGATAGAGTTCTGTGGACATTAATCTGTAAAAAGTGTTCGGTTTTCTTGTTAAAAGTAAACAAGTAAAGAATTTGTTTGGCGTTACATACTTTGATGTACCTAACTTATTTTATACACATGATTTGATGTACTTAGCTTATTAAACATGTAGCATTCGACCAATAATCGTTTCCATTCTCAGCTTGGTATAAATACGATTGTGCATTCAAAATACTTTATAAAAAAATAAATTGACTCCCCCTATATCCCAATTAATTTTACTATTTATGGAATTAGTCGTCGTGATTCATTAAGAAACATACTGGGTCTGCATCAAAATCATTCTGATTCTTTGATTTTATTTTTCGAAACATAAAAAGATGAGAATCCTGTTTGGTAATGTAAATGATTCTGATTTTGTTTCCAGAATCAATTTTATTGAATCATAATAAGTTTTAGAGCAAGAACAAGAATACAAAAAGTTGATTCTGGAAAAAAGAATTCGTTTTGAGAATCACAAAATAGAATGAAGTCTTTTTTTCTCAACAAAAAACAGAACAATGAGGTCTTATTTTTATTTTAAAAAATAAGATAATAAAAATAAAATAAAAAATTAGAAAAAAATGGAAAATTTCTAAAAAATCACAAAAATTTAGAAAATCCCTAAAAATAGAAAAACCTTAGATTACGCTACTTTGGCCTCATTTTCATAAATTTGAGCATAAATTTTCTAGATTTCATAAATTTCCTAGATTTCATAGATTTTGTTCTTTTTTAGAAAAATCATAAGCACCTTTTGAAATTAATCCGAACCACATTTTTCTAAGTCTTTGGGGTTTCTTTAGGATTTTATGATGCGATTCATCAATATTTATGCACTTGATTTCATTGGTTATGATTTGCGTAGGTTTATATAATTTAGACTTAGTCTAGTTTTAGAAAAGGGAAAAAACCCTAAACTATGCCTATCGTGACACATTTACCCCAAATTTTATTTTGTGACACGAAAAATCCCAAACTATGTCATGGTGACAAATCTACCCTACGTTTCAACTCCGTCTGTATCCACCGTTAAAATGCTGACGTGGCAAAAAGAAAAGAAAAAAACACTGTTCATCATCTTCTCCATTGCACCGTCGCTCATCGCTGCTGCACAGCTGGGACTCGTCCCTCGCACTGCCGCCGGGTTACGCTCGCCAAACCTCCTGGGCATCGTCGGCTGCCACCAAGACCGCTCGCTCGGACTCGCTCACTGGATTTGCTCGTCTAGTCCCGAGGCATCGACAATGGGGTTTGTCCATCATGCGGCCTCTTCTGGTTCGGCCTGCCTTGTGTGCTTCTACCAGTTCGGGTTGACGGAAAACGCTAGGTCTGCTCTTCTGGATTCGTTCGCCGAAAGCGTTAGGTCCGGTCATCCGCTACTGAATCATCAATGCTGGGATCTGCTACGTCTATTCTGATCTAGCCATCGCACCTGTTTCACACCGCTATTGGCCTCCACAGAGATGAACCCGAGATGCAGCCACTCAAGGTCGCCGTTTGCGAGACTGAGTTGGGTGATACCTTCGCGGTCCTGGACTGTGGACATGACGAGGCCATAACAAGTTCGTCGGGCTGCTTTATGCGACACCAGGCGTCCCTCGCAACTCTGTGGCTACTCACTCGCTGGTTGCAGCTTGCCGCCGTTGCTGGTTCTGGGACTTGCCACCGCCATCGGGATCTACTTGCGCCACTCCACCCGAGTCGCCCGTCTCTACTGGTCCGAGTCGCCCGTCCTTGCCATCTAGGTCGCCCGCTTCTACTGGTTCGCATCGGCTGCCCCTGGATGGTGGTTGTCCAGCGGTGGTGGCGTATGTCTGGTCGGGTGATCTCCAAACTCCTTGCTCAAGCTGCTGCTCAGCGTCCTCTTCCTCTCATAAACCCCCCTGAGCCTTCTATATACTCCCGACGCCCATAGAACGAGCAGTCTTGGAAACGAAGGATTTCAGGTTAGCTAGGGTTTTGGGGTGGATCCCTTTTGGGGGTGAGGGAAGCGTGGGTTGCTGGCTGTGGCGGTGGGTTGGAGAGGAGAGAGGCCAGAAGGAAGAGGGTGGGTGGAGGGGGTGAGGTTTCTGGCGAGGAACAGTACTCTACAAACAAGTGGAGAAGACGATGAACAGTGATTTTTGGGGGTGTTTTTTGCTTTTCTTTTTGCCATGTCAGCATTTTAACGGTGAATTCAGACGGAGTTGAAACGTAGGGTAGATCTGTCACCATGGCATAGTTTGGGATTTTTCGTGTCACAAAACAAAGTTTGGAGTAAATGTGTCACGATGGGCATAATTTAGGATTTTTGGTGGTTTTTTCCCTTTAGAAAATTATGGAAAAAGAGAAAATAATCAGCACGAACACTTAGCAAGCTCTTGTTCTTAAGTTTTGGATGAATTAAGAATAAGACTTGATTTCTTTAAATAAAAAAACGCACGCCAATGCAAGATAGTGCAGTGCATTTTCCCTTGCAGAAACGAGGTGTCGCTGGTGTTGATTATCCGCTCGCTCAAAAGAGTTGGATGAAACCTTACAATAAATGGCGAAAATGAATTGTGATAATTCTTGATATTTATTTTTACATTTCAATATGCAATATATTATATAAGAGAATCAATATGGATTAATCGAAACGTAGGATGAAATTTCACAAAGTAACTACGTAATTATTTGACTTAAATGACAAAAATTAGGAAGAACAATTGTTCTCGGGAACAGAAATTATGTGCATTTACCAAACACATTTCTGTTACAGGAACAAATATTTTATGCAGTTACCAAACGCGTTCTGATTCTCCGAATCTCATCTAGGGAACAGAATCAGAAAATGTCATTTTAATTAAAATCACTTTTTCAGATTAGAGTGGTTACCGTGCAAGCCCTAAGTCTCAAATACATGTGCAAGAATATATGAATTAAAAAAATGAATTTTGTCAAACAAAGACCGAGACTAGCTATAAAGCAAACTTTCAGGAAAATAGCCATAGCTAACTTCATTAAATTAAATTAAAGTGGTGAGATATCATTGTTGGTTTGGTAGTAAAAATAAATATAATAAATGAGATTTTTTTTTTTGATAACCGAGGTTTCGCGCGGCCGGCGAGCTTCGCTCAACCAGCGGTGGAGCACGACTAGTCCTGGGGGGTAGCGCAGTAATAAATGAGATTATTGTGGCCCCTCATTTCCAAAATTCTAATTGGCTGGCAGGCGGCTACTGTTATGTTTGGCATTGTTACAGTGACAGGAAAACGATCCTACCTTTTCTTCTTCTTTAATCTACACTAATCGTTTATTTTTTTCGTTAAAAGTTCACGTCACCGCCCTGTTGTAGATGCCATAGCTGACTAAGACACGCAATAAATCAAACCCATTAAGCTTTTCGTGCAAATCGGCTGTGGTTCACTGAGTGGCGTATCCGAGATCTCCAATGAACATTTGGAATGTTATAACGACATATCGTCTGCCTTGTGTCGCTTCTCGTGATTTCTCAACGGATGATCAAGACGAAAGTCCATTTGATTATGCTTCAAACTACATGATTTGCGGACTTGTGATTTCTTTGGTCTAATAGAAGTTGATTAGCTAGAGGAAGTGAGAGAGTGTCCCTTCAGTATGAATAAAAAAAGCATCAAGACTGTTGAAATTAAAATTTCAGGGCTCTCTGATCCACTGACTTTGAGGATCAGCAGGTTTCGTATGACTTTTTTTTTTTCTTTTTTGGGTCGAATCGTATGACTTTCATCAGTCTAATTTAGCTTCAACAGTTTCGCTAACGAAAGAGACAAAAAGTAAACAAAAAAGAGAAAAGGGAGATTGATCCTAGCCATCCAAATTAGTTGCACAGATAAGTCCATTATCTTCGAGGGTAGTTTTTGTCTGAATAAGATGAAAATACTATACGGCTACGTTTGGTGGCTCGAATTTGGGCCCGGATAGGATAACAAATTACCCTATCCGATGTTTGGCGATGTCGTCCGGACCGAATAAATCCGGATAAAACACCGTATAAGAAATACGGGAAGGGGATATATAGGATACACCCGGATTGGATAAAAAATAACAAACCCTATTCACTGCGGAAGGACGTCACCACCATGAGATCTGGTCCACAACCTCTCAGCCGCTCCTCTAGGGTTTCTTTGATGGAAGTCTCCTCCGTGGCGGTGGCGGCGTCGGCTCCTCTATTGTCCGCCATAGTCGTCAGCCCAAGCCTGCCCTGTCGTGCTGCGATGCCGGATCGATCGGCAGGTCCGATGGGCGTGGGCCGATTCTGGAGCGGCGGCCAGCCGATGCCTCTGAGGAATCCGCCCCGGTAGTCGCCCACGATTTGAGCCCGGCCTCGATGTCGGCGGACTATCCCAGCAGCGGTCTGGGCGACGGAGTGGCGAAAGGAAAATGACATGTTGGCAGCACTTCGACGTTGAAGCTTGAGGAGTCGCTGAAGCTTGAGGAGTTGCATGGTAGGGTAGATTGCATTCATATTTTTTGACTACCTTATAATCGCATATTCAATCGTGGTCTTCTTTGCCAGTTTCGCCGGTTGTCATGAGCAATTGGACCGCCGCTGGCAAAGTTGTTACCGGTCCACTGCCGATCCATCTTGCATCATAGGTGTTATTGCGTCTGGAGATCCTAATTGTCATGGTTCCACCACACCACAATTGTTCTTTCGGAGGAATTCCCCCATGAAGAGCAATTGGTCGACAATCCACATTCGACATATGCCTAAAGCGAATTCAATTGAATATATCTTTACCTAACTTGGATTGTTTGAGGTTTTTATGCATATCTCGATTAGGAGAATTTCCGCACTAATAATCTCAATAATCTAGAATTCAAGCTGTTCAACCAAAAAAAAAAAAATAAAAAAATAAAAAAATCTAGAATTCAAGCTGCAATATGTTGGATCGGATTCTTGAGTGGTTTATATGTTTTTCTATTGCATTTTTAATTTAAGAAGCTTTACTATTTTGAAAAATATAAAAAAGTGGATTGCATAATACTGCATTCATATTAATTTACTACCTTAGAATCGCATATCTAAGAGCAATGTAGTTAATTGGGAAATTGCCTAATTTAGAATTTGGTTTAATATAAATCATTTAATAAGTTGAATTACATAGTCATTTATCTTTCTATTTCAACATTAAAGGAAAATTGCAAAGAAAATGCATAGATGTCATATAGGGATGATTTTTCATATTGTTGCCATGTTATTGCGACGTCACCTGATGTGTGGGGACGAGTTTCATATTCTATCCTGTTAATTAGTTCTAGGGAAAACCTCACATAGCATCTTTGAATACACATTCTTGTGATAGGGAGTGACATCCTATGATTAACTCACTTGAAATATTATCTGCTTTACTCTGGCCTATACTAAGTCATATGATTTTGAGTTTTGACCAAAGGTGTACGGGTAATCATTACCTCAGGAGGTCACTCATACTGATAGTGCCCTCAAGTGAACATGTTTAAGATGGATTTCATGCTAATCAATCCTATTACGAGCTAACTTCATTTCATAGAAAGAAAGTAGTACATGCTAACCAAATGTGATAGAATTGTCAAGAAATGTGGGATAGCCATATGGATCGTCCTTTTTTTTTTGGTCGAAACGAGCTAACTTCATTTCATAGAAAGAAAGTAGTACATAGTTTCAGATAGATGAAAATCCTACGAAGCAAGTAAAATAAATCTGAAAAGTGAATCAACTTGCTACAATTTATAGATACTGGCTTCTTCCTCGAAGATGGATCTGTTGCGGTTTCAAAGCTCGTGCGGCGGCCGATCACCAAACCTCGCATCTTCGATGATGGGAACAAACCGAGAAATTCCTCTTCAGTAACAACGGTTTTTCCAAAATGTAGTGCGCGCCAAAGCTCGGCGTCCCCAGCACCATTATCGTGTAGATAACATAACAACCCCAATAGGTCGAAGGAAAACAGAAAACGTCTTGAAAATCCCAGATCTATCTTTAGATCGGGATAGAGGAGCACCCAAATCTAGATCTAACTCTAGATCGGGAGAGAAAAGCTATAAAATATATAGCAGTTGATAACAAAATCACTATCAGATTTGCCGAAAATTAAAGGTGAAAAAGGAATTACCCTTTCGCCGAAGAGGAAAGCCGCCGAATTAGCCCTCACATCGCCCGTCACCGCTCTACAAAAACTCAGCAACCACCATGGGTTGGATTCTTCGCTGTTTGGCTTTTTGTAGCACCAGGTTTCGGGAAAGGGCTTGGCAGAGAAATGGAACGCAATAGATGAGGGGATGAGGGTGGGAACAAACCAAAACGGAAGAAGAAAGGGGGGCTGAGAAGGAAACTGGGGGAAGGGGGAGGAGGGAAGGATGGAGAGAGAGACTCTCTCTCTCCCTCCCTCAGGGAGGTCTGGTGTGCGGCGGCTTGAAGGAAGGGGAAACCCTAGCAGAGCGAGAGAGACAGTTTCATATTAAATTTTAACTTTTAATGGGCCATCAGAAAGAGTTCCTCGTCAAGGTATTTGTCACGCCCCGCCGTCCTAAACCAGGACGTACATCCGCTCATGCCGTAAATTCTATCCTAGGATACTCCTCTGTACGCGGCAAAGAAATGAGACTCGCATGCGGAAGAATAAAAGAAAATAAGGACACAACTCCATGCAAGATAACCAAAGTAAAACAAAGAATAAGACACGGGACAGGGAAAAGGTTATTTACATAACAAAAGGGCGAGTTTATACAACTGAGATTGGCACTAACTAATACCATAAGCTAAGGTCGAGGAAGACAAAAGGGCGAACAAAAGACAACCACTAGGCTCTACCAAAAAGATCGTCACCACCAAAAGACACCTCAAAAAGTCATGTGACGTCGAGCCCACTAAGTGGTACTCTTATCTTCGGCTCGACTCATGTCCCCTGCAGGATCATAGTTTGGGAAAGTTTTCGATCGCACTTCTATAGTGCTCTCCTCCATGTCGTCTTCAGAGTCCGATATCTCGATCACCTCGATGCTCTCGTCCCTAGCTGGGACCTCCTCCGGAATGTTCCTCGAACCTGCCACAGAAACCTATACCTCGATCTCGTCTCGAGAAGGATGGCACCACGATGACATAGCTCGCTTGGAAACCTCATGAGCCTTCAGTGGACCAATAGTAACGTCTCCAGTCCTCTTAAACCAAGCCTCAAAGCGGTATGGCTTCCAGTCTTCTTCCCCCTTATCAACCCATACTACCGTACTCTTCCTAATATATACCGTACCTCGTCTATCTAGAAATTCCTCAAAATAAGTTGTTATCTCCTTCGGGTCACCAAGACGAATGTGCATCATCTTTAGGGCTTGGGATCTGGAAAAGAAGGATCCCACGACGGGGTGAGACTTACGTCTCAGCAAGCTAGCCTAAACCTACCTAGGCCATCCGTCCCACCAGACCAAAGTAAACAAGGCAACGCATGTAATTTATAAAAGCAAGACATGGCATTAACTTAAGGTAAAATAGCATAGAGTGACCAAGTTTTCGTATTAGCTTAAAATTATTCTCATCATCACGTGAATTAAAAAGAAATCCACCTCCACTTTCAAACTTTCAGAGACTAGCCCGCGTTTAGACGCCTCAGGCTATCTCGATTAATAAACCTGTGTTCAGACGCATCAGGTTTAACAGCTTATCACCAAACTCATGTCGACATGTTAATTTCTCATCCCGCGTTCAGACGCATCAAGATGTACTTTCAATCACAACCCCGCGATAAATCGCCTCAGAGTGTACATAGCTCGCAACCCCACGTTCAGACGCATCAGGGTGCCACCGGCCTTAAGCTTCGTTTCATCAAGCTACTTGCCACCATTTATGTGTTCTCACAGCTCGATAGCCCATTTCCTTAAGCAATCTCAATCAAGAATCATTACGATAGACATTTAATTGCATTACCGCCATGAGGATTTCTAGGCATTCGAACACAAATCAATTGCTTGCCGAAAAGAAACAAACGTGCTTTGTCACAAGACACGATTCAAGAGTTGAGTATCATTCCACCACATGGGCAAGCAAGGCACATCAACGAGCACATCATCAATTTAATCATTCAAGCATAACAAATCAATCATTTCATCGTTTCCTCAATGGAAACCGTCCAGTCGCGTCCAAATGTCCTCAAATAGGTTTAGGGGTCGCTTACCTTCGTTTCGACTAGCAAGTTTTCACAAAACATCCTTCATCAAGCTCGACTCTCAATCGATTTCTTCGCTATCCAAAACAGGGCATCGGAACGACTTAGCGACAATCCGACGTTTCAATCAATTTATACAGTCTAGCCCCAATTCCACTCATCGTGGACCTCATTAACAACTCAAGGGACATTATAGTACGTCCTAACAACACATTTAGAGCATGGAGGCACCACGAACAGCCCCCAACAGAACCAAATTACTCAGAACCAAAACAGGGCAAAATCGGTTTTGCTCCTTTTCGCATAAACACTCCATGAATTCCTATTTTAGTTCCAATTTATCATCAATTTCTCTTGCTAAAACCTCGATTAACATGTTATATAGCCCCACGATGAATTTCGAAGCTAAATAACACTCTTACGACCTCCGACCAGCTCACTTCATCTCGTTTCGTCCGGCAATCAGAATCTGCCCCTACAAACCACCTCAATTAAACTATCGAAACTTAATCGAAACGTAACCAAATCAACGGCCCCAACTCAGTGAACTTAGTACTACATGTCATGTAGCTCCCATAAAAATTTTGGAGCCAAATGAATTCTCTAAGAGGTTGAACCATGGCCCTCTCTCAGTTAGCTTAGAATTTGTCAACTTTTTTTTTTATTCACCATAAATTAACCAGACCTCCAAATGACACAAAATCAACGGGAACTTGTTAAGGACAGGTTAAACTAACCTGTGGTAGTTGGCGGCCAGCCAAAAGGTCACCGGAAGTGACTATCGTACGGACCGAATGTGGCGGGCAGAAGCTGGTCGGCTGAGCAGTTTTCTGCTATTGGAGGAAAAACACAAAATGAAGGTGAAGAAGAAGATGGCTCACGAAATTTTGGGGGAAATGACAGATGAAATGAGGTTTCATTCCACCAAGGTCAAGGTTCTAGAAGATTAGGTTAGTGAAAATTTAATTACTCTCACCCAAGTAATGACACTTGTCCACATATCAATAATATCAAAGCTCCAATGACTAAATTGCCCCTCCTAAATTTGGCAGCCTCCTTGGGGAAGAAGAAAATGTCAAATGATTAAAATGCCCTTCTCAAATCATTAAGGCAATGTTAACTCTCCAAGGGAAAAATGGTCTTTTCACACCTTTCGTCCGAAATTTCAGTTTTTTGATATTTTCGTCCTCGATAAAATGGCGTCTAATCTATATCAAATGTGGTAATCCCTCATTTCCATTTTCGAATTCCGAGATCCTAATTCGTGATCGAAACTTCCGTCGATCGAAATTTCAATTTGTCTCGAACTAACGGGTGGCTTTTACGGACGTCACGCGTATCGACTCTGTGATTCTCATCACACTTAGGATAACTCAAACTACGGCGACTTTGGTTGTTATGCAATCACGAGGGTCTATCGCTAGCCCTGACGGCAACGATCGTCGTAAATCGATTTAGGAAAATTTCGCTAATCATACTTTGGTTAAGCAGCATCACCCGCATCCCAGCGTATAACACTAGTAATGTGTTCCTTAATCGTTCTTAGATCGGCCTCGGCTCTAAATGTTCCATCGACGATCCTTATGGTCAAAGCGCCGTTTTCTAATCGAGTTCCCTAGGTCCACGTATCTCATCGCGCGTTAGCTTTTCGCCTTCGGTTAATTAACTCGAGATTGATTAGATCCTAGCAAGACATAACTAAAATACTTCGACAAATTTCTTACAGTCAAAGGTGTCGGAATGACAGAAAAATCAGAATGTCATAGTATTTATCTACAGCTAGAGAAATCTTAGTGAAATGATACCGTATTGAAATTTTTAGCGCATTGTAGTAACAAATTATTTTAAGAGAATAAATTGTTTTTTTTTGGGTAAGATTAAGAGATTGAATTGTTATAACTTAGTATACTTAATTTTTAAATATAGAAAAAAATTAACGGATGCCTCTTCTCTAATATAAAGATAACAAGAAACACTTATGGTAAGTGATGACATCACAATATCTGTCTTGCATGATATAAATGTCAGCACATGCGCATGTAAACAAAAATTCCTGGACGTTATACAAAAGTTTATTTAATAGAATTGTCACGACTCGTCTCGAGTGCTGCCACCGGCTCATGGGCTAATGGGCCACCCGATGTCGCCTGATCGGATGCGGGCCTCTCCCAAGGTCCATTACCCAAATCACAACGGCTGTACATACGTGGTCGACCTTCGATGCGGTCTGGTGACATGTGATATGTGTACATGCCAAGGAGTTGCCACTAATCGTTTCGTGGAGGGTACTATCGAAAACCCTATCGAATAGTTGGGAGCGATCTATTCGATTCTGCGAAATCCAGAGAAGTGTGATCGATGACTTTGTTACGCCAACTGTCAGAGTTAACGCCCTTTCGGCACCTAAGTTGAATGATTTATCTAATCCTAAGATTTCATACAGACAAGTGGGGGTACGAACCTAAATCTAGGAATTCATGTAGAGAGGAATGACTACACTATCACTCACAATCAGTAGAAATAAATGCGTAAATCAAGGATCCAAACATGCAGATAAATCATATGAAAGTAGCATGTCATCCCTAGTAAGGCCCTATTAGCCTAGAGAAGTATCAATCAAGGCTTAGGAGCGATTTTAACATGATTTGCCCATGAGGGGGCAAAATCGTAATTTTGAGAAATTTGGGGACAATTTGCCCCAGAAGGGAAAAATTATAATTTCAGGTGGGATATGTAGTCAAAAGATGACGGAAATAGGATTGGCGACCAAACCAATCCATTTCTTATTTTTCGGGAATTTCTAGAATTTTTTTGGAATTTAAAAGTGATTTTACCTTTGGAGGGGTAAAATCGTCATTTTGGACAAAGACGGGAGATGAAAATCTCAAACATTAGGATTGGTCGACCACCTGACCCAAACCGAAATTTTAAGCAATTTTCAAGACTCGATTGGAATAGGAAAAATGATTTACCCTTTGAGGGGTAAAATCGTCATTTCAGGAAAAATGATGAGATTCGAAAACCCAAGCAAAAGGATTCGCTACCTAACTGGCCCTATCCTAATCGTCAATTTCCAGAAGAACGGATGAGAAATCCCAAAAATAGGATTGATCAATTGTCTGTGGTCAATCCTTAATTTTTGAGGATTTTTAGAGTGTCTAGGAATTTCCTATAATTTTTCTATATTTTTTTGGGATTTTCTAGAATTTTCTATCATTTTTTTTAGGATTTTCTAGGATTTTCTATTTTTTTTTTATAAAAAAAATTATTTTCTGATTTTTATTTAAAAAATGTTATTCAGACCGGGTCGGGTGACCCGGCCCACGACCCGCGGGCGACCGACTTGGCCCGGATCCGGGCCCGCATCAAAACGACACCGCTTCAGCCCTCTCTAGCTCGAATTTCAAATTCCCGTCCAAATCATACCAAAGGCCTAGATTGCGCCACGTGTTGACGCCCGAACGGCCCGATCTAAACAAGGAACCAACGGCCCAGATTGAAGTGTCCGATTGAACCGTGACTGTCCGATCTAAGGTATTTTTAATTTCTGAAAATTATTTTTAATTTTGAAATATGCGATATCGCAACACGTGGCTAACTCTCTACCGTCGGATTAAATTTGTTTTTATTCGGTTATAACCGAACGGCTGACGTGGCTGCCACGTAGGCGCCACGTGGGCGTTGACCTGGTCAACGACTCACCGGGGAAGACGATTGGCGCCGGCACTGTCTCGCCGGCGCCTCGTCGGAAGGCTATATCTCGGCCTTTCGATATCTGATCGACGCGAAACCAATGGCATTCAAGTCGCCGTGACTTCCTCTGCAACATATATCACACTCGACACAGCATAATCAAGTTTGATTAACCTGCAAGCCTAGGCTGGAGCTAATCTCCGGCGAGAGTATCGCCCTAGCCGTTCTACACGTAGCATGACTAATCTAAACCATCAGGAAGCATCCAAGGAGTTCGAGAGGACTTACCTGATGATCAAGGGGCGTCGGTTTCGCTTGGATCGAGCTCTCAAGCTCTCGACGGATTGGGATGGTCGGAGGTCAGACCCAACGTTTCACACAAGAAAAATGCAAGAAACCATACGGAAAATGAGCAGTGATGCACAATGAGTCAATCGCGACTCCTAAAATACAAAATGATCTAGAGGAACGCAAGTTGCCATTAGAGGCCGAGGCCAAGCTCGGGGAGGAGTCTCACCTTTCTAGGCCATCTTAGGCGGATCCGACGGGTTTACGAGCTTTCTGAGGAAATCACCAAGCTTGGAGGATGGTTCGCCGGCCTCCGTTTTGCTCCGGATGTGACGACGAAGGATTGGAAGCCTCGGTGGAGCTCGGCGGCTATGGCGGCGAAGGGACACGTCCGACACACACACACACACACACACACACACACACACACACACACACACACACACACACACACTCTCTCTCTCTCTCTCTCTCTCTCTCTCTCTCTCTCTCTGAGGTCGTTTGGTTCTCTCCAACCGAACCCCCTACCTCTCTCCTTTTTTACTGAGTCGAGTCCAACTAATCGAAAACCAACCTCTTCCTCACAGTCGGCGTTCGTTTCTCGTTGCGGGCGATCCAGCCTTGACTCGCACTTGTGGCACGGGTCTTAGCCAACTAGAGGTCGCCGGGAGTGAATGGGTATTTGACTGAAGTTTGATCGCTGAGCTGGTTTTGCCAAATCCCCTCCAATTTGGTGATCAAGCTTCGTTCCTCTCCCCCCTCCCCCCCCATGGCTTGTTCATGAGAAACTGAAGGAAGAACCATGGTTGTTGTTGGTCTTCAGTCAATGGGTTGTCTGGGTTGGGTCAACCCGACCCAGTTGACCCGATTCGTCAAAAAGAAGACAAATTGACCTACCAAAATTCATAATTTCTCAAATTAAATCCGGAAATCGGCTTCCACGAGATGAATCCCATCTAATATGGTGATTTAGTGAAAAAAAAATGAATGTGGAATCAAACGAAAACCCCAAATCCAAGGTGGGATCCGAAATTTATTTTTTTTAAATTGAGGTTCCTAACAGGGTAATTGGCTCCAATTAAGCCCACCATAAGATTCAAGAGGTCGAATACTATAGGGTATGGGTCTTGGAATTCTATGGATGCCTCTAAGAAAAGTTTAATTTTGGATTTGGCATTTTAGGGACTAAAATGAAAAGATTTTCATGCAATTAGGTCCCTAAAGCCAAAATTGATCAAATCAGCGCACAATTGAACCAAATTGAAATGTGGGGCAATCAAGTCGAATGTCAAGATTCTGAAAATGCAAAATATTGCAAATAAAAAGACTCAAAACATATTTTTTTGACAAATTCAACCATGTGCGTTACAAAGAAGCACACAAAAATAAACTTGAATTTCGACTCTTGATGAGGTCAAAATGACACGGGATTTAAAATAAAGATGTAAAACATCTTTCCATATTTTTGTGACCTCAAATGCTATTTTTGTTGATTTTTCTAGTATTTTCCTATTTTCTAAAAATACTAAAAAATATGAAAAATTAGTTTTTGGTCAAAAATGGTTCCTTAGGTTTGGCCAAGGCTACTAAAGTTGATTTTGCAATTTTTTTGACTTTTTGAGAAATTTTTATGAATTTTCTAAAAATAAGCTAGAAAAGACTAATCCGAAATTAGGTATCAACAGCTGCCCCTCTTTGAGAGGAATCTCGTGAGAGGTTTCTCTCAAAGACAGGCGACACCTAAGTCCAGATCGACTCTACGTGGGAATAGGAAAATGAATGTTGACATCCAATCTTTCTTGTCCTGCTGGTGAACGCTCTGCACATCATTCTTTTGCTAACATGAGAGAGAGAGAGAGATGGAATAGAGATGCTTACTTGTTACTCACCTGCCTGATGCTCGTGCGACAGGCGCGATGGATAGCGGATTCAAGTGAATACCTAGGGACTCATCTCTTTGAGTATCCTAGGGCGGTTAAACTCCAGCCTGTATGGTTGGCCAAACCAGAATGGGTTCCCCATCTTGACAGGAACCTATGGATGATGCACCCGTTCTTTAGGGATTGTCAAAATTTTTGATCCGTCAGGGGGATCAGGCCGTGAATAGGACTCCTTTCTACTAGGAACCTATGGATGACGCATCCGTTCTGTAGGGATTGTCGAAAATTTTGATCCGTCAGGGGGATCAGGCCGTGAATAGGACTCCTTTCTGTTAGGAACCTATGGATGACGCACCCGTCCTTTTGGGATTGTCAAAAATTTTGATCCATCTAGGGGATCAGACCATAAATAGGACTTCTATCTATCAGGAACCTATTGATGACGCACCCGTTCTTTAGGGATTGTCAAAAGTTTTGATATGTCTAGTAGATCAGACCGTGAATAGGACTCCTATCTATCAGGAACCTATGGATGACGCACTCATTCTGTAGGTATTGTCGACAATTAAGCTGATCCTACACCTTAAGGAATCAACGAGGGTCTATACAAATGAGGTGTACCTAACTCTTAGGTTTACCAAATGAGCTATTTTGGGTTTAGGCATCACCTAGAACTTTACAGAAAGCTGGTTCTGAAGATTGTCCTTTTGACATGTGAGGTGCCATTCTGGGATCTGGGGACTGTAGGTATCCTGCAGAAAGCTCAAACCTACAAAAATTTTGATGAGACTTTTCTGGGATTTAGGGGTTACCTGAAATCTCGCAGAAAGACGATTCTGAATATTATCCTTTCGACATGAGAGGTGATATTCTGGGATCTGGGGACTCGAGGCATCCTGCAGAAAGCTCAAACCTACAAAAACTTTGATAAGATTTTTCTGGGATTTAGGGGTTACTTGAAATCTCGCAGAAAGCAATTCTGAAGATTGTCCTTTCGACATGGGAGGTGACATTCTGGGATCTGGGGACTCCAGGCATCCCGCAGAAAGCTCAAACTTACAAAAACTTTGATAAGATTATTCTGGAATTTAGGGGTTACCTGAAATCTCACAGAAAGAAGATTTTGAATATTGTCCTTTTGACATGTGAGGTGGTATTCTGGGATTTGGGGACTCCAAGTATCCTGCAGAAAGCTCAAACCTACAAAAACTTTTATAACATTCTTCTGGGATTTAGGGGTTACCTGAAATCTAGCAGAAAGAAGATTATGAAAATTGTCCTTTTGACATGTGAGGTGGCATTCTAGGATTTTGGGATTCCAAGTATCCTGCAGAAAGCTCAAACCTACAAAAACTTTTATAACATTCTTCTAGGATTTAGGGGTTATCTAAAATCTCAAAGAAAGAAGATTACGAAAATTATCCTTTTGACATGTGAGGTGACATTCCGGGATTTGGGGACTCCAAGTATTCTGCAGAAAGCTCAAACCTACAAACATTTCAACAAAAGATATTTTTTTGGGATATGGGGTTACCAAGGATCCTTCAGAAAAGTGTGCTTGAAAGCTCTTCTTTATAGAGTAAGGCATCCTGCTAGAATCTGGGGCTACCTTGAGTTCTGTAGAAGTTTAAACCAAGAAAGATAGCTTTCTAGGATCTAGGGTTACCAAGAATCCATCAGAAGCTTAGTCATATAAACTTTTCTTCTCAGAGAAAGGTGTCATTCTGGGATCTGGAGTTACCACGAGTCCTGTAGAAGTTTAAATCAAGAAAGATAGCTTTCTAGGATCTGGGGTTACCAAGAATCCGTTTGAAGCTTAATCATATAAACTCTTCTTCTCAGAGAAAGGCATCCTTCTGGGATCTAGGGTTACCACGAGTCCTGCAGAAGTTTAAACGAAGAAAGATAGCGTTCTAGGATCTGGGGTTACCAAGAATCCAGTAGAAGCTTAAGCATACAAATTCTTCTTCACAGAGAAATGTGTCCTTCTGGGACCTGGGGTTGCCATGAATTATGCAGAAGTTTAAACCAAGAAAGATAGCTTTCTAGGATCTAGGGTTACCAGGAATCTGTCAGAAGCTTAGTCATACAAATTCTTCTTCATAGAGAAATGTGTCATTTTTGGACCTGGGGTTGCCACGAGTCCTGCAGAAGTTTAAACCAAGAAAGATAGCTTTCTGGGATCTGGGATTACCAGGAATCCGTTAGAAGCTTAGTCATATAAACTCTTATTCTCAGAGAAAGGCGTCCTTCTAGGATCTGGGATTACCATGAATCTTGTAGAAATTTAAACCAAGAAAGACAGTGTTCTGGGATCTGCGGTTACCAGGAATCCGTCAGAAGCTCTGGCCAAGGAAGGTTATGTCCTTCTAAGATTTGGGGTCATCAAAGATCCAAGAGAGCTTGTGTTCTTTTGAGATCTAGGATTGTCAGGAATCTTGCAGAAGCTTAAACAAGCAAATTTTCTTTACCAAGAAATATGTCCTTATGAGATATGGGATTACCAGGAATTCTGCAGAAGCAAGAGAGGTTGTGTTCTTCTGGGATTTGGGGTTGCCAAAAATCCTGCAGAAGTTCAGACATGTAAATTGTTTCTTACCAAGAGTGATACAAGCCATTATGGGAGCCAAAGTCATCAAGAATCTCGCAGAAGCTCCAATCTGAAAATTTTCTTACCAAGGGCACATCAATGGTTTTTAAGTGATATTTAATGTCAAACTGACATCACTTTATGACTTATATCACAGTCATGAAAAATTTAAATAAATGCATTACGATGCTGGAGGTTGTCCAAGACACCTTGCAACATACGGAAGTGATCAAAAATTTCTTGTGGGGAAAGCTTGAATCAAACAATCTGAAATTACCAAAAGAGTTTGGTTAAAACTTCCATTAGAGTATTCTCATCAAAGAGGACTTGTCACTGTTTTGAGATAATGGTCTTTTATCAAGAATGCACTCAAATTTCCTATCAAACCTGCGCCTAGGGTTCAGGATAATTCGCAGTGCATACACCTTGATCGATCAGGAGGACTTCCAAGGGACCGTAATGTTGGGCTTGGTCAACGATTTTCAAAGGGGGACTTGCAAGCAAGTCAAGGCTGTTGAAGAGAAGTCTTCAACATCTGCTCCAGGTTTATAAGTCAAGAAACCTGCACAATGAGAAAGAAATAATCTTGCTTGAACTTCTTCGAGCTAAGCTTAGATATTAAACCCTACGTTAATCCAAATGTTTTATTCAGAAGAGACTTCTCAGGGTTGTAACGTAGGTAGGATTGTGGACCGAAAAAGGATTATTTTTGGCTCAGAATACGCGAAGGGTTTAACATTGGTGATCACTGCAGGTTTGCCACCAATCTTGTCCCTTCTGGTTCAGAGAGCGTCTTAAGTCTTCGAAGTGCATTGATAATCTTTGGAGAGTATCGTCAGTCTTTTGAGAACATTCTTTGTGTTTGGAGAGCATTACTGATCTTTGGAGAGCATCATCAGTCTTCGAAGCGTACATTTGTCTTTAGAAAACATCTCTTTCATGTTAAGACAACGTCAACATCTTGTCTATGCTTTCGTCATCTGAATGTGACATAATCTGGGAGTATCTTCCGCAGTCTAGCTCCCTTGGGATTTTCTTTTACAACCAGATCTCACTAGTGACCTATACAAAGGTATCATGCCATCTTTTGATATTTACAAGATTAAACACATGATTCACAAGTGTACAAGTACTTGAATGGGCATTGGCCTTGCTTTTATCAGGCACTTTGCTTTTTCTTGACGCCAATAATTGAATTTTTCTCTCTTTTTTCTTTTCCTCATCTCTTGTTGAAATCCCATCTTTTCCTTTCTTTTGGGAATTAGGATTTTCAAATAAGTATGCTAGATGTACAACTTGAATCTCAGCACTCAAACATTAACCCATGAATTTTTCATAATTCCTATATTTTGAACTCTTCCGCTCTTGAAGTGACGTTGCTTCCATTTTGGAATATTTAATGATCACAAACGGGTTCATGAAACGAATGTACAGGCTCAACTGAGCTATGCAAAGGGTAAACGTGTATAAGATAGAGAAACGAATGCTTTTCGTCATCTTAAAGCACCTGAATTACCATAGAAGTTAAAATGACAAGCACCACACGAAGATTGATGCAAGTCTGAGCAAGAGAATTTTTAACCATTTACCTCCCGATACTGCTGGACTTACTTCCAGTTGGCCCCCAATGTGGGGTGGTTCTTGACAAGGGTAAAGAATGCAACCGCCGTTCAAAGATTTATCAATGGTCACCTGTAGTGTTTATAATAGAGAAATGAATGCCTCCGTCATCTCAATCCATGTAATCACTGCGAATAACCCCTACTTCCGTAGGTCAAGGTCTCGCTATCCTTACCACTCTACTCATCTCTCAAGTGTATATAGTACGTGTTTGGATCAGACTTGCCTCTTGTCTGGGAAAACATCCTTTTGAACAATTTAAAACAACTCATGTTGGAAAAGTTCATTTCGTTTTCTCCAAAACTTACACTCCAAGGGAATTTATAATGCAATGCATATTTCAATCATGTTCATATAACCTCCAAGTTTAAACATGAATGCTTATGACGTGACTATAAAAATTCTGCGTCTTTCTAGACATGAGAAATAAATGCATGCTAGATTCTAAGAAGCCTTCAAATTCTAGTAATAAGCATTTTGGAAGTTTTAAAACCTAAGAGATTGGGAAATGAGTACTTACCTGCCCAGCGTGGCTAGGGATACCTGAAAATATAAAAGGAAATATGTTAATGTATGCTCTCGAATTTCAGAAAATTAGAACGATACACCTTATCCTTGATCATGCATTCCAATGGAAGTGCATAGATAAAATCTGCATGATACTTAACAACACATAATGGTTAAGTATTTTCAAATTTCTTGAAATTATCAGTCTTTGAAGAGAAATGACATGCACCTAGACGTGCACGGTTCCGTCGAATCGCCGGTTTCGGTTCAGGAACCGGCGATTCCGGTTCCGATTCCGGTGCCGGTTCGGTACCGGACGGTTCCGGGCCGGTTCTGGTTCCGGAACCTTTAATTTTATTTTTAAAATAATAAAATAAATTAATAAATTATTAATTAAAATTTATAATCAAATTGTACATTGTAAAAAAATTTGAAAAAAAAAAGATGAGGAGTGGGCTTGAACTTAATGAATTATCATTAAGCGCCTACATATCTTTTTGGGGATAGAAGAATCAAAGCCTATGTAGTTCTCTTACCTTTGGTAACCCCAACTTACCTCATCCTCAATCGTCGCTACCTGTTGTTGTGGTGGCGGTGGTATCTCCACAATCATCACTAAAGAAGTCGTGTTCTCGATCCAACTCTTGTTGTCGAAGCTTAGCCCTTTTCCAATCATCGACGCAAGCTTGAAACTCCACACTTTCTGGATTTAATCTTGAATGGCGGGAGTCTAAAATTAATCCTCCAGCACTAAATGCTTGTTCAACTGCCACTGTCGAAGAAGGTGTCGCTAATATTTGTCTTGCAATGAGGGAGAGAACTGGATAACGAAATAAAGGATGAACGTTAGGATTGACGAACCTAGGAATTTGTTGTTGGCTAGTGTCGATCCCCGCTTGCGTTGGATGTTTTTTTGTCACATGCCGACGAAATGTTCCATAGCCATCTCCTTTACCAAGCTTGTATGTCTGCGGACAATATTTACAGCTTATATCAAACTTGCCTTCATTTTCATTCCATACTTTGTTAAAGTGTAGCCATAAATCGGATTCTCGGCTCTTTCGTTCCGGCTCCTTCGTTATCGACGATTCTTCGACACCACGAGGACGAAGACTTTCTTGCGTTGGGACGTGCTCGACGTTGGGATTGGAAGCATTGTCGTCTTCCCAACATGCATATTCACGAGGATCATATTCATGAACGGGATAATCGGATTCTCCCATCTCGATCGGCATCGGGTTCTTTCTCTTTCTAGTATTTCTGCTTCCACTTGCCATTTTTTGAGAAAATTAATCGAAAAATTGAGACCAAATTTAGAGAGAATAGCAGATTGAGAGAATTTGAGAGATTGTGAGACTTGACACTTGAGAGTATTAGAGAGAATTGAGAGAAATTGTGAGAAAAATAAATAAGGATTGAGATGTATTTATAGAGTTTTTTAAATTTTAATTTTTTTTTTATTTTTGGCCTTCGGGCCGTTGGGGAAGAGCCAACGGCTCTTTCCCGAGGGAGGGGGGGCCCCGCCCCTAGAAATTTTCAGGGGGCGGGGCCCACAGATTGTTTTTTAAACGGGTTGGAACTGGCCCGGAACCGGCGGTTTTGGGCCGGTTCCGAAAAAAATAGGAACCGCGGACCAGGTCAACGGGCCGATTCCGGGTCCGGGTCCAATTTGGCCATGTCTACATGCACCTGACCATCACAACGTTAGGTCTCCTTGATCATGCATTCCAATCTGAACGCCAATGCGTGGATTACAGAAATCGACCATTTTGACCTACGGCAATGATCCCTTTATCTGATTAGGCAATGAATTCTGCTTGATGACTCCATTCATCCTTTTGGGCTTGTTCCATGCCACTCTTCGAAGTTCCTTATTCAAGGAAAAATGAATTCTTATCAAAAGGT
Organism: Rhodomyrtus psidioides; assembly: GCA_021437785.1. Lineage (NCBI taxonomy): Eukaryota > Viridiplantae > Streptophyta > Magnoliopsida > Myrtales > Myrtaceae > Rhodomyrtus > Rhodomyrtus psidioides. The sequence goes on from JAILYB010000002.1 coordinate 22,069,617, forward strand.
ATGCTAAAGCATGTGGTGTGGAAGCGATACTTTTTACCCTTCACTCAATCTTATAGCCAAAGATCATTTTTTGAATGCATGACTTCCGAAGCTGTTATCTCCAAAGATCATTTCGCCTTGAATTTGAGTCGGCGAGTTCTTTCCCTCTGAGTCCTTTTGAATGTCAATAATTTTCTGTTGAAATTAGGGCAAATTCATATTAGGAGAAAGATTATTGAGGACCAAATTAGAACGACACAAAGTTACCCTTCACTCAAGTTTGTATCTTGAGGTTTGACTCTGATGTGAACGACTCTTCTATCACGTTCATTGATCTTGCTGGGAATGAAATGTCACTTTTTCATCTGGTCGCGTAGATGATTCGCTTGCCCCAGTTAGGCATAACTTGTCATGGCTAGGTAATGCTTGCCCTAGCTGAATGGCTCTATTCATTTTTGCATTTTCATGCAACCCCCTATCCAATTTGGGATATCTCTTACTTGGATCTTCACTTTACTTTTCACCTTCGAGGTGTCATCCTTCCAATGCTTGAGAAAATCGTTTGCTTCAGGCGTCTTGTCACTTGTGACCATCCTTGTGACCATCCTTGTGATGTTCTCCTCTTATTGGACCCATGATAATATCCTATCGGCATATTCTGCCACAGAAAGAAATGGTTTTGTATTTAGCAAATGCGAGAAAAAGAGGTAAATTGGATACGACACCCAACTACCCTTCTTTTGTCAATTGTCGACATTTCTCTTTTGATTGAGTCCATTCCAATATTGTATACTGATATGGACAACATTTATCGAATCTCTCCATCCATGCTTGAAAGTGTTGGTAACATCAATCATCCATTTGCCCTAGTTGGGCGATGTCTGCCTTGGCCGAATGCCTTAGTACTTTTCATATCTTTTGATGATTTCCAATCCTATTTGAAGAGATCTTTGTACCTGTACATGAAGAAATGATTATTTCATCCATGTTTAACTTTATTTAAATCACCAAGGAACATGATACTCCCTTTGAGGTATTGCATTTCAATGATCAAGGAAATTGTCTTTTCGGTTGCTTTGTCCTAGTTGGGCATGTCTTGACGCTTGTCACCTTTGGACTTGATAATTTTGCCACAATACGTTCTTTTGGTGGCATATGAGAATTTTGCCCCCGGCTTGCTCTCTTGATAGGAAAGGAGGGGTTTGCCCCAATAGATTTTCTTTGTTGACTCTATTCATCTATTTTGACTACTAGAATCTTCGATCGTTTTCGTTTGTCTCTTGGTAGCTTGACAACTTTGGAATTTTTCACATAGCAACTTGGCGACTCTCTCAATCACAGTCGCCCTCGAAGTGTCAGATGTTTCCCTATCAAAAGAAATAAGGGTCCTGTTTAAATTGCATATAAAATGGACCATTGGAGTTGATACAATTTGCCCTTCACATTCGTCTTTTGGGTTTTGGCATTTTCCTTTCATTTGGATTTTCTGCTTTGATCTGTCTACATCTTTCAAAGAAGAATATGCATATAAATGATGTACGCATGATATGCATGATGCAAGTGATATCAGATGATTCGTGTTTGCAACGAAAAATGGATTCGTGCCTTTCACTCTATTCACAGAAAGCATCTCTTATCAATTATGCCAATCTGTAAAGTTTGAATTCTTTCTTTTCGAATGCTTTTTCATAGAGACTTCTGATTGTTAAGAAACTTTCTCAAGTTTTCTCGAGAATTCTGTTCACAAATTGAGCCATTATGATGCTCTTGAAATCATTTATCTTAAATGCATGTATGAGGTGACATGAAAATGGGTACTCCCTGTTCTGTCATTTGAAGTCGTTGCTTCTTGGGTGTCTTGACTCTGTTCATCACCTGAGAGGAAAAAGATAAGAAATATTATTCCCACATCTGATTGAAACTTATTTAGGAACGATACGTCCTTTTCTATCAAGAGGGATGGCTCGACATTGTTTTTCTTGGAAGCGTTGTTGCTATGGCGAAACGCTTTTTGTATTCAATGGATGGATTTCATTTCATTACGTTCCATGAGTGATAACCATCATTTCGGGGACTCGCTCCATGTATTACTATGATGAATATGATGTCTTCGATTTCGACATGTTTTCCAGATGGAGAAATGATTTGCCCCCAGCAACTTAGTACTCCATTTTGAGTTAGCTCATCACATGTAACTCCATTGTATCACGCTAATGGATTCCATGTTGGTTGAGTCAATCACTTCCATGTCAGGTGATTTTGACATTTGACACCTTTCAATCTACTCTGACACCAGTCTTAAACTAACATTCTCTGTATATGAAAGAAAAACATCTCAGTCATTTGTATGGAATGAAATCAAAATAAGGGATGATTTACTCCCTTTTGTGACATCAGAGGATAAAACTTCATTGTAATTATCCGAAGGTCTCGGCATTTGATGTTCCACGATGTTCGATACCACTTGAGTTCTGTCACTCTCCTCCTTGAGGTTGGGTGATCTTTCTCCACTTTCGCTGCACTGATGCTCTTCAATCTGTTTAGAATGAAAGAAAAAATGTTTGACATTTGATTATGAAAATCAATTATTAAAACAAGTACCCCCTTTGATTCAAAGATGGGCAATGATCATCTCGTCATGGTCTTTTCGATTTGTCATGACTTCATGACGCTCCTTAAGCATCCTACTACTCCAGATCCAAAAGTGCAGATTTATCTGTATTTGTGTACATTTACACCTTGAAGTGTTGCTTCGCAAATAAGCATTCAGTTTTCTTCATCCCTACATATAGAAAATGAGAGGATCATTTCATATCTTGACGATGATTGAAATGAGGAATGATATACACCCTTTTGTGCTTGTGTGATCATCAATCTCATGGTCAAAACACGAGTACTTGTACTCTCGAGGCGCGCTTCAATTGGCACATTGGCCTCCAGTTTTGAGGGTCCACAATTGAGTCTTTTTAAAGAGACAAATGTCGACTTCACATAATCCTTTTATTTCACCTACATGATAGAAGGAATGAATAAGTCAATTGTTGCACAAAAAGCTCTAATTGAAACGATCACAGATTCTCTATCCCCATAGTATATTTCCCCAGCTCTCATCATTTTGAGCATCAGAGATGAAGGAATGTTCCTTAATGATCCCCATTCATTTTTTTATAATCACCTGCAAGTGTGAGTAACCATGTCATCCTATAAACAAATCAATTTAATTTGGAACGAATACATCCTTTTCGACTTAGAGAGGTCGATCCAAATCAGGTTGCCCCTTTTTCATGTTGTCTTGTTTTGGGGTTATCATAGTCGATTCATCTTATTTTGAAAACCCAATGGGTGGCGCCTGATGAAGGTGCATTTCCTTTCATCTTACAGGGAAAACAAGTCTTGCATCATTGACCTTAAACCATTTTGACCATTGTTCCATCACATCTTGCATGTGATTATATGAAGAAATCTTCAATAAATGTCTGTCATGTATAACCTGTCAGAAAGGAGACACATTTAGCATTTTACATAGCAAAGACATCTCTCGATGAGGTCGCCTCTTATAATGAAAGCAAGGCGACAATATATATCCCATAATCCCTATTTACGGGCTTCCGATGTCCGCCAAGATTTCAAGATAAGATGAGACGTCATTAAAAGACCGATTCATGGTCAACAATCGGACGCCCACTCAATTTCAAAGATTTTACATACAAATGGGGGCATTAATCTTGAAAGATTACTTTGTGACATTTTTCTTGTAAAAATCATGTGAACCTTGTTTTAAGAAATCACTACACAAAATGTGATTGCAAACATGGCTTTAACTTTGTGCCCCAAAATCTTTAATTGGAAGAATTTTAGACAAAAAAATGTCATCTTAATCCATAATTAAAAATTTGGATGAACCATCTATTCCGTAGGGACGGCTTAGAAGTGTTTCAACTTTGTATCTAAAATTCATTGTCAAAAATTTTCATTTGTAAACTCAAACACCCATGGCATTCGGTTGATTTCCATGAATTTCCTATCATGAAATTTCACTAGGAAATGAACAAGTAGAGGGAGAAATCATACTTACGGTGATCCGCGAGAATTTTTTTTTTTGGTTTTAGGTATACCAACCTTCCATAGACATGCGCATGAGACAAGTGAGGGGTATACTCTAAAAATCGAAAATCAGGTGAGGTACCTATGGCTCAGGCTCTCACGATCCAAATATGGCAGATTCCTCCCCAAGAGTACCCACCCAAGAGGGCTAGATATCGCCAATTTGGATTGTGAGCAGGAACGAACACGAAAGTCCCAAGTGCCATCAAACACGAGATCCTTTCGTACCCTTTCCCTATCTAAGGTAACCTAAAAGGTGTTTGCAGTTGGGGTTTGACCGCCAATGTGTGCGATGTGTCGTGATCATCACAATGCAAGGTCATGCACATCAGTTTGTATCAAACACCGCTTCAATATGTGCTAAAAATAAACATACAATCCTAACTCCAACCTGCAGGAAAGATGTCAACAATCAGTTCACCCCTTATTTCTCCAATATGCAAAAATATCTAACACAACGGTTAGCGTACGTACCTCACCTTCGAGAGCATTTGTAGAAAACAAGGTCAGATAAACCAATCAACTTTTTAATCGGCTCAAGTCCTCTAAAATTCTTAACCAAAGATTCTGGTTTAGAATATGTTCCTAGTAGAGTCGCCAGTCTGTCGCGACCTGTCTCGAGCGCTGCCGCTGGCTTGTGGGCTAATGGGCCGCTCGATATCGCCTGATCGGACGCGGGCCTCTCCCAAGGTCCATTACCCAAATCACAATGGCTGGATATACGTGGTCGACCTTTGGTGCGGTCTGGTGACATGTGATATGTGTTCATGCCAAGGAGTCGCCACCAATCGTTTCATGGAGGGTACGATCGGAAACCCTATCGAATAGTTGTGAGCGATCTATTCGATTATGCGAAAACCAGAGAAGTGGGATCGGGGATTTTGTTACGCCAACTATCAGAGTTGACGCCCTTTCGGCACCTAAGTTGAATGATTTATCTAATCCTAAGATTTCATACAGACGAGTAGGGGTACGAACCTAAATCTAGGAATTCATGCAGAGAGGAATGACTACACTATCACTCACAATCAGTAGAAATAAATACGCAAATCAAGGATCCAAACATGCCGATAAATCATATGAAAGCAGCATGACATCCCTAGTAAGGCCCTATTAGCCTAGAGAAGTATCAATTAAGGCTTAGGAGTAATTTTGACATGATTTGCCCATGAGGGGGCAAAATCGTAATTTTGAGAAATTTGGGGATAATTTACCCCAGAAGGGAAAAATTGTCATTTCAGATGGGATGTGTAGTCAAAAGATGACGGAAATATGATTGGCGATCAAACCAATCTATTTCCTATTTTTCAGGAATTTTCAGAATTTTTTTGGAATTTAAAAGTGATTTTATCTTTGGAGGGGTAAAATCGTCATTTTGGACGAAGACGAGAGATGAAAATCTCAAACATTAGGATTGGTCGACCACCTGACCCAAACCATAATTTTAAGCAATTTGCAAGGCTCGATTGGAATTGGAAAGACGATTTACCCTTTGAGGGGTAAAATCGTCATTTCAGGGAAAATGATGATATTCGAAAACACAAGCAAAAGGATTCTCCACCTAACTGGCCCTATCCTAATCTAGGCATTTTCGACCTATCTCAAAATATAAAGCAGGGACGAATTACCCCTAAAGGGCATAATCGTCAATTTCCAGAAGAACGAATGAGAAATCCCAAAGATAGGGTTGATCCTCAATTTTTGAGGATTTTTGGAGTGTCTAGGAATTTCCTATAATTTTCCTATATTTTTTTTGGGATTTTCTAGAATTTTCTAGCATTTTTTAAGATTTTTCTAAGATTTTTCCGTTTTTTTTTTAAAAATCATTTTCTGATTTTTTATTTAAAAAAATGTTATTCGGACCGGGTCGGGTAACCCGGCCCACGACCCGCGGGCGACCGACCTGGCCCGCATCAAAACGACGTCACTTCAGCCCTCTCCCGCTCGAATTTCAAATTCCCGCCCAAATCGAACCAAAGGCCTAGATTGCGCCACGTGTCGACGCACGGACGGCCCAATCTAAACAAGGAACCAACAGCCCAGATTGAAGTGTCCGATTGAACTGTGACCGTCCGATCTAAGGTATTTTTAATTTCTAAAAATCATTTTTTATTTTGAAAGATGCGAGATCGCGACACGTGGCTAACTCTCCACCGTTGGATCAAATTTGTTTTTATTCGGTTATAACCGAACGGCTGACGTGGCTGCCACGTGAGCGTTGACCTGGTCAACCGCCGTTGACCGATCAACGACTCACCGGGGAAAACGATCGGCTCCGGCACTGTCTCACCGGCGCCTCGTCGGAAGGCCATATCGACGCGAAACCAACGGCATTCAACTCGCCGTGACTTCCTCTACAACATATATCACACTCGACACATCAGAATAAAGTTTGATTAACCTGCAAACCTAGGCCGGAGCTAATCTCCGGCGAGAGTATCGCCCTAGCCGTTCTACACGTAGCATGACTAATCTAAACCATCAGGAAGCATCCAAGGAGTTCGAGAGGACTTACCTGATGATCAAGGGGCGTCGGTTTCGCTCGGATCGAGCTCTCAAGCTCTCGACAGGTTGGGATGGTCGGAGGTCAGACCCGACGTTTCACACAAGGAAAATGCAAGAAACCAGACGGAAAATGAGCAGTGATGCACAAGGAGTCAATCGCGACTCCTAAAATACAAAATGATCTAGAGGAACGCAAGTTGCCATTAGAGGCCGAGGCCAAGCTCGGGGAGGAGTCACACCTTTCTAGGTCATCTTAGGCTGATCCGACGGGTTTACGAGCTTTCTGAGGAAGTCACTAAGTTTGGAGGATGGTTCGCTGGCCTCCGTTTTGCTCTGGATGTGACGACAAAGGGTTAGAAGCCTCGGTGGAGCTCGGCGGCTATGGCGGCGAAGGGACACGTCTGACACCCCCCTCTCTCTCTCTCTCTCTCTCTCTCTCTCTCTCTCTCTCTCTCTCTGAGGTCGTTCTATTCTCTCCAACCGAACCCCCCACCTCTCTCCTTTTTTACTGAGTCGAGTCCAACTAATCGAAAACCAACCTCTTCCTCACAGTCGGCGTTCGTTTTCCGTTGCAGGCGATCCAGCCTTGACTCGCACTTGTGGCATGGGTCTTAGCCAACTAGAGGTCGCCGGGAGTGAATGGGTATTTGATTGAAGTTCGAACCCTGAGCCGGTTTTACCAAATCCCCTCCAATTTGGTGATCAAGCTTCCTTCCTCTTCCCTCATATGGCCTGTACGTGAGAAACTGAAGGAAGAACTGTGGTTGTTGTTGGTCTTCAGTCAATGGGTTGACTGGGTTGGGTCAACCCGACCCAATTGACCCGATTCGTCAAAAAGAAGACAAATTGACCTTCCAAAATTCATAATTTCTCAAATGAAATCCAGAAATCGGCTTCCACGAGATGAATCCCATATAATATGGTGATTTAGTGAAAAAAATGAATGTGGAATCAAACGAAAACCCCAAATCCAAGGTGGGATCCGAAATTTATTTTCGTTAAATTGAGGTTCCTAACAGAGGAATTGGCTCCAATTGAGCCTACCATAAGATTCAAGAGGTCGAATACTATAGGGTATGGGTCTTGGAGTTCTATGAATGCCACTAAGAAAAGTTTAATTTTGGATTTGGCATTTTAGGGACTAAAATGAAAAGATTTTCATGCAATTAGGTCCCTAAAGCCAAAATTGATCAAATCAGCGCACAATTGAACCAAATTGAAATGTGGGGCAATCAAGTCGAATGTCAAGATTCTGAAAATGCAAAATATTGCAAATAAAAAGACTCAAACATATTTTTTTGACAAATTCAACCATGTGCGTTACAAAGAAGCACACAAAATTAAACTTGAATTTCGACTCTTGATGAGGTCAAAATGACACGGGATTTAAAATAAAGATGCATGACATCTTTCCATATTTTTGTGACCTCAAATGCTATTTTTGTTGATTTTTCTAGTATTTTCCTATTTTCTAAAAATACTAAAAAATGTGAAAATTATGAAAATTATTTTTTGGTCAAAAATGGTTCCTTAGGTTTGGCCAAGGCCACCATAGTTGATTTTGCAATTTTTTTGACTTTTTGAGAATTTTTTTATGATTTTTCTAAAAATAAGCTAGAAAAGACTGATCCGAAATTAGGTGTCAAAAGGAATCAAACAAAGCATAGCGGAAAAGGATGACCTCACCAGAGTCGTCATCCTACATATCATATATATATATATATATATTTTGTTGACCGAAGTGTCCGGGCCCGCTTCGCGAGCTCGAATATTCCTCGGGAGGGACTGACCCAGCAACCCATCAGCCGGGGCCCCCCACTTAATTTAGGGGAGCGCGGCCAAGAGATTCGAACCCTCAACCTTTCATGAGAGGAAGAAGGGTACGGTCTCAACCAACTACGCCATGCGCGGGTGGGTTACATATCATATTGATGCTCGATATTCCTTAGAACCTATAAGAAGAGCCTCTACAATATATTGACATTTCACTATATCTTGAAATGAAGGGAACTGTTGGGTTCTAAACCCTAATCTATAAACTGCGGAAGTATGCCCAATTCAATCACTTGAATCACTGATCATCAAAAGTATATCACGAGGACATACCTTAATTGTCACAGATTAAATGCCCTTTGCGTTCTTGAAATTCCTCTCTCGTCAACGCCAAATCAACGAGCGTTCTGTGGGGAGGAGCGTTCTCTGTATTGGTTTTCCTTTTTGGAGTACAGGAAGTGTCGTAAGAAAACTAAGGAAGAAGACGACGTTTTTACGTCTTTTCAACCAACGTGATCTTTCACGTTGGATAACTGCCAAAGGGGATGTGGTTGCCCGCATGGGCGCACACCGTAACTCCCGTAAGCCCTATTGCATTATCCAATAACTCACACTCGCCCATGTAGGGCAAACAACTCCCACTTGCCCACATAGGACAAAATTCAACTCTTAATATTTTCGCAAAGTTCATATTGGCAAATAACCCGTGCGACCAGCATACTCTGAGAGCTCGTTGTCATACATCCGTTGGGAGTACATGACAGCTCTAAAATCGAACATATTCAAATATAGATTTTAGTATGCGGTACCCTAGATCGATCAGTCACATTTATACATCTCACTAGATCTCATTTAAAAATTAGATACATTATATTCACAATTATGATTATACTAAATAACCATAATTGACCGGTCAGTGAATATAATCCATAATGTGACTTAAACTCCAAATCAATCTTTCTCTTTCATCAGACCTCTCAATTTCAGTTCAGCTCGCTTTTCTAGAAATGTCCCTTTAGATTGAATCAATTTCATGACCATAGGCAACATTCTAAGATAGCGAACACTAAATAGAAATCTCGAGAATAACGAAAAGTCATAAGGGTACTAAAAATTGAGGAATTTTATCCTCGAGAGTCTCACACGGCTTAAGAAAGTTGAGATCATAACTTTTGCCAACTCTCATTGGTCGACTATGCATACGTAATATGAAATATGTATTACGGTATTTTCTCCTTCACCATGGAGCGTATGTCTTTCCAACTTAATACCGTACAGATGATTATTTTGACACACTCAGTGTCTAACTTGAGTTCACGTAATAACTCCAGCCAAGAATTTTCATCAGAACTCTCATCTGGCAATAAAGACAGGTAAAATGAAATATGTGGGCTATTTCATTTTCGGACATTATAAATTTTAAGTCCTCATCTTAATATTTTGTTAAGGCGGCATAAATATTTTAAGCTTGAGCTCTCAACTATCACCTAGATAATAAGCTTAAAATTGCCTCATCTCTATTCATCACACAGTGAACAGAGGCGATTACCCGTGTGAGTGGGCTAATCTCTCATCTGTCCGACATATCTTTTTCAATATAATGCAGCAAGCATTAACATGCATAAATATCAAATAGACTTCCATATTGACGAACAACATCATCAATTATTAATTATTAAGGGAAAAATACAAATATTTAGTACATCAATCTCTACGCAATCCTAGAGTCTTTATATGACGAAAAAAGACATCTCTAGGAATTGGCTTCGTCATAGGATCTGCTAACATTTTATGCGTAGATATGTACTGTAAGTTTACTTCCTTTCGTGCCACCATGTCCTTGACATAGTTATACTTAATGTCTATGTGTTTGGTCTTGCCATGGAACTTAGGATCCTTAGTGTAAGCTATTGCTGCCTGACTATCACAATAAACCTTCACTGGGTTTGCAGTATCTCTAGTAACACTCAAATGATCCAGAAATCTTTTAAGCCAAACACCTTCTTGTGCTGCCGCTGATAAAGCCACGAAATCGGCTTCCATGGTGGATAACGCTATACACTGCTGTTTCTTACTGCTCCACGATATGGCGCCATTATTCAGTAAGAATACATTTCCAGAAGTGGATTTCCTCTCATCCAAATCTCCTCCCCAGTCAGCATCGGTGTAGCCCTCAAGGTGCAGATCACTTCCTTGGTACTTCAGTGAGTAATCGGCAGTTGCTTTCAGATACCTCAAGATTCTTTTAACGGCAGTCCAATGTGCTTGACCTGGATTGGATTGGTATCTACTGATCAGTCCAACTGCGTAACAAATATCAGGTCTTGTACACATCATAGCATACATGAGACTTCCAATAGCACTGGCATATGGAACGTTTTTCATACGTTCTTGCTCTTGTGGAGTCTTAGGACACATTCTTTGACTCAATCCTTCACCTTTTGCAATAGGAGTATCAATGGGTTTACAATCTTGCATACGAAATCGTTCAAGGACTTTATTAATATAAGTCTCTTGCGAAAGAGACAGTAACCTTTTCGAACGATCTCTCGAAATCTTAACTCCGAGAATGTACGTAGCCTCGCCCATATCTTTCATTTCAAAATTTGAAGACAGCCAACATTTGACTGTCTTGACAAACTTCATATTGCTTCCAGCAATCAGTATGTCATCAACATATAATGACAAAATCACAAAGTGACCTTTGAATCTTTTGATATACACGCAATTATCTTCATCGATCATCTCAAAATCATATGCCACTATGGCATTATGAAAGCGTATATTCCATTGTCTGGAAGACTGCTTAAGGCCATATATCGACCTCAGAAGTCGACATACCTTTTGTTCTTGGCCTTCTTTAACAAACCCAACGGGTTGTTCCATATAAATTTCTTCTTCTAATTCCCCATTGAGGAAAGCAGTCTTTACATCCATTTGATGTAACTCTAGATCCAAACTAGCCACTATTGCCAGAATAAGGCGAACAGAAGTAATTCGAACCACAGGAGAAAAAGTTTCCTCATAATCAATTCCTTCCTGTTGGTTGTATCCTTTCGCGACAAGGCGAGCCTTATGCCTTTCAATTGAACCATCAGCCTTACGCTTTATTTTGAGAACCCATTTGTTCCCAATGGCTCTCGTCCTTTCGGAAGATCAACCAGTTCCCAAACTTGGTTTGATCTCATTGACTCCATTTCTTCTTCCATTGCTTTCATCCATTTTTCTTTATCAAGGCAAGATAGAGCCTCATTTATATTTCTTGGCTCATCCTCTTCTAGCGGAGCGATCATAAAAGCTTCCCATTCAATTTCAAAACGTCGTCGAGGAATGCTTTTGCGACTTGTTCGCCGTGGAGAAGATTGCACCACCAAAGGTACTTCATTCTCCAATATGTCCCCACTTGGACCAGATAACGGTATTGATTCTCTAAGATTGCACCACTTCTCACATTGCTCCCACTTGGATCATTATATATCGCAGTTCCATTATCCTGATCTAAGATCTCAAATAGGGAACAATCTTCACCTATTTCGCCCTTTCTTGAAAAATCATTCTCTAAGAATGTGACATCTCTTGATTCAAATTCAGTCACACTTCCGCTTTCATGTTCACCTATGAACACATATCCTTTAGAGTGTTCCGAGTATCTTATGAAGATACTCTTTCTACCTCTTGGTCCCAATTTTCCATATTTATGAGAGGACTCATGAGTATAGGCAGCACAACCCCAAGGTTTAAGAAAGCTCAAATCAGGTTTTCGACCTGTCCATAACTCATATGGGGTTGAAGAGACTGATTTAGAAGGCACTCGGTTAAGCACATAGGCAGCAGTTAATAAAGCATCACCCCAAAAAGTGATTGGTAAATTAGCTTGCGCCATCATGGACCTAACCATTTCTAGTAAGGTTCTGTTTCTCCTTTCAGCTACTCCATTTTGTTGAGGAGTGTATGGAATGGATAACTGTCTATCTATTCCCTTTTCATCACATAAGTATCTAAACTGATCAGATAAATACTCTCGACCTCGATCGGATCTTAAAGCTTTTATATTCTTATCTAACTGATTTTCCACTAAGGTCATAAATTTCTTAAAACAACTTAATGCTTCCGATTTATGAGAAATCAGATAGACATATCCATATCGAGTATAATCGTCAATAAATGTGATGAAATAAACAGCACCGTGCCTTGCTTTTACATTCATTGGACCACAAATGTCAGTATGGACTAACTGCAAAGGAAATTCAGCTCTAGTTCCCATTCCAAATGGCTTTCGCGTGGTTTTCCCAGCTAGGCAATGCTCACATACGGGCAATTCTACTTTCTTGCCCAATAAGCCATCTTTGGCCAATCTATTCATTCTCTGTTGGCCAATATGACCAAGCCTAGCATGCCATACATTCACATCATTTTCACTAGAATTGGAAGATGCAAATAGGGAATAACATACATTAACACTAGTATGTTCAATATCTAATACAACAAAACCATCCACGAAATAGCCAGAACCATAATAAGTTGTATCTAACAACAAATCCACTCCATTGCTATGAAAATTCATACTAAAACCGAGTTTGATTAAAACCAGCACAGAGATAAGATTTCGACGAATCTCAGGAGCATACAAGACATCGTGTAGGAATAAAGTGCGTCCACCACGCATGATCAGTTGGCAAGTGCCAATTCCTTTCACTTCCACTCTGAAATTATTTCCTACATAGATCCATCTCACTCCACTTGGAATTCGTCGAAATTCCACAAACGCATTTCTATCTCTGGCTACATGGTCTGTGGCACCTGAGTCTACAGTCCACAAAGGATGAGATTCAGTTAAAAATACAGAACTTGATACATAACAAGTATTTTTAAATGTGTTAAGGGTTTCTACCTTCTTCGGCTCGCCACAGTTGCGAGCGAAGTGACCCTTTTTGCCACAATTGTAACATTTCATCCTTGAAATGTTTTTCTTCGCGGGACGCTTCCCTTTTCCATGCTTTTCAAACTTCGGTTTCTTTCCAGATGGTTCCACTCCTTTGCCTTTCCACTTTTTGAAACTACCAGGGTGCTTGCGCTTGGAGCCCAAAGCTCCATGTGAGCTAGAACCAGCAAAATACACATCAGTTTGTATTTTAGCTGCTAAAAGGCGGTCCTCTTCCAGCTCAAGATGTCGCATAGCATCCTCGAAGGTCGTGACATTCACATTATGGGTCAAGTTAACCTTCATGTGTTCCCAATTGTTAGGCAAAGAGCGGATCACAGCCTGCACTTGCTGTTCATCAGACAATGTGTGACCAGCATCCTTCAGCTCGCTAATCATGTTCGACATCTTCCTCAGATGTTGTTTCATATTCTGCCCATGTGGCATCTTATATGTATCGAACCTGATTGTAAGCTGCCTCAGCTTAGTGACAAAAGTTTGTCCAAATCGAGCCTTCAAGGCGTCCCACATGTCTTTAGCATTCTCGTGTTGCCTGAACTCTCGCATGATGTCATTATCCATACTGCTCAGCAACGTAATGCGAGCAGTTGAGTTCTTTTTCTTCCAGGCAGTGAAGGCTTCCTTGTCCCTTCTATGCTGTGCAGTGTAACCATCCTCTGGTTCAGCCATGATCAGGTTAAGAGCTTCCAATGCCTCAAGTTCCTCTAGCACATACTGGATTTTCATACTCCAGATTTCATAATTCTCTCCATTCAATTTCTCACACTTGTTGAGTTCAGCAACAATGTTCTTTGAAGCCGTTGCCATGGTATCTGATTATTAGACATTTGCACGAATTTTAAGTCTATTTATATGCAACAAATGCAACTCTATTTATGCATTTAGATTATATTGATATATTATTTCAGAAAAGATTCTAAAATCAACGGTTCACTAAGTTCCCCATCATCATCTAGATATTCTAATCTAAAACATATATCAATACAATCATTCAAACGTGTTCATCATACAGTTACTAAAAAAACTTATGAACACTCCCACTAAATTATATATATACAATAACATATATCTCACATTATCAACAACAGATAATCATGAATTCAATAACAACATATTCCTAAAAAAAATTGCCTATACATACTTAGAATTAAAAAAAATCTAAAGATAATCAAGCGTTGTAACCATTTCTGAGGTTTGACGATTGATCCAAGTAATATCCCTTATATAAGGTAGGGAATCCGCAAGTTCTCTAGGGGAATTTTTGACAAAATCAGGAGTCTATATCGATGCCTTAGCAAAAATCCTCTGAGGACCCTTGGTCTTTAGCTAGGGTACACAATGCTTGTGTGATCCATTCATCCTAAGGGACGACGTCTTTGCTGCCCCGACTCTTACAACCTTTTGTAAAAAATGCAGTACAAACGTCTTATATGACCATTGTTCATCCCAAGTGCGGTCGAGCTGATCATGCCAATCCTCAGGCAGTGAATTTTTAAGTGCGTTAAACGCTTCTCGATCTTGCACTATACGTCCACCCCAAATGATCTCTTGGATCATATTGTTGACCTTTGTTACATGGGTTATAATGTCACATACATTATCCCATTCATAATTGTTCAACATTTCAATCTTTTCATTAAGGGCTTGTATCTCACTCTGACTTCTTAGTTTTGGAGGTTTCTTGTCTTCAAGCACCTTCCATTTGTCCCGATGTATTTTTGTTGACGGCATTGTTCCTGCAACGAATGCAGTACAAAGTGAATTACTAAAATCCATCAATTATATAAAATTTACGAACATATCGTAAATAAGGACAAATAAATACAAGACATTATACAAACCCCAAGATTGAAAGACCTTTTTTTTTTTGGTCAACGGTCAACTCTCGGTCAACGGTCAAAGTCAACAGTCAACGGTCAATGGTCAACAATCATTGGGTCTGGTCAACGGGTCAAACCGGGTCGGGTCAGATCCGGAACTAATTCGGTTCGGGCTTGAAAATAAAAACGGGCCGGGCTTCTTTTTTTTTTTTTAATAATAAAATGGGCTTCGAAATGGACTGGATCAGGCCCATTAGACGCGCGGGTCGAGCTCCACGTGCGTTGCACGTGGCGCGGCCCGCGCGTCCGTCACGTGCCCGGCACGTGGCGCGTGGGGCGATGGTTTTCGCCCCCGCCGGCGCGTGTCGGCGCGTGAGCGGCCGTCCGGCCTCCTCCGGCGACCTTTCACCCCTCAAAATTTTCGTCTCTTCGAGATGAACAGGATGGTATATTCACACTTCAATTTTGACAAACAAAAAATTGCTAAAAAAGTGATGAACTAATTCGGTCTCGAGGGACTCCGCCTGCCGCGGCGCGTGTCGCGCGTGCGGTGGTTCCCGGCGTCTCCTCGGGGTCGTCGACCACTCAAATTCATCGTCTCGACGAGCCCGTTCTAATGGTATGTTCAAAACACATTTTTGACAAATCAAACTCAGAATATCACGCATGAACAGTACACGCAATTAGGGCTAATTATGCGAAATTATCCTAAAAAAAAAATCAAGAATCAAGTAATACGGCTCTGATACCAATGTTGGGTTCTAAACCCTAATCTATAAACTGCGGAAGTATGCCCAATTCAATCACTTGAATCACTAATCATCAAAAGTATATCACGAGGACATACCTTAATTGTCACAGATTAAATGCCCTTTGCGTTCTTGAAATTCCTCTCTCGTCAACGCCAAATCAACGAGCGTTCTGTGGGGAGGAGCGTTCTCTGTATTGGTTTTCCTTTTTGGAGTACAGGAAGTGTCGTAAGAAAACTAAGGAAGAAGACGACGTTTTTACGTCTTTTCAACCAACGTGATCTTTCACGTTGGATAACTGCCAAAGGGGATGTGGTTGCCCGCATGGGCGCACACCGTAACTCCCGTAAGCCCTATTGCATTATCCAATAGGAACAAAAAAAAAATTGAGGAAAGGAAGATAGAGAGCCATACATCATGAACACATTACCACATTTCCGTCAATCTCGTTCTCGTGAAGCTAATTAGCGCTTGCAATTTGGTTGACATGTGCTCCTAATACGAATGAGGTTTGTCATTTATGCATTCCGGGAAATCATCAACTGTGGGGATACTTGTGTCACTACTAGAGATGCCTCCATAGAAGCTCTATCATGGTATGCGAGCAGCTTTGCAAATCGCTCCCCCTCGTCGTATCGGGTTGTTACGCAGGTATTTGTCTCGTGCATAATGATCGTCCTTAATGATCGTCATTTTAAACATTTGAACTATTATTATTGATAAACTCTACTCTTAGTTTTTGAAGGGAATCGATCCCCAAAACAATGCAGCGAAAAATATGGAAAAACGTGTCCAGAATCGTCTTGAATCGGTCACTATTAGATAATAAGTGGGGGTCCACGGGGTTACGGTGTGCGCCCATGCGGGCAACCACACCCCTAACCATTATCTGTAACGTTGAACGAAAGGATACGTTCCTTCGTTCAACAGACGTTACTTGAACGAAAGGATACGTTCCTTCATTCAACAAACGACGTTTACAAGGAATGACGTCCTGTCGTGAGGAATATGATTGAATACCCGACTCACTCACAAAAACAGTAAATATAGAATTCTCCTCCCTACCGACGGTCGTTTGTCGTTTGTCAAAGCAACTCCGAGATCGCAAATGGCTCTTAATCTGTGACAATTAAGGTATGTCCTCGTGATATGCTTTTGATGGTCAGTGACTCAAGTGATCCTTGTGGCAATGTTTCCGCATTATAGATTGAATATAGAATGGGTTCAGTAACCAACAGTCACCAAAGTACATCACGCAACGAATGTCTTCTGTTTCCTCAGATTGATTGTTCCTTTGCAGCCTTGGGAAGAGTGTTCATCCACAGTTCGTGTGTTCGTTCGGGAAAGGAGAAGGAAGAAGCGTCGTCTATTTTCTTTCCCACAGCTCTTTACCGTAGATTGATCGACAGGCAAACCACGTTCAAAGACGTGATCCTTTTTTATCACGTTCAAGTAAACAACTGCCTTCGGCAATTAATCTTTTGTTGTTAATGGGCTAGGTTAGCCCATCCTGGGTGGTCCATCCATCCATAAAACCCAACAATTTGCGATAAGAATATTTTGGAATCTGGTAATGGCTACTGGATACCTCTTCTTTAATACTAGATAATAACAAACAATTAAGGGATGATGTAACAACGTGAGTACGTTTGAGTTGAGGAGAGATGTTCATTTCACCTTACTCGCAAGATTAATTATTAGGACCAAACAAAACAATGAAACATCACTATAAAAGATGAATTCGCTGAAACACCTTAAAAAAGTTGAAGGATAATCAATGAAATGCAAGTTCACTTGTGAAAATTAAAGTACAAGTCGCCCCATCTTTACATCGTGATTTATATAAAGTTTGTTGCACAAGACCTTTAATAATTCGTTCTTAATTACAATAGTATTGACTATGTTAACTTCCTCAAAGCAAAAAAGATCCTTTGCACCTAACTACAAATTAAAAGTTGGGATATGTCTGACTGCATTTTGAGAGAAAGATTTTACAAATCTGGCCTTTAATAATTTGAAGTTGAAAAATAAAGGAAAAACTTCGACAACAAAAAAAAAAAAATTGAAAGAACGTTATGAAGATCCTGATTTGCCAATTTGTTCCCGTTGGTCATGACAAGGGTGTCTAAGTATGAGTTGTTGCTCAATGAAATCGATAAAAAACCACATAAGGAGTTTGAGCAAAATATGACTCTAATCGATAATTATGAGGCAAGAACCGAATCTGATCATATGAAAACACCGAAGTGGCGGTAGTAATAAGAGATTTTGCCATCCAATTTATCCTGCCATTGATATTGATTTTGGATTTTGCTCCACGGAAATGAATATTAAATGTCCAAGCCAGAGCAAAAAATGTCTACAACTTTGTCCACCTTTTAACATTATATTTTTTTAGTTGCTCTAGGGACAAGAATATTAAACGACAGGAAAAGGCCGCAATAAATACTTTGTTTTGACGTTCTCAAGGCTTTTTGCCCTTAAGGAAAAGTTGGTGGAGAAACCTATGAGAGGAGCTTTCTTTATATACACGATCACTTGAATCTTAAGAACCACTAAGGAGGAAAGTTAAGGCGTAGAGTGCCCAACCATGAATCCATTATCTCAACATATTGTGAAATTGCTCCTTCTATTTTGGTTACTTCATTCTTGCGATGTTGTCAAGTGCGGTTATAATGATAGAGTGGTTTACCACATATGCAGTGCAAGGACGTACAAAGGTGGTGAAATCGGCGCATATTACGGCGACGTGTGGAATGTTAGGGACGATCTAATGATTCATACACCAGATAGCGGTTACAATTACTACACTCGACAGGGTTCCTGCTACGGTCATGCAGCATGCAATGGATTTCTAAAAAAATCCGATTGTAGCGATTGCTTGGAAATTGCTACCGATGAGACCGATAGCCTATGTGGCGATAGCCGTGGAGTTCAAGTCCAGCTTCAAGATTGTAGAATGAGATTTGAAGACTATCCATTTGTTGAATGATCAAGTTTGAGGCCTGGCTCGAAATTATAACCAATCTACAATGTTGCATATGATAGGCTACTATCCAAAAGAATAAAGCAATATGAATTGCAGTAACGTTAAGGATGGGTGAGTCGCTTTCCAATAAATTACTTGCTCTCATCCTCTCTTTTCTTTGAACTTATATATGCATACTATATGTATATATGTTCGTGTATCAACTGTGGCATTGGTTTGTCAGTACTTAAAGTCAAACAGGAATAGTTGTGATTTGATTTAAGAAGAATCCTATGCTAAGGAGGGCTTGCGATATAAGGACCGATATGTAGAAATATTATAAAATGCTTAGTAGATGATATGATTGAATAAAATGCTTCAAAAACAAACCCTAGCTAGCTGCCGTCACGATGCCTACCCCTGTTCAAGTGACCGCCACCATGGTTGTCACGCCCCGAACACGCTTGGTCCGCGCACATCCCACCAGGCCATAATCAAGCCGTGCCATCCAGGATCCTTCGGCCCTCTTGTTCCCAAATCGTATACATGCGGAATCAATAAACTACTCCGTACACAAATAAAATCAAAATGACTTAGGACAAAAATAAATAGTGCACTTCTCAACCTTCAAAGTACACCTCTATTCGTTTCAATGATCAAAACTAATCCACCAAACAATACAATCTCTAAGGTCACCTAACGTCTTAAATATATTTGATCAACTACTTCCTCGAATGCCAATCCTTGGCAAGTTCGGGCTTCCTTCGCCTGGGACCTGAAAAAGTTAAGCCCCCACTGGGATGAGATACAAATCTCAATAAGTGAAACCTAAATCTAGACCGAAACACTAGTCCCCCCAGACCACACACAATACAGTCCCCCCAAACCACACACAACACCACCAAGATGCAAGCAGTTAACAATAGCGCATGGCATCAAACCAATAGGCACATCAATAGCCACGCATGGATGAGCAATACTATCAATCACACTCAACTTTAGGGTCTCAAGCTCTGTGCTCAAGCAACATATAATTCGGTACTCAATTATCACAACTTCCACATCCACTTTCGTACTTCTTTGGCACTCCTACCAACTGACACCACTGGGGTCGCAGGCCAATCGATATCTCTGTACCACTGGTGTCACGTCCCGACTCTTGAGCTCGCGACATCCCTTGCCAAATCGCCACGAGGTCATAGAGATACGTCCCAGGCACACTATCGACCTATCAATTACTTACGCAAGCGGAAACGTTCTAACTCCCTGACAGCATAAATAAACAGGGATAGAAAAGTAGGCAGTCACAACCGTCATTCATAAAATGACAATCACAGAACATCCATCATAAGCATATGAGTCTAGATCTTATTACTACTAACGTACATACACAACCCCATACTTCGGGGCGACTAGACAAGATCTCATTAGGTCATTCGGTCAAGTAAGGTCAACTTCCCATTTACTTCAATAAACTACTCCAACAGCCAATCCTTGGCAGCCACAAAGCTCCATCAGAAGGGACCTGAAAATGTTATCCCACGACGGGGTGAGAATAAATCTTAGTGAATCAAGCCTAAGCTCGGTTAGGAAACTGATTCGCCCAGGGCATCCTAACGGAAACTCAAAGACCACACAGGCACGTATAACAACTACTCACAAACAACAATATATCAACCATCCACATGTACACTTACCAGCCTCAGCCACACATAATACAATGCTTGACTCGACTCAACAGTCAAACCAATCAATCACTCAATCACAGCATTACATCCACCAGTATGCACAGGACATTCACCAGGACAATGCACACAATACAATAATAACTCGAACACAAGCGAGTATGAACGTCCGTCTTCCTACTCCATTTGTCACATTCCAAACTTCGTAGTCGGGATGCGCTCACACTAACCCATGCACGAAGTTACATTGTATTCAATCCTTTTATTAACGGTAATCGTGCCTACGGCACAAGAGAGGATCTACGCGAAAGAGAGCGTGATTCGACTGTCCCAAAAACGCGATCCAATACCTCAGTGCGATCCAGTGTCTCACCGACAACACCGGTCTACGTTCCTTTACTCTCGGCAACGGCTACTACAAGCCGTGTATCCAGTGTACCCATCACGGCACCAGCAAGTAGGCATCCCTAAACGGGGCGTCGGTCCAACACCAGTTGCGACTGACATCCGATAATCCCTTAAAACCGTACGTCTGGCACGTGACATGAATTATCGTGCTTTTGGCAAGTTGTATAGTTCCGTACAAATCATAGAACACGAACTTGCCGGGAACCTCATTGTTTTCCCTCGTATGACCATGCATAATACATCCAGCAATCAACCCTTTTCATTATCTTTGGTTAAGTCCGGATGCTCACACAGACATGTGAAAGTCTCGGCCAAAGGCCATCTTCATGCTAAAATATGTCATTTGACTTCACACTCAGTCATATGCACATGCCGACTATCCACTAGTCATAGCAACCACACACAGGGTGATTAACCCTCAATCACAATTGATAGTCAAAGAACATTCATTACACCCAATCAAGCATTTCAATGAAGTGATTCAATCACGAAGCCATAACTCAATCCCGAGTAATCAAACTCAATCAAATAATATCCAGCTCAATTCATGCTATGTTATTTATTAATCGATTCAATTTAGCACATTGATCGCTCGCTCGTCTCTGGCCTATCGCTCACTCGCGATCACACAACGGCAATCCATTGCCCAATCAATCAATCAACTAGCAACAATTAGCCACAGACAATTCAATCAATCCGGTTAACCTAATCGATTGGCCATTTAACCAAATCCCAATTTCTATTTAACCCGGCCTCGATCGTGTACCTAAATTCCACAACCAGCTAATCCTAGGCGCAACTAGCACCCTAACCAAGGTTTAGGGTCAACTCACATCCAATTAGCTCGGGCAGTCTCTACGGCGCCGACACGGGCGGCGACGATCCACGAACTTCGGTGAGGCTCGAAATTCTTCTCGGTGACTCACGAATCACGGCTCAACTTCCTCGGACAACGGTCCTAAACTCTCGGCCCACAGGCCAAAACTCTCGGCCAACTTGGCCTACGGACCAGGCACGGTGGCCCAGTCACTCGGCCCACCTCGCAGGACACGGCCTAGGCCAAAACAGGCCACGACCCAGTACGTTGGCCCACGAACCAGGCCCAAAACAGGGCAGGGGTGACGACGGGGGCTGTGGCGGCCGAATCGACTGCCGACGGGCGGCAGTCGAGACAAGGGTCAACGGCTGAGGCTTGAGGGAACGTCGGGGAAGCTGATGGAGGCGACGACGGTGGCGGCGGCTCCGGTGGATAATCGGCGGCGGGGTGGCCTCAGCTTAGAGGTCAGGACACGGGGGAGTCACGGCGTGGTGGTGGGAGGCGGCGGCAACGCCGCACGGGGCCGGAGAAGGAAGCGGAGCTCTAGTTCTCAAGGGACGTCGAAACAGAGCAGGGGCTTCGGGGGTTGATTCGCGGCCATCCGGTGGCCAACGGCGGTTGGGACGACGGCTACGACGCGGCAGTGAGGCGGCGCGGAGGTTGGAGGTGACTGCCGGAGGTGGTGGCGCACAAAAAACCACGGTGGAGGAGGAAGATGGAGGAGGAGTCGGTCGGGGGAGGGAAGTAGAGAAAGGGAGAGATCGTGAGAGGGGGAGGGTGAGCAGATGGAAAGAGAGCGTGAGATGTGAGGTGAGAGTGATGGGTTGGTGAGGTGTGACAAGTGAATAGTGCTAGGGGTCAAGTCAATTTTGAATTATTGAGGGGAAAATTTAGTCTATTGGTAATTCGAGACTGAAATGAAATTTTGGCATACTGACAGAAGGTATTTTCACGGGCTAGGCTCGGTCAGAATTAGGTTCGGGTCGCGAGGATTGAAATCCTAATTTACAGCGACTAAGAAATCGAAACCTAATCTAAACCGAATGAAATATCGAAACTCATCCAATTACCGTCTCTTCAGTCCTTACGATCCAATAAATTTTATCGACTGAAATTCAATTTAATTTCCTTTTATTGAATTTAGGCACTTCACCGAAATCTGATTTCCAGGGCGTCACAACTGGGGCCTAAGATGACAACACATGCACTCATCGTCAGGGCTCCCAGGCCGCGATGTATTTCCCATGGGGCACTCACGCCAACACAATCACAAGCTCACAAAAGGTAAAACTCAATTTTCAATATCAATGCTGGCGTAATAACGCTTTAGGCTGTTATAACATACTTGGCAAGACCCGCGTAATAACGCTTCAGGCTATTATCGATCTTCTCAATCAAAATGACGTATTCTTTACCTTCTTTGCAGGTTTAAGATACCAAAAATGTTCATTCCTTGGAAGAAGCCTTTCCCGACCACTCCTACAGAAAAAATACGAAGGGATGTAGTTTGCCAGGAAGTTGTTTCTTATTTCGGCACATCCGAAGCAATTTATGACTGCTGATATTTTGACTTCCCAACTTAATGATGAAATATGAAATGACTGCAGTCTTGTTCTTATCATGCTCGAAATATCCAAAATATTGACATAAGTTATAATCAAATCCCGAGCCTTGCAACACTCCATCGCAGACAAATTCTGCGTTAATTATGTGATGTGAATCACAAGTTTTAGGGTGGGACTTCAGATAGCTTAGCTCGTTCATTAGTGTTATAAGCTGTCGCAGTAGCGTTGTGGCTGTGATTGCTAAAGGTATGTGACGACGTCTTTTTGAGGGTGTCATACAATTTGGGCTTCCTTTGGTGCATGTCGGCATTAAGAAATTCAGCTTTTTATTTTATTTTATTTTTTTCCACATTTTGCTTGTTTGTGAACCTCACTTCATGTAAGTTATGTAACTTGTGGCACAGCAGTAGATAATAAGACCTTTCATGGTATTATTGTCAGTTTTTTGTTTTTTTTTTTGGGGTACAAGCGAAATATATGAATAGCACAATGAAAGAGCTCATCTGCATAACCATGTACACCTTCAAAGATTCAAAACTTGTTCACATGAATACTACACTAGCCGAGAATCAGCAACTTTCCATTCAAGAGCTTTGAACTAGCCGACAGGCTAAAAAATCATCAGTGCAGTACCAAGACTTGGCTATTCATAGAGATCTTCTAAAACTAAAGAATCGCTTAACAAAAATCCACACCATAACAAAGTGCTGTTAGAGGTGTCAGGACACAAAATTTGAACAAACAGGTAAGCTTGAGGACACAGGACATGCTAAACTCGGTCTTCAAAAGAAAACGAGCCGGTTCAGCTCTAGCTATGCAGTCGAATCTCCTCATGCGGTACTTGTTATACACACTCCTGACACTCCTTGCCTTTTGATGGAAAGTTACCATGAGTCTCGAGCATTCCCTGTACAAAGGAAACAATAGCCAAAGGAAAAAAAAAATCCATCAGATTCCCAAGTCCGTGAAGCATATAAACAAGGGGATGAAAGATGTAATAGAGAATAAATCAAAGTTTCTCGCTACTTACAAGATATGACCGGCACTACAACCAGTTAACCGCTCATAGATTTTAGGGCACGGCTTACACCCTTTAAAAGTGGCATGCGCGGTGTAAATTGCAGCGGTAGCCAATATTGAAGGGCGAAACTTGAGCATTCGATGCTGAACTAGGCAGACATCGATGAAGAAAAAGGACAAGTGCTTGATCTGGTAGGGGGACGAATAGAAAGACAAGTCATTTTCCACTAATGTAACAAGATGAAATCATAACAACAGCAAATAACATTGAGAGAACAGTTATCGCAGCAAAAGAGAGAGAGAATTGAGAGAAGAGAGAGTTAGAGAGAGAGAATTGAGACAAAGCGAGTGAGGAAGATGGTTATCTAATTGCAATCTTTTTAAAAATTCGTAGGAATTTTTTTTTGGGTCAAATTATTAGGAATTTTTTTTTTGGGTATGAAATTCTTAGGAATTTAATTTTTGAGAAAGTGGGGAAAAGTATTATTGCTTATTTATTTATTTATCCAATAGAATAAATTTTGCCATGGATGAACATAATTTCTTGGCTCAGATTGATAGCGAGAATGATTGGCTCAAGCATCGTTAATTTTATTTGGTTCGAACAAATTAAATGTCATAAACATTAATTATGTTTAAATATTTATTTATTTTATTTGATTTGAACAAACAATTTCCTCGTAATATTGCTGCCAAAATACTATGCATTGAAATGGGAGTTTAAAAACAAAACAAAAAAGAAAATTTCCTGAATCCAACCCTTTTTACTTTCCGTCTTTAAATTGAATAAAAAGGACCCGTCCAAAAATACATGCAAAACCCGTCTCCATATGTTTTTTGGGTCAGTTCAGTTTCGACTCGTGCCTAGAAATTCGGAGGTCCGAAAATCGATAGATGAAGTTCAATTCTGTTCTCCATGCGAAGTTGTGAAGTTTGTGGGGTTTTCTTATTCTGGGTGTTTTTTGGTTTCCGCGGATAATGTTTGTACATGTTGTACTTCAGATGCACGGAATGCTTTGCTAAGATAATAATCAAAACCGATCCGCGGACTTAAGTTTAATTTGTTCAGGCAATTGTTCATATAATCTCACTAAAGAAAGGGCCATTTTCATTGTTATTGTGCCGGCATAAGTTGTTGATTTCATACGGAATTGACTTCTTGTTGTTGAGGCCTACAGAAAAGTTTACTTATATGTTTGAATTATAATGCCGAAGAGGATATTTTATGAGGAATTTCTAGATAAACCGACAGATCCCTTGACAAAAGCCATTTCTACTGACATCTCGAATGACAGAGGTATGTCAAGTTTCGAGAATATGTTTTCTTCAATTACGTTAGAACTTCTGAATGATGGATGTGTTGAGATAGATAGGCTGGGCATTTCCCTTTTCCTGTTAGCATTTTGGATTGTATTCAAGATGGAGACTCCCTTCATGGAAGTAGACTTGACTTTTATACAGTAACTTTTTCCATGTGATGGTGGTTGTTTCTGTGAGTTTTCTGGTTACATTTCCTGGTCGTTCCATCATGTCTGTGGTCTTTCCAATTTCCGTTAGAAATAAGTGTTGCTTGGCTGTTACATGAGGATCTAGATCGTATGGAGATAAATATTGCTGGGTTGGGTAATAACAAACTCTTGTCTTTGTTCCTTGTTCATTGACTCATATTTTCATTACGCTTGACAGGAAATTATGTGGGTTCACAGGACCGGAGCCTGAGTAAGTTGTTGTCCAATTCTTCCTCTGTGCGAATTTCTGTGGTGAAGAAAGCTGGTCCAACCTCCAGTCCAGGCATTGCACTCCAGTCTATATGTCAAAATTATGAAAGTAGTGATGATGAGGTTTGAAGCATAGTATGTACACACGTTTGAAGCATGTGACTTTTGAAAACAATAAAACTTGTAAAAGGACTAGACCTTGCCACAAACAATAAAACTTGTAAGAGGACTAGACCTTGCCACAAGCCCACCTGAAACTTCTTTACATGATTGACCTCTCAGACAGATTACACCAAAATACCCATTTTCCTAAACGAAACTTTCTGAAAAATTAATCAACTTCAAACATAGTACATTAATCGAAATTTAAAAAAGACATAACATCATTAACCACCAAATCAACAGACACTTCAAACTTGACGAAGTTTAGGATTCCTCGCTTTTCAATATGCTAGGAAGAAGCACTCCAAGGAAGCTTGATACAGAAAACAGTAAGACTCTATGGCTTCCACACATTTAGAAGACTGGCAAAACTCTTCAAACCAGATAACAGCAGATCTGGACATGCAGGTAGGCCAAGAACTCGAGTCCAAACAGCATAGAAGCTACAAAATGTCTTCAGAAAGTTCTGCTATGAGAGTACTTAATTAATTGTAGGCAACCAATTATGCCCACAAAGCCAGGAAATGAGAGTACTTTTGTTATGCTTGAGTAAACCATAACCATATTAGCTACTAGCCAGTGCCAATGAAATTTTGGAGCTTTATTTCGTAATTTGTCTAAGCACTTCTGACAGAAAAATAGTCATCAGCAGAAGCAAGCCATACAGCTCATCCTCAATCAAGCAATATGGATTAGAAACTTCACATAAAGATGCTTGAATACTGACTAGCTTATTAGATCTGGCTTGTGGGAAAAATCAGTCACCAACCCTTTCGGCATGATATCCTTTTTGCTTGGAGTGGAAAGGCAACAGCATAGACCATTCTGCTACAAAGAAATCACAGTTTTGACCGGAGAATTTGATAGCAGAAGAGACGTAATGCAAAAGGCACTTGTAGATTATTCTGTATACTTCCCACCCTTAGACTCAGCCTTAGACTCTCAGAGAAAGAACATGTCATCAAACACTCTATGCCCAGGGGATTATCTGGTACTGCCGGAGCACATGTATTACTTCTCTTTGGCATCACACTTAACTTTTTTCTCTGCCTCATTCCTTCTTATGGACTCACAGTCACCGACCCTTTCGGCATGATATCCTTTTTCTTGGAGTGGAAAGGCAACAGCATAGACCGTTCTGCTACAAAGAAATCACAGTTTTGACCGGAGAATTTGATAGCAGAAGAGACGTAATGCAAAATACACTTGTAGATTATTCTGTAAACTTCCCAGAGACTCTCAGAGAAAGAACGTCACTAAACACTCTATGCCCAGGGGA
This sequence comes from Rhodomyrtus psidioides, assembly GCA_021437785.1. Lineage (NCBI taxonomy): Eukaryota > Viridiplantae > Streptophyta > Magnoliopsida > Myrtales > Myrtaceae > Rhodomyrtus > Rhodomyrtus psidioides. The sequence continues at coordinate 22,097,111 of JAILYB010000002.1, forward strand.
TTATTTGGTACTGCTGGCGCGCATGTATTACTTCTCTTTGGCATCATACTCCCCTCCCTCCCTCCTTTCATCTTGTCAGTTTTTGGCCTTGTCCCTCCAAATATTAACTCTCTTTAAGTTCCTTATCTTCCAATCTCAGACCCCTTGAGACCCTTAAAATGATTACAGCCCCATGAACACGTGATCAAAAGTTCAAAGAAGCTCCATCACATAAATTAAAAATCATAAATTTCGAAGGCGGTGACAATAAATATTTCACATAAATTTCTTAAGAAGCTCCATCACGTCTTTGAATTTCAAGCCCAAGCTAATGCACTTGATGTATCTCATATTCAGACTATAATTCACATAACAGAAGTTCAACAATTATATGACACAACTTTTCACAAATTGATTTGATATCTCTTTCTAAAAAATTAATATGGTGCCTAAAAAACCGGAGAAAACAATTTGACCAGGAAAGAACATATTACTATTGAAGTGCTGTGGACCCTTTTCAATTGAAAGTAAAATGTTATGATGGTTTGCTTTGGAACTAGAAGAGAATATCAACAAGACAAAGATGAGGTATAAGGCCGGTGGCTTCAAAGGTTTGAGACTTTTAGAGTCAACAAATGAAACTGAAAATGGAAAATAATGTAAAATCCCAACCAGTCTTGCGTGAATGCTATTAAATATGAGGTTCTTTTGTCTTCTTGTGAATTTTGAGGGATTGGAATACAGATAATGGAAAAAACTCTACCAACTTAAAAACTTGAGGGCATTTATACTATTAGTTATCTAGGGTGTGTACAGCCAAAAGAGATATGGTATTAGCACGAGTTCTAGTGTCTAAGAACCTATGTAAACAATCCCAGGCATGAGCTGATGTATCAAGGTAAAAACGAAAATGAAATTCCGAGCAAACAGAATGATTTGTAACAGATACACCAAAAGCAAATGTGCCTCTTCAGGAGGGAGTGGGGGGAAAAAGAAACCAATCACATCATAGATGCTAAATTCACTTTGATAAGAGTTGGAGTTAGTTTCACTTAACTCCTCCACAATGCAAGTTTATCAAACAATCCTCCTTACAAGGTTTTCTATACCTGAAAAAAGGAAAAGGCAGGGAGGATATGCGCCTAGGCCTCCTTTGTTCAATGTACCAATGGCTCCACATGTAGGGCATGCACCTAGGCATTCTTCGTTCCACGTATCAATGGCTCCACAAGTAATGTTTAGACATAACAACTGCTAGTAGCAGCGACTATAGAATTAACAACTCAAGGGGAAGCAGTACATAAGATACTGAGAAAGAAAAATCCTTGCTTGAGGTAGACAACCACAAAAATGAAAGAATTGCATCTGGACCATACCAACATCTTTGTGCAGTAAAGATACCTGGAAAAAATCTCCAATGACTAATCTGCTGAAGCCTCTTTGCCAATGCACTCAATCATCCGATTCAAGCGGGACTAAATAATCTAGCACCTTTGCATTTGGTGCCAAAGACTATTACCTATTCAAGCTGGAATTTGAAGCCTCTGAACTATTCAGAGTTCTTCAAGGAACGCTTCATAGAAACATGCTACTTTCATGTGAACTGAAGCAGTTCAAGGATTCTTCAAGCTCACGGAATGACCTACATGAAGGGGAAAAAAGAGAGAGGAAGATATTACGTACATTGTCACTGCCAAAGTCAAAAAGTGCTATGCATTGGCTGCATCTGCTTAATGGCATGAAACGTCCCAACGGAAGTGAGAAAAAGTATATGTACCAGTAGAAAGCCTTCACATTATTAGCCCTCATATCTACATGATGGGTCAGCTAAAAGTCCAGAAACATTTTCAAAAGTGAAGATATAACATTGAGCGTCACCTAACCCGGTGAAAATCTTCTATAGCCCTCATGATCAGGATGCCAATATTTGTCCAAATTTTAGGAATTGCTTAAGAATCAATCTGCAAAACATCGTTTACCACAAGTTGGTCGAGGATGGAAAAACACAGGGCTTAAAACCATGATCAAAAGCATGAAGATCAAATTCATTTAAAGAGGAGAAGAAGTTATCAAATTCAAGAAACATAGAATAAGAGCCAACAATTCGTTAATTTTGGTCGTGTAGTGTAGGATCGGTAACAGGAAGGTTTCTGCATAAAGTTCAATGAACTGACAGTAACCATGGCACGAGCAGGAGAAGGCTTCAAAACATAATGGTTCTCAGACTCCTCCAATTCAATTTTACTTGCTGTTTAATGTCTCAATTACTATTAGCTCTTCTACAGTAAATCATAGACCAGATGTGTCCTCCTATACACCTCATGAACTTGGCTGCTCTAAATGCTTCTTAATGGGACCATCTTTGTCAACTAGACATTGTGTGCTGCTCAAATAGATTTCAGCTCTATCGATTGAACTTAGGCCAAACTTCACTATCCATCAAGATCTCAAGCTTTGGGAGCTTATAATGACTATGTAAGTTATATGACCTACACATTTAAACTTTACACCAAATGAATCCGGTCCTTGAAGAGCCCTAGACACCTCATTGTTAGCAAAAGAATATGATACAAAAGGAAGCGGGGAAGATTCTGCCATTGGGAATGAGCAATATAGCATGCATCAATTGTTAGAACAGAGTACCAGAGGGAGCTAACAGAATGATCTAGAAAGTCGTAGGTGGAACAGAGGTCCACTTTCCTATGCAAGATCCTGACAGTGCGATGCTAAATGGACAATCTTATCCAGAGGAAACAGGGCACAGACCTACTAGTATAATATTGCCGATTGAAAAACTAAACATCCAATAAGTTGCATACTTACACTAGATTCATCACCAAGTCATCGCATAAATCATTCAATTTGTTTCCGACCGGAAACAAAGAGGCATAACATCACCAGAATCCCGGATCTGAAATGCACACTTTCCGTATGTACTGCAATTAAGCTTTACAGGCATACCTGGCTTATACAATTGCTGATTAAAATTTGCCAAGTACAGGTTTGCTGATTGTGCATTTACTGTCGATAAAACTGATGGTACCTCGATTCGGTAATTAGGAAAGGTGGACGCGCTCTGTCAATGAGACTCTTCCATGTGGTTTCTTGATTCTTCTTAAAAGAATTACTAGTGTTCTTTAAATCTCCCCTCTCCTTAAGAAAACATTTACCGAGTTGTTTTCTTTTTCTTTGTGTAATTTGTTAGGACGTTGTTATAGTTGTTTTGGATTTGAGGCGAGCATAAGTTGTTTATTTCATACGGAATTGAATCTTGTTGTTGAGGCTTACAGAAAAGTTTACTTATATGTTTGATTTCTAATGCAGAAGAGAATATTTTCTGAGGAATTTCTGGACAAACCAACAGACTCCTTGACAAAAGCTACTTCCACTGACATCTCGAATGACAGAGGTATGTCACGTTTCGAGAACATGTTTTCTTCAATTACGTTAGCTCTTCTGAATGATGGATGTGTTGAGATAGATAGGCTGGGCATTTCCCTTTTCCTGTTAGCATTTTGGATTGTATTCAAGATGGAGACTCCCTTCGTGGAAGTAGACTTGACTTTTATACAATAACCTTTTCCATGTGATGGTGGTTGTTTCTGTGAGTTTTCTGGTTACATTTCCTTGTCGTTCCATCATGTCTGTGGTCTTTCCAATTTCCTTTAGAAATAAGTGTTGCTTGGCTGTTACATGAGGATCTAGATCGTATGGAGATAAATATTGCTGGGTTGGGTTATAACAAACTCGTGTCTTTGTTCCTTGTTCATTGATTCATATTTTCATTACGTTTGATAGGAAAATATGTGGGTTCACAGGACCGGAGCCAGAGTAAGTTGTTGTCCAATTCTTCCTCTCTGCGAAATTCTGTGGTGAAGAAAGCTGGTCCAACCTCCAGTCCAGGCATTGCACTCTAGTCTATATGTCAAAATTATGAAAGTAGTGATGATGAGGTTTGAAGCATTGTATGTACACATGTCTGAAGCATGTGACTTTTGGAAATACTGAAAATGAACATACCTTTTCCAATGCAGGCATGAGCGAAAGAAAATGTTACTGATGTGGACTTATCACTCATCACGTTTGCATGCTTGCATTACGTGATTGTAAAATGGTGGATGGCCTCGACAGCAGTGGTCCTTTGGTATTTGTTGATTATTTTATGACTAGAACTAGGACAATAATGTCTATGGCCATATGGAAGAATTAGAAGAAATGCCGGTCCCTGCATTGTCGTTTACTCTGCTTTAAATCAGAACGGAATATTTGCTATGTGTGACACTAATTTTGCAGGCATTGCCATGTATATAGCCAACTAATGAGCTGCCTATTAAGCATCTGCCGGTCAACATTTGTGCAGGAACTTGGTCGAGATGTTTGACAATTTTTGGCCTATATATACATGTTCTCTCGGGAGCTGCGGATACTTAAAGGATTGGATCAGCCAATATGTCACGAGCGTTGTCCTTTTGGGTTAGAGGATTTGGTAAATCTCAAATATCAGCAGTCATAAACTGCTCTGGATGCACTGAACATGAGAAACAACTTCCTGGCAGACTACATCCCTTCGTATTTTTCCTGTAGTGGTGGTCGGGAAAGGCTTCTTCCAAGGAATGAAAATTTTTGGTATCTTAAACCTGCAAACAAAGTAATGATATGTTATTTTGGTTGAGAAGATCGATAATGATGGATAAAACATTAAGCAATCAAAATTTGCCTAGAAGTTCACGTGGCTGTGTGCATGGATTGTGTTCAAGAGAGTTTTTTAGGATTAAAGTAACTGGAGATTTTGAAAGAGCAATACCCTGTTAAGTTCCTGTCTCTGCAGTACTGTCGAAGAATTTCATAAGATAACAAACATTCTTCTTTTTCGGCTCCAAGTTCACGGCTTTTGTCAGACCAAGCCAGTTCTCTTTCACACGAATACACCCAACAACCACCTCAGTCAGGCGAGCATCAGGGATTCCCACTATGACGATTCCAGTGACTCCAGGATGTTGGAACAGTATTGCTTCTACCTATGTTGGGAAACAAGAACAGGTCCCAAGATAATGATCTGAGAGTGTACATCTTTTCATATTAGCTAGCATGATTTTGAGAAAATAAAACAGTTTCATCACTGAAAACATAGAAAAATATGTATCACATATGAACCTATCAACATATCTATGCTTGGCCAATCTATTACCTCTTCAGGGTAAACATTTTCTCCCCCAGTCTTGATCCGACCACTTTCTCGACCAATGAGCCACACCTGACCACGCCCATCGATGAAACCAACATCACCCGTGTCAAACCATGAATGACTGTTATAGGCTGATGACCGAACTTGATCCCAGTATCCAATCATCAAATGCGGACCTCTTGTTAGAATTTTCCCAATGCCCATTGAATCATCACCATCTGTCCTCAATTCAACATGTGGAGCAGGTTTGCCGACACAAATGCCTCGTGGTCTTTGAACAGAACTGAGATCTGTTCCATCATGAAAATGAAGGGGCTGGGAGGAAAACGAGAAATGTGGGCTATACAGAGTTACGAACGTTAGTGAAGAACAAGTCTCTGTCATTCCTGCGTTTTGAAAAAACAGAGAAAAATTAGTATGATGAGCAGAGTAGTTCAATGCACATTGCTAGCAGGTTCTACTCCAACTAGCATTGAAATAGTGAAATGAACAGCATATATGCTTTAGAAGATGCACACCATAGGCTGAGATAATCTTAGCTCTTGGGAAGAAGTTCCCAGCTTCTTTGATGAGATCGATTGACAAACTTCCGCCACCATTTAATATCTTTTTCACGCAGTCTTTTCCTTTCCACGGTCCTTTCTCCCTGAGGAAACTAGGAATTAAGCAAAAGTACCACTAGAAGAGCATAACTTTGAACTTTGACCACGTAACTGGCCGACTCTCTTTACACATAATATTTTGTATTTAAATTGCTCGTTAAAGATCACTCTCTGTTGATAACCTGAGAGAGGATATTAGATCAGCGACCATGGCCGGAACAGTGATCAAAGCGGTGACGTCCTGTTTCTCTATAACCTCAATGGCTGATTTAGCTTCAAACTTGGGTATCAAGACATGGCGAGCTCCAGCCATTAACATTGCCATAGCTGATGAGAGACCACCAATGTGGCACAAAGGAGCAGTATGCAAATAAACCTGCAAAAAATTGTATGAAAATAAATTTACGTGTCTCATTACTCTGACTAATTTTCTACAGACTTTCCAAATATAGAAACAATCACTTGAGACCTATTTTGACTATGATTATGGAATTTCCAAAAGCCAACTAAACATGAAGACAATAAAAGAGAAGAAACTTGGAAAGGGCATACATCATTCTCACTGTAACCACATATGGCTATTTTTGCCATAGATTGTATGAACAAAGCTGAATGGCTTACGGCAACTCCTTTTGGCTTTCCAGTAGTCCCTGAGGTCAATAAGCCCAGTAAAACAAAACATCTAGAAATGAAAACTCGGTAAGTGCCATGCATAAATACGAACTTCCAATGCCACATTTTTCCAAACTTAGGCATCGAAGTGACATATAATTGACATACTGACCCCACCTGTAAAAATCGCGGAGAGGAAAGCAAATCTATAGACAGAACCTACGCCCAAATATATCTACTAAGTATTGAAAGCAAGAAAACCTTGGAACCTAGAAAGCAACATCACACGATGTAATCCTCAAATTTGAGAACCCTAAATAAATTTCCAAGAAAGATGGACAAGGAAGCTTTTTCTAATTAGTCTCGCTCAGAACTGAGGTCAGTAAAATATCTTAAGCGACAGGTGATCAACCCAAAGGAAGCCGTATATATTTACGATATGTGATATGGTTTTCTCTATGGCCAATCGGATATGATTGAAACTTTTGAGCGGGTAATCAAACCAAAAAAGAGCCATTCCTTATCATTTCGTACGACTAAGACTTTGAAGTAGGTGTTAAGATGGACAAAAGCGCCATTTTCATATCTCTGTGGGTGTATGCGTGTGCTTGCACCTTACATGTCTCTAAATAGGATATATCATTTCATTAAAGAGTAAAAGACCTTCTTTCACACTAAATCACCCATTGAATTGGCAATAAGAGGAAGTAAAGAATATACCAGAGGTGAAGCATATTATAATGGCACCATCACGAGCCCAGACATAGTCAGTAGTCGAAAAGGGACTTGGAGGAGTTATCTGATGCAGATCCAGCATGCCCATAGTTGATACTAGCACATGAAAAGAAAGGCTGATTCTACGATACTAAGAACATTATCATTTTGTACATTGAATGATGGGTAACATTGACATTTTTTCATCCACTACTAGTTTGGACATCAAGAAAGCAACTCACCATTCACATTTCTTGGAAATGGCATAGAAAGGGAGTCCAAGGAAACATGCCATTTTAGAGTAGGAGTAACATCCCTGTGGAGCTCAGAATACCAGCTGATGCAACTCGTATCTGTCACCAACATCACAGGGCTTACGGCTAACATGCCCGATCTAGCTTCATTTGCACTCTACAATCAATATTTTAGAATGTATTAACACCGTCAATTAGATGTACATATCATAAAACAATCACCATCATGATATGTAGCAGTTTGCCATACTTCCTCAATTTTCTGGCTGACAAAAGAGAGAACTGACTCACTGAAATCTGCCAATTTCGGCAACTAAGCTATTGTGATTGGCTAATTTCTCCTCCAGCCTAATAAGATGCAGAGACTTTATCATCCACTGTTTTTTGACTTGCACGTAGTCATGACCCTCGGTTGCACTTCACAGGCACAACTTGCAACAATTCTAGTATGTCTTGCTTTTTGGTTCCAATGCACAACATTGCATTCATGCGCTGGTCAAATTAAATTTCCACTTGAGCATTCAAAAGGTAAAGCTAAAGCATGTAAAAGATTAGCTATTCATCATACTAAAATTGTCATGAAATCAGCTCACGATGGACTGATGTCTCGTCACAGGGAACCCTGCTTGTGTACCCACAATTTGACAAGTTATTTTCCAATGGCGAACACGAACTTCCGTCCTATCCAATTTATGTATAATTGCAAATACAGAAGATTGAACCCCTAGATTCATTAGTTCTGCAAAACATCACTCACCCATCTGTAGTTTAGAGGAGCAACAATCCCTCCAACGAATGCAACAGCAAGTAACCACTCCAAGTAGCAGTCACTAACATGAGAACCATGAAATTTGAGGGAAAAAAATTGAAAAGAACAAATCATAGCTCACAATAGTAATAGAAGCGAAGCTGATAATCGATTCTGCATTCTAGTCATCTCATAACTCATATCAAGGGCTCTCTACCTGATTCATCCAAGAATGATGTCCGTCTCATTACACATTGTACTTGATAACTCTTTCCTGGGACTTGGTAACACGAAAGGACAGGACACGGACATTCTTTGGTAGCAAGATTCTCTCAATACACAGCTCAGAGGATAAGACAATCTGCTGAACTATTTGCACCTCCCACGAATGAATGCTGAACAAAAGAATTACGATATCTACACAAGGGAAGAAAAGATGGACCTGTTATATGCAGAGATTGCGACAACGTCACCGGGCTTCAGGCCAAGCCGAAGCAGAGCATGAGCGAGCCTTAAAACGGCTTCCACGAACTGGGGTCCGGTCATTCGGCGGCCTCCGGCGACGGTGACCGGGGAAGTCCGCCTCGCGGTGGCTATGCGGCTCAAGCACTGGCATATATGTGGCGCCGAGAAATGGCCCATTTTCTTGGCGCTCGGAGCGGGAAGGCAGATTCGGAACGCGGGCGTTGCGTCGGTGTTGGAGAAACGTGGGGGGTCGCGTCATGTGTGGACTCGCGTTGCTCGAGGTGGATATGGGGAAAGCAAAAGCTCACGACGAAGACGAAGCAAGGACAAGTCTTTTCTACAAAATCATTATCGGCTATTTACCAAACAGTCCTATATTTATTATAATTATATCAATTCAATCCTAAATTGTTTTCTATCAATTAACTCTTAAATATTTTGTAATTATGTGATTTCCATTTACTTTTTCAATCGAAATTGACGTGTACAATTTTTAATAATATTTTTATATTTTTTTTATTTTCTCTCTCTGTTTTTTTTTTCTTTTATAATCGTATCATGGCTAGCGAGGGTTGCTAGAATTAGAAAGCAGAAAAAACTAAAATAAAAAATTAAAATATTATTAAAAATTGTTCATGTCAATGCAGTCCGGCAAAATGAATTAAATTGGCACAATTTCAATACATTTAGTTTTTTTAAAAAAAATAATTTTCCCTATTGTCGTCCTAATTTCCCACGCCATGCAAGGAATGTCCACGCATTCAATGTTAGATTAACTAGTAAATAGGAGAAAAATAATAATCTGTCAGATGTGCTTGTTAAGTTTTTTTTTTTTTAATGTGGTAACTTACTAAAGTTAAAAAAGTTAAAGACACAAAAAGGATTAAACTTGTGTGTGATAATGAAAAGTTATAATGACTAAGGAAAATTATCGATATGGTTGCAAAACTCTACGAAATGTAATTAAAGGAGTGCTACGATTAATTAGATTTTGTATTAACAATGATGCAAAAGAAATTTACTATTAACTTAGGTAATTTATCATTTTTTGTGGAATGTTATGAGCCATAGAACCGAGTGAACTTTCAACCACCAATGGCCAATTGCACCTTCAAAAGAAAAGTTATGAGATGATATGTAACAAGCATAATTATTTGTATCGAGGGAAATTACGAATGTCAAAAGAAAGTTACGATGAATTTAGAGGACTCATGCAACGCAATATTGCACATGGGTCAAAGCAAATACTCTGACATTCGTACAATCACACTCTGTGCCGAAACCCTCTATGTTTTCATAGAAAAATGCATGTCAAGATATCGTAATATTTATTTAAAATCATAGAATTCATGCTCTCTCAGTAAAACAGTAAAAATGCATGTTCCTAAGCCGTTGCAATGCCAAACTTAGGTTTCGAGTCACGTGACGTTGTCATGTTCCTAAACAGTAAAAATGCATGTTGTTGTTGATATACAAATTGTATAGTTTCGAGGGGTATAAGGTGATTAGAATATTGAAATATTGCAATAGAAACCCCCCTTTATACATCAGTCAATCCATAGGGCATATACCCAAGGGATTTGAGTTCAAGTTTAGGATGAGCCCTGACAATGTGGTTAGAAGTCAAAAGTCATAATGCCATCGTGGTTTGAACTCATAAATTGAGCCCCGGCAACATGCAGTTATTCATTCCAGGAGTTTAATATTTGATATCAAAATGATTTTGTTTTGGTCTTGCCAAAAGAAAAAAAAATTGAGGTATTCAAGTTAAGTAAAGCCGCAAATTGCATAAATGACTCATCACAAAGTACATTTTTCTACATCACAATATTATCTAATTGTATATATTGCATACCTCATGTGCATATCTAGTTTTCGAGTTTCACTCATCTTCTTGCCATATTTTTTTTTTTTCGAAAAATTGCATTGCCATAGATTGTCATGTTGCATGTTTACATATTGCATATCATAATTTTCCATGCCATATTTGCTTGTCTTTATGGCATGTAATTATATGATTATGCTATGTCATTTAGAATTCATGTTTAGGTTCTTGTGCTTTCTAAGGCTAGTTAATTCAATGTTTGACCTGCCAAATTAAAGTCGCATGCCCCTTTAATCGAACATGAATTTTCGCATGGCTATTGCATGTCTAATCTAGTTTTGATTGACAATCATATAATGCCATTTTGTTTTGCTTTGCATTTTATATCATGACTTGAGTTTATGCTTTGTCATCCCACATGTGTAAATTGATTAGTTTATTTCGCATATAGGGAAACATGGCTTTAGTTTTGTGTGTCTTGCATTGCATCCCTTTATTTAGTCATCTATTCATGTAATTGCATTCGTTTTTGCTCATTCATGCATTACATCTAAGAAAGTGAAGACAAAAAAGACCTCATTCGAACTTAAAGTGAATTCAATCAAGTTGCTAAACCTAGGAGTTCATGGAATTAAGGTACTGAAAGGGAATTAACTTTAATTAGTAATGTAATCAAGACCCCGAATCATTAATCTTTGGTTTGTAGGAATAAAATAGTTCTCCCACTATTTTATTTAGGTTTCCAAAAAATAGTTAGTGGCCACTCCAAAATTAAAATCATTTGAATTAATCTAAGTTGCGATTTGATAGTGCTTGGGAGAATCCGTATTAGGTTAGTCATTAAAAGTAATTTGATAATCAATTACCTTAATTTTTAGGTCGCGACAATACTTAACTTAGACGTGCAATTTCTCAATTAAAGCAACGATATATTGCAATGTTCTAAATCAAGTAACAATATTCTCATGATATGCATTCCAATTGGCAATTTATGCAAAGTAAGCAACCAAATATTGAAAGCATTCAAAATAGGAATATACCCAAAGTTGCTTTCTAGATTTGATTGGTGTTGAAACTTGATGACCAAGCTTACACTTCTTGGATCGGTTTGACTATGGACTCATAGGCATGACTTGGTCAAGAGGGGTAGCAGACCAGTAGCTCCGATGCAGTAAGGGCAGCGACGGCAGCACTGGGTTTGGGACAGCAGTGGCAGTAAACTTCAAGCGATAGCAGCACGTTGGATTGGCAAAAACAACGGCGAATCAACGAAGGCATGGTTAAGCAGCGCACGTCAGGGTCTAGACTGTAGCAAGCAACCTCGGGCAAACTCTAGAGGGAAGCAATGGTAGGCTCGGGATTAGTGGAGATCAACGGGGCTCTCGGACAGTAGCTTGCAACGGCAGGCTCAGGATTAGAGGAGATCAACGCGGCTATCGGAAGCAGCTTCTTCGGGCTTTTCTTAAAGCTACACGTAGGAAATGTTGGCGACAAGGGTGGCACGGCAGCCGGTTCCGGTGAAGCTAAGACATCGGGGCTATAGGTGGTGCTGAGAATTGAGCAGGGAAGTTGCCAAACGACAGCAAGGCTCAATCCCTTGCCTCCAGTTCGAATTAAATGCAATGCATGAAAAATTAATTATGAAAATTATTTTTTGTAGGAACTAAAGTTTAGCTCCTCATTTTTTAATGGAGGACTAATATGTTTGTATAGTGGAGATCCAGGTCTAATTATGATCCTATAGGCTTAGACTTCGGCTTCTTAAGGATAATGGGTTCTCATCCAAGGCCTTTTTACTAATCCTAGTTCTCACGGGCTAAATCTAATCCAATTGAAGCTTATTAAGGCGCCCCCCTACTACTCCACATGTTCAGCCAGCCCTAGGGCATGCGCTTGGCCTAATCTAACTTCACTTAGGGGCTCTTTCAATTACAAGCTTTATTTAGGCCACCTAACCCCTTATGGGCCTGACCGAATTCTACCTTTCTTTGGGCTTAATACCGATAATTTAATGTCCCTCAACGTCTCCTACCATCGGTCCAAAATTAGGATGCAATTTATTAACTTATCTATATGCAAAACATGATTAATATTTTTGTTTGGGATCGGCTTCGATCACTAATTTTATATGCAATTAATAACTGAATGGGGCATAAAAATTTAGGCGTCAACAACTAGTCCATAATGAATTTAGCTTTCATCAAAGTTCTAATCGGAAACCCATTCACGGAATTACATTAGAGAACCAAGAAAAATTGTAACAACTTGGATACATAGAGTTCGCCGTGCATAATATTTTAATCGTATGCTCATCAACGTCACAGGAAGGTTTTTTCGGTATTGATATACTCTCCATATCATTACAATTCCGTTAGATGTCTTTAAATAGATCTGGATTCTGATATATTTTTGTTTACTTAGTATGCAAATAATCGAGCATAAGGTTAATGATTGCTCGTCCTTCTATTAGTCACTGAAGAAATAATGATCTCTGTCATCATGTGCTCGTGTGCATAGTTTATTTGTTCACCACACCTCAACAATGTGATAATTCATATCAAAATTAAGGGGACTATGCTCGAGTTTCACTTATTTAAAAGATACTCACTCTCCCTCTTCCCGCGCAATAGAGGTGAATTGCACAACCATTATCTCCGTTGACATACAATCACCATGGTGGTGGTCACTTGAACAGGGGCAGGCATGGTGACAGCAGCTAGCTAGGGTTTATTTTTGAAGCATTTTATTCAATCATATCATCTACTAAGCATTTTATAATATTTCTACATATCAGTCCTTATATCGCAAGCCCTCCTTAGCAGAGGATTCTTCTTAAATCAAATCACAACTATTCCTGTTTGACTTTAAGTACTGACAAACCAATGCCACAGTTGATACACGAACATATATACATATAGTATGCATAAATAAGTTCAAAGAAAAGAGAGGATGAGAGCAAGTAATTTATTGGAAAGTGACTCACCCATCCTTAACGTTACTGCAATTCATGTTGCTTTATTCGTTTGGATAGTAGCTTATCATATGCAGCATTGTAGATTGGTTACAATTTCACGCCGGGCCTCAATCTTAATCTTCAACAAATGGATAGTCTTCAAATCTCATTCTACAATCTTGAAGCTGGACTTGAACTCCACGGCTATTGCCACATAGGCTATCGGTCAGGATTCTAGCCATTTCCAAGCAGTTGCTACATTCGGATTTATTTAGAAATCCGTTGCATATTGCATGACCGTAGTAGGAACCCTGTCGAGTGTAGTAATTGTAACTGCTATCTGGGGTATGAATCATTAGATCGTCCCTAACATTCCACACGTCGTCTTAATATGCGTTGAGTTCACCAACGTTGTCCGTCCTTGCACTGCATATGTGGTAAACCTCTCTAGCATTATAACCGCACTTGACAACATTGCAAGAACGACGTAACCAAAATAAAAAGAGCAGTTTCACAATATGTTGAGATAATGGACTCATGGTTGGGCACTCTACACCTTAACTTTCCTCCTTAATGGTTCTCAAGATTCAAGTGGTCGTGTATATAAAGAAAGCTCCTCTCATAGGTTTCTTATTCTGGGTGTTCTTTTGTTTCCGCAGATAATGTTTGTGAAGGTTCCACTTCAAATGCACGAAACGCTCTGCTGAGCTCACAATCAAAACCAATCCGCAGAATACGGATTACGTCGTGGAGTCAGAAGATGAGGAAGATCTGACTCAACTGTCTGTATGGTTACACTCCAGAAAAAATGTTTCTACTTTCAAAGTGTTCTAAAAACACTTTGAAAACAGAAACGTGTATGGTAAAAAAGTGTCCGTTTCATTATTTCAATGCTAGTTGGAGTAGAACCTGCTAGCAATGTGCATTGAAATACTCTGCTCCTCATACTAATTTTTCTTTGTTTTTCCAAAATGGGGGAATGACAGAGACTTGCTCTTCACTAGCGTTCATAACCCTGTGTAGCTCACATTTCTCGTTTTCCTCCCAGCCCCTTCATTTTCATGTTGGAACAGATCTCAGTTCTGTTCAAAGACTACGAGGCATTTGTGTCGGCAAACCTGTTCCACATGTTGAATTGAGGACATATGGTGATGATTCATTGGGCATTGGGAAAATTCTAAGCAGAGGTCCACATTTGATAATTGGATACTGGGATCAAGTTTGGTCATCAGTCTATAACAGTCATTCATGGTTTGACAGGTGATGTTGGTTTCATCGATGGGCATGGTCAGGTTTGGCTCATTGGTTGAGAAAGTTGTCGGATCAAGACGGGGGGAGAAAATGTCTACCCTGAAGAGGTAATAGAATAGGCTTAGAAATGGAATAATTTTCTTTTTGACCGAGCATAGATTTGTTGAAAAGTTCATATGTGATGTTAGATATTATTATCATTCTTATTGATATCAATCAATCAGATTGATTGTAATTGATTAGTTACTGTATTTATTCTTGTAAACCATGTTAAATAGGCTCCTTCTGTACATTGTAAAATGAAGAATGAAATACACAAAAATCCATCATTTACCTTCTTCCTCCTTAACTTTAACTTGGTATCAGAGCCTTCTTGGCTAGGTGAATTGTCCTATGAGCTAAGCCACTTCGCCGACACCTTCACCTTCACCTGGGTTTCCCTCTTTACCTTGTCTTCTCTCCTCCTTCGCCGATGCCTTCATCTTCATCACCTAAGCCGTGTCAATCTGGGTTTCTCTCTTTACAGACCAGCCGAGCCCGCACACCCACCACCTGAGCCTCGCGCCGTCGAGTTGCGAGATCCAACGTCGTCGAGCCTCGCGCCTTCGACGTCGAGCCTCTCGAGATCTAGCCGAGCCTCGTGACGCTGCTGACTCGTGCTCGTTTCAGCCGCTCATATCAATTCGTCTACGACTCAGCCGCGCCTCCCAGATCCACGCCTCGCAGATCTGCGCCTCGCAGATCCGCTCGTCTACGACTCAGCCGCTCATATCAATTCGTCTACGACTCAGCCGCGCCTCCCAGATCCGCGCCTCGCAGATCCGCTCGTGCTCGCCTTCCACCCATATCAATTCGTCTTCGTCGCAGATCCGTACCTCACAGATCCGGTCGTGCTCGTAGATCCGCTCGTGCTCGCCTCGCAGATCCGCTCGCAGATCCACCCTTGCGCCGCTGGTGCTCACCTTCCAGCATCGTACCCAAGACGCTGCTCGTGCTCGCAGATCCACCCTCGCGCCGCTCGTGCTCACCTTCCAGCATCGTACTCAAGATGCTGCTCGTGCTCGCAGATCCACCCTTGCGAGCCAACTCCACCCTCGCGCCGCTCGTGCTCACCTTCCAGCATCGTACTCAAGATGCTGCTCGTGCTCGCAGATCCACCCTTGCGAGCCAACTCCACCCTCGCGCCGCTCGTGCTCGCAGATCCACCCTCGTGAGCCAACTCCCAGCCGCCAGTTTCTGTCTCCTCTCCGCTACCGCGCCGTTCATCGTTAAGCAGCTGCGACCCCGCAACCGTCGTCTCTCGAGCTCAGCCGGCCAAAATCCGAGCCTTCGCAATCCAGCCGAGAGACCCATAGCTCTCCGTCATCTGTGGGTAGTCTAGCCGACCTTCTGGAACCCGTGGAGCAGCAAGCCTCAAAAGCGTTATATAAGGTCAGAAGATTGGGATTTCTTTATCGTGCACTAGAGAGTGGACTGGAGAGTGGAGACTTCATTGAAGATTGGGATTTTCTTTTTCCCCTCACAAGCTATCTTTATTATCGTGCACTGGAGAGTGGAGACATTATTGAAGATTGGGATTTTTTTTTTTTATCTTCACCTGGAGACTTTATTGGAGAGTGGACGATTCTCCACTGTTGCAGCTGCTTCGCCACGTCATTAAATTGGACCAAGTCCAACGAGCGTTGACCAAGACCGTTGACTTTGATCGTTGATCGAAAGTTGACTGGCTCGGCTCTCGAGGTATTTTGACGTGCTGATTCCATTTTTGGGGTCATATTTCTTCAATTTTGCAGTCCTGCAGTAATTTTATTGATATTTATCCTCGAAAACAATATTTTCAATGGATAAAATGGATGTGCCAGTACCCATTCAAACTGTGTTGAATGGAACCAATTATATTTTATGGGCTCAAGAAATATCAAGTTTCTTGAGAGGGCGTAAACTCTGGCGTTACATTACCAGCGAAATTCCCTTGCCTAAGAGAGCTGGTGGGGAAACAAAAGATAAATTTAACGAGTGTTTGGAGGATTGGGACAACAAGAATCATCAGATTCTAACATGGTTTCGAAATACTTCGATTCCTTCCATCAGGCTTCAATTTAGTCGCCTAAATACAGCAAAGAAAGCATGGGATTTGCTTGCAAGTCGGTATTCCACCTCGGATATTGCTCATCAGTATTAGTTGCTAGGAAATTTACACTGTATGCATCAAGGGACAAATAAGTCCATTAATGATTTTTTATCCTCTACGCATGCAATTTGGGATCAATTGGCTCTATCTGAGCCAAAATGGGATGCTGATACTAATGCATTCAAATTTGCTGAATATCGTGATCGTATGCGTATTATGCAATTTCTGATGGCACTTAATGATGAGATTGAACCCGTTCGAGCTTCGCTTCTGCATAGAGATTCGTTGCCTCATCTTGAGGTGGTTGTTTCAGAACTATTGACTGAAGAGACTCGGCTTGCTACCTTGAAGACGCATCGCCCTATTCTGTCTACTCCTAGAGAAGCGGTTCTTGCAACTCCTGTCTCTTATTCTTCAAACAGGCCCTACTGTACGCATTGCCATCGAACTGGTCATTTTGCATCCACTGGCTATCGACGACAACCTAAGCAACCTATAGGGGCAACCAATCGATCCCGATACAGAGGTCCACCTACTCGTTCATCCACTACTACTGCTACTATTGAGGGTTCTCCAAGCAACTCATCTATTACCTTATCTTTAGAAGATCTTCGCTACATTCTTCGAGAATCTGGTACCTCTAATCCCTCAGTCTCTAGTGCCTCTGCTTTGTCTGTGACTCCAGGTACTTCTGATTCATGGTTCTTTGACTCTACCTGTTGCAATCACATGACTTCGAACAAGAATTTGTTTACATCAACGTCAGGTCTTTCACAAGCACCTATTATTCATACAGCTGACAGTTCACAGATGTTAGTTAGCCACATAGGAAATATATCCATCTCCACATTATCTTTACCAGACACTTTCATTGTTCCTAAGCTTTCTTTAAATTTGATATCAGTGGGTCAACTATGTGAACTTGGCTTTGATATTCACTTTTCTTCCAATGGTTGTCGTGTGCAGGATCCACGGACGGGATAGATAGTTGGGACAGGCAGTAAAGTGGGACGCCTATTCGAGCTTATCTCTTTAAAGCTTCCTAATGCTCCAAGTAATTGTGTTGCCACAGTTTCATCTGAAACTTGGCATTCTCGTTTGAGCATGCTTCTTCCTCTCGAATAAGTCATTTAATTTTTAAAGGTCTTTTAGGTTCAGTTGATAATAAGAATTTTGATTGCTTACCATGTAAGCTGGGAAAACATCACACCTTGCCTTTTGATCTTAGTGAATCAGTTTCTCATGCTTCTTTCGATTTAATTCATTCTGATATTTGGGGGCCATCTCCTATCCCCACTATGGGTGTATCTCGCTACTTTGTGATTTTTGTGGATGATTATTCTCGTTTTACATGGATTTATCTTATGAAGCATCGTTCTCAGCTGACTCATATTTATCGAAATTTTGTTGCAATGGTTAAAACACAATTTTCCAAAAGCATCAAGATCTTTCGTACTGATAATGCCATGGAATATAGAGATACAGAGTTTCTCAAAATTATTTCCGAAAATGGCACTGTCATTCATCGTTCTTGTCCAGGAACTTCTCAATAAAATGGCCGAGCTGAGCGTAAACATCGACACATCTTAGATATTGTTCGCACTCTTCTAATCACAGCTTCTTGCCTTGCTAAATTTTGGGGAGAAGCTTCTCATACAGCTATCTACACCATCAATCGCGCTCGATCCTCTATTATAGGTAATATCTCTTCTTATGAGCGGTTGTATGGCAGTCTTCCAAATTATAATCTTCTTCGAGTTTTTGGCAATGCTTGTTTTGTCCATCTTCTTCCAAATGAACGCACGAAGTTAGAACCCCGTGCTCATCTGTGTTGTTTCCTTGGGGACGGAATTGAGCACAAAGGTCATCGATGTTTGGATCCTATTTCCAATAGACTTCATGTATCTCGCCATGTTACTTTTTGGGAACACAAAATGTTCTTTTCACTTCATCCTTTTGACTCCTCTTCTATTACTCCTCCTTTCTTTACTGATCCTTCAGTGGATCTCTTTCCTGAAGATGCATCCACGAAATCTTCCTCTTTGGAGTTGTCTTTCTCTAATCTTAATGCAGGTACTTCTGGTGAATCCACTTCGGCATCTCCTGATTTGTCTGCACCATCTGCGGATCCTCCGGACTTAGTCATCCCTTCTTCTCCTGCTCATCGTTCTACTCGAGTAAGTCAACCTTCTGTTCGACTTCGTCACTATCATTGTTATTCCATCATTGCTTCTTTTCACGAGCCTCACAGTTACAGAGAAGCCCGAACTAACCCTCTATGGCAACAAGCAATGGCGGATGAATTATACGCCTTAGACAAATCTCATACATGGGATTTGCTTGATTTACCTTCTAGAAAGTCTGCTATAGGCTGTAAATGGGTGTATAAGATCAAAACTAAGGCAGATGGTACAGTGGAACGCTATAAAGCCCGACTGGTTGCAAAAGGTTTTACTCAAGAATATGGGATTGACTATGATGAGACATTCGCTCCAGTTGCCCGTTTTACTTCGGTTCGAAGCCCTCTTGCCGTTGCAGCCATTAAGCGATGGTCACTATTCCAGATGGACGTCAAAAATGCATTTCTTAATGGAGATCTTACTGAGGAAGTTTATATGGAGCCTCCTCTTGGGTCTGCTATTTCTTCTGTTAAAGTATGTCGGTTACGAAAAGCTTTATATGGACTGAAACAGGCTCCTCGTGCATGGTATTCAAAGTTCAGCTCCACCATGGAGCGTCTTGGCTTCCGATCCAGTCCTCATGACAATGCTCTATTTGTTCAGAAAACATCTCGTGGGACTATTCTTCTATTATTATATGTGGACGGCATGGTTATTACTGGCGATGATCATATCGGTATCGCGAAACTCCAACAATATTTCAGTCATCAATTTGAAATGAAAGATCTCGGGCATCTCAGTTACTTTCTTGGTTTGGAGGTTGCTTCAGACTCCTCGGGTTATTATCTTTCTCAGGCAAAATATGCCACCGATCTTCTTTCTCATGCGGGACTAACAGATACCAAGGTTGCTACAACTCCAATTGAGGTAAATGCTAAATTTAATGACAACGATGGAACTATTCTTCCAAATCCTACTCTTTATCATCGACAGTTGGTTGGCAGCCTTGTCTATCTTACAGTTACTCGTCCCGATATTGCCTATGCGGTTCACATAGTCAGTCAGCTTATGTCTGCACTGCGCACAACTCATTTTGATGCTGTTCTTCGTATTCTTCGATATGTCAAAGGCACCTTGTTTCATGGTCTTTATTTTTCTGTCGACTCTACTTTTGAGTTAACTGCTTATTCAGATGCTGATTAGGCTGGTGATCCCCTTGATCGTCGCTCCACTACAGGCTACTGCTTCTTTCTTGGTACTTCACTCATATCATGGTGTAGCAAGAAACAGACCGTTATCGCTCGATCAAGCACCGAAGCCGAATATCGTGCTCTTGCTGATACGTTGTCAAAATTACTTTGGTTACGATGGTTATTGGAAGATATGGGAGTCCGTCATATCGGTGGAACAATCATTTACTGCGACAATAGGAGCATTATTCAAATAGCTCATAATGATGTTTTCCATGAGCTTACCAAGCACATTGAGATTGATTGTCATTTCATACGACATCATGTGCTATATGGCACAGTATGACTTGTTCCCACTTCATCTACTGATCAAGTTGCTGATATCTACACAAAAGCACATCCACCCGGGCGCTTTCAAGATCTTTTCTCCAAACTCCAGCTGACTTCTTCTATGCCACCATGAGTTTGAGGGGGGATGTTAGATATTATTATCATTCTGATTGATATCAATCAATTAGATTGATTGTAATTGATTAGTTACTGTATTTATTCTTGTAAACCATGTTAAATAGGCTCCTTCTGTACATTGTAAAATGAAGAATGAAATACACAAAAATCCATCGTTTACCTTCTTCCTCCTTAACTTTAACTTGTGATACATATTTTTCTATGTTTTCAATGATGAAAATGTTTTATTTTCTCAACATCATGGTTAGCTAATATGGAAAATATGTGCACTCTCAGACCATTTTCTTGGGACATATTCTTGTTTTGCAACATAGGTAGAGGCAACATTGTTCCAACATCCTGGAGTCGCCAGAATCGTCATAGTAGATATTGGATAATATAGTGGGGCCTACGGAGTTACGGTGTGCGCCCATGCGGGCAACCACACCTCCCTTGGCGGTTATCCAAGTTTAAACGTGAAGGATCACGTTGGTTGAGAAGACGTAAATAACGACGTCTTCTTCACAGTCGTGAGTCTGTCGACGTATTTGTCAGTCGCTCCCAAAAAATAGAAAACACATAACACTCCTCTCTACCGACTCATCGTTGATTCGGCATTGACAACAGAGAATTCGACGCAATCGCAAAGAGCTCTTAACCTGTGATCATTAAGGTACGTTCTGGTAATGTACTTTTGTCGATCAGTGAATCAAGTGGTCCATATGGCATGTTTCCGCAAAGTATAGATTGAATATAGAATAGGGTTTTGTACCCAACATTGGTATCAGAGCCATGATTGCTTGTTTCCTGATTGATTTTGTGTTAATTGCGATCAATTTAACCCTAATTACGTGTACTGTTCATGCATGAAATTCTGAGTTTGGTTTATCCAAAATGTGTTTTGAATATATATAATTGGAACGGGCTCGTAGAGACGATGATTTTGAGTGGTAGCCGGCCCCGAGGAAACGCCGAAAACGGCCGCACGCGCGACACGTGCCGCAGTGGGCGGAGTCACCCCGAGGCCGTGTCTGTTCATCCCTTTTTAAGCCATTTTTGTATGTCAAAATTGAAGTGTGAATATACCATCGTGTTCGCCTCAAAGAGACGAAAATTTTGAGGGGTGGATGATCGCCGGAGGAGGCCGGACGGCCTCACACGTGCCAACGGGGTCGCAAACGTTGCGACCCACGTGCCGGGCAAGTGACAGGCCGCGGGACGCGCCACGTGAGACGCACGTGTCTCTCGGCCCTCGCAAATTTTGGGCCTGGACCGGCCCATTCGAAGCCCATTAAAAAAAAGGGAAAAGGCCTGGCCCATTTAATAATCAAGCCCAAACCCTGAACCGGATTAGTTTCGGATCTGACCCGCCCAGTTTGACCCGTCCGACCCGTTGACCCTTGACTGTTGACCATTGACCGTTGATCGAGAGTTGACCGTTGACCCAAAAAAAAAGGGAGAAGTCTTTCAATCTTGGGGTTTGTATAATGTCTTGTATTTGTTTGTCCTTAATTACGATATGTTCGTAAATTTTACATAATTGATGGATTTTAGTAATTCACTTTGTACTGCATTCGTTGCAGGAACAATGCCCTCAAGAAAAGTACATCGGGATAAATGGAGGGTGCTAAAAGACAAGAAACCTCCAAAACTAAGGAGACAAAGGGAGATACAAGCCCTTAATGAAAAGATTGAAATATTGAACAATTATGAATGGGCTAATGTATGTGACATTATAACCCATGTAACAAAGGTCAACAATATGATCCAAGAGATCATTTGGGGTGGACGTATAGTAGAAGATCGAGAAGCGTTTAACGCACTTAAAAATTCAATGCCTGAGGATTGGCATGATCAGCTCGACCGCACTTGGGATGAACAATGGTCATATAAGACGTTTGTACTACATTTTTTTACAAAAGGTTGTAAGAGTTGGGGCAGCAAAGATGTCGTCACTTGGGATGACTGGATCGCGCAAGCATAGTGCACCCTGGCTAAAGACCAAGGGTCCTCAGAGGGGTTTTGCTAAGGCAGCGATATGGGCTCTTGATTTTGTCAAAAATCCCTGCTCGTCTCGCCCAAGCTTGTCTCTGCTTCCTTTACTGGCGCCGTGTTTGTGGGGATAGCATACCTGCTCGTCTCGCCCAGGCTTGTCTCGATTCACTGGTTCCTTGAAAGATTGGTGGAAGTTAGCCCCAGAAAGAGACCAACTTCAGTTTTTAACCATGTCCTTTGATGAAGCAATCCATCTCATTCATCTTTTCTTTATTGGCCAACCTCAAGATTCGAAAAAACTCAAAAGAAAAGAATTCTTTGAAAGAAAATGCTGTTCTCTGGCCAAAAAAGACCTGGATCGACACTTTCGAGAAATGATCAAGCTTTTCTACCAGCTTGGCGGATTCCCTACCATATATAAGAAAAATTACCTGGGTCAATCGTCAAACATCAGAAAGGGTTACAACACTTGATTATCTTTAATTATTTTTTATTCTAAGTATGTCTAGGAAACTTTTAAGAACATGTTGTTGTTGATGATGTGAGATATATGTTGTTGTATATATATTTTTAGTGGGAGTGTTCATAAGTTTTAGTAACTGTTTGATGAACACGTTTGAATGATTGTATTGATATATGTTTTAGATTAGAATATCTAGATGATGATGGGGAACTTAGTGAACTGTTGATTTTGGAATCTTTTCTAAAATAATATATCAATATATTCTAAATGCATAAATAGAGTTGCATTTGTTGCATACAAATAGACTTAAAATCTGTGCAAAATGTCTAATATTCAGATACCATGGCAACGGCTTCAAAGAACATTGTTGCTGAACTCAACAAGGGTGAGAAGTTAAATGGAGAGAATTATGAAATCTGGAGTATGAAAATCCAATATGTGCTAGAGGAGCTTGAGGCATTGGAAGCTCTTAACCTGACCATGGCTGAACCTAAGGATGGTAACACTGCACAGCATAGAAGGGACAAGGAAGCCTTCGCTGCCTGGAAGAAAAATAACTCAATTGTTCGCATTACGTTGTTGAGCAGTATGGATAATGACATTATGCGAGAGTTCAAGCAATACGAGAATGCTAAAGACATGTGGGATGCCTTGAAGGCTCGTTTTAGACAGACTTCTGTCACTAAGCTGAGGCAGCTTACAATCAGGTTTGAAACATATAAGATGCCACATGGGCAGAATATGAGACAACATCTGAGGAAGATGTCGAGCACGATTAGCGAGCTGAAGGATGCTGGTCACATATTGTCTAATGAACAACAAGTGCAGGATGTAATCCGTTCTTTGCCTAATAATTGGGAACACATGAAGGTTAACTTGACTCACAATGTGAATGTCACAACCTTCGAGGATGCTATGCACCATCTGGAGTTGGAAGAGGATCGCCTTCTGGCGGCTAAAACACAAACTGATATGTATTTTGCTGGATCTAGCTTACATGGAGCTTCGGGTTCCAAGCGCAAGCACCCTGGTAGTTTCAAGAAGTGGAAAGGCAAAAGAGTGGAACCATCTGTGAAGAAATCAAAGTTTGATAAGCATGGAAAAAGGAAGCGTCCCGCGAAGAAAAACATTTCAAGAATGAAATGTTACAACTGTAGCATGAAAAGTCACTTCGCTTGCGACTGTGCCGAGCCGAAGAAGGTAGAAACCCTTAAAACACTTAAAAGTGCTTGTTATGTATCAAGTTCTGTATTTTTAACTGAATCTCATCATTTGTGGACTGTAGACTCAGGAGCCACAGACCATGTAGCCAGAGATAGAAGTGCGTTTGTGGAATTTCGACGAATTCCAAGTGGAGCGAGATGGATTTATGTGGGAAATAATTCCAGAGTGGAAGTCAAAGGAATTGGCACTTGCCAACTTATTATGCGTGGTGGATGCACTTTATTCCTGCATGATGTTCTATATGCTCCGGAGATTCGTCGAAATCTAGTCTCTGTATTGGTGTTAGTTAAACTTGGTTTTAGCATGAATTTTCATAACTATGGTGTGGATTTGTTGTTGGGAACAACCTTTTATGATTCTGGTTATTTCGTGGATGGATTTATTATATTAGATGTTGAACATACTAGTGTGAATATATGTTATTCCTTATTCGCATATTCCAATTCTAGTGAGAATGATGTGAATGTTTGCATTGCTAGGCTTGGTCATATTGGCCAACAGAGAATGAATAGATTAGCCAAAGATGGCTTATTAGGCAATATTGAAAAAGTCGAATCGCCTGTTTGCGAATATTGCCTAGCTGGAAAAACTACACGAAAGCCATTTGGAAAGGGTACTAGAGCTGAATTTCCTTTGCAATTAGTCCATACTGACATCTGTGGTCCAATGAATGTGAAAGCAAGGCATGTGCTGTTTATTTCATCACATTTATTGACGATTATACTCGATATGGATATATCTATCTGATTTCTCATAAATCGGAAGCATTAAGTTGTTTCAAGAAATTTATGACCTTAGTGGAAAATCAGTTAGATAAGAAAATAAAAGTTTTGAGATTCGATCGAGGTCGAGAGTATTTATCTGATCAGTTTAGATACTTATGTGATGAAAATGGAATAGATAGACAGTTATCTATTCCATATACTCCTCAACAAAATGGAGTGGCTGAAAGAAGAAACAGAACCTTACTAGAAATGGTTAGGTCCATGATGGCGCAAGCTAATTTACCGATCACCTTTTGGGGTGATGCTTTATTAACTGCTGCCTATGTACTTAACCGAGTGCCTTCTAAATCAGTCTCTTCAACCCCATATGAGTTATGGACAGGTCGAAAACCTGATTTGAGTTTTCTTAAACCTTGGGGTTATGCTGCCTATACTCATAAGTCCTCTCATAAATATGGAAAATTAAGACCACGAGGCAAAAAGAGTATCTTCATAAGATATTCTGAACACTCTAAAGGATATGTGTTCATAGGTGAGCAAGAAAGTGGAAGCGTGACTGAATTTGAATCAAGAGATGTCATATTCTTAGAGAATGATTTTCCAAGAAAGGGCGAAATAGGTGAAGACTGTTCCCTATTTGAGATCTTAGATCAGGATAATGGAACTGCAATATATAATGATCCAAGTTGGAGCAATGTGAGAAGTGGGGAATTGTGTACGAACCAGTCTCAATTGCAACCACTTGATGAATCGATACCGTTATCTGGTCCAAATGGGGGCATAATGGAGAATAAAGTACCTTTGGTGATGCAATCTTCTCCACGGCGAACAAGTCGCAAAAGCATTCCTCAACGACGTTTTGAAATTGAAGGAGAAGCTTTCATGATTGCTCCACTAGAAGAGAATGAGCCAAGAAATATAAATGTGGCTCTATCTTGCCCTAATAAGAAAAAATGGATGAAAGCAATGGAGTCAATGAGATCAAACCACGTTTGCGAACTGGTTGATCTTCCGAAAGGACGAAGAGCCATTGGGAACAAATGGGTTCTCAAAATAAAGCGCAAGGCTGATGCTTCAATCGAAAGGCATAAGGCTCGCCTTGTTGCGAAAGGATACAACCAACAGGAAGGAATTGATTATGAGGAAACTTTTTCTCCTGTGGTTAGAATTACTTATGTTCGCCTTATTCTAGCAATAGTGGCTAGTTTGGATATAGAGTTACATCAAATGGATGTAAAGACTGCATTCCTCAATGGGGAATTAGAAGAAGAAATTTAAATGGAGCAACCCGTTGGGTTTGTTAAAGAAGGTCAAAAACAAAAAGTATGTCGACTTCTGAGATCGATATATGGCCTTAAGCAGTCTTCTAGACAATGGAATATACGTTTTCATAATGCCATAGTGGCATATGATTTTGAGATGATCAATGAAGATAATTGCGTGTATATCAAAAGATTCAAAGGTCACTTTGTGATTTTGTCATTATATGTTGATGACATACTGATTGCTGGAAGCAATATGGAGTTTGTCAAGACAGTCAAAGAATGGCTATCTTCAAATTTTGAAATGAAAGATATGGGCGAGTCTACGTATATTCTCGAAGTTAAGATTTCGAGAGATCGTTCAAAAAGGTTATTGTCTCTTTCGTAAGAGACTTATATTAATAAAATCCTTGAACGATTTTGTATGCAAGATTGCAAGCCCATTGATACTCCTATTGCAAAAGGTGAAGGGTTGAGTTATAAGACTCCACAAGAGCAAGAACGTATGAAAAATATTCCATATGCCAGTGCTATTGGAAGTCTCATGTACGCTATGATATATGTTACACAGTTGGACTGGTCAGTAGATATCAATCCAATCCAGATCAAGCACATTGGACTACCGTTAAGAGAATCTTGAGATATCTGAAAGCAACTGTCGATTACTCACTGAAGTACCAAGGAAGTGATCTGCACCTTGAGGGCTACACTGATGCTGACTGGGGAGGAGATTTGGATGAGAGGAAATCCACTTCTGGAAATGTATTCTTACTGAATAATGGCGCCATATCATGGAGCAGTAAGAAACAGCAATGTATAGCTTTATCCACCATGGAAGCCGAGTTCGTGGCTTTATCGGCGGCAGCACAAGAGGGTGTTTGGCTTAGAAGATTTCTGGATCATTTGGGTATTACTAGAGATGCTGCAAACCCTGTGAAGGTTTATTGTGATAGTCAGGCAGCAATAGCTTACACTAAGGATCCTAAGTTCAATGGCAAGACCAAACACATAGATATTAAGTATAATTATGTCAAGGACATGATGGCACGAAAGGAAGTAAACCTACAGTACGTATCTATGCATAAAATGTTAGCAGATCCTATGACAAAGCCAATTCTTAGAGATGTCTTTCTTCGTCATGTAAAGACTCTAGGACTGCGTAGAGATTGATGTACTAAATATTTGTATTTTTCCCTGAACTATTAATAATTGATGATGTTGTTTGTCAATATGAAAGTTTATAAGTCTATTTGATATTTATGCATGTTAGTGCTTAGTACATTATATTGAAAAAAGGTATGTCGGACAGATAAGAGATTAGCCCACTCACACGGATAATCGCCTCTGTTCACTATGTGATGAATCGAGATTAGGCAATTTTAAGCTTATTATCTAGGTGATAATTGAGAGCTCAAGCTTAAAATATTTATGCCGCCCTAACAGATTGTTAGGATGAGGACTTAAAATTTATAATGTCCGAAAGTGAAATAGCCAACATATTTCACCTTACCTGTCTTTGTTGCCAGATGAGAGTTCTGATGAAAACTCTTGGTTGGAGTTGTTACGTGAACTCAAGTCAGACACTGAGTATGTCTAAATGATCATCTGTACGGTATTAAAATGGAAAAGACATACGCTCCATGGGAAAGGAGAAAATACCGTAATACGTATTTCATATTACGTATGCATAGTCGACCAATGAGAGTTGGCAAAAGTTATGATCTCAACTTTTTAAGTCGTGTGAGACTCTCGAGGATAAAATTTCTCAATTTTAGTACCCTCTTGACTCTTCATTATTCTCAAGATTTCTATTTAGTATTTGTTATCTTAGAGTGTTGCCTATGGTCATGAAATTGATTCGATCTAAAGGGACACTTCTAGAAAAGCAAGCTGAACTGAGATTGATAGGTCTAATGGAGGAGGAAGATTGATTTGGAGTTTTAAGTCACATTATGAATTATATTCACAGGCTGATCAGTTATGATTATTTAGTGTGATCATAATTGTGAATATAATGTATCAAATTTTAAATGAGATCTAGAAAGAGATATACATGTGACTGATCGATCTAAGGTACAGCATACTAAAATCTATATTTGAATATGTCCATTTTTTTTAGAGCTGTCATATATTCCCAACGGATGTATGACAATGAGCTCTCAGAGTATGCTGGTCGCACGGGTTATTTACCAATATGAACTTTGCGAAAATATTAAGAGTTGAGCTTTGTCCTATGTGGGCGAGTGGGAGTTATTTGCCCTACATGGGCGAGTGGGAAATATTGGATAATATAGTGGGGCCTACGGAGTTACGGTGTGCGCCCATGCGGGCAACCACACCCCCCCTTGGCGGTTATCCAAGTTTAAACGTGAAGGATCACGTTGGTTGAGAAGACGTAAATAACGACGTCTTCTTCACAGTCGTGAGTCTGTCGACGTATTTGTCAGTCGCTCCCAAAAACAGAAAACACAGAACACTCCTCTCTACCGACTCATCGTTGATTCGGCATTGATGACAGAGAATTTGACGCAATCGCAATGAGCTCTTAACCTGTGATCATTAAGGTGCGTTCTGGTAATGTGCTTTTGTCGATCAGTGAATCAAGTGGTCCATATGGCATGTTTCCGCAAAGTATAGATTGAATATAGAATAGGGTTTTGTACCCAACAGTAGAAATCCCTGTTGCTCGCCTGACTGAGGTGGTTGTTGGGTGTATTCGTATGAAATAGAACTAGCTTTGGACTGATAAAAGCCGTGAACTTGGAGCCGAAAAAGAAGAATGTTTGGTCTCATACTGCACAGACAGGAACTTAACAGGGTAATGCTCTTTCAAAATCTCCAGCGACTTTAATCCAAAAAACTCTCTCTCGAACACAATCCACAGCCCCGTGAACTGCAAGGCATATGTTGATTGTTTAATGTTTATCCATCATTATCGATCTTCTCAACCAAAATGACGTATTCTTTACTTTCTTTGCAGGTTTAAGATACCAAAAATGTTCATGCCTTGGAAGAAGCCTTCCCCGACCACTCCTACAGAAAAAAATACGAAGGGATGCAGTTTGCCAGGAAGTTGTTTCTTATGTTCGGCACATCCGAAGCAATTTATGACTGCTGATATTCTGACTTCCCAACTTAAGGATGAAATATGAAATGACTGCAGTCTTGTTCTTATCATGCTTGAAATATCCAAAAGATTGACATAAGTAATAATCAAATCCCGAGCCTTGCCACACTCCATCGCAGACAAATTCTGCGTTAATTATGTGATGTGAATCACGAGTTTTTCGGTGGGACTTCAGATAGCTTAGCTCGTTCATTAGTGTCATAAGCTGTCGCAGTAGCGTTGTGGCTGTGATTGCTAAAGGTATGTGACGACATCTTTTTGAGGGTGTCATACAACGTCGTAAAAACAGATTTGGGCTTCCTTTGGTGCATGTCGGCATTAAGAAATTCAGCTTTTTATTTTATTTTATTTTTTTCACATTTTGCTTGTTCGTGAACCTCACTTCATGTAAGTCATGTAACTTGTGGCACAGCAGTAGATAATAAGAACTTTCATGGTATTATTGTCAGTTTTTTTGTTTTTTTTTTTTTTTTTTTTTTTTTGGGGGGGGGGGGGGGGGGAGTACAAGCGAAGTATATGAATAGCACAATAAAAGAGCTCATCTGCATAACCATGTACACCTTCAAAGATTCAAAACTTGCTCACATGAATACTACACTAGCCGAGAATCAGCAACTTTCCATTCAAGAGCTTTGAACTAGCCGACATGCTCAAAAATCATCAGTGCAGTACCAAGACTTGGCTATTCATAGAGATCTTCTAAAACTAAAGAATCGCTTAACAAAAATCCACACCATAACAAAATGCTGTTAGAGGTGTCAGGACACAAAATTTGAACAAACAGGCAAGCTTGAGGACACAGGACATAACTCAGTCTTCAAAAGAAAATGAGCCGGTTCAGCTCTAGCTACGCAGTTGAATCTCCTCGTGCGGTACTTCTCATACACACTCCTGATGCTCCTTGCCTTTTGATGGAAAGTTACCATGAGTCTCGAGCATTCCCTGTACAAAGGAAACAATAGACAAAAGGGGGAAAAAAATCCATCAGATTCCCAAGTCCTGAAGCATATAAACAAGGGGATGAAAGATGTAATAGAGAATAAATCAAAGCCTCTCGCTACTTACAAGATATGACGGGCACTACAACCAGTTAACCGCTCATAGATTTTAGGGCACGGCTTACACCTTTAAAAGTGGCATGCGCGGTGTAAATTGCAGCGGCAGCCAATATTGAAGGGTGAAACTTGAGCATTTGATGCTGAACTAGGCAGAGATTGATGAAGAAAAAGGACAAGTGCTTGATCTGTTTAGGAGTCGAATAGAAAGACAAATCATTTTCCACTAATGTAACAAGATGAATTCATAACAACAGCAAATAACATTTAACAGATAACAAGTACCTTATCATCAGATTGAGTTTCCTTGAGGAACTTCCACATGAAGGTGGATGGAGTCGGAATTGACAAGTCATAATCTAAGGTGTTCAAGATCAAGTCCTCCTGCATAATACCAAAGGACAAATTGAATTATGTGAAAAGAAAAAGTTACTGGACAAATACAAGCAAAATAATAAAGCGGTATTTCGCTTCTCTCTAGAGCCTACCATTTGTATAATATCTTGTACGGAGCACAGGATCTCCTGAGGGCAGGAAATAAGCGCCATGAAAGAAAATAAATCGGCGGAAGGCATCAATCCTCTTATTCCAGCATACTTAACAGCCAATTGCAGGGCAGTTACTCCAACCAAACCCACTTTCTTCTTTTCCACCGGATGAACAGCCAAGAATCGGTCAAAAAGATTGATAGCGAGATATAGAGCCTCAGTTGGGAACTCGTACATCCTGTGTGCCTAGTTATTCAGTGAGAAAGTCAGCAAAATTGACAGTTTTCTTTTTCACAGCTATGAAATAGATTCCCAATATGGGGGACAGTAGAAATGTCATGAAAATCCATTCTCGTAGTGCAAAATTGCATCCATTATCGTAGTGCAAACATAGCAATAGTGTGACTATCTAGCGACAATTCATAGAAATGTCATGAAAATCCTCTTGAACTCAATGCATTATTCTAGTCCTTTGAACAATACTGTATAGTAATGTGAATCAAAAGTTACAATCCCAGAAATAAAAAAGAAACCCTTAGTACCTCAATCAACCACTCGTCGATACAAGCTCTCAACGTCAACGTCTCGTCAAAGTTGAGCTTCAGTCTGGCGATGTCATTGGGTTTTATGCACAGAACAGAATACCTAATTGAGTGATTCAACACAATTTCAGGGTAAAGTGATAGAATTGGAATGTAATCGGCCTATAGATAGTTCACCTCTTCCGATATGTAGAAGGCGCATATATCATCAACATACTCATAGGCTTGCACGAGAGCATCCACGCACAAATTAGCGTCATCTTCTTCATCGCTCTGAGAAGGATAATCGTCGTATGGATCGATATCAGGCCTCTATTCCAAAGATGAATACTTCGCTTCACTACCTTTAACCTGCAATGGGGGACAAAATAAGAAAATGCTCGACAAGTCGGTCACACATTATTTGAAGCTCTGAAAACCATTAAACCCTAAAATTTGGATGCACAGAACAACACGAGATGGACCTCGTGGGCAATATACTTACATTGGATGGATTTTTCTCTTCTTCAAGAAATTTATTCGGATAAATCTTGGCATCGAGCGGTTGTACACTGGTCAGAAAAATCATGAGAATGAGAAGAAAAAAAAAAACAGAGCGACCAAGGCAATAATGCCCTTTGGAAACTGAAATCAAAGGAGAATTTGACTGACGATGCAAGAGAAAAGAAAGAAAAAGGGGAAAAAAACAGAGCAGCACAAAAAAGGGACATACCATACGCTGAAGACGCTCGATTTAGGGCACAGAAAAGGCATGATCGAGCTCCTGACAAAACTTGCAAATCCGCTTCAATTTACCGACTTACCTGTTAATTTCGGGTTTTGAACGGCGCTACTCTTACGCTTGACGACTATGGGCTCCGAGAGAACAGTTATCGCAGAGCAGAGAGAGTTATCGCAGCAAAAGAGAGAGAGAATTGAGAGCAGAGAGAGTTAGAGAGAGAGTTATCGCAGCAAAAGAGAGTTAGAGAGAGAGAGAGAGAGAGAGAGAGAGAGAATTGAGACAGAGCGAGTGAGGAAGAAGATGGTTATGTAAGACGCAACGAAACTTGGGAGTCACGAAGGGCGTGAAATAGGAAACTTTGACCTCTCTGCTCTAACCAGGTTTTCTCTTGTTGGGCAACGGCTCTTTTTTCTCGCTTAATCCTTCCTCTCTCTCTTCGATTTTAATCATCCAATTGCAATTTTTTTAAAAATTCGTAGGAATTTTTTTTGGTCAAATTCTTCGGATTTTTTTTTTTTTGGGTAAGGAATTCTTAGGAATTTAATTTTTGAGAAAGTGGGGAAAAGTATTATTTCTTATTTATTTATTTATCCAATAGAGTAAATTTTGTCATGGATGAACATAATTTCTTGGCTCGGATTGATAGCGAGAATGATTGGCTCAAGTATCATTTATTTTATTTGGTTTGAATAAATTAAATTTCATAAGATTTAATTATGCTTAAACATTTATTTATTTTATTTGGTTCGAACAAATAATTTCCTCATAATATTGTTGCCATAATATTATGTATGAGTTTAAAAACAAAAACAAAAAAATCATGAATTCAACCCTTTTTACTTTCCGTCTTTAAATTGAAAAAGAGAGGACCCGTCCAAAAATACATGCAAAACCCGTCTCCATATGTTTTTTGGGTCGGTTCAGTTCCGACTCGTGCCTAGAAATTCGGAGGTCCGAAAATCGGTAGATGAAGTTCAATTCTGTTCTCCATGCGAAGTTGTGAAGTTTGTGGGGTTTTCTTATTCTTGGTGTTTTTTTTTGTTTCCGCGGATAATGTTTGTTCAGGTTGTACCTCAGATGCACGAAATGCTTTGCTAAGATAATAATCAAAACCGATCCACGGACTTAAGTTTAATTTGTTCAGGCAATTGTTCATATAATCTCACTAAAGAAAGGGCCATTTTCATTGTTATTGTGCCGGCATAAGTTGTTGATTTCATACGGAATTGACTTCTTGTTGTTGAGGCCTACAGAAAAGTTTACTTATATGTTTGATTTATAATGCCGAAGATGATATTTTATGAGGAATTTCTAGATAAACCGACAGATCCCTTGACAAAAGCCACTTCCACTGACATCTCGAATGACAGAGGTATGTCACGTTTCGAGAGCATGTTTTCTTCAATTACGTTAGAACTTCTGAATGATGGATGTGTTGAGATAGATAGGCTGGGCATTTCCCTTTTCCTGTTAGTATTTTGGATTGTATTCAAGATGCAGTCTCCCTTCGTGGAAGTAGACTTGACTTTTATACAGTAACTTTTTCCATGTGATGGTGGTTGTTTCTGTGAGTTTTCTGGTTACATTTCCTTGTCGTTCCATCATGTCTGTGGTCTTTCCAATTTCCATCAGAAATAAGTGTTGCTTGGCTGTTACATGAGGATCTAGATCGTATGGAGATAAATATTGCTGGGTTGGGTTATAACAAACTCGTGTCTTTGTTCCTTGTTCATTGACTCATATTTTCGTTACGTTTGACAGGAAATTATGTGGGTTCACAAGACCGGAGCCAGAGTAAGTTGTTGTCCAATTCTTCCTCTGTGCGAATTTCTGTGGTGAAGAAAGCTGGCCCAACCTCCAGTCCAGGCATTGCACTCCAGTCAAGGTTTGAAGCATTGTATGTACACACGTTTGAAGCATGTGACTTTTGAAAACAATAAAACTTGTAAAAGGACTAGACCTTGCCACAAACAATAAAACTTGAAAGAGGACTAGACCTTGCCACAAGCCCACCTGAAACTTCTTTACAAGATTGACCTCTCAGACAGATTACACCAAAATACCCATTTTCCTAAACGAAACTTTCTGAAAAATTAATCAACTTCAAACATAGTACATTACTCTAAATTTAAAACAGACATAACATCATTAACCACCAAATCAACAGACACTTCAAACTTGACGAAGTTTAGGATTCCTCGCTTTTCAATATGCTAGGAAGAAGCACTCCAAGGAAGCTTGATACAGAAAACAGTAAGACTCTATGGCTTCCACATATTTAGAAGCCTGGCAAAACTCTTCAAACCAGATAACAGTAGATAAGGACATGCAGATATGCCAAGAACTCGAGTCCAAACAGCTTAGAAGCTACAAAATGTCTTCAGAAAGTTCGGCTGAAGTGCTTGGGAAAAATCAGTCACCAACCCTTTCGGCATGATATCCTTTTTGCTTGGAGTGGAAAGGCAACTGTTAGAGATATGCCCTAAAGCAATTATGTAATAGTTACATATTGGGTATATCCGTTGCACTTCTGATTTCTTATCAGTGGCAAAGACGTATTTATTCATTTGTCCAACTATAAATGAATAAAATCCATAAGATCAGTTGCAACCGAACCTATTCTTAAGACGTTGAGAATATGTGTGACAGGTTTACGGTTAGACTGAATCTTTAAAACAGTTCCCGATCAATGGATTATTGAATGGATATCAATGATCCTGTTGAGGTCGGTATGTTCTTAACTTCATAATTAAGTATCAGATACTTAAGGGAATGACGAGTCACAAGTCATTGGGTATTGCGATATCCGAGTTAGAACATAGGTGCTTGTATCGGACAAGTTCACTGAACGTGACATATATTGAATGATTAGCGACATGGAAGCTTTTTGCGTGGTCAATGTCTAATCGTTCATGCTTTGGTCTTGTGTAAATAATCCTTAGACCTGAGGTACAGTGTTGACTTGTGTGATAAATGGCTATGGTTCACAAGTGCGCATATTGGCGGGTCGTTGATTCGTCTCTGTACTTGATGGTCGTAGTTCAGGCACATACGAAGTCACATGTGTACGCAATATGGAATCTGTCTCCTTATTAATAAAGGTATGATGTCCTATGTGATCTGATTGTAACAATGCATTGAAATCCTCGGCCGGGGTTATGATTGAGAATGAAATGTTCATGTCTCATATAAATGCATGTCAAGTTAGATTTGTACATATGATCGAATTGGTGGCTTGACAAATATTCCATGGCCTTTGTTCGATCGGGACATAGTTAGACAGAAGGATTGAATTACACTGTAGCCAAAGCTGACAGGTTCATAAATGTTTTTTAAAAGAATTCACACTGTCTGGGTAGCCATGACATATTGCTAGATGTCACCCATGGCTTGTAGGACCTAGAGGATGATCGGGACAATCAATTCTCTTGGAAGTACTAATTTGTTAGTGCATGTCTTACTGCCAGCTCGGTGATGAACCTAGGAATGTCACACACCTTAACCAATACATGACAACGCATTGTGGAAAGACGACATTGCAAATTTGTTTGCAATTATACCAATTAGTTGGGTTGAAATTAAATTAAATGAGATTTAATTTTATTTCTCTTTTTGGTCACTTGCACGTGTATATACGATGTACACGTATGCTCTACGTATTTGTACGTTATACGTATTTTACTGTTTGGTAACCTCTTTAACTCCGGTAATAATAATAATGGTTATTATTATTTTTAACACCTTTGTTAGTGCTATTTTTAAATAGCATTTTTGTATTGTAAAATGTGAGTGCTAATTATAAATTGTGAGTGCTATTGTTAGATAGCATTTATAATTGTTAGTGTTAATTTTAAATGGCATTTATTTATGATAAATTGTGAGTGCTATTGTTAGATAGCATTTATATTTGTTAGTGCTAATTTTAAATGGCATTTATTTATGATAAATTGTGAGTGCTATTTTTTGATAGCATTTATAATTATTAGTGCTATTTTAAAATAGCATTTTTGTATTATAAGATGTGAGTGCTATTTATAAATTGTGAGTGCTATTGTTAGTGCTATTTTTATATGGCATTTATTTATCATAAATTGTGAGTGCTATTTTTAGAAAGCATTTATTATTTGTTAGTGCTATTTTATAATACAATTTATTGGAAGGTGTTTTTGGCTATAAAAGGATTGCAAGAGTTTTGAGGTTGGGGTTAGCACATTTGTAGAGTGAGCAGATTTTTGAGAGTTTTGAGAGAAGAACACAAACACTCTCTATATTCTCATAATTTTGAGTGACCAAAATATACCAAGTTCGGAATATTGATTCCGTAAATTGGTTTGGAATATTGATTCCGCAAATTGCTAGCACAATTGTTGTGGAATTATTAGTCGTCTCCCGTTCGTCAATTGGTGGTGTGTCTGAACTAGAGGCCCGACACTTGTGGGGCTGAGATCGAAGAACATCGAACCGACACATCCGTTTCAAGCACGCTACAAGAGGTAGTCTATTTACTCCCTTTGGTGCTTTGTGATTTTTCGATTGAAATGCACGAAGTACGCCTCTGGAGATACATGTATGGGTTGTTATTTATTTCCGCTGCGTTTACTAATTTTTATTTGCCCGTACGTGTTACGTGAATCCCAACAGTGGTATCAGAGCCAATCCTTAGGCGTTTTCGTGCATTTAATTGATTTTTGTTCGTAGTAATTTTTGCAATACCATGGCCAATTTGTATTAACGAATTGTTCGTCTTACATGGCTAATGGAGGTTGATTATTTTATATGATAAATTAATCAACGTAGCAAAAATTGAGACTAAATCAATTTTGAATCGAAAATTTATGGCTATCTTATTTTACGTAAAAATTCTGAATATGATTCAACGTAGAATTTTTATTGTGCCTTCCTAAGTTTTAAATTGTGAATTTATTACTTACGTGGAAGGGTGGTGATCATGAAAAAATCCCTAATCAATATGATTGATGTATATATGAATGTATGGTGATTATTTATATTTTTGGGGTTGTAATTATTAAATGGAGGCTGCGTACTCCTTTTATTATCATGTAATCTTTATTTTTAGCATAGTCAATTGTTGATGTAAATGCTACGAGGATTACGTGGAGGAGCCTTTTAAGCCGGCGAGCTCTTTGGGCCCGGTTCTTGAAGAGTTCAAGGAACCAAGAAGAAGTGAAGAGCGGCTCTCCGTTATTAAAATATTAAAATGATTAAATGTGGTCTCATTGGCTCGAGACCCATTAAATCATAATTCCATGATCACCACCTCTTGTTAGAATTTTCCCAATGCCCATCGAATCATCACCATCTGTCCTCAATTCAACATGTGGAGCAGGTTTGCCGACACAAATGCCTCGTGGTCTTTGAACAAAACTGAGATCTGTTCCATCATGAAAATGAAGGGGCTGGGAGGAAAACGAGAAATGTGGGCTATACAGAGTTACGAACGTTAGTGAAGAACAAGTCTCTGTCATTCCTGCGTATTGAAAAAACAGAGAAAAATTAGTATGATGAACAGAGTAGTTCAACTTCAATCCACATTGCTAGCAGGTTCTACTCCAACTAGCATTGAAATAGTGAAATGAACAGCACATATGCTTTAGAAGATGCACACCATAGGCTGAGATAATCTTAGCTCTTGGGAAGAAGTTCCCAGCTTCTTTGATGAGATCGATTGACAAACTTCCGCCACCATTTAATATCTTTTTCACGCAGTCTTTTCCTTTCCACGGTCCTTTCACCCTGAGGAAACTAGGAATTAAGCAAAAGTACCACTAGAAGAGCATAACTTTGAACTTTGACCACGTAACTGGCCGACTCTCTCTACACATAATATTTTGTATTTACATTGCTCGTTAAAGATCACTCTCTGTTGATAACCTGAGAAAGGATATTAGATCAGCGACCATGGCCGGAACAGTGATCAAAGCGGTGACGTCCTGTTTCTCTATAACCTCAATGGCTGATTTAGCTTCAAACTTGGGTATCAAGACATGGCAAGCTCCAGCCATTAACATTGCCATAGCTGATGAGAGACCACCAATGTGGCACAAAGGAGCAGTATGCAAATAAACCTGCAAAAAATTGTATGAAAATAAATTTACTTGTCTCATTACTCTGACTAATTTTCTACAGACTTTCTAAATATAGAAACAATCAGTTGAGACCTATTTTGACTATGATTATGGAATTTCCAAAAGCCAACTAAACATGAAGACAATAAAAGAGAAGAAACTTGGAAGGGCATACATCATTCTCACTGTAACCACATATGGCTATTTTTGCCATAGATTGTATGAACAAAGCTGAATGGCTTACGGCAACTCCTTTTGGCTTTCCAGTAGTCCCTGAGGTCAATAAGCCCAGTAAAACGTAACATCTAGAAATGAAAACTCGGTAAGTGCCATGCATAAATACGAACTTCCAATGCCACATTTTTCCAAACTTAGGCATCGAAGTGCAATATAATTGACATACTGACCCCACCTGTAAAAATCGCGGAGAGGAAAGCAAATCTATAGACAGAACCTACGCCCAAATATATCTACTAAGTATTGAAAGCAAGAAAACCTTGGAACCTAGAAAGCAACATCACACGATGTAATCCTCAAATTTGAGAACCCTAAATAAATTTCCAAGAAAGATGGACGAGGAAGCTTTTTCTAATTAGTCTCGCTCAGAACTGAGGTCAGTAAAATATCTTAAGCGACAGGTGATCAACCCAAAGGAAGCCGTATATATTTACGATATGTGATATGGTTTGCTATATGGCCAATCGGATATGATTGAAACTTTTGAGCGGGTAATCAAACCAAAAAAGAGCCATTCCTTGTCATTTCGTACGACTAAGACTTTGAAGTAGGTGTTAAGATGGACAAAAGCGCCATTTTCATATCTCTGTGGGTGTATGCGTGTGCTTGCACCTTACATGTCTCTAAATAGGATATATCATTTCATGAAAGAGTAAAAGACCTTCTTTCACACTAAATCACCCATTGAATTGGCAATAAGAGGAAGTAAAGAATATACCAGAGGTGAAGCATATTATAACGGCACCATCACGAGCCCAGACATAGCCAGTAGCCGAAAAGGGACTTGGAGGAATTATCTGATGCAGATCCAGCATGCCCATAGTTGATATTAGCACATGAAAAGAAAGGCTGATTCTACGATACTAAGAACATTATCATTTTGTACATTGAATGATGGGTAACATTGACATTTTTTCATCCACTACTAGTTTGGACTTCAAGAAAGCAACTCACCATTCACATTTCTTGGAAATGGCATAGAAAGGGAGTCCAAGGAAACATGCCATTTTAGAGAAGGAGTAACATCCCTGTGGAGCTCAGAATACCAGCTGATGCAACTCGTATCTGTCACCAATATCACAGGGCTTACGGCTAACATGGCCGATCTAGCTTCATTTGCACTCTACAATCAATATTTTAGAATGTATTAGCACCGTCAATTAGATGTACATATCATAAAACAATCACCATCATGATATGTAGCAGTTTGCCATACTCCTCAATTTTCTGGCTGACAAAAGAGAGAACTAACTCACTGAAATCTGCCAATTTCGGCAACTAAGCTATTGTGATTGGCTAATTTCTCCTCCAGCCTAATAAGATGCAGAGACTTGATCATCCTCTGTTCTTTGACTTGCACGTAGTCATGACCCTCGGTTGCACTTCACAGGCACAACTTGCAACAATTCTAGTATGTCTTGCTTTTTGGTTCCAATGCACAACATTGCATTCATGCGCTGGTCAAATTAAATTTCCACTTGAGCATTCAAAAGGTAAAGCTAAAGCATGTAAAAGATTAGCTATTCATCATACTAAAATTGTCATGAAATCAGCTCACGATGGACTGATGTCTCGTCACAGGGAACCCTGCTTGTGTACCCACAATTTGACAAGTTATTTTCCAATGGCGAACAAGAACTTCCGTCCTATCCAATTTATGTATAATTGCAAATACAGAATACTGAACCCCTAGATTCATTAGTTCTGCAAAACATCACTCACCCATCTGTAGTTTAGAGGAGCAACAATCCCTCCAACGAATGCAACAGCAAGTAACCACTCCAAGTAGCAGTCACTAACATGAGAAAACCATGAAATTTGAGGGAAAAAAATTGAAAAGAACAAATCATAGCTCACACTAGTAATAGAAGCGAAGCTGATAATCGATTCTGCATTCTAGTCATCTCATAACTCATATCAAGGGCTCTCTACCTGATTCATCCAAGAATGATGCCCGTCTCATTACACATTGTACTTGATAACTCTTTCCTGGGACTTGGTAACGCGAAAGGACAGGACACGGACATTCTTTGCTAGCAAGATTCTCTCAATACACAGCTCAGAGGATAAGACAATCTGCTGAACTATTTGCACCTCCCACGAATGAATGCTGAACAAAAGAATTAAGATATCTACACAAGGGAAGAAAAGATGGACCTGTTATATGCAGAGATTGCGACAACGTCACCGGGCTTCAGGCCAAGCCGAAGCAGAGCATGAGCGAGCCTTAAAACGGCTTCCACGAATTGGGGTCCGGTCATTCGGCGGCCTCCGGCGACGGTGACCGGGGAAGTCCGCCTCGCGGTGGCTATGCGGCTCAAGCACTGGCATATATGTGGCTCCGAGAAATGGCCCATTTTCTTGGCGCTCGGAGCGGGAAGGCAGATTCGGAACGCGTCGGTGTTGGAGAAATGTGGGGGGGTCGCGTCATGTGTGGACTCGCGTTGCTCGTGGACATGGAGAAAGCAAAAGCTCACGACCAAAGTGAAAAAGAGAGCTGTGGGGAAAACAAGTGGACAGGACTCGTCAGCCACCCGAGGCGGGAAATCCTGGACGGCGTAGCGCCATGTCATCTTTAAGGCAGTCCCA
The DNA here is from genome assembly GCA_021437785.1 of Rhodomyrtus psidioides. Taxonomy (NCBI): domain Eukaryota; kingdom Viridiplantae; phylum Streptophyta; class Magnoliopsida; order Myrtales; family Myrtaceae; genus Rhodomyrtus; species Rhodomyrtus psidioides. The sequence goes on from JAILYB010000002.1 coordinate 22,138,101, forward strand.
CTCGGACACTGACGCCGACAAGTGGGGCCCCCCTCAGGGCCCTGACAAGCCAATGGGCGGCTCCCACGTGGAGGCATGTCTACTCGCCTTGAGATAATAGATACCCACCCGCATGAATAATGGAAATCGACGTCGTTTTGTCATTCGAATGATTGGTAAAGGGCTCATGGATTCGTGGACGGGAAGCAAACCGATCCAGAATTAGGAAAGAAAAAAACAGTTCCCAAAATTCCACTTTACCCTCGTCTCCATCATTGATTTGATTTTCGGGTTTCCTTTTTTCTTTTTTCTTATTAAATTTCGGTGCTTTGATTGTGAAATAAGTATGAATTATTGTGCTGTAAATTAAATATTAATTGCCCCACCATAATATGCAAAAAAAGACTGGTATTATTTTTTTCAATAAAAAATTTCATTTATTGAGCAGTTACAGAATGCAAGTGATAGAAATACTCGAAAGAAAAAAGAGGAAGAGACCAACAACACGTCTAAAAAACCTATCAAGTTTCCTATGCAATTTAACTTTCGATCTCCTTTACATTTTCTGCACTTCTACTTCCTGCAAACGAGTTTACTTCTCAGTCTTTTACAGTTTTGCTAGGAGTATTGTGACTTAGTCTAGTCTCTTTGTTGATCTTAAACCTACTATCAATCCATCCAATTTTATCCATTTCCACAACTACTCCTTGTGTTTCATTCTTCGCCAAAGATTTCTTTGGGGATTGCGCTACAGAATCTTCTTAATAAAAATAGAAGAACGAATTTCAGTGAAAGAATTTCCTTGTTGTGAAAACGAACAAACACATGGTACGGTAGATTGCATTCATATTTTTTTACAACCTTATAATCGCATATTCGCTCGTGGTCTTCCTTGCCAGTTTCGTCGGTTGTCATGAGCAATTGCACGGCCGCTGGCAAAGTTGTTGACGGTCCACTGCCGATCCATCTTGCATCATAGGTGTTACTGCGTCTGGAGATCCTAATTGTCGTGGTTCCACTGCACCACAATTGCTCTTTCGGAGGAATTCCCCCATAAAGAGCAATTGATCGACAATCCACATTCGATATATGCCTAAAGCGTATTCAATTGAATATATATTTACCTAACTTGGATTGTTTGAGGTTTTTATGCATATCTCGATTAGGAGAATTTCCGCACTAATAATCTCAATAATCTAGAATTCAAGCTGTTCAACCAAAAAAAAATAAAAAAATAAAAAAAAAATCTAGAATTCAAGCTGCATTATGTTGGATCGGATTCTTGAGTGGTTTATATGTTTTTCTATTGCATTTTTAATTTAAGAAGCTTTACTATTTTGAAAAAATATATATATAAAAAGGTGGATTGCATAATACTGCATTCATATTAATTTATTAACTTAGAATCGCATATCTAAGAGCAATGTAGTTAATTGGGAAATTGCCTAATTTAGAATTTGGTTTAATATAAATCATTTCCTAAGTTGAATTACATAGTCATATATCTTTCTATTTCAACATTAAAGGAAAATTGCAAAGAAAATGCATAGAGGTCACATAGGGATGATTTTTCATATTGTTGCCATGTTATTGCCACCTCACATAGCATCTTTGAACACACATTCTCGTGGTAGGTGGTGAAATCCTAAGATTAACTCACTCGAAATATTGTCTGCTTTACTCTGGCCTATACTAAGTCATATGATTTTGACCAAAGGTGTACATGTAATCATTACCACAGGAGGTCACTCATGCTGATAGTGCTCTCACGTGAACATGTTTAAGATGGATTTTATGCTAATCAATCCTATTACGTAAAAAACACATCTTGTGATTTAAGTTGAGTTTGACGTATGTAAATCAAAATTTTTCTCCCATAGTTTCCTGCTAATTCATTTCATTATTGCCATCTTCACCATCCTAGGGGTCTGATAGGAGCTGCACTTTGTTCTAGTTGTCTCGCTCCATGAATTTCTCCTGCCTCATCGTGTAGGATCATTAGACAGGTATTTATTTCGTGTACTCACTCACCAAATGTGATAGAATTGTCAAGAAATGTTTTAGGGATAGGCATATGGATCGTCCTTAATAGTCTCATATTAATCTCTAACTTTTAATGGGCCATCAGAAAGAGTTCCTCGTCAAGGCATTTGTCTACGGCTCAAGAAATCTTAGTGAAATGATGCTGTTTTGAAATTTTTAGCGCATTGTAGTAACAAATTATTTTAAAAGATTAAATTGTTATAACTTAGTATAGTTTAGTTTTGAATATAGAAGAAATTAACGGATGCCTCTTCTCTAATATAAAGATAACAAGAAACCATTATGGTAAGTGATGACATCACAATATCTGTCTTGCATGATATGAATGCCAGCACATGCGCATGAAAACAAAAAATTCCATTGGACGTTTAAACAAAAGTTTATTTAATAGAATCAAACAAAGCATAGCGGAAAAGGATGACCTCACCAGAGTCGTCATCCTACATATCATATTGATCCTCGATATTCCTTAGAAACCTGTAAGAAGAGCCTCTTCCATATATGGAGATTTCACTACACCTTGAAATGAAGGGAACAAAAAAAATTGAGGAAAGGAAGATAGAGAGCCATACATCATGAACACATTACCACATTTCCGTCAATCTCGTTCTCGTGAAGCTAATTGGCGCTTGCAATTTGGTTGACATGTGCTCCTAATACGAATGAGGTTTGTCATTTATGCATTCCGGGAAATCATCAACTGTGGGATACTTGTGTCGCTACTAGAGATGCCGCCATAGAAGCTCTATCATGGTATACGAGCAGCTTTGCAAATCGTTCCCCCTCGTCGTATCGGGTTGCTACGCAGGTATTTGTCTCGTACACTCCCTCACCAAATGTAGAACTAAAAAAAATGCTTTAGGAATGGGCATAATGATCGTCCTTAATGATCTTTTCTGAATTATATTTTTTAATGGGTATTGCAAAATGATACCGCCTTGATTTGAAGTGTGGTGTGGAGCTAATCATTTTAAACGTTTGAACTATTATTATTGATAAACTCTACTCTTAGTTTTTGAAGGGAAAAACGTGCCCAGAATCGTTTTGAATCGGTCACAAAAGTACATCACGCAACGAATGTCTTCTGTTTCCTCAGATTAAGTGTTCCTTTGCAGCCTTGGGAAGAGTGTTCATCCACGGTTCGTGTGTTCGTTTGGGAAAGGAGAAGGAAGAAGCGTCGTCTATTTTCTTTCCCACGGTTCTTTACCGTAGATTGATCGACAGGCAAACCACGTTTAAAGACGTGATCCTTTTTATCACGTTCAAGTAAACAACTGCCTTCGGCAATTAATCTTTGTTGTTAATGGGCTAGGTTAGCCCATCTTGGGTGGCCCCTCCATCCATAAAACTCGACAATTTGCGATAAGAATATTTTGGAATTTGGTAATAGCTACTGGATACCTCTTCTTTAATACTAGAAAATAACAAACAATTAAGGGATGATGTAACAACGTGAGTACGTTTGAGTCGAGGAGAGATGTTCATTTCACCTTACTCGCAAGATTAATAATTAGGACCAAACAAAACAATGAAACATCACTATAAAAGATGAATTCGCTGAAACACCTTAAAAAAGTTGAAGGATAATCAATGAAATGCAAGTTCACTTGTGAAAATTAAAGTACAAGTCGCCCCATCTTTACATCGTGATTTATATAAAGTTTGTTGCACAAGACCTTTAATAATTCGTTCTTAATTACAATAGTATTGACTATGTTAACTTCCTCAAAGCAAAAAAGATCCTTTGCACCTAACTACAAATTAAAAGTTGGAATATGTCTGACTGCAGTTTGAGAGAAAGATTTTACAAATATGGCCTTTAATAATTTGAAAGAATGTTATGAAGATCCTGATTTGCCAACTTGTTCCAGTTGGTGACAAGGGTGTCTAAGTATGAGTTGTTGCTCAATGAAATCGATAAAAAAACCACATAAGGAGTTTGAGCAAAATATGACTCTAATCGATAATTATGAGGCAAGAACCGAATCTGATCATATGAAAACACCGAAGTGGCGGTAGTAATAAGAGATTTTGCCATCCAATTTATCCTGCCATTGATATTGATTTTGGATTTTGCTCCACGGAAATGAATATAAAACGTCCAAGCCAGAGAAAAAAATGTCTACAACTTTGTCCACCTTTTAACATTATATTTTTTTAATTGCTCCAGGGACAAGAATATTAAACGACAGGAAAAGGCCGTAATAAATAATTTGTTTTGACGTTCTCAAGGCTTTTTGCGCTTAAGGAAAAGTTGGTGGAGAAACCTATGAGAGGAGCTTTCTTTACTTACACGACCACTTGAATCTTAAGAACCATTAAGGAGGAAAGTTAAGGTGTAGAGTGCCCAACCATGAATCCATTATCTCAACATATTGTGAAATTGCTCCTTCTATTTTGGTTACTTCATTCTTGCAATGTTGTCAAGTGCGGTTATAATTCTAGAGTGGTTTACCACATATGCAGTGCGAGGACGGACAACGGTGGTGAACTCGGCGCATATTACGGCGACGTGTGGAATGTTAGGGACGATCTAATGATTCATACACCAGATAGCGGTTACAATTACTACACTCGACAGGGTTCCTGCTACGGTCATGCAACATGCAACGGATTTCTAAAAAAATCCGATTGTAGCGATTGCTTGGAAATTGCTACAGGCGAGACCGATAGCTTATGTGGCGATAGCCGTGGAGTTCAAGTCCAGCTTCAAGATTGTAGAATGAGATTTGAAGACTATCCATTTGTTGAATGATCAAGTTTGAGGCCTGGCTCGAAATTATAACCAATCTACAATGCTGCATATGATAGGCTACTATCCAAAAGAATAAAGCAATATGAATTGCAGTAACGTTAAGGATGGGTGAGTCGCTTTCCAATAAATTACTTGCTCTCGTCCTCTCTTTTCTTTGAACTTATATATGCATACTATATGTACATATGTTCGTGTATCAACTGTGGCATTGGTTTGTCAGTACTTAAAGTCAAACAGGAATAGTTGTGATTTGATTTAAGAAGAATCCTCTGCTAAGGAGGGCTTGCGATATAAGGACTGATATGTAGAAATATTATAAAATGCTTAGTAGATGATATGATTGAATAAAATGCTTCAAAAAGAAACCCTAGCTAGCTGCCGTCACGATGCCTGCCCCTGTTCAAGTGACCACTACCATGGTTGTCACGCCCCGAACCCGCTTGGTCCACGCACATCCCACCAGGCCGTAATCAAGCCGTGCCATCCAGGATCCTTCGGCCCTCTTGTTCCCAAATCGTATACATGCGGAATCAATAAACTACTCCGTACACAAATAAAATCAAAATGACTTAGAACAAAAATAAATAGTGCACTTCTCAACCTTCAAAGTACACCTCTATTCGTTTCAATGATCAAAACTAATCCACCAAACAATACAATCTCTAAGGTCACCTAACGTCTTAAATATATTTGATCAACTACTTCCTCGAATGCCAATCCTTGGCAAGTTCGGGCTTCCTTCGCCTGTGACCTGAAAAAGTTAAGCCCCCATTGGGGTGAGATACAAATCTCAATAAGAGAAACCTAAATCTAGACCGGAACACTAGTCCTCCTAGACCACACACAATACAGTCCCCCCAAACCACACACAATACCACCAAGATGCAAGCAGTTAACAATAGCGCATGGCATCAAACCAACAGGCACATCAATAGCCACGCATGGATGGGCAATACTATCAATCACACTCAACTTCAGGGTCTCAAGCTCCGTGCTCAAGTAACATATAATTCGGTACTCAATTATCACAACTTCCACCTCCACTTTCGTACTTCTTTGGCACTCCTACCAAGTGACACCACTGGGGCCGCAGGCCAATCGATATCTCTGTACCACTGGGGCCTATGATGACAACACATGCACTCATCGTCAGGGCTCCCAGGCTGCGATTTATTTCCCATGGGGCACTCACGCCAACCCAATCACAAGCTCACAAAAGGTAAAACTCAATTTTCAATATCAATGCCGGCGTAATATCGCTTTAGGCTGTTATAACATACTTGGCAAGACCCGCGTAATAACGCTTCATGCTGTTATCGATCTTCTCAACCAAAATGACGTATTCTTTACCTTCTTTGCAGGTTTAAGATACCAAAAATGTTCATTCCTTGGAAGAAGCCTTTCCCGACCACTCCTACAGAAAAAATACGAAGGGATGTAGTTTGCCAGGAAGTTGTTTCTTATGTTCGGCACATCCGAAGCAATTTATGACTGCTGATATTTTGACTTCCCAACTTAATGATGAAATATGAAATGACTGCAGTCTTGTTCTTATCATGCTTGAAATATCCAAAAGATTGACATAAGTAATAATCAAATCCCGAGCCTTGCAACACTCCATCGCAGACAAATTCCGCGTTAATTATGTGATGTGAATCACAAGTTTTAGGGTGGGACTTCAGATAGCTTAGCTCGTTCATTAGTGTTATAAGCTGTCGCAGTAGCGTTGTGGCTGTGATTGTTAAAGGTATGTGATGACATCTTTTTGAGGGTGTCATACAATTTGGGCTTCCTTTGGTGCATGTCGGCATTAAGAAATTCAGCTTTTTATTTTATTTTATTTTATTTTTTTCCACATTTTGCTTGTTTGTGAACCTCACTTCATGTAAGTTATGTAACTTGTGGCACAGCAGTAGATAATAAGAACTTTCATGGTATTATTGTCAGTTTTTTCTTGTCGTTCCATCATGTCTGTGATCTTTCCAATTTCCGTCAGAAATAAATATTGCTTGGCTGTTACTTGAGGATCTAGATCGTATGGAGATAAATATTGCTGGGTTGGGTTATAACAAACTCGTGTCTTTGTTCCTTGTTCATTGACTCATTTTTTCGTTACGTTTGACAGGAAATTATGTGGGTTCACAGGACCGGAGCCAAAGTAAGTTGTTGTCCAATTCTTCCTCTGTGCGAATTTCTGTGGTGAAGAAAGTTGGCCCAACCTCCAGTCCAGGCATTGCACTCCAGTCAAGGTTTGAAGCATTGTATGTACACACGTTTGAAGCATGTGACTTTTGAAAACAATAAAACTTGTAAAAGGACTAGACCTTGCCACAAACAATAAAACTTGTAAGAGGACTAGACCTTGCCACAAGCCCACCTGAAACTTCTTTACATGATTGACCTCTCAGACAAATTACACCAAAATACCCATTTTCCTAAACGAAACTTTCTGAAAAATTAATCAACTTCAAACATAGTACATTAATCTAAATTTAAAACAGACATAACAGCATTAACCACCAAAACAACAGACACTTCAAACTTGACGAAGTTTAGGATTCCTCGCTTTTCAATATGCTAGGAAGAAGCACTCCAAGGAAGCTTGATACAGAAAACAGTAAGACTCTATGGCTTCCACATATTTAGAAGCCTGGCAAAACTCTTCAAACCAGATAACAGCAGATCTGGACATGCAGGTAGGCCAAGAACTCGAGTCCAAACAGCATAGAAGCTACAAAATGTCTTCAGAAAGTTCTGCTATGAAAGTACTTAATTACTTGTAGGCAACCAATTATGCCCACAAAGCCAGGAAATGAGAGTACTTTTGTTATGCTTGAGTAAACCATAACCATATTAGCTACTAGCCAGTGCCAATGAAATTTTGGAGCTTTATTTCGTAATTTGTCTAAGCACTTCTGACAGAAAAATAGTCATCAGCAGAAGCAAGCCATACAGCTCATCCTCAATCAAGCAATATGGATTAGAAACTTCACATAAGATGCTTGAATACTGACTAGCTTATTAGATCTGGCTTGTGGGAAAAATCAGTCACCAACCCTTTCGGCATGATATCCTTTTTGCTTGGAGTGGAAAGGCAACAGCATAGACCATTCTGCTACAAAGAAATCACAGTTTTGACCGGAGAATTTGATAGCAGAAGAGACGTAATGCAAAATGCACTTGTAGATTATTCTGTATACTTCCCAGAGACTCTCAGAGAAAGAACGTCGCAAAACACTCTATGCCCAGGGGATTATCTGGTACTGCTGGCGCGCATGTATTACTTCTCTTTGGCATCATACTCCCCTCCCTCCCTCCTTTCATCTTGTCAGTTTTTGGCCCTGTCCCTCCAAATATTAACTCTCTTTAAGTTCCTTATCTTCCAATCTCAGACCCCTTGAGACCCTTAAAATGATTAAAGCCCCATGAACACGTGATCAAAAGTTCAAAGAAGCTCCATCACATAGATTAAAAATCATAAATTTCGAAGGCGGTGACAATAAATATTTCACATAAATTTCATAAGAAGCTCCATCACGTCTTTGAATTTCAAGCCCAAGCTAATGCACTTGATGTATCTCATATTCAGACTATAATTCACATAACAGAAGTTCAACAATTATATGACACAACTTTTCACAAATTGATTTGATATCTCTTTCTAAAAAATTAATATGGTGCCTAAAAAACCGGAGAAAACAATTTGACCAGGAAAGAACATATTACTATTGAAGTGCTGTGGACCCTTTTCAATTGAAAGTAAAATGTTATGATGGTTTGCTTTGGAACTAGAAGAGAATATCAACAAGACAAAGATGAGGTATAAGAATAAAATAACATCGAGGATTTACAATCCGGTGGCTTCAAAGGTTTGAGACTTTTAGAGTCAACAAATGAAACTGAAAATGGAAAATAATGTAAAATCCCAACCAGTCTTGCGTGAATGCTATTAAATATGAGGTTCTTTTGTCTTCTTGTGAATTTTGAGGGATTGGAACACAGATAATGGAAAAAACTCTACCAACTTAAAAACTTGAGGGCATTTATACCTATTAGTTATCTAGGGTGTGTACAGCCAAAAGAGATATGGTATTAGCACGAGTTCTAGTGTCTAAGAACCTATGTAAACAATCTCAGGCATGAGCTGATGCATCTTTAACTAACAAGCTAACTTATCCTCCATCTGCGCTAGAATCAGATGAACAGCTGATAGAGGTTGTGTGACTCTTATCAATCTTTAGTACTTCCATTAGAACAGATGCCTGATTGATGTGCTGGTAGATACAAATTTCCCTTTTGAGGTAGCACATATTGTACAAAAGCTTGGAATGCTTGTTGAGAGTACTGATGACAAAGTACCATGTTCCTGAAATCAGCAGCATCAATGTTTCTGAATCACGTAAAAAATGTGTTTCTGTATCAAGGTAAAAACGAAAATGAAATTTCGAGCAAACAAAATGATTTGTAACAGATACACCAAAAGCAAATGTGCCTCTTCAGGAGGGAGTGGGGGGAAAAAGAAACCAATCACATCATAGATGCTAAATTCACTTTGATAAGAGTTGGAGCTAGTTTCACTTAATTCCTCCACAATGCAAGTTTATCAAACAATCCTCCTCACAAGGTTTTCTATACCTGAAAAACGGAAAAGGCAGGGAGGATATGCGCCTAGGCCTCCTTTGTTCAATGTACCAATGGCTCCACATGTAGGGCATGCACCTAGGCATTCTTCGTTCCACGTATCAATGGCTCCACAAGTAATGTTTAGACATAACAACTGTTGTAGCAGCGACTATAGAATTAACAACTCAAGGGGAAGCAGTACATAAGATACTGAGAAAGAAAAATCCTTGCTTGAGGTAGACAACCACAAAAAATGAAAGAATTGCATCTGGACCATACCAACATCTTTGTGCAGTAAAGATACCAGGAAAAAATCTCCAATGACTAATCTGCTGAAGCCTCTTTGCCAATGCACTCAATCATCTGATTCAAGCGGGACTAAATAATCTAGCACCTTTGCATTTGGTGCCAAAGACTATTACCTATTCAAGCTGGAATTTGAAGCCTCTGAACTATTCAGAGTTCTTCAAGGAACGCTTCATAGAAACGTGCTACTTTCATTTGAACTGAAGCAGCTCAAGGATTCTTCAAGCTCACAGAATGACCTACATGAAGGGGAAAAAAGAGAGAGGAAGATATTACGTTCATTGTCACTGCCAAAGTCAAAAAGTGCTATGCATTGGCTGCATCTGCTTAATGGCATGAAACGTCCCAACGGAAGTGAGAAAAAGTATATGTACCAGTAGAAAGCCTTCACATTATTAGCCCTCATATCTACATGATGGGTCAGCTAAAAGTCCAGAAACATTTTCAAAAGTGAAGATATAACATTGAACGTCACCTAACCCGGTGAAAATCTTCTATAGCCCTCATGATCAGGATGCCAATATTTGTCCAAATTTTAGGAATTGCTTAAGAATCAATCTGCAAAACATCGTTTACCACAAGTTGGTCGAGGATGGAAAAACACAGGGCTTAAAACCATTATCAAAAGCATGAAGATCAAATTCATTTAAAGAGGAGAAGAAGTTATCAAATTCAAGAAACATAGAAGAAGAGCCAACAATTCGTTAATTTTGGTCGTGTAGTGTAGGATCGGTAACAGGAAGGTTTCTGCATAAAGTTCAATGAAATGACAGTAACCATGGCACGAGCAGGAGAAGGCTTGAAAACATAATGGTTCTCAGACTCCTCCAATTCAATTTTACTTGCTGTTTAATGTCTCAATTACTATTAGCTCTTCTACAGTAAATCATAGACCAGATGTGTCCTCCTATACACCTCATGAACTTGGCTGCTCTAAATGCTTCTTAATGGGACCATCTTTGTCAACTAGACATTGTGTGCTGCTCAAATAGATTTCAGCTCTATCGATTGAACTTAGGCCTAACTTCACTATCCATCAAGATCTCAAGCTTTGGGAGCTTATAATGACTATGTAAGTTATATGACCTACACATTTAAACTTTACACCAAATGAATCCGGTCCTTGAAGAGCCCTAGACGCCTCATTGTTAGCAAAAGAATATGATACAAAAGGAAGCGGGGAAGATTCTGCCATTGGGAATGAGCAATATAGCATGCATCAATTGTTAGAACAGAGTACCAGAGGGAGCTAACAGAATGATCTAGAAAGTCGTAGGTGGAACAGAGGTCCACTTTCCTATGAAAGATCCTGACAGTGCGATGCTAAATGGACAATCTTATCCAGAGGAAACAGGGCACAGACCTACTAGTATAATATTGCCGATTGAAAAACTAAACATCCAATAAGTTGCTTACTTACACTAGATTCATCACCAAGAAGTCATCGCATAAATCATTCAATTTGTTTCCGACCGGAAACAAAGAGGCATAACATCACCAGAATCCCGGATCTGAAATGCACACTTTCCGTATGTACTGCAATTAAGCTTTACAGGCATACCTGGCTTATACAATTGCTGATTAAAATTTGCCAAGTACAGGTTTGCTGATTGTGCATTTACTGTCGATAAAACTGAAGGTACCTCGATTCGGTAATTAGGAAAGGTGGACGCGCTCTGTCAATGAGACTCTTCCATGTGGTTTCTTGATTCTTCTTAAAAGAATTACTAGTGTTCTTTAAATCTCCCCTCTCCTTAAGAAAACATTTACCGAGTTGTTTTCTTTTTCTTTGTGTAATTTGTTAGGACGTTGTTATAGTTGTTTTGGATTTGAGGCGAGCGTAAGTTGTTTATGTCATACGGAATTGACTCTTCTTGTCAAGGCTTACAGAAAGTTTACTTATATGTTTGATTTCTAATGCAGAAGAGAATATTTTCTGAGGAATTTCTGGACAAACCAACGGACTCCCTGACAAAAGCTACTTCCACTGACATCTCGAATGACAGAGGTATGTCACGTTTCGAGAACATGTTTTCTTAAATTACGTTAGCTCTTCTGAATGATGGATGTGTTGAGATAGATAGGCTGGGCATATCCCTTCTCCTGTTAGCATTTTGGATTGTATTCAAGATGGAGACTCCCTTCGTGGAAGTAGACTTGACTTTTATACAGTAACCTTTTCCATGTGATGGTGGTTGTTTCTGTGAGTTTTTTGGTTGCATTTCCTTGTCGTTCCATCATGTCTGTGGTCTTTCCAATTTCCGTTAGAAATAAGTGTTGCTTTGCTGTTACATGAGGATCTAGATCGTATGGAGATAAATATTGCTGGGTTGGGTTATAACAAACTCGTGTCTTTGTTCCTTGTTCATTGATTCATATTTTCATTACATTTGACAGGAAAATATGTGTGTTCACAGGACCGGAGCCAGAGTAAGTTGTTGTCCAATTCTTCCTCTGTGCGAATTTCTGTGGTGAAGAAAGCTGGTCCAACCTCCGGTCCAGGCATGGCACTCCAGTCAATATGTCAAAATTATGAAAGTAGTGATGATGAGGTTTGAAGCATTGTATGTACACATGTCTGAAGCATGTGACTTTTGGAAAAACTGAAAATGAACATACCTTTTCTAATGCAGGCATGAGCGAAAGAAAATGTTACTGATGTGGACTTATCACTCATCACGTTTGCATGCTTGCATTACGTGATTGTAAAATGGTGGATGGCCTCGACAGCAGTGGTCCTTTGGTATTTGTTGATTATTTTATGACTAGAACTAGGACAATAATGTCTATGGCCATATGGAAGAATTAGAAGAAATGCCGGTCCCTGCATTGTCATTTACTCTGCTTTAAATCAGAATGGAATATTTGCTATGAGGGACACTAATTTTGCAGGCATTGCCATGTATATAGCCAACTAATGAGCTGCCTATTAAGCATCTGCCGGTCAACATTTGTGCAGGAACTTGGTCGAGATGTTTGACAATTTTTGGCCCATATATACATGTTCTCTCGGGAGCTGCGGATACTTAAAGGATTGGATCAGCCAATATGTCACGAGCGTTGTCCTTTTCGGTTAGAGGATTTGGTAAATCTCAAATATCAGCAGTCATAAACTGCTCTGGATGCGCTGAACATGAGAAACAACTTCCTGGCAGACTACATCCCTTCGTATTTTTCCTGTAGTGGTGGTCGGGAAAGGCTTCTTCCAAGGAATGAAAATTTTTGGTATCTTAAACCTGCAAACAAAGTAATGATATGTTATTTTGGTTGAGAAGATCGATACTGACGGATAAAACATTAAGCAATCAAAATGTGCCTAGAAGTTCACGTGGCTGCGTGCATGGATTGTGTTCAAGAGAGAGTTTTTTAGGATTAAAGTAACTGGAGATTTTGAAAGAGCAATACCCTGTTAAGTTCCTGTCTCTGCAGTACTGTCGAAGAATTTCATTAGATAACAAACATTCTTCTTTTTCGGCTCCAAGTTCACAGCTTTGATCAGACCAAAGCCAGTTCTCTTTCACACGAATACACCCAACAACCACCTCAGTCAGGCGAGCATCAGGGATTCCCACTATGACGATTCCAGCGACTCCAGGATGTTGGAACAGTATTGCTTCTACCTATGTTGGGAAACAAGAACAGGTCCCAAGAAAATGATCTGAGAGTGTACATCTTTTCATATTAGCTAGCATGATTTTGAGAAAATAAAACAATTTCATCCCTGAAAACATAGAAAAATATGTATCACATATGAACCTATCAACATATCTATGCTTGGCCAATCTATTACCTCTTCAGGGTAAACATTTTCTCCCCCAGTCTTGATCCGACCACTTTCTCGACCAATGAGCCACACCTGACCACGCCCATCGATGAAACCAACATCACCCGTGTCAAACCATGAATGACTGTTATAGGCTGATGACCGAACTTGATCCCAGTATCCAATCATCAAATGCGGACCTCTTGTTAGAATTTTCCCAATGCCCATCGAATCATCACCATCTGTCCTCAATTCAACATGTGGAGCAGGTTTGCCGACACAAATGCCTTGTGGTCTTTGAACAGAACTGAGATCTGTTCCATCATGAAAATGAAGGGGCTGGGAGGAAAACAAGAAATGTGGGCTATACAGAGTTACGAACGTTAGTGAAGAACAAGTCTCTGTCATTCCTGCGTATTGAAAAAACAGAGAAAAATTAGTATGATGAGCAGAGTAGTTCAATGCACATTGCTAGCAGGTTCTACTCCAACTAGCATTGAAATAGTGAAATGAACAGCATTTATGCTTTAGAAGATGCACACCATAGGCTGAGATAATCTTAGCTCTTGGGAAGAAGTTCCCAGCTTCTTTGATGAGATCGATTGACAAACTTCCGCCACCATTTAATATCTTTTTCACGCAGTCTTTTCCTTTCCACGGTCCTTTCTCCCTGAGGAACTAGGAATTAAGCAAAAGTACCACTAGAGGAGCATAACTTTGAACTTTGACCACGTAACTGGCCGACTCTCTCTACGCATAATATTTTGTATTTACATTGCTCGTTAAAGATCACTCTCTGTTGATAACCTGAGAAAGGATATTAGATCAGCGACCATGGCCGGAACAGTGATCAAAGCGGTGACGTCCTGTTTCTCTATAACCTCAATGGCTGATTTAGCTTCAAACTTGGGTATCAAGACATGGCAAGCTCCAGCCATTAACATTGCCATAGCTGATGAGAGACCACCAATGTGGCACAAAGGAGCAGTATGCAAATAAACCTGCAAAAAATTGTATGAAAATAAATTTACTTGTCTCATTACTCTGACTAATTTTCTACAGACTTTCCAAATATAGAAACAATCAGTTGAGACCTATTTTGACTATGATTATGGAATTTCCAAAAGCCAACTAAACATGAAGACAATAAAAGAGAAGAAACTTGGAAGGGCATACATCATTCTCACTGTAACCACATATGGCTATTTTTGCCATAGATTGTATGAACAAAGCTGAATGGCTTACGGCAACTCCTTTTGGCTTTCCAGTAGTCCCTGAGGTCAATAAGCCCAGTAAAACATAACATCTAGAAATGAAAACTCGGTAAGTGCCATGCATAAATACGAACTTCCAATGCCACATTTTTCCAAACTTAGGCATCGAAGTGACATATAATTGACATACTGACCCCACCTGTAAAAATCGCGGAGAGGAAAGCAAATCCATAGACAACCTACGCCCAAATATATCTACTAAGTATTGAAAGCAAGAAAACCTTGGAACCTAGAAAGCAACATCACACGATGTAATCCTCAAATTTGAGAACCCTAAATAAATTTCCAAGAAAGATGGACGAGGAAGCTTTTTCTAATTAGTCTCGCTTAGAACTGAGGTCAGTAAAATATCTTAAGCGACAGGTGATCAACCCAAAGGAAGCCGTATATATTTACGATATGTGATATGGTTTGCTATATGGCCAATCGGATATGATTGAAACTTTTGAGCGGGTAATCAAACCAAAAAAGAGCCATTCCTTATCATTTCGTACGACTAAGACTTTAAAGTAGGGGTTAAGATGGACAAAAGCGCCATTTTCATATCTCTGTGGGTGTATGCGTGTTCTTGCACCTTACATGTCTCTAAATAGGATATATCATTTCATGAAAGAGTAAAAGACCTTCTTTCACACTAAATCACCCATTGAATTGGCAATAAGAGGAAGTAAAGAATATACCAGAGGTGAAGCATATTATAACGGCACCATCACGAGCCCAGACATAGTCAGTAGTCGAAAAGGGACTTGGAGGAGTTATCTGATGCAGATCCAGCATGCCCATAGTTGATACTAGCACATGAAAAGAAAGGCTGATTCTACGATACTAAGAACATTATCATTTTGTACATTGAATGATGGGTAACATTGACATTTTTTCATCCACTACTAGTTTGGACTTCAAGAAAGCAACTCACCATTCACATTTCTTGGAAATGGCATAGAAAGGGAGTCCAAGGAAACATGCCATTTTAGACAAGGAGTAACATCCCTGTGGAGCTCAGAATACCAGCTGATGCAACTCGTATCTGTCACCAACATCACAGGGCTTACGGCTAACATGGCCGATCTAGCTTCATTTGCACTCTACAATCAATATTTTAGAATGTATTAGCACCGTCAATTAGATGTACATATCATAAAACAATCACCATCATGATATGTAGCAGTTTGCCATACTTCCTCAATTTTCTGGCTGACAAAAGAGAGAACTAACTCACTGAAATCTGCCAATTTCGGCAACTAAGCTATTGTGATTGGCTAATTTCTCCTCCAGCCTAATAAGATGCAGAGACTTGATCATCCTCTGTTTTTTGACTTGCACGTAGTCATGACCCTCGGTTGCACTTCACAGGCACAACTTGCAACAATTCTAGTATGTCTTGCTTTTTGGTTCCAATGCACAACATTGCATTCATGCGCTGGTCAAATTAAATTTCCACTTGAGCATTCAAAAGGTAAAGCTAAAGCATGTAAAAGATTAGCTATTCATCATACTAAAATTGTCATGAAATCAGCTCACGATGGACTGATGTCTCGTCACAGGGAACCCTGCTTGTGTACCCACAATTTGACAAGTTATTTTCCAATGGCGAACACGAACTTCCGTCCTATCCAATTTATGTATAATTGCAAATACAGAATACTGAACCCCTAGATTCATTAGTTCTGCAAAACATCACTCACCCATCTGTAGTTTAGAGGAGCAACAATCCCTCCAACGAATGCAACAGCAAGTAACCACTCCAAGTAGCAGTCACTAACATGAGAAAACCATGAAATTTGAGGGAAAAAAATTGAAAAGAACAAATCATAGCTCACACTGGTAATAGAAGCGAAGCTGATAATCGATTCTGCATTCTAGTCATCTCATAACTCATATCAAGGGCTCTCTACCTGATTCATCCAAGAATGATGTCCGTCTCATTACACATTGTACTTGATAACTCTTTCCTGGGACTTGGTAACGCGAAAGGACAGGACACGGACATTCTTTGCTAGCAAGATTCTCTCAATACACAGCTCAGAGGATAAGACAATCTGCTGAACTATTTGCACCTCCCACGAATGAATGCTGAACAAAAGAATTAAGATATCTACACAAGGGAAGAAAAGATGGACCTGTTATATGCAGAGATTGCGACAACGTCACCGGGCTTCAGGCCAAGCCGAAGCAGAGCATGAGCGAGCCTTAAAACGGCTTCCACGAATTGGGGTCCGGTCATTCGGCGGCCTCCGGCGACGGTGACCGGGGAAGTCCGCCTCGCGGTGGCTATGCGGCTCAAGCACTGGCATATATGTGGCTCCGAGAAATGGCCCATTTTCTTGGCGCTCGGAGCGGGAAGGGAGATTCGGAACGCGGGCGTTGCGTCGGTGTTGGAGAAACGTGGGGGGTCGCGTCATGTGTGGACTCGCGTTGCTCGTGGTGGATATGGGGAAAGCGAAAGCTCACGACGAAGACGAAGCAAGGACAAGTCTTTTCTACAAAATCATTATCGGCTATTTACCAAACAGTCCTATATTTATTATAATAATATCAATTCAATCCTAAATTGTTTTCTATCAATTAACTCTTAAATATTTTGTAATTATGTGATTTCCATTTACTTTTCCGATCTAAATTGACATGTGCAATTTTTAATAATATTTTCATATTTTTTATTTTCTCTCTCTGTTTTTTTTTTTATAATCCCATCATGGCTGGCGAGGGTTGCCAGAATTAGAAAGCAGAAAAAACTAAAATTAAAATATTATTAAAAATTGTTCATGTTAGTGCAGTCCGGCAAAATGAATTGAATTGGCACAATTTCAATACATTTAGTTTTTTTTAAAATATTTTTCCCTATTGTCCTCCGAATTTCCCACGCCATGCAAGGAATGTCCACGCATTCAATGTTAGATTAACTAATAAATAGGAGAAAAAAAATAATCTGTCAGATGTGCTTGGTAAGTTTTTTTTTTTTTATGTGGTAACTTACTAAAGTTAAAAAAGTAAAAAACACAAAAAGGATTAAACTTGTGTGTGATAATGAAAAGTTATAATGACTAAGGAAAATTATCGATATGGTTGCAAAACTCTACGAAATGTAATTAAAGGAGTGCTACGATTAATTGGATTTTGTATTAACAATGATGCAAAAGAAATTTACTATTAAGTTAGGTAATTTATCATTTTTTGTGGAATGTTATGAGCCATAGAACCGAGTGAACTTTCAACCACCAATGGCCAATTGCACCTTCAAAAGAAAAGTCATGAGATGATATGTAACGAGCATAATTATTTGTATCGAGGGAAATTACGAATGTCAAAAGAAAGTTACGATGAATTTAGAGGACTCATGCAACGCAATATTGCATATGGGTCAAAGCAAATACTCTGACATTCATACAACCATACTCTGTGCCGAAACCCTCTATGTTTTCATAGAAAAATACATGTCAAGATATCGTAATATTTATTTAAAATCATAGAATTCAGGCTCTCTCAGTAAAACAGTAAAAATGCATGTTCCTAAGCCGTTGCAATGCCAAACTTAGGTTTCGAGTCACGTGACGTCATGAAGGCTGCCAGTGTTGTTGTTGTTGATATACAAACTGTATAGTTTCGAGGGGTATAAGGTGATTAGAATATTGAAATATTGCAATAGAAACCCCCCTTTATACATCAGTCAATCCATAGGGCATATACCCAAGGGATTTGAGTTCAAGTTTAGGATAAGCCCTGACAATGTGGTTAGAAGTAAAAAGTCATAATGCCATCGTGGTTTGAACTCATAAATTGAGCCCCTGCAACATGCAGTTATTCATTCCAGGAGTTTAATATTTGATATCAAAATGATTTTGTTTTGGTCTTGCCAAAAGAAAAAAAAATTGAGGTATTCAAGTTAAGTAAAGCCGCAAATTGCATAAATGACTCATCACAAAGTACATTTTCTACATCACAATATTATCTAATTGTATATATTGCATACCTCATTTGCATATCTAGTTTTCGAGTTTCACTCATCTTCTTGCCATATTTTTTTTTTTCGAAAAATTGCATTGCCATAGATTGTCATGTTGCATGTTTACATATTGCATATCATAATTTTCCATGCCATATTTGCTTGTCTTTATGGCATGTAATTATATGATTATGCTATGTCATTTAGAATTCATGTTTAGGTTCTTGTGCTTTTTAAGGCTAGTTAATTCAATGTTTGACCTGCCAAATTAAAGTCGCATGCCCCTTTAATCGAACATGAATTTTCGCATGGCTATTGCATGTCTAATCTAGTTTTGATTGACAATCATATAATGCCATTTTGTTTTGCTTTGCATTTTATATCATGACTTGAGTTTATGCTTTGTCATCCCACATGTGTAAATTGATTAGTTTATTTCGCTTATAGGGAAACATGGCTTTAGTTTTGTGTGTCTTGCATTGCATCCCTTTATTTACTCATCTATTCATGTAATTGCATTCGTTTTTGCTCATTCATGCATTACATCTAAGAAAGTGAAGACAAAAAAGACCTCATTCGAACTTAAAGTGAATTCAATCAAGTTGCTAAACCTAGGAGTTCATGGAATTAAGGTACTGAAAGGGAATTAACTTTAATTAGTAATGTAATCAAGACCCCAAATCATTAATCTTTGGTTTGAAGGAATAAAATAGTTCTCCCACTATTTTATTTAGGTTTCAAAAAAAATGGTTAGTGGCCACTCCAAAATTAAAATCATTTGAATTAATCTAAGTTGCGATTTGATAGTGCTTGGGAGAATCCGTATTAGGTTAGTCATTAAAAGTAATTTGATAATCAATTAGCTTAATTTTTAGGTCGCGACAATACTTAACTTAGACATGCAATTTCTCAATTAAAGCAATGATATATTGCAATGTTCTAAATCAAGTAACAATATTCTCATAATATGCATTCCAATTGGCAATTTATGCAAAGTAAGCATTCAAAATAGGAATACACCCAAAGTTGCTTTCTGGATTTGATTGGTGTTGAAACTTGATGACCAAGCTTACACTTCTTGGATCGGTTTGACTATGGACTCATAGGCACGACTTGGTCAAGAGGGGTAGCGGACCAGTAGCTCCGATGCAGTAAGGGCAGCGACGGTAGTGCCGGGTTTCGGACAACAGTGGCAGTAAACTTCAAGCGATAGCAGCACGATGGATTGGCAAAAACAACGGCGAATCAACGAAGGCATGGTTAAGCAGCGCACGTCAGGGTCCAGACTGTAGCAAGCAACCTTGGGCAAACTCTAGAAGGAAGCAATGGTAGGCTCGGGATTAGTGGAGATCAACGGGGCTCTCGGACAGCAGCTTGCAACGGCAGGCTCAGGATTAGAAGAGATCAACGCGGCTATCGGAAGCAGCTTGTTCGGGCTTTTCTTAAAGCTACACATAGGAAATGTTGGCGACAAGGGTGGCACGACAGCCGGTTCTGGTGAAGCTAAGACATCGGGGCTATAGGTGGTGCCGAGAATTGAGCAGGGAAGTTGCCGAACACAGCAAGGCTCAATCCCTTGCCGCCAGTTCAAATTAAATGCAATGCATGAAAAATTAATTATGAAAATTATTTTTTGTAGGAACTAAAGTTTAGCTCCTCATTTTTTAATGGAGGACTAATATGTTTGTATAGTGGAGATCCAGGTCTAATTATGATCCTATAGGCTTAGACTTAGGCTTCTTAAGGATAATGGGTTCTCATCCAAGGCCTTTTTACTAATCCTAGTTCTCACGGGCTAAATCTAATCCAATTGAAGCTGATTAAGCCCCCCCCCCCCCCTACTACTCCACATGTTCAGCCAGCCCTAGGGCATGCGCTTGGCCTAATCTAACTTCACTTAGGGGCTCTTTCAATGACAAGCTTTATTTAGGCCACCTAACCCCTTATGGGCCTGACCGAATTCTACCTTTCTTTGGGCTTAATACCGATAATTTAATGTCCCTCAACGTCTCCTACCATCGGTCCAAAATTAGGAAGCCATTTATTAACTTATCTATATGCAAAACATGATTAATATTTTTGTTTGGGATCGGCTTCGATCACTAATTTTATATGCAATTAATAACTGAATGGGACATAAAAATTTAGGCGCCAACAACGAGTCCATAATGAATTTAGCTTTCATCAAAGTTCTAATCGGAAACCCATTCATGGAATTACATTAGAGAACCAAGAAAACTTGTAACAACTTGGAGAGTTCGCCGGGCATAATATTTTAATTGTATGCTCATCAACGTCACAAGAAGGTTTTTTCGGTATTGATATACTCTCCATATCATTACAATTCCGTTAGATGTCTTTAAATAGATCTGGATTCTGATATATTTTTGTTTACTTAGTATGCAAATAATCGAGCATAAGGTTAATGATTGCTCGTCCTTCTATTAGTCACTGAAGAAATAATGATCTCTGTCATCATGTGCTCGTGTGCATAGTTTATTTGTTCACCACACCTCAACAATGTGATAATTCATATCAAAATTAGGGGGACTATGCTCGAGTTTCACTTATTTAAAAGATACTCACTCTCCCTCTTCCCGCGCAATAGAGGTGAATTGCACAACTATTATCTCCATTGACATACAATCACCATGGTGGTGGTCACTTGAACAGGGGCAGGCATGGGGACGGCAGCTAGCTAGGGTTTCTTTTTGAAGCATTTTATTCAATCATATCATCTACTATGCATTTTATAATATTTCTACATATCAGTCCTTATATTGCAAGCCCTCCTTAGCAGAGGATTCTTCTTAAATCAAATCACAACTAATCCTGTTTGACTTTAAGTACCGACAAACCAATGCCACAGTTGATACACGAACATATATACATATAGTATGCATAAATAAGTTCAAAGAAAAGAGAGGATGAGAGCAAGTAATTTATTGGAAAGTGACTCACCCATCCTTAACGTTATTGCAATTCATATTGCTTTATTCGTTTGGATAGTAGCTTATCATATGCAGCATTGTAGATTGGTTACAATTTCACGACGGGCCTCAATCTTAATCTTCAACAAATGGATAGTCTTCAAATCTCATTCTACAATCTTGAAGCTGGACTTGAACTCCACGGCTATTGCCACATAGGCTATCGGTCAGGATTCTAGCCATTTCCAAGCAGTTGCTACATTCAGATTTATTTAGAAATCCGTTGCATATTGCATGACCGTAGCAAGAACCCTGTTGAGTGTAGTAATCGTAACTTCTATCTGGGGTATGAACCATTAGATCGTCCCTAACATTCCACACGTCGTCGTAATATGTGCTAAGTTCACCACCGTTGTCCGTCCTTGCACTGCATATGTGGTAAATCTCTCTAGCATTATAACCGCACTTGACAACATTGCAAGAACGACATAACCAAAATAAAAAGAGCAGTTTCACAATATGTTGAGATAATAGACTCATGGTTGGGCACTTTACACCTTAACTTTCCTCCTTAATGGTTGTCAAGATTCAAGTGGTCGTGTATATAAAGAAAGCTCCTCTCATAGGTTTCTTATTCTTGGTGTTCTTTTGTTTCCGCAGATAATGTTTGTGAAGGTTCCTCTTCAACTGCACGAAACGCTCTGCTGAGCTCACGATCAAAACCAATCCGCAGAATACGGATTACGTCGTGGAGTCGGAGGATGAGGAAGATCTGTTCAAAGACCACGAGGCATTTGTGTCGGCGAACCTGCTCCACATGTTGAATTGAGGACAGATGGTGATGATTCAATGGGCATTGGGAAAATTCTAACCAGAGGTCCACATTTGATAATTGGATACTGGGATCAAGTTTGGTCATCAGTCTATAACAGTCATTCATGGTTTGACACGGGTGATGTTGGTTTCATCGATGGGCATGGTCAGGTTTGGCTCATTAGTCGAGAAAGTTGTCGGATCAAGACTGGGGGAGAAAATTTTTACCCTGAAGAGGTAATAGAATAGGCTTAGAAATGGAATAATTTTCTTTTTGACCGACCATGGGCAAGGGAGCGGTGTTCGCAGTCGTCATTCTCCTTGGTTGCAGTGTCTTTGGACATGAGTAAAAATTGGGCGCCACGTCAACAATTGACGTACAAAGTTCAATTATTGTACTTTGTGAAAGTTGAAGAATTTCTTTTTTTTTTTTTTTGGGGGGGGGGGGGGGGGGGGGGGGTGTCGCACGAAAGTTGAAGAATTCAGCTCAAAACAAAATTGAAGAATTTGTCCCATGACTAGAAAACAACGAAATGAAGAAATCAAATTAGTCTGAATTTTCAACCAAATTAAACGTTCGACCAAAAACAAAAAAAACCAAATTTGACGTTGACTTTAACCCGCCAAATTACTTGTTAGCAAAGTTCAACAACCCTAACGTCACTTTCGCTATAAACTTAGTCGTTATCGTCCGAAAGAGATAGTTCGAACCGGTTCAATGTTTTAACTAGTTCGATGCACTTCAATTATGTAAGAAGACAATGAATTGCATGTCTCGGTGTGATTTTATGACATGGAATGCTAGGTAAAAGCTACATAATCATCAAGCCTTACAAGCAATTTTAATGAACAAAAGAAGGTCAATTCTAGTAAGGAATGATGGCATAGGCCCTTCAATTCTAGTAAGGAACGTGGCATAGGCCATTGATTCTCTCGGTGCCCCAAGTATTGTATCCATTCAATTTTCTTCTGGAGAGTCTAACCACAAGAAAAAAGAAAAAAATAGAGCTACCCTAAGACTCCATTTTTGTAAACGATAAAAACAATTATTCTTAATGAAAATATTTGTCAAAAAATCACTCATTTTTCGACCCTAAATTTTCCATCTTTTCATACCCAATCCTCTATCACGCGGCATGCCATAAGTGTACCCAATTAAACTAATGATGGAATTTAAAAAAGGATGAGAT